>CM022953.1:10030774-10630774 GCA_012931725.1 Litsea cubeba
ACCTTATCCAAGTCTTGTACAAATCGAATGAGGGTACCGGACGCTCTATTGCCAGTTGCATTGGCGAAGAGGCATCTCCCCAAAAGAATAATAGAAAAGCCCTGAGATGCTCATCGTCACCCCAACCGTGCTGAAATCAGCCTGGGTCTCCTAAGCGGACCTCAGATTGTCTCCCCTGTTTTTGCTCTGCACAAATGCCAAATGGACATAAGGAATTCACTTAGTGATGGAAATAAGGAGCAAAATAGTTACCAAACATTTCAGTACTCACTCGCGACTTGGAACACCTCACATGGTATCCCTACCCTCTTTCGACGGGTATATCCATCGACTGGTACCTCCCGCCAATCGTACCCTGAAACCAAAAGAGAAAGTATATGAAGAACAAGGTTGAAAAATACAAGGCATCTGAGATCGGTTGAAGAAAGCCAGATCGAGCATTTATCCCCGGAAGGCCCGGCATCATCCCCCCTGTCACCTTCACCAACACCTTCATCACCTCCCTCATCAATATTGATAGCGGCGACCCGGCGAGGCCTCACCCCCTCATCCTCACTATCCCCATCATCAATCTTGTCATCTCCATCGTTAGACGCGACAACCTCGCCCTCTGACTCGTGGAAGTCAGCATCATCATCACTCCCGTCCATCTCCTCATCACTATCAATGGCCTCCACCACTGCTACATCATCATCAGCGGGGCCACCTGCATATCCAGATCTGCCTGAAGATGGGCCCTCACCTGTCAGAAAAGTTGTGGATACTATCAACAAATGGTAAATATAAAATGTGCTAGTCTCATGGGAGTTTTCAACTCAAGATCCAATTCAAAAGGAAGAAGGAATTGAATTTTACCAGCGTCAACCCTAGCCTCGGCCGCTGCAGGAACTGGACCTCCCTCATGTCCTCCAACTGGCGGACCTCCCAAAGCCGGTATCCTTGCCCACAACTTGGCAAAGAAGTCTGCCTGGTTCCGAGCCCACTCTGAAATGAAGCAAGGAGAAGTGATTAGCAAAAACAATGGAATACAAAGGATACAATGCTAGAAAGGCAGTAGTGGAATACTTACTATTTAGAATCCTTCTCCTCTCTGGGCTATAAGCCTCTCTCAGCCACTCGGCATCAATTTGACCCACACCAGATTGGGGGCGTGCCCCGAACATCCTATGCAGACGTAACCGAGTGATGGAGGCCTTGGCATCACTCGCCTTTGAGAAAACGGGGAGGCCCGTCACCCTCAAACCCCAGCACCGCGCGATGTCCTCCAATGTGATCGTCATCTCCCCCGGCGGGAAATGGAATGTGTGTGTCTCATCTCTCCATCTCTCAGAGAGAGCACAAATGAGAGCACGATCGGTGCGGATGGCGATGATAGACATGAAGTCTCCAAACCCCATCGCTCGCACTCGATCCTTCAGGCGATCGGGGAGCTCGATCCACTAATCCCTCATCTGAATCCAATTCACCTTAGCCCGAGCAAAAGGGACAGGCTGCATTGCAAACAATAGAGGAAAGAATGTCAATGATAATAAAAAACCAACCAAGTATAACATTTATAAAGACAACTTAAAACTTACCCGGCCAGCTCTTATCTCGTCTGCAAGATGGGGTTTTTTCTCCAACTTATCCTCACCCCTTTGTTTCTTTCTCGGGGGAGCAATGACTGGTTCTGCCCCAACCTCTTCCAGAGTATCCATCGGCGTAGGGCCACGCTTAATAGCCTTCTTAGTCTTAGCCATCTGATAAACCCATGCCCAAAGTTAAAATGAGAGGTTGAGCATGAGAACATATCAGTCCATATCAGCATGAGAGACAAACTTTTCCCAAGGTGGTAATTTGTGTTTCTTGATTTAGAGGTAATGAACCTCATTGGTTAAGTGATAAATAGAGAGGAAGCCAAAGACCATGACCCTTGATCCAACCTGAAGACTAAAACAGATCCCATTTGCCAAACTAGCCTCATTAAGACACATGTTACAAATGAAAATACATTCAATCCGGCCCTGTGTCTTTCACCCAACAGATTTAAAAAAAAAATGGAGAAATGGTTTTTGGTGAGAATAAAAGTAAGGGCTGAAGTGCTGAACTGAATTGGGATAATGAACAGCACTAGTGAGAGGCAGAAAGGTCCTATAAGCTAAAACCTGAGATTAGCCCAAACAGCAATGGAAACAGAGGACCAGCCTTCTGGCTTTGGCAAGATTCCAGCACGGTTACCAGTACCATAGTGATGGTTCATTCCAACTTACTAAGGAAAGGCGTCACCAACAAGACAGACAGGTCAGTTGATCCAATTCAAGAAAACATACCATTGATTCATAAACACATATGTATCATGCATCAATTGTTCATGCATCATTCCAAAATCCAAATCCATGCATTTAGCTGCATACCCCACCTCATTATATGCTAAGTAGGGTACACACATAGATTAAAAAAAAAAAAAAACAAAAACACAAAAAAAAAAACAACAAAAAGAAAAAGCAAAAAGGGGAAGCAAAATAGGCACACACACAAAGGCGCAGCGCACATCGTCGAACTGAAACATTGTCCCATCACATGACGTCCCGTTGCACGCACATTAGTCCCATCACGCATACATCTAACATTGTGCACTGCATCTCATGCCATCTTCATCAATAAAATTAGAACGGTTACCTCTGCAAATTATAAAACCGTATACTAATGACGAAAAATGCAGAATCTTTTAGTGTTTGTTCAATACAGGTTCCCAAAGCGAAAGCGAAAACTCCAAAGGTGGAGGACCTTCAAGAACACTGATGGAGATTGATGACAAGTTCACAAGCTTCGGTAAACAAATGACGAAAGAAAGCAGCAACGATCCATAACATCAGATTTATGGAAAGCTCTTGAGGTAAGTACCCCAAACTATGATTTTCATAATTTTACCTCACGTCCGGAGATTGAGTCGCCGTAGGCCTCCCTTAAGCGCTTATAATCGGTACGGCAACCATAATACCGTGTTCTCACGAATTGTGTGTTCCCTGACTCAAATCTTGATGTTGGAGGACGGAAACCGTGTAATTCGAAACTCTCCATGATAAGCACGAAAAGACGATCGAATCTATCCTAGGTTCTCGTCTAAGCTTGGGTGAAGACCAAGATCCCTAGAGAGTGACGGTTATTCTGGCGACCGTCTTCCATTGATTTAGCTTTTCGATGCATACCCGAGTTTCAAATCAAACATCTCTTTTAAAAAAAAAAAATGCATCTCATTCTCACATGCACTCACACTATTGCTTGAACTATGTTTATGATTTCCACTAAGATCCCCATTATTGCTAGTAAGTTTCAATTATGCTTTAAACATTTAACTATGGATGAAAGTTAAAAGACGTTATATATGACCGTTTGAAATCAATTCTATTGCAAGTACAAATGAAATTCTGATAGTGACTTAGCTAATCGAAAGATCGACTTCTGATTCAGACCACTGGGGCACAGTTCCCACCACCATTTTAAATTCAGCAACTGGGGCACAGTTCCCACCATCTTTTTAAATTCAGCAACTGGGGCACAGTTCCCAACCCGCCACGTGGCAATACCACGGGCACCGAGGCACAGATCTCGGATTTCCAATCAAATCAGTAGGCACGTAACTTCTTCTTTTTTTCCTTTTTCCCCCTGAATCAGAATCGATCCTAGAGAAGTAAACCTCACCTTTGGAATGAGTTTGCAATTGCATACATCCATAGGTAGCCACTCCCGCGAGCTTAAAAGCTCCCGTGAGTCATGAGTGGTGTGTCTACTTTCTTTGGAGCACAACTCTCCACGTGCTGTTCTCCAAAGAGGGGCATACTGTAGACACCTCATTTGCCCCCTATGATAGCCTTAAACACCTGTCATATATAGCGATGCCCCCATTTCACCCATAATTGAATGATTAATGGCATAATTCAAATTAATTAATGACAATGAAGGTGCTTTTTGATAGTTTCAGACTTAGTTCAACGACTTCTAGAAATTCGTGAGAAGAAAGCCGAATCACATTGAGATCTAGAGTCCAACTCAACTTTCACACAAGGACAGACTACTACACTAACTCTACATATTCCAAACCACTTAAGACATGCTTAGGCCAGTTCTTACAAAGATTACACCAAGTTTACCCAAATGCCATCCGATTACCCTAAGTTAGGAAGCCGGATCCATTGATCCAGAGGTCCCCATCTTTTCTCAGCCCATAATCATTAGGACAGTAAGACCATTGGATTCTTCACTTCAAGAGCTTTCCGACGGTATGTAGAACGTCCAAATCCGATAAGCGGATAAAAAGTTATGAGTTTTCGAAGTTTGCCTTAGAAAGAGTAACAGAAATTCATCTAGGCACCACCCAAGGGGCGCCCACCCAAACTTTGAGAATGACCCGAACCACGTAGGCTCCACCCCATGGGCGCCTACCATGAACCAGTCCACATAGGCGCCAGCCCTGTGGCGCCCACCCTATGCAGTCACCTGGGCACCACCTCATGGGCGCCCAGCCTCTTTTCCAAACCCTAATTTATCCCAAAACACTTAAGCCGCCTTGGGATGCGTGAAACCTTCTAGAAACACGAACTAATGAAGCCCTAGCCCTCCTAAACTCATCCCAAACCTCTATTTAAGGATCTCTTAACCTCATTTACAAGGGAGCTACCCTAAAAAGAGAGAAAAGTATAGAGAATAAGCAAAAAGGAGAAAGGTAGCCACCATTAGAGAGAAAGCTTCAGATCTAGAGAAGAAGAAGGGGAAATAGAGGAGAAGACGTCCATATCTTCAACTAGAGCCATGGTTCTTCGCGTAAGCCTCGTTCTAGGAACTTGAAAAGTGTGATTCAAACCGGTATTCCTAGATCTTTCTATTCTTCTGCTGCATTTTATCATCATCTTTGTTTAGAAACATGCTTAGGATCATTCATGCATCATAGATCTATATTAGTTCTTGATAAAAATGGTATCAGCATCTCATCATATTAATAACATGTTTAGATTCATACTAGTGGTGTAGATCTGCATTGATTTCGTAGTTCTAAGTGCTTAACTAGGTTAGATCTCGCATTTATAGCATCATCATCCTCATTTAGATCGAGGAGGTCGTGAAAAGCCTATCTCAGAAGGCTGGGCGCCACCCACTAGGCGCCTACCATCTCTGGTTTGGCTAGGCGCCACCCTCTGGGCGCCTACCCTTCCGAGACAGGATTTGGGTTTTAGATCTCTACTTGTTACGTCATTTTCTCGTAGATTTGTTAGTTGCATCATTAGTAGTTCGCATTAGGACATCCGCATCAGTTACTAAATATCGGAAATTGTGTTGAAAATCTTAAGACTATTGTGCATTCATTGCGAATCTTTGAAAACCCTGACTGAGCAGGGTAGGCACCACAGGTGTGGCGCCTAGGTGGACTGTTCCACCTTTGTGCACAAGTTTCGATCTCTCGCATTTAGTTCATTTAGAAATCGCATAACAATGATATGTTTGCGTGTTTGATATGTTCTGAACTTCAAATTATTGTTTTTATCACACACCACCATATCATCTGAAACATAAAGTCATAAAAAACCCAAAAAAAAAAAAATCATAAAACATAAAACTATTTCTTCTCTTTCCTTACTCTCTAGTAAATTAGAGGAGAAACCAAAAACAAATTAAAAAAATACAAAGAAAACCCAAAAATAGTAGGTAGATAGCCTAGATTATCAAATCTCGTGCCTAAGTAGGATAAACCCTAAAATATCATAGTTAATTAACTTAAGAATTGCCAAATCATTAAGAACTCTAGAACAAACAATCTAATTGATTTGGACTGAAATTGGACTAAGGAATCACTAAGATTGTTTAGGGAACCGCTTCTCCTCTCTTGAGCTTAACTTGCTTATTCACTAAAGGTCCCCAATTAAGGATTAAATATAATTAATTAAGGCTCTAATCTCACGTCAATTAATACAATAAATACCTTTAATCCAAAAGATCTTGAGACCTTAATTAATTCGGATTAAAAATAACCAAGAACTTAAACAAACCCTAAAACAGATCCATCTGGGCGCCACCTCCTGGGTGCCCTGTTGCCAGATCCATCTGGGCGCCACTCCCTGGGTGCCCTGCTGACAAGATCCACCTGGGCACCACACTCTGGGCGCCCAGCCTATTCATTCCCTAAGAGGCTCTATTTAAAATTTAATCTAATTAATTAAGACTTTAACCAACCCTAATTAACACACTAAAATACTTTTAACTTGAAAGACCTGAAATCTTAACCAACTTAAACTCGAATCTACCTAAAAGATACAAAACTAACAAACCCTAAAAAATTCATCTAGGCACCACTCCCCTGGTGCCCTGCCTTCCAATCCACCTGGGCACTACTCCCCTGGCGCCCAGCCTTCCAATCCATCTGGGCACCACTCCCCTGGCGCCCATCCTATCCCTTTACTAAGAAATTTCTAATTGAAACTTCTAATTAAACCAACCCGAATTAGCACATTAAAATACTTTAGGACTTAAGAAACCTAAGACTCTAATCAATTCACCTTCGGATTAACTTAAAATCCATCGAACCAAATCAAACCACAAGGCAGTCATCTAGGCACCACTCCCCTGGGCGCCTAGCATACATTTCAACCCTACCCAACCAATTCAACTAAAAATTAATAATTAAACACCTTACAACTTAAACTAACTAAGACCAGAACCTTAATTAATCTCCGGACCCACAGACCAATAATTAAATCCTATCCGGCACAACACAAAATCACAGGCAAACCACCTGGGCACCACTCCCTGGGCGCCCATCCTGCCAATTCACCTGGGCGCCACCCCTTTGGTGCCTATCCTTCCACTTGCACTAAAACACGAATCCTCGTTTTATTTCAAAATCCGGACCCGCATCACTTTGACATTAGAACAGCAGAGACATTAAAACATTTCTCAGAGTAAAACATAGCCCTTAAAACCTCCGGAATTCTGAAAAGAGATCGAAAAGTCTAAAAAGCATAAACTGTTAGGATAGGCTCCACCCCCTGGGCGCCTACCCTGTTTTTAATCTTGAATAGTGATTTTCGACTACTTTTTAGAATTCTGATTTAAATTAAAAATAACATAAGTTTAAAATATAGAAGAACACATTAACCAGATCCGTAAAACATCTCTAAACCACTCTCAACCAAAACCACAACTCACAACAAATCGAATCAATTAAGATTTTACCCAACATACTACTTAGGCGCAGGAACTATCAAACTTTGGCTATTTGCACCCTAGGATTAAATTGGATTACCTTGTTAGGTAGCTTAGAGCATTAGGCTTCACCCCATCACTCTTCCTGTTCCGTTAGGGAATTGGGAAAGCTGATGTGGGCGGTCTAGGACCTTAGGTTAAGGTTAATCCGATGATCAGTAATAAAGCATTAATTATGTAAATCCAAGTAAATCCCCTAGTTAGGCCCTTCTAGCCCCATATCAAAAATCCATAAAAACTATAAAACCAACAAAATAAACCCAAAAAGATTTTTCCTTTATTTCTTCCTCCACCTCAGGTGCCAAATATTTAATTGAACTTAATGATAAAAGGAAATGAAGAACTGACTTCTAAAATTGAATAAATGAGAATGACGAGATGAGATGAGTGATTTCACACACACTTTTTACTTCGGCCCATCGGCCACCCTTAAACAATCACGGCCCATCGGCCACCCTAAAACAAACACTGGCCCATCGGCCACCTCCAATCAATTACGGCCCATCGGCCTTTCATTTTTATCACTCGTGTATCGCACACGAAAAACACAGAAATCACAAGTCAAAATCTCATTTGCATCATCATTTTGATTTGAAAAGTCAGCCTTTAAAACTTATTTTGCCAAGGGATCTGAAGGGGGTACCCGGGAACGGGGCCAATTCTCTTCTTAAATATTTGGCACCTTCCCCCATTTATTTTCTTTATTTTAGTTACTTTATTTTACTTGGATTTATTATGATTATGCTGTGTGAGGATTAACCTTTATTTGGACTTTAACTCATGACCCTAATTTGACCCTATATTTAAAAGACCCAAAGAGACCCAAATTAATGTGACAGGACAACCGTCGTGTGTTGCCGGCAGCACATTAGACGAGAGGAAGAACCCACCCACTTATTTTCTCCCCACATTTCTTCGGCTTTCGTTGAAGAACGGTGTTACGGCCGTATCCGTAGCTGGCGATCGTGATCCATTGATTTTGAGGGTAGTCGGAATCCTCATTTTCGATGTAAAATTTAAATAGCATATATAGACGAATAGAGATTTCCCCACGCAAAATTCCCCTTTCTTTCCTTTTTTTTTGGGGGGGGTCGAAATTCACATCCGACACCTACGTCTATATGAGGGGGCCTGTGCGACCATAGGGTGCTACTTGATCTGGATTCTGATCAGAGGTGGACCACCATTCCTGTGCTTAATGAAGAGAAGTTGTGTCCTGTCGCAGAACTGGGTTCTGTAACATAACACAACACTGATAGGAGAGATGGACAGAGTCCAGCGATGGCCGAGCTCAGCACTTGCAGAGTCCAGCGGTTGCCGAGCTCAGCATTAGTGCAGCTCAGCAACTGCCGAACTCAGCACTTGCAGAGCCCAGTGGTTGCCGAGCTCAGCGTTAGCGCAGCTCCGCAACTGCCGAGCTCAATGCTGGCCGAACTCAGCGATGGCTGGATTCAACGTTAGCCGAACTCAGAGTTCTGCCGAGCATAATGATTAGGATGAGATTCACGTTTAGCCGAGCTAAGTGTCTAGGCCGAGCTCAGTGCTCAGCCGAGTTTAGTGTTACGGCCGAACTCAGTGTTATGGCCGAACTCAGTGTTTTACTGAGCTCAGCGCCAGACCGGGTTCCGTGCCAGACCGGACTTCGAGCTTAGCCGAACTCAGTGCTTAACCGAGCTGAGAGCTAAACCAACCTCAATGTCCTGACAAGCCCAATGCATTTTCCCGAACTCAGCTGGGTGATCCAACTGAGCTAGGCCCTTTGCCGAACTGAGTTGGGTAGCCGAACTGAGTATTCAATTGAGCTCCATTGCTTAGCCGAACTCCGAGATGGATTTCCAAAAAGGTGGGATTTCAACAAAGGAGATTAGAACCTAGGACATTTCTTCCAGCCAGAATTCCTAGTGCGCACGGCCAACCACCCAGGCCAGGGGGTTAGCCGAACTCACAGGAAGTCCTGGACAATCAGGCTTTGCCTGCAGGATGTTTTTCCTTCTCTGATCACAGTGTGCCGAGCTGACCGCCCAGGCCAGGAGGTCGGCTGAGCACACTGTGTACAGTGACGATCCCCAGATTCTAATTTCTATTGTTGCAATCATATGTAGGGCCCATTGACCATTCAAATAGACTTCCATCACTGTGCCAACCACGAGTCAATGGTACGGCTCAACCTTGACTCGTGGGGTCCACTAATTAAAGTCCAGCTTATGCAATCTAAGATGATTCGACCTTTATACGTTACCAAATGATGCACATAACTTCTAAGCACCAAACACAATATTCCTTCGCATCTGTGGTTTCACTTAAAGATCGAATTACCTGAGATGGACCTGTATCCGATAGTGGACCATTTACCTAGGTTGGACTGTTGCTATCTCCCTATGATTCGTGTACTTGGAGATTCATCTCCCTCATACTATGTCTATCACTCTATTGTCCTTATTATTGCTCATACCTGTTAATTAAATGGAAAATGGAGGACCTAAACCTAGGAATACTTAGAGGAGACCCGGTAATCTGATTTGGGTGGATCATTGACCCGTGTCTGTGGCTAGGCGGGCCCTTTTTATGGCCTAAGTTGGATGTGAATTACCCTAGAATGGAGAGGTTAGATTGTATGGGCTTGTGACCCATTATGGACGTAGATGGATCATATGTCATTGAACATGGACTTGTGTCTCATATGGATTGTTATAGACCAGGCCAAGTATTTGGTGGGCCTTGGTACGGATCCAATGATGGAATTGGACTTGGACTATGATCCACAGTTTATATTGAGTACTTGGACCTCTTAGGGACTTTTGTTAGGACCTTGTTCACGCAAGGCAAAGCCTAGACAGACACAGACCTTTATTGTTCCCGAGTCGGCATAGACATTCACTGAGTTGATTTAAGCTCAGCCAGTTGGACTGATCATCACTGGTAGGAGCTATTGAGATTTGTTGTGTGGCTATCATGATGAGCACTGTTGGGACGGACGGTGTGATGCCGGTTCCGGTCGTTGTGGATGATGTTGATGATATTTTGCGGGGTTAGTAATCCCTAGCATTAGCTTAGGATCCCTACCGCGACTGTGTTCAGTATGGGAGGGCCGCGGCATAATATCCCGCGGTGACCAGCTTATGTGGATGTGTCATATTGTGTAGGTTTATTACTATTATGCTTATTATGATTCTACATTGTTATCATGCACGACTGCATAGCATATGTACCTTTGTTACTCTCTTAACTTTATACATGTCTCTACTCATTTTGTTGCATACATTCTATATTATCTGCATATTGTGACTTGCCAGATCTTTAGATCTGACACACTCTTGGTGCTTAGGTCTTGACCCCGAGTTCGAGGGCGATGCGTTCGCACTTTGAGGTGCCCGTAGCAGGCGACTACGGATGGGGACAGGCCGACCATGAGGTCGAGCCGGTGATTGGAGAGCCTACACCTGGGGTTGAGTGATATCTTTGTTTTGGAATTTTTGAGAGAGTCTGTTGTAGTGAGAGGGTATTATTGTAATTAACTTTGGTTTTATATCATTGTCACATTTAGGCTGGACTTCAGCCCATTTATATTTGATACATGGATGATACCTTATGCTTCCGCTATCTCTGATATGGCTTCCGCTATACTATCATGTTTCCGCAATTAACCATTGTTACTATGTTGATGAAAAAGTTTTAAATTGGACCTCACTGCGGACCTACGATCTTGGAAGTTCTCGGATTTTCCGGGAAGTAGCGCGCCAATTTCGGTACTTTGACGATTTTCTCGGTATCCGGAATTGGGGCGTTACATAGTATGTTTGAGCTGCTCTTTTAAGGAGTTTACCATTCTAGAAGTATCTTCTATAGTTTGATCGGTTTTGACGTCACATGTTTCAAGGGAATTCTTCTCAATTGTCAACTGCTCAATCATCAATAGAGCATTGTCTCTTTCTTTAAGCAAGCTTTCTATTCTTTTTTCCATTTCAAGCCTTTCCTTTTTCAGACTGTTGTTTTCTACTGATGTCATTTCAAGTTCAATAACCATCCTTTGAATCTGTTCTTGTAAATCTTTATTATCCTTGGTCAGTTGGTTGGCTAACGAAGTTGCCCTGTCACGCTCTTCAGTTAGATTTTGTAGTTTGTTGTTTTTGATTGACTGTGACGGGTTACTAGGAGAAGGCCCAATGTCAGCAGCTTCTTGTTCGGTTCCAGATATTATTTCAGATGTCACATTGGTTGATGCATTGGTGGCATTTCCAATTATATCAGCTAAAATGTTGGCGACGACCAGATCTGTCTCTAGAGCCATTTGGTGATAATCAGCCATCTCCACACCAAAGGAGACAAACTGGGTTGCCACACCAGCAGAAGTTGTTTCTTCACTGTTGTTTTGTTCTCTCTGCTCTTCCAATTCAGATATGACCAATGTCTCTATCATCATGTCTGTATCAGACTGTTTGCCTTCATTCATTTTATTATCTGATTCATTTTCTCCTTTTTCCTGTTGTTGTTCTTCTTCTTCATCTGGTTCCTCTTGCTCCTCTCCTTCATTCTCATTTTCTCCTTCTGCTTCTTTTACTGCTACATGGACTTCTTTCTTGTTTTGATGTTCTTCATCTTCATGTCCTTCCTCTTGCTCCTCTCCTTCATTGCTTTTTTCTTCTTCTGCTACAACTACATGTTGTGATACATTTTTATTTTTTTCTTCTTCACCCTCTTCATTATCTTCTACTATCCTTTCTTCTTGAATTTTTTCTGTTTCTTTTACCTCTTCTTCTCCTTCTATCTGCATTAACCCCCCTTCAGCCCCACTGACACTGCCTAACAAAGACAGGAATCGCTGCGATTCAAGCAGTGTGCTCTCTAATGAGTCACCAAGGACCTGCAGTTGGTAACAGTGTTTTATTGGACATGTCAGATTAAGATATTAGATAAATTTAGATAGTGAAAACCAAGATAACAAATAATTATCTATATAATAGAGTACCTCATTAACTTTTAGTGTATGAAGGGGTTTTTTCCTAAGTGCCATACTCACAGCCCTTAGATTCCACTTTAGTATCCGTGGGAAATGCAAAGACTCATTTGGGCTGACAATTGTTGTATGCTCACACAGCCAATACTGTTACAAAATTAGAAAAGTCATATGTTAATATGTCATTATTTCTAAACTTGAATTCAAATGTTTTTAGTATGGAGTTGTATATTGTACCGGTAATGCAATAAGGCAGCCAATGACTCTATCAGAACCACGGCTCCTACTGTGTACTGATTCCATTAAAAACTTTGATATTTCTTCTGCCCAGGCATAGTTCTTCATATCCATGTACTTTTCAATATAGCCCACGTATGCCCACCCTATTGTGTTGCCGTGGGTTGAAAAAAAAAGAACCACAAGGATATATAGGCATATTAGCCTGGCAACATCAGCAATTTCAATATCGGTTGATCCACTCAATGCAAGATGTAGCTGTTCCTTAATCTTTGGAGCTGAAACCCTCGCAGGACCTTGGAATCTCCTAGATATGAATTCAGATCCTTTTCTCTTTGCATATTTCAAATCAAGTGGTTTTGATCCATTTGGTATGCCAAATATGTGTGATATGTCATTTGCAGTGAATGACACATAGGATTTTCCTATTTTGAACTGCCTCCTCTTGCTGTTGTATGTATCGAGGATCAACATAATGTCGTTGTCATACTTTCTGCAAACCTTTTCTGAGAATGTGCCATCCAGAATGCACTCAATTAGGCTCCAGAAAGGTGTCTTTTTCAATTCAGCTTTATGTAATTCTGAGATCAAATTCTTTATGCCATTAACTAATCTGACGACTGAGACCAAGTTAGATCTGAATTGGTAATGGCTTGTATCCTTCTCATCCTTCTTTTTCTTCTTCCCTTGTATGTTCTTCGATGAATTTTCTTCTTGCCTCTTTCTTTTGCTTATTTTTTTTGCTGCATACAGTAAAATTACACAGATAGATATTATCTTTAATCTAAACAAGTGTATTCAAATTCAGAAGAATTACATTTACAGACAGTTACAGTTTATAGAAACTATGTTAAACTACTAATAAAACATTGAACTGTTCTACTGAAGTCTGTTAAATGTACTATGAACTGGTAAAAAATTGCAATTAATTCGTATATTTATTCTTTTAACACACAATGGCAATATTAAAATCATACACACATAAGTGAAAATGAAACAAATATAGAAATTATCTGAGTTCTTTATCAAATTTTTTCTGAATTAGATGAACAAATATAGATAACTTTTATATAAATTCAGATAAATTTATTAAGAAATCAGATAAATTTGTTCAAAGATGAGATAAAATTATACAGAATTCAGATAACTTTGTGAATAACATGTGTCCATTTTACATTCTGCACACAGTTATAAATACATTACAATCCGTATCAACTCTCATTCGTAACTCAGTTGCATTCTAATTATGTAATATCAGATAAATTTAAAATAAATTCATTTAAGATAAATTCATCCAGAAGTTAGATAGATTCAGTTACATGGAAACAGTGAGACAAAATGTATTTGCTACTACGCGATCAAAATTTATTAAAATAACTCTGATAAACTTACTTATATTTGGACTAGTAGCAGTGATTGTGTGACATTTTGGCTGAACATTTCAAAATTTTATAAAAGCATTGGAAACTATGTTTTTTGAAATGACAATCTCAATTAAAATGATATATACATAAGTTAAAACGAAAAAGATATAGATATTATCCGAGTTATGTATTGAAGTTATCTGATTTGTAATGGTGGTAGATAGATAAAATTATATAAATTTGTTCAGACTTCAGATAATTTTGTTCAAATATCAGATAATTTTTTTCAGAAATTATATAAAATTATTAAGAACTCAGATAAGTTTTTGAAAAACATGTGTGTATTTTACATTATGTAGGTAGGTATAAATAGATTATAAATTCTACTAATTTTTATTCGAGACTCAGTTGCATTCCAATTATGGAATTTCAGATAAATCCAACATAAACCCAGCTAAGTTAAATACATTGAGAACTCAGATAGATTCAGTTACATGATATTTCTCAAAACAACTCAGATAAACTTATTTATAGGTAGACAAGTAGGAGTGATTGTATTACATTTTGGTTGAACATTTCAAAAATTTATAAAGACATTGGGAAAATATGTTTTTCAAAATCACAATCTCAATAAAAATCATATATATATAAGTGAAAACGTAAAAGATGTAGATATTATATGAGTTCTGAATCGAATTTATCTGATTTGTAATGAAGAAATGTAGATAAAATTATATAAATCTAGATAAATTTGATCAGAAATCAGATAATTTTGTTCAAATAACAGATAATTTTGTTCAGAACTTAGATAAAATTGTGAAGAAATCAGATAAATTTTTGTAAAGCATGTGTTTATCTTAAATTCTGCTTGTAGATATAAATACATTATAATTCAACTAATTTTGATTCGAAACTCAGTTGCATTCCAATATGGAATCTCAGATAAATTCAACATAAATTCAATTAAGATAAATACATCCATAACTCAGATAGATTCAGTCGAATGATATTTCTGAAAAAAAATTGAGATAAAGTTATTTATATTTGGACAAGTAGTAGTGATTGTGTGACATTCGTTTAAACATATCAAAAATTTACAATAGTATTCTTCAAAACTTCATACAGTAAAAGAGATTGAGAGAATTGTTTATTGTGAAAGTCCTTGGGATCCTAACCCTAGAGGGGGGGTGAATAGGGTGAGGTACTAATAGTGACTAACTATGACTAATTTTAATTTCTTTACAATAAACTAGTCACATGTGATGATTAACATACAAAATGCGGAAGCTTAAACAAAACAATCACCACCAAACAATCACCACTACACAATATTTATAGTGGTTCGGCCAACGTGCCTACATCCACTACCGGCTTGTGTTCCTCACACCCCACCGGATTTCCACTAATATGCTTTTCCAATAGGCTAAGCAATAACCTCTACAATATGCTTTTCAAGGATAAGCAATAACCTTACAATGATGTTTTTCTAGGCTAAACAACAACCCTTACACAATGCTTTTATATGGCTAAGCAATAACCTTACAAAGAAATGATTTCTCAAAGAAAGTGTCTTCCAAAGAACACTCTAAGAGATTACAATTAAAGCACAATTACAATGCCTCTTTAATAGGCTAATTTGAAAGTGAAAACTAAACTCACACAACACACTAATGAGTGCAAAGATGTATGCTAATGAGGTGTGTGTGTGACAACTTCAATCAAGTTTAAAAAGTAAAGTCCAATGAATATATGCTCAAAGCAATTCAAAGATTAAAGCACATAGAAAGAATTGATTGAAGTTTAAATGCAAATCACATGAACAAATACTAACTTGTTGATGATTTAAAAAATAAAGGCTCACAAGTTGTATGAAATTAATTTGGCTTAAACATGTGATGCATTTGTAGTGTTGTTTTCAAAAACAAGATTTAACAAAGGTTTTAAAAAGATTGAAAACAACAATGATGATTCAAACAAGTTAAATTAACATGTTATAAAGAAATCAAAGTTTTAAACATAACATGTTTAACAAAGTTTAAAACTAAACTAAGTTTGAATCAAAGAAAAGAATTCATTACAACTTAATATCAAAGATTGAATGGAAGTAATGAATTCATTTCATCATAGTTATCATGCTAAAAACATTTACCAAAGATTTAAAACCAAGCATGAAACATATGATTAAATTAAGCAAAGCTTACTTGGAGATTTAACTTCATGATCCAAGCTTTAGCTTCCTTAATGACCTTCTTAATCCCCTTGGTTCATCCCCTTTATCTTCTCTTCAAACACCTCCAAGAAGGCTCCAAGTTTGCTCAAAAGTTCCAACTTTTTTTCAAAGGGAATGAAGCCTTTTTATACACAGAAAACAGAGTTTCTGCGTGTCCCCGGTCGACCCCATGACAGGCCCGGTCGACCGACCCTTAACGGTCAGAAAAATGACCGTTGGAGAGCCAAACGGCTCTCTGCCCAGTCGACCCGCAGTGTACGCGGTCGACCGAGATGTGTACCCGGTCGACCGAGTACACTGGGCCCTGGGTCACTTTTCCCATTTTGCATACTTTTGCAATTTTCAAAGATTTTTGATGTGGGACTTGTTGGGGCCATTAAATCAAGCTTGAAACATGATTTAAATCAATCTAAGTATATTTAAAATCATGAATCATAAAAAGCCAAAAATGATTAGAAAGTTTTAAAACCATAGGCTTGCTTGATTTATAAAACTCTTTTTCAAATTGAATGCATCCAAGATGAAAACCAAAACATGCATGAAACATAGGATTTACAAGATTTAAAACAATGCATGTGTAAATTAAGATTTCAAGATTTTCTAAATCAATGCATGTGTGAAAATTCATGAGATGAATAAAATACTAATGCATCCATCAAATTGCAATAAACAAAATCCTAACAATCTCCCCCTTTGCAATTTGATGGCAAACCTTTCTCACACTTAATCTTCACACTAAGTCTTCAGCTCCTCCTTAGCTGGACTAGGCTTGAAATCTTCTTTGGATGCTTCTTCATTTAGCTTGGGCTCTAGCTTTTTCTTCATTCTCCATGTTGCTTGTAGCTTGATCATTCTTCAAGCTTTCTTTCCATCTTCCTTTCTTTGGCCAAGCAACTTCTTTAGCTCCCAAGCTTACTTCTCTTCATTTCTCCCCTTTGACCATGCACTCTCCTTTTGGCAAGATGTGCATTCTCTCCACCTTTAGTTAGCTTGAACACTTTCTCCCCCTTAATTCTTTCTCCCCCTTCGTCATTAAGCTTGAGAACTTTCTCCCCCTTTGCCATTAAATTGCAAAGGTATCAATTGAAGAGGGGTACCTACACACATGAAACAAGGGAAATACCTTTTAGTAGCACCTGTTAACAAAGGAAATCGAAAATGAAGTACATAACAGGTCATCATGCATGGGTAATAAGCTATAAGGTGTATCAGAGCCAATACAAGGGTGAATTTGATCAAAACTAATACTTCCTATGAAGATTTACTCCCCCTCAATCCATACTTCTCCTTTTGTCAAACATTTGACAAGAATATAACTATTTGGTGCAAGAAGATGGTTTAACCAATTGAGGGTTAACTTCAAGTGAAGGATTAGATTCCAAATGACTAATAAGCTCAATATGATCAAATTACCAATGTAAAGGGCAAGGTCATTGGGATATACTAAACATAGCATCAATGAATATAACTATGAAAATCATATGCTATGAATATTTTTGAAATCATTTCATCCAATCATAAAATATGACTATCATGTGCAAGATGAGTGAAATGAAGTTCAATCATGAAGCCTACCTCAACCATTAACCAACCAAGATTATGAACACATAAACATGGTGGTCATGTGATCTACCTATAAGTGCAAGAGAGGTGGCAATCATGAAGATTATGATGCTAATAGAATGTGACAATTGCAAAATCAAGCATCATAAAAGGATATTCATCACTTTAAATGATATAACTAATGAGCATAGTGATGAACATGAGAAATTGCATAAAAAGATATAACTTAGTAGAATATGCAATTTTCAAAGTGTCAAATCATATGAATTCAATATCTAAGACATCCATCAAACAATAGATATAACTATGAAATTCAAGGAATGGATTTCAAAGAGGTTCATATGATCAAAACACTACTATGAAGTTGAAACATGTATAAAGCATGATACCAATAAGAAAAATACACATGAATCAACATCATAACCATCCATATAATAAATAATGATTAGAAAGTACAAAGGATGGATTTTTGAGTCCTAGAATGGTGTCTTCAAATAAAACTA
Organism: Litsea cubeba; assembly: GCA_012931725.1. Lineage (NCBI taxonomy): Eukaryota > Viridiplantae > Streptophyta > Magnoliopsida > Laurales > Lauraceae > Litsea > Litsea cubeba. The sequence continues at coordinate 10,048,859 of CM022953.1, forward strand.
AAATCAAGCACAACCATACAAGGAACCAATAAACATTTGCATATAAAAAGAATGTAACTAAATGAGCATAGATGCAAAAAGTCTATCATAACATTCATTTCCAATTCTAAGTTGATATAACCATATGCATAAGGAAATGAGAATATGGAACATGCTTTTATGAATACAACTAAAAAGGTTTTAAAGCATTTCCATTCATTCAATCTTCAAATCAAAAACAAAATCCAACAATGGACAAAATGAGTATGAAAATGAAGATAAAACATTTTTCAATTTGTATTCCAAAGAATATAACTACAAGGGCTCATACAAATTGAACATGTAGAAATGCAATACAAGTGATATAACTTAATGGGATCAAAAAGCAAATCTAACATGATGAAAATATAATCAATTAATTTTGAAAACCATGATATATAACTAGAGAAGTACATGAAAACAAAATCAATTGATTAAAAAGAAACAAATGCATTTTAATAAAATGTAACTAAGAGAGAACAAAATGCAAATGCAACATGACCAACAAAATGATTTAACTATTAAGGAGTAGGTTGGTCAAAGAGGTCCAAGGCCTTAAGGTTTTACTAAATATATAACTTTAGGAATCCACCTAAGGTCTTGTGAGGGTTGGTATTTGAGGTCCATCTTAAAAGTCTCACCAACTATTGGAGATTTGACTTGATAAATTTTCAATTTAGACTTATCACCATGATGTTTAGATTTAACTAAATTTGGCATAGGTTGGTGATTAGTCTTTTGAGGTTGGTGAGTTTTCTTTTTAGGGGATTGATTTCTTTTCTTCTTATTTCCTCCATTTATTTGACTTTTGAATTTTAGATTTAACTTAGCAACTTTATTCAAAAGTTCTTTCATTTGTTGTGTTATGGGAGGAAGATTGAGAAGCTTTTTGTTAATAGATTCTTTTAGAGTTGGTTTAACTTGTTTAACCTTTTTAGAATCTATTTTAGGAGACTCCTTTTTAATAGGTTTTACTTGTTTAGTCTTCTTGGAGTCTTCCTTGGTTTTTAGTGTCTTAACCATCATAGAATTTGATTTTACTTTCTTTGGTTCAAAGATGGGTTTAGACACATTGCTTCTCCTTGATTTGCACTCAAACCTAAAATGTCCTTCAATGCCACAATAATTACATTTAGTTTTGGGCAAGGAAGTGTGAGTGCTAGAGAAAGAGGACTCACCTTTCACAAATGTGTTGGTGATTAAAGGATCATGAGAAATATTCCTATTAAATCCAAGACCCGTCCTATCTCCTTTTGATTTACCCAATTTAAATAACTTTTCAAATTTTTCTTCACTATGGGTAAATTTGCACTCATACTTTTGTTTGTAGGTTTCAAGTTGAGTGACTTGGTTTTTAAGGGTTGAATTTTCATTTTTAACTTTTGTTAATTCAATTTCAATTCCCTTAAATTTGTTTAGCTCTTCATGGGCAAGTTTTAATTCAAATTTAAGTTCATTAACAACATTAGATCCAAGTTCTAGAGTTTTTAAATTACTATGAGCATTAGACAAGTTTTCATTGGAAATAGTCAACTTGGATTTTAAATGGACAATGTTTTCATCTTGTCTTTTTAAAGTATCTCTTAGATTTAAATTTTCATTTTTAAGCTCATTACAATTTACCTTAATCTCATTTAGTTCATTTTGAGCATTAGATAAATTTTCTTTAGAGATAGTTAACTTGGATTCAAGATTGTTAATGTCTTTATCTTGCCTTTGATCTCTTAATTTAGAATTTTCCTTATTAAGATTGTCATAACCTATCTTTAAATCTTTTAGTTCATCTTGAGCATTATATAGGTTATGCAAAGAGATCATGAACTTAGATTCTGCACAATTTATTAATTCATCTTTTTCTTTAAGTTCATTTTTAGAAGAGACTAATTCTTGGTTTAGCCTTTTAGATTCTTCTTTTAATCTTTTATTCTTCTTAGAAAGCTCTAAGGATAATGTGCACAAATCCTCATAAGCTTGTTCAATATCATTTTCATTTTCATCATTTTCTTCTTCTTTTAATTCAACTTGGGATTCATTAATTTCAATGTTTGAATCTCCAATAGAAGGAAGAATGAGGGGTCTAGAAGAATCTACCAAAGAATCTACAAAGTCTAAACTAGTGGAATCCATTCTTATGATTTTCATGAAGGCACAACACTAGGGTTTTAACTCTAGGTTTTTACACCTAATCAAGAATTTCAAACACTTGATCCTAATATAGAGCACGAGGCTCTGATACCAATTGAAAGTCCTTGGGATCCTAACCCTAGAGGGGGGGTGAATAGGGTGAGGTACTAATAGTGACTAACTATGACTAATTTTAATTTCTTTACAATAAACTAGTCACATGTGATGATTAACATACAAAATGCGGAAGCTTAAACAAAACAATCACCACAAAACAATCACCACTACACAATATTTATAGTGGTTCGGCCAACGTGCCTACATCCACTACCGGCTTGTGTTCCTCACACCCCACCGGATTTCCACTAATATGCTTTTCCAATAGGCTAAGCAATAACCTCTACAATATGCTTTCCAAGGATAAGCAATAACCTTACAATGATGTTTTTCTAGGCTAAACAACAACCCTTACACAATGCTTTTATATGGCTAAGCAATAACCTTACAAAGAAATGATTTCTCAAAGAAAGTGTCTTCCAAAGAACACTCTAAGAGATTACAATTAAAGCACAATTACAATGCCTCTTTAATAGGCTAATTTGAAAGTGAAAACTAAACTCACACAACACACTAATGAGTGCAAAGATGTATGCTAATGAGGTGTGTGTGTGACAACTTCAATCAAGTTTAAAAAGTAAAGTCCAATGAATATATGCTCAAAGCAATTCAAAGATTAAAGCACATAGAAAGAATTGATTGAAGTTTAAATGCAAATCACATGAACAAATACTAACTTGTTGATGATTTAAAAAATAAAGGCTCACAAGTTGTATGAAATTAATTTGGCTTAAACATGTGATGCATTTGTAGTGTTGTTTTCAAAAACAAGATTTAACAAAGGTTTTAAAAAGATTGAAAACAACAATGATGATTCAAACAAGTTAAATTAACATGTTATAAAGAAATCAAAGTTTTAAACATAACATGTTTAACAAAGTTTAAAACTAAACTAAGTTTGAATCAAAGAAAAGAATTCATTACAACTTAATATCAAAGATTGAATGGAAGTAATGAATTCATTTCATCATAGTTATCATGCTAAAAACATTTACCAAAGATTTAAAACCAAGCATGAAACATATGATTAAATTAAGCAAAGCTTACTTGGAGATTTAACTTCATGATCCAAGCTTTAGCTTCCTTAATGACCTTCTTAATCCCCTTGGTTCATCCCCTTTATCTTCTCTTCAAACACCTCCAAGAAGGCTCCAAGTTTGCTCAAAAGTTCCAACTTTTTTTCAAAGGGAATGAAGCCTTTTTATACACAGAAAACAGAGTTTCTGCGTGTCCCCGGTCGACCCCATGACAGGCCCGGTCGACCGACCCTTAACGGTCAGAAAAATGACCGTTGGAGAGCCAAACGGCTCTCTGCCCAGTCGACCCGCAGTGTACGCGGTCGACCGAGATGTGTACCCGGTCGACCGAGTACACTGGGCCCTGGGTCACTTTTCCCATTTTGCATACTTTTGCAATTTTCAAAGATTTTTGATGTGGGACTTGTTGGGGCCATTAAATCAAGCTTGAAACATGATTTAAATCAATCTAAGTATATTTAAAATCATGAATCATAAAAAGCCAAAAATGATTAGAAAGTTTTAAAACCATAGGCTTGCTTGATTTATAAAACTCTTTTTCAAATTGAATGCATCCAAGATGAAAACCAAAACATGCATGAAACATAGGATTTACAAGATTTAAAACAATGCATGTGTAAATTAAGATTTCAAGATTTTCTAAATCAATGCATGTGTGAAAATTCATGAGATGAATAAAATACTAATGCATCCATCAAATTGCAATAAACAAAATCCTAACATATTGACCTTCTTCTCATTCTTTCTTCTGATGCTCTTGTTCTGCAAGAATGGCAGACTTCGTTCTTGCCATTTTCCTGAATAGATTTTTGGATTTAGAAAAATAATGAGAGAAAATGAAGCAAAAACATCGCAAATGTGGTTGAAAAGAAGTATAGGGTTTCGAAACATCGATGATTTCTCCGATTTGAAAAGGACGGAATAATAAACTTACAATAGAAATCGATTGTTTGTAGTTTTTTTTCTCTTCTTTGCAATCACGTTTGCACTGAAATCCGAGACGTCTGCAAGTAGGGTTTGAATCTCTTCTTCTTTGGAGTTCTTCTATCCGAAATGAGATCGTAGATGCAGAGTATAACAGACAATGAAATGGAAACTATTCAAAAATTTGATCTAAGTGCTTCTTCTTCGCTGCATGAACCATGAATCGCCGAAAATCGCCTTCGTTTTCGTCGGTTTCTCGATTTGGAAGATGAGTCCAAGAGTTGTATCCATATCGGGCGATGTCAGCGTTTGTTTTAAATTAATAAAGCTAGATTTTAGAAAGGGGCAAATTAGTCTTTTCAGGTATGTAAAAGTGTGAGAGGGACCTTTGGCAAGATGGCTTTTTTTTGTGGACTGTTAGCAACAAAGTAATGTTATGAGGGACCTCCGGCCAAAGCTCCCAAATAAAAAACTAAAAGGTGAAAGTTTATAAAAAAATCAACTGGCCTAAAGTGAGACCTAACATTATTAGACGTGCGTTCATGGGGACCGCTTACGTCTAACATATGGGATTTAAATATATGCACAATTTCAACTTCATTAGATTTTCTTGCCCATTGATCATCTATGACTTCCAATTTTAATGATTATCTAATGCCTTATCAGACCCTGAATATGGATTCAACTTTGGCCCTTTGAACGTAAACACATATCCAGGCCTGCCTAAATGGATTCGAGCTATATTAAGGCTAATGGAAAGGACAATCTTTTTATTTGATTGAATAGGATGTTGTATTGTATTAAAAAGGTTGACAAATATCTGATCTGTTTGGAAAGTTGAAGGGGAAGCATAGTTATGCAAAGGGAGAAACTTTGGGTGAAATACGGAAGTCCAAAATTTTCAAGATGACCAAAATATAAAGACATAAGTTGGAACTTGGAAGCAAGTAGGAAATGAAAAGGGGCTCAACTAAAGCTAATTATGAAACTTTTGACATGCATTTGAAGTACATTCAGTTGGATCTAAAATGGAAATGGCTACTTACCAACTAAAACTAAAGATCTCATATTGAAGATAATAATAATAATAATAGAAGGGTTTTGGAGAAAAAGAAGGGGGTCGATGATAGGTGAGAATATGTTTAGAGAGAAAGAAGATCACAAAAATCTCATATGCATGATTTCTTCTTCTTTTTTTTTTTAGAGAAAGTAGTTCCATATTGTATGCTGTTTGTTGGGACCCATTAGTTAAATAAGAAAGGCAAATGAGATGTTGTTAGTTAAAGGAGAATAAAAACTAAAATAAATAAACAATTCATTTAAATAATATATTATTTATATAAATTTGAATAACAACCGGAGAAAAGGAAAAAATAGAAAGGAAAAGTCTCATCCTTTCAAATGTAAGGATCTTCAGATCTAACTCTCTTCCGGATGGGAAGGCACACAATTTTAGATAAATTGTAAATAAATTCTATTTAAATATAAATTCAATTAAGAAATATAGTCGAGCTAAATCAAAAATAAACTTAGAGAGTAAATTAATATAAAAATTATAAAACACAAGAAAGTTTCAAATTAGCACATTTATATTCTTATAATTTCTATAATAAAAAACAATATATAAATTGATGGGATCATGCTATGGTTATTATGATGATAAACTTTTATGAATTCATGATGGCTGTAGAACTTTTATTATTAATATAAAACTTTGAAATCAACTCGAACATGAAATAATACTTAAAAAAAGCTACTAAGACATTGGATAAAGCTAAATTTAAATGTCAATTATATCATATATGGGATCTTGGTAAATAGGAAAGAGGACGTAAATGAATAATTAGTTGAATGAAAATTAAATTTTTATTAAGAGGAATAAAAAATCTAATGGAAAAATCACGAATTTCAGTTAAAGTAATGATTGGTTGGTTTTTTTTCTAGCAATATACAGATTTATGATTAATTAGTTAATGGCGCATATCACTTAAGTGTGTGAGAGGAATTTGGGCAAGTGTTTCTAAACAAGTGATAGTAATACAAGTGAGTTGTATCAAGCTAAGCTAGGCCCGCAGGGTTAAAATTAGGTGAATCTATTTTACATTAATTTTCATAGAACAATTATCAGTGTATTACTTGTGTTTACAACATATAGCAGGCCAACTATGTATATTGGCGAAGTGGAATTTTGGCTAATGCCAGTGTGTGAAGAGGCATACAAAATTGTAAATATATATAACAAGGACCTCATGATGTGAATTACATTTGTCTGAAGTTTATGTGTTACTCCTCAAAGGAGATATAGATATTCTAGCGAATGAGATTATCTAGAAGTACAAATATTGTTTTTCATGGCTTTTGGGAAAATGAGATTTTAATCTTTGAACTTGTGTTTTCTAGCTTTTCAAAAAAATGAAATGAGAATGGACAAATGCAATTGATGAATTAGAAATAAGAAATTTACTTGTTAATGAAAATCTCTCTCTCTCTCTCTCTCTCTCTCTCTCTCTCTCTGTGTACATACGCACAAACAAACATTCCATAAATCCCAAATTGAGTTCTCTAGGGACCTACAGCCTACATGGTGCTTGCTTTAGATATCAAAAGATGATACTACAAAACTATAAAAATTTGAAGATTATTGCCAGTCCTTTTCTTAGCCCTTTATACAGACTACTGTTGCATCACTTTTTGAATGAATTGTCTCATTGTGGGCCCTAAAAAATATCCTATCTTATAACTCAGTAGGTCACCAAGTTAAGTAACATGAGTGAGTCTTACTGAGTCATTACTTGCCTCCTAGTCACATATCAAAATGAGTTTTTTAAAATGACTCTCTCCCTCCTCCCGTGTGCGAGTCTCTCTTCCGGCATGTACGAGTCTTCCCTCTCTGCGTGTACTCATTGCTTGTGCTAGTTTTCTCTCTAGTTCCATGTGCAAGTCTCTCTTCTCGCATGTACGAGTCTTCCCTTTCCGCATGTACTCATTGCTTGTGCTAGTTTTCTCTCTAGTGGGTTATATATATATATTTTCTATGTAGCCCTACCAAAATTTTTATTTTTACACATATCCCAAAATTTTATTTTTACACATACCCCAGGGAAGAATTTCCAGGCCCACCCCTGGTTCTCTCTCCGTGTGTGCGGGTGTGCTCGTGCACCCAATGTTAGACCATATTAAATCTTACACCCTAAGCCGGTGGGGGTGGGGGTGGGGGTGGTTGGTGGGGAGAGAGCATGTATACAACCAGGTGGGGGAGCATGTATACAACCACAAAAACTTCTCCATCAACTTTTGAGGACATTCTAGGTCTATATCATCTGAAAAGAAAACCTTAGGTATCAGGGAGTTGTACTATCCTAAAGGCTTATAGGCCCAATAGTTTCTCCCTTGTTCCATTATTCAAGTAACAAAGATCAATAATGCATGAGGAAGCCCCACAGGTTCAATTACATTTAGTCGAACAGGAAAATGACAATACAACATCTTTACTTTTATTATACTATATAGATATATGAGCAAAGTACCCCTAGGCTCAAGCTTAAGATAAGGTAAGATCAAACGCTAACTTAAGCTGGTTTGCGATACCAACACCGACAGGGAAGGAGGTAAAGCCGGTTCGAGTCTCTTGTTTACATAAAAATAAAATGTAAAAGGAGAAAATTGGAGGATCGTTTCATGCGAGTACCTTTTTTTTTATGAAAGATCGTTTAATTAATTTGGACTTTACACGATGGCCTAGCGGGCTAGTGGCTAGATAGAGATCGCCACCAAGATCTATAAATTGACCATTCTTTGAAGGTTAGAGCCTATATTGGATCGCCATCTAGATCTTTAAATTGACCATTTTAAGTATCAAGCATAAATTGAAATATCTTTGCCAACATGCCACTCTCTCACGTCATTATATATTTAGCAGCATATGAAAAAAAAAAAAAAAACTTTTAGCGACAGATTTTTTTCACAGCTAAAAATGATATTAGCAACATAAATTCTTTACTACCGCTATTCCCTGGTGGCAGGAAAAGATTTCCAATGTTTGAAATGACTTAAAAGTCCACCACATAAAGTGTTTTTTTTTTTCCTGCTGCTAAAAGTCAATTTTTTATAGTGTTTAGCTCTCAAGTTGCGGTTGCATCAAGAGTTGCAATTTAAAAATTGATCCCAATATCCGAGTATCGGAAATCTCTCGTTCCAAATGAAGTTTATATGAAGCCAATGTTTCAATTTAGGAGAAACTCGGACCTATGTCCAAATCCAAGCCCTTATATATTTTGACTCGAGCATTCGGATTTCAGGCAATTACATCCATGTATCAAGCTGATATATATCGATTTAAAGGCCTACATATCTTGTGTCATATTGATATTGAGAGTCTAGTTAGCTTGAGTAATATACCATTTGATAGCCCCATTTATATATTTGGGAATTTTTTAAAGCTCTTTTATCCAATTATAACAATGCACTTTACATTTTATTTTGGATTTGGATCCAATTCTTTGAATTGATGCCGGATCTAATACAAGACATAGTTCCGTATCAGATCCGAATCTAATCAATAAAATCATATATGACTTTGGATCCAACATGGATGAACCCTAAATCTGACTTTTTTTTTTTTTTGGTAGAAGAACCCTAATTAAATCTGACTTGTTTGCATCTCTAGTTGCAGATTATATGAACATAATTCTCACCATAATAAAATTCACATGTTCTCCTATGCATGTCTCTCACGGATTTACTGTGTGAGAGGCATGTGGGCCCCGCATTTAATCAATCCAAATGGTCCATCTAAAATTCCCCTATATGTCATGGATCCCATCATGTTTACATTGATCTGAATGGACTACATGATTGAATCTAGTGTGGAGATTTTTTTTATTTTTAGACAATTAAAGTTGTAGGCGAGACATCAAGGAGTTAGATCATTGAATTGACTTGAAATTCGATATCTTGGATGATCTCTCCTTCATTCTTCGATCTCCACCTCTTTCTTGATTGGTGGCGCCCAAAGTGGGGATACCTATCTCAAACAGTGCTCATGTGCAACACGGGAGCATGTGAGAGAGAGAGAGAGAGAGAGGTACTGTGTGTTTTGTCCCATAAATGAACACAGCCTTCACCAACCAGATAAATCTCTTATCTTTTTTGTATTTCATGATTTTTCTTTATGGTCTTTTTTTTTTACATTGATTTGTATGTATAATTACTAGCAACAAATGCACGGGCTTAGAAATAAAAATATATTAAAATTTTAAGAATTATTTTAAAATATTATTAAGATAGATTAAGTCTAAAAGAAAGAAATTTATTATCTTTGAATATTAGAATCTTTTAATATGTAATGAAAATAAATATAAAATGAGAATTAAACTTACATAACATAACAACCTCTTGAATTTAAAGGCATTGACCATTATATAAGTATGAATGTGTGTCTATATATGGGTAGCTCTCCTAAGCTAAAGCTTAGCTTAAGATAAGCTCAAGTTTGTAGTGGGGCCCACCTAGCAACCCACATGGGGGTGGTGATGGGGGGTTTTCAAGGACTCACTGGGACCCTTCTATTTGCAAAAAAATAGTCCCAACTGTGGTTTCTACCGTTTCTATCGAGCCCCTAAAAGTTTATTGGTCAGCAATCCATTCGGATCAGTACACAGTCGATACAATGGTCCAGTTAATCCGGATATGACCAAAAGCTAGTGGGCATGTACTATTTAGGGAGGTCGTGTGTTTGGTCCATTTGGATAGACCAAGGGTGGGCCCCACAAGCATAAGCTTACAAAATTAAATGGAGAGGTATGATGCCCAGGATAAAAAAAACATAATGAAATATGTGATTCTTTTTTTAGATAATATCAAAAAAGAGCAAATTTTATGGAAATAAGTAAATAGTTTATATTTTTATAGGAAAATATTCAAGTGCATCCATCCCTCACCATTTTTTGTGAGGGACACCCCCCTTTGGAAAGTATCAAGTACAAAAAGGGGAGTCCTATGTACTTGACACTCTCCTTTTGTACTTGACACTTTCCAAAGGGGGGTGTCCCTCACAAAAAATGGTGAGGGATGGATGCACTTGAATACTTCCCTTTATTATATATACTAGCAAAACCCCGTGGATAACCACGAAACCACCAAATGCACAGACTGATATGAATTATTTTTAATAAATTTATTAATTAGTAAACTTGTGAGTCCTTTTTTTTTTTTTGCTAATTTGATCTTTATGTTTTTTTTCCAAATGTTTTATTCTTTAGGTGAGGCGTGAATTGATTAAGAAAGATCAAATGATCATAGACCTAACAAATTGACCTAATATATTTAAGTGGGACCAAGATGAATGGGGTCCATCATCTCTATTCTAACCGTTCATAAAATCATATGATGCAGGCTGGGACCCATTAATTGATTGATAAAGATCAAATGATCATAGACCTCTCAAATTGACCAAACCTAACCTATTTAAGTGGGACCCCCAAGATGAATGGGTCCACCATCTATATTCTAACCATCCATAAAACCATATTATGCGGGATGGGACCCATGAATTAATTTAAAAAGATTAAATGATCGTAGACCTAACAAATTGACCAAATATATTTAAGTGGGACCCAGATGAATGAGGTCCACCATCTTTATTCTAATCGTCCATAGAATCAAATGAAGCGGGCCGGGACCCATTAATTGATTGATAAAGATCAAATGATCAAATGATCATAGGCCTCTCAAATTGACCAAACATAGCCTATTTAAGTGGGACACCCAAGATGAATGGGTCCGCCATCTATATTCTAACCGTCCATAAAAACATATGATGCGGGCTGGGACCCATGAATTGCTTGATAAAGATCAAATGATCATAAACCTCACAAATTGACCAAACCTAACCTATTTAAGTGGAACCCCCCAGATGAATGGAGTCCACCATCTCTATTCTAACCGTCCATAAAACCATAATATGCGGGATGGGACCCATGAATTGATTAAGAAAGATCAAATGATCGTAGACCTAACAAATTGACCATATATTTTTAAGTGGGACCCAGATGAATGGGGTCCACCATCTTTATTCTAACCGTCCATAAAATCAAATGATGCGGGCCGGGACCCATGAATTTATTGATAAAGATCAAATGATCATAGACCTCTCAAATTGACCAAACCTGACCTATTTAAGTGGGACCCCAGATGAATGGGGTCCACCATCTATATTCTAACAGTCCATAAAATCATATTATGCGGGATGTGACCCATGAATTGATTTAAAAAGATCAAATGATCGTAGACCCAACAAATTGACCAAATATTTTTAAGTGGGACCCAGATGAATGGGGTCCGCCATCTTTATTCTAACCGTCCATAAAATCAAATGATGAGGGCCGGGACCCATGAATTGATTGATAAAGATCAAATGATCAAATGATCATAGACCTCTCAAATTGACCAAACCTAACCTATTTAAATGGGAACCCAAGATGAATGGGGTCCACCATCTATATTCTAACTGTCCATGAAATAATTTGATGCGGGCTGGGACCCATGAATTGCTTGATAAAGATCAAAGGATTAAATGATCATAGACCTCACAAATTGACCCAACATAACCTATTTAAGTGGGACCCCTAAGATGAATGGGGTCCACCATCTTTATTATAACCTTCCATAAAACCATATTATGCGGGATATGACCCATGAATTTATTTAAAAAGATCAAAGGATCAAATAATCGTAGACCTAACAAATTGATCAAATATGTTTAAGTGAGACCCAGATAAATGGGGTCCACCATCTCTATTCTAACCGTCCATAAAATCATATGATGTGGGCCGGGATTCATGAATTGATTGAAAAAGATCGAATGATCATAGACCTCATAAATTGACCAAACCTAATTTATTTAAGTGGGACCCAAAAGATGAATGGAGTCCACCATCTATATTCTAACCATTCATGAAACCATATGATGCGGGTTGGGACCCATGAATTGCTTGATAAAGGTCAAAGGATCAAATGATCATAGACCTCACAAATTGACCAAACCTAACATATTTAAGTGGAACCCCCCCAAATGAATGGGGTCCACCATCTCTATTCTAATCGTCCATAAAATCATATTATGTGGGATGGGACCCATGAATCGATTAAGAAAGATCAAAGGATCAAATGATTATAGACCTAACAAATTGACCAAATATTTTTAAGTGGGACCCAGATGAATGGGGTCCACCATCTTTATTCTAACCGTCCATAAAATCAAATGATGCGGGCCGGGACCCATGAATTGATTGATAAAGATCAAATGATCATAGACCTCTCAAATTGACCAAACCTAACCTATTTAAGTGGGACCCCCAAGATGAATGGGTCCACCATCTATATTCTAACCATCCATGAAATAATATGATGCGGGATGGACCCATGAATTGCTTGATAAAGATCAAATGATCAAATAATCATAGACCTCACAAATTGACCAAACATAACCTATTTAAGTGGAACCCCCCAGATGAATGGGGTCCACCATCTCTATTCTAACCGTCCAAAAAACCATATTATGCGGGATGGGACCCATGAATTGATTTAAAAAGATCAAAGGATCAAATGATCGTAGACCTAAAAAACTGACCAAATTAATATTTTTAAGTGGGACCCAGATGAATGGGGTCCACCATCTTTATTCTAACCGTCCATAAAATCAAATGAGGCGGGCCGGGACCCATGAATTGATTGATAAAATAATTTTAATCAAATCACGAGGGTGTGACAGAAATGATATCCAAATGGATAAAAAACAGAGATCTCCCCTGAATCACAATGGATCCATGTAGGTTTGCACCCATTCTGACCAATTGAGCCCACAATCGACCACTCTATTTGTTTATTCTTTTTTTTAAGCCATTAAAATTTGTGGGTTCCTATTGAATTGGTTAGGATGATCAGTGGGTCCCAACCTTGACAGTGATGTATGCCCCAAGTGGGCCCCACAGAGAGCACAGATTTCTTCTATGGCATTAAGGATTATATTTCAATCCTTTACAATTTGGGATATTCCTCTTCCCCATTTTGTGTGGTTGTCTTGCAAGTGAAATTTTAGATGGAGAATGAGAGATTTTAGGGATTGCATTAGCATGGAGAAGGAGAGATTTTAGGGAGGGAAAGATGGAGAAATTTTAGATGGAAAATGAGAGATTAGCAGAATACATTTTAGGCTGGCTGCTGCCACGTGTCCATCTCCAAGACATGCCAAGTGTCCTCCTCAGGAAGTGTATACATCCCTTTAGTAATATAGATAACTTTAATAAAAAAGAAAAAATAACTTGATGGGGTCACATGATGTAACATCTAACGGCGGGCCTCATATCCTAATTCCTTCAAGGTGTGTCCAATTGGACAGTGGGACCTTGCTGATGTGTCATTCCGAGGATTCTTAGTGGGGTCATGATGTAACATCTAAAGATATGCCCATATCCAAATATCTAAAGGTGTGTCCAATTGAATATTTGGTCAGTATGCACTTGTTGATGTGGTGTTCCAAGGAGCATTGGTGGGGTCACATGATATAATATTTAAAAGTGGGTCTCTTATCCTAATTCATTAAGGTGCATCATGATGTGTTTAAAGGTGGCCTTGTCCATAACAATTATTAAAGGCAGGTATCATATGAACCCTTATATTATTTCATGTATATATAATTAGAAATGAAATGTATTTTTAATATGCATTTTAATAACATATATAATTGATCATTAGAGTCCATTATTTTTTGTTCGTTGAACGTTGGATTCCACCTTGTAATTAACGGTCTAGATCATGAAACTAATGGTCTTGATACAACTCCATATTGGTTGGTCCCTTTTGTTGGGTGTTGCATCATCCGTGCCGTTAGTTTGATGGGCCAAGCTGGATTGTGGTGCCTTTTGAAGGTGTCTTTCAATGAGGAGATCAAAGTGGTCCCCATAAATCCATATGTTGTTTCTACTTTATATGGATGATTGATCTATTCTCAGATCAAGATAATTTAGTCATGCCCATTCTCTCTGACTGCCAACACCATGAAAGTGGGCTCCACATACCTATATTAAATGGAGTTGATTCTAATCTTGTAAGGAAAATGAGATAAGGTTTACTTTAAAATGGAAGTGATTGAGATTTTAGAGAGAACTAATACAAGGAGTTTTGTTGCTAAGAATAGTAGTGTGATCTAGATTTAAGAGATTGTATTTAAGATTATAATTATTCCTAGGATAAGGGAGGGGATTTGAGGAGATTTGTTTGGATTGAGATTTTAAGGGAGGAGACTTGTTTGGGAGGAGTGTAGTGGCCCACATTAAACCCAAAGCTCATAAGTATTTTTCTGAAAGGAGAGACTTTTTAGGGATGAGGTGGCACACCTCACAGCCGACCTCCCCCCTTTGCTTTAATTCTTCGACATACACAAAATATGGGTGAGTGGATTAGATTCTCTCTCTCTTTCCCCTCTTCCCTTTCATTATAGACATTCCTTTTCTATTAATAGAATTATATTTCTTTACGGCTGCATGTTATTGTTGACAAATTGTTTCCATTCTCCTTTCATTCCTTTACTAAGTAGACTGTTTGGCACCTCCTATTACGTTCCATCTATCTTTATATATAGATCATTCAGCAGAAGATATAACTGATTATACCTCATGATTTGATTGGAAAAACAACATAAGATTTTTGACAATAGAACTGTAACTATCACATATTACTCTCTTTAATTGGAATGATGGTGATGAGAGAAGGGTCCCATGAAATTCAATTCTTCCTTTTTAATAATCAAAGTACATCTGAAGAATGTAGACAAAACAACTCATCACAGTGAAAGTTAGGCATCAGAGGGTGACATTTAACTAAAAATCCCTATATGTTAAAATTGAGTCAAACAATAGATCATAACCCTTCAATTTCTTTTTATTCTAAAAAACCTTTTGTTTTGAAGACACCCCACAAATTTTGGAAACCCCATATGTGTTAATGGGACTTTTATTCAAATTCTTTCTAGAATGTGCCACTCAAGTAAAATTTTCTGATTCCACCACTGCATAAACCTGTGGACCATCTTGTCTACTGATTCCCTCCCTCATTATAGGCTTCAACTCTTCTTTCTTCTACATTTGAAGGAATATTTTATAAAGCCGAACAACAGGCACAATTCACTTGTCAAAGATTGAGACATTAGTAAAGATAATGGAGTGGCTGTGAAGAAATTAAAAAGATGCCACATTTTCATTTCACTTGTCACTGTCATTGATCCTTCTATAATTAGTGCGACTGAGATTATCTTAAGTGAAGATTCACATGTGATCTCATTTAATTATCCACAACTACATACTAAATCTGCAGATCCCCATTTCTTCATTAGTTAATTAAGTTTATCTTAAAAAAAACAAGAGAAGAAAAGGGAGTGAAGAAAAACTGAGGAATGTTTGATTTGACCATTTGGTATAAGAACTCTGACCAAAGGAGAATATTAGAATGCAGTAAATGAACATTGAGGTGGTCTATAATTTCAACTAGTATATGAGAAGGTGATCCGAAGGACACTCTAAAATTGTGGGGTCATTCTAGGTCGCCAGGCCCAACTCATTTAATAAGGGTAGAAACTTATGACTAGGTCCAGCACACTTTTGTCACTCATGACATATTACTCAGAAAATCACTATCTTAGGACAATGTTAGAATACTTTCAAATTTGGGTTTTCCTTATAGGATATTATTGGGAAAATTTCCTAGAAGTAAATTAAATTTAAAATGAATAAAACAATAGATGAACAATAAATATAAAAGTCAATAAAACGTCTTTATATATATAGTTTTTTTTTTTTGTTATTTTTCCCATTTTCATTGCAATTCTCCCATTATTATTATATATTATTTGCCATGGTTTCATTTTTGTGGCATTACCTTGAGAATAGCATAATATTATTGGAGGCCGTTTCATGTATATACCACAATATTATTATATATTTTTAAAATATTACCCCTCCAAGCCAACACAACAGACCAAATGACTATGTAAATGAGTTAACTTAATTTACATCCTCTAATCTTTTGCTTATAGGAATATAGCTTAGTCAAAGAAGTGAGACTATAGAGTGGGATTTAATAAATATTAAAGCAGCAGCTCAAAATAAATACCATTTAAGTGTATGGAACATTTTCAAATTCTATCCTAATTGAATTTTGATCCGATAAAATTTATGTAATTATATTATTTAATTAAATAATTAATTTTATAGTGTCACAAACTCCTATTAAAGTAAATTGAGAGTGCCATCCGAATTCGTCTGAACTCGATTTTACAGACTTTTTTTTTTTTAAGATTTTACAAAGTTAGGTTTAGTTTAACTTGGACTAGGAATAGGAATAGATCCGTTCCTTAGTTTTCCTGCTGCTTTGTCGGCAGTCAATAAGATGGTTTGTACCCAATAGCGCAGCCCCACGTGTGAGATGAATCCAAAGACCTAAAAGCCGAAGATTTCGTTACGATGCTCGGTCAGTATTCTCAGTTCTCACACGCCACAAGAAAAGCGAAGAAAAAACTTTGAAGGAAGAATATTCGAATGGAACGTGGAAAGTGGAGGATGTGACGCGTGTAATATGATGATATAAATCCTGAAATACATGCAGGATAGATGCATTAGATTAGGAAACTTAATAATTATATCATCATGTTAACCTCCTCGGACTCTATTGATAAAATGCTAAGAGCTTTTGGTGGATGTTAACCTCGGACTCTATTGGTAAAAAAAAAAAAAGTCTAAATGGCCTGATGGGGGTGGCATAAAAAGTGGCCCGACCCCATCTGCACCCTAGGAGCTCCTAGGGTGTAGATGGGGTAATCCACCCCCATCAGGCCATGTGGCCATGTAGAAGGACTCTTGATAAAATGCTAAGTGCGTTTTGGTGGGATGAGGAACGAAGAAAGAAGAAAAATTCTTAGGTGGGCCCAAGTAAATTCATCACACACAGCTCTCAAATAGATAAATATTTTGGTTTGGACCCGACTGCAGTTTGGCTCAAAGCCGGACCCAAATGTGGACTTAGAGAAGGACCCACTTATCAGTTTGGTCCAAAAAGAGGGTTCATGCCCAAAGTGTTTTTGAGTTCGGTCCTGGGTGGAGACCACTCACAATTACTCCTGTGGGTGGAAAAGGATAGGCTGAAAGTGGCAAAACCTAAGTGGGGATGGTCGAATCAGAGAATTGGATGTGGTGCACCTTGTCACCCAAGGAGGCTACTGACCCGTCGTCCCACACGGACTCCGGGGCTCAACCACCCAAGCATTCTTCTTCTAACCACTTCCTACCGCATTCCAATGCTTTTGCCTTCCAAACACGACAATATAATAATGGTAGAGATAAAACGACAAACATTCAAATCTGCACTTGACTTTCTCTAATATAAAGATTTGAGAATATGATCATGTTTGATTTTTTTTTTCTTTTTTCGTTTCCTTTATCCTCTGTTCCGGATCCCCAATTTATCATTCATGTTGGCCTTTTTTTCCTTTCAAGAAATCTAATCTAAGAGTAGTTAGGGTGATTCTGAAACATGGTATTATAAAATGAGGGTATATATTTTCCTGCGAGTAGATTGCATGAACTCACAAGTAGTTGAACTTATAAGGTACCGTCAAGAATAAGGGCGATAAAAAAAATCAGTCCCACCAAATTATTATGATATTAAAAGTGTATTAAAGGGACTGCATTGATGCAAGATGGACCCAAGTGGACCTAGATCATTGTAGAGGAGAGTGTTTTGTTATAGTAAGTCAGCCAATTCTAAAACCTATAAGTATCATCAATTGATATATTGGTTTACCATGTTTGGTTTAATCTCTTCTATTTTCATAAAAGAAATGAGTACCACTGATTTACATAGATCACAAATTTCAATAGACGAGATCTATCTCACAATTTTCTTGAGTCTACGACCTCTAACACTTGTGTTGAGGTCAACGTTCACCCTCGCTCTTGAGCGGTCATAATTATAGTCGAGCTTTCGCTCTCACTATAAAACTATTGTTGTGTCGTTTCTTATCATCAATTGGTTTTGGGATAAGTGGTAGCTCAATGGGGTGTAAGATTCTACAAGTGGTATCTGCCGTTGAGGGAGAGATTGTTGAAGTCAACGTCCACCATCGCTCTTGAGTGGTCATAATTGTGGTCGAGCCCTCGCCCTCACCATAAAACTATTATTGTGTCGTTTCCTATCACCAATTGATTTTGGGATAAGTGATAGCTCAATGGAGTGTAAGATCATACAACTTGGAATCATGAGAAGTTCATGAGGCTCCTCAGGCAGGTTCTCCCAAAATTTTTTTGAAGTAGAAGTTGTCCACTGTCGATTGATAAACATAAAATATTTGAATTCTTCATATTGTTCAATCTAGAAAAACCTTCAGATTTCTTAAAATTGACCACGTACGTATATTCTTACTAGCTAGCACTTCATCCTTTGGAGAAAGGATCATACAATTTGTAATCTTAAATACAACTCCTTGATCTCGATTGATGTCTTTCTTGCTAAGACGTTTTATGTTTAATTTGTTGATAATCGTTATCTAATTGTAAAGTCCTTAACTATCACATCCTCTTCTTTTTTTAGTTCAATAAAGCAGGCAACCCACTAGATTGGATCTATCATAATTCCTTCTAAAAAAAGCACTAGAAGTACGATCCTGCAACTTCACAAAAAAGAAGAGAAAGTGAGATTTTTATTTGAAAAAAAAAAAAAAAAAAACTAGGATGATTGAGAAATAGCACAGGCAGGGCCATGACTAAACTAATCTTTATATTACTACATTCCTAGGCTAAACTAGATGCCATTGTAGTTACACATTTGTTCTGTTTGCATGTTCTTGTGCATTCTACCATCACACTAATGTTCAAGATGAAGATATAAGTAAAATTTGAAATGCATTGTCGAAAATGTTTAACACAAAATTAAAATTATCAACAACATTTTATCAAGAAATAAATGTATAAATAGGAGTTGTTAATTAACAAGACCATATTTCATTTGTTAAGGGGATTCAGTCATCAAAGGTCAAAGATTTGAAGTTTAAGTTTGCCTTGTGTACGTGCAATATTGTTACCATAGAGGTATTCCCTTTCAACTTTGTTCTACTTATTTAGGAATATTATGATTTTCTACAACACGACCATCTTGACAGCCTTTTTGGCATGAAAAGACTTGGAGTTGGAGGAGGAAGAAAATATTAAAGTTATAATGCTATAAAGCTTGTTCAATGAATTCAGATCATTCTTCAAAGTTGAAGAACAATTAAAGCAATCACAAAACTGTCATAAAAAGCACCATCATGAGCACTATATTGGGCATCGTTTTCAAGTTGAGATTTGGTATAGATAGACTTGGCCAAAAGAACTTGGGTACAGACAATTGAAGGGTCAAATAAAAAGTTGAAGCCTATTAGCTAGGATCAATTCAAATTCGTCAGCAATATAGCCAGGTTAATTTACCCATCAAAATATATGAAAATTCATTTAGAAGTAATGTTGAAAATCTTTTAGTTATTTGGATTATCTCTCTTGGATTACAAAATATGACTGGAATTATCACTGAAGATGCATGACATAATGGCTGGTGAGCAAACCATGTACTTTAATTCTTCCTGTATTTGTTTAAAAGACTAATTTCTAATTATAAAACATAGTCCCCCGGTGAAGCTAATGAAGGAAGAATTTTCTCACTTAATTGACAAAGCTTTGAGAGTCTAAATAAGCCTGACACATATTTTGTTTGGATAGAAATAGTAACTAAAACTCAAAATTACCCTGATTACTCAGTTAAGTTTAGTGGTGTTTCTTTTTCTATACCTAGCCAAGGGAGCTGAGTCTCAAGAGAGAGCCCACACATACGGGGGAAGACAACCCCGCACAAGTGAGATGAAGGTCCACACCAATGGAACGAGGTAACGTACCCAAGGTTCGAATCTTAGACAGTGAAAGTGAGAGCTGTCACCACTTACCAGTGAGGTAAGTGGCCATTCTCGTTAAGTTGGGTGGGGTTGGTATGTCGAATTGCCACCCTTGCAAACTACTTTGAATCCAGGTGGGTATTTAAATATCTCAAATTGAGGTTTCCTTGTGGGTGTCTTAAACAGGATCATCCTCCAATTTGTTATGTTTTCAAAAGTTGCATTATTAATGTGACTATTAATTCAGATTCTCGTAGAGGATGATACAGTGTATTCTGGAAGGGGAATTAATTCCCCATAACAACCAATGTAGAATAATATCTTATTTATTTCCTATCATGCATTAGTCTCAATTGATACCTTAAGCTATGGAATCTATACATAAATCCAATCCCCCATTGTTTATCTCCTGATATTGGAGTATACTGATCTATAAAATTAACATTATTCTTGCTACCAAATTAAAATTAAAAAAGGGAAAACAGCTATGATCTACTGGCACTGGTGGGCCCCTAACAAGGTTTTAGTGGCCTCAATCAGATGGGATGGCCTACATTAGTTAATATCTAGTATTTATTTCCCTAAACAAAATAAAGTATCCAATACAAGGGTTCAAAACTCGGCCAAGACTCAATAGCTAGATTTTGTTGGATGACCAAAGGTTTTGGCCATTGACAATAGCAACTTCTAATTGGTTTATATGATACAAAATATATATATAAAGTGTTTGTACGTACTGGATTTTATTCTCACCACTTTCATACCTTACTTTTATCTCTCTAATTGAAAGACCAATGGGTGTAAAATCCGAAGAGGGTGCCATGAGGCTGGTGATTTTTTGCCCATCCGATTTTACAGGTTTTGTATTTTTTCTTATTGCTTTTTCTACGTATCCATGGATCTTAGGATCCAAATACATAGAAATCTTGATGGGATTCGTTGCATTTGTGTTGGTATTGTCACACATTGAAATCGATCCATGGATACATAGAAAAAACTGTCAAAGAGGAGATCTACGTACGAAAATCCAGTCCCACGGCACCCTCACTACATTGTTAGTGCCATGATCTGTAGCCATCTCAACCGTCTATTTGGTGGGGCACCATCAGCCATGCTATCAATGCACTATGGTTAGGCTAAGCTTACTCTAAACATGTGACAGGAATTTATTTGGGGGCATCCCCGAGCATTGATCGGAGGCACAAGATAAGGGGATAAGGTTAAGGTGCACACAAGCTAAGGAACATTAAACTATTAAATTATGTCATTCAAGGCTAATAGAAAGAAGACATCATATCTTTGAAAGATATGGGCCTGTTTCGTTTTCATCACCCTCTGGTTTCGCTCTCTTTCCCTTGTTTTTCACCAACCCCTTCGTTCCCTCTTCCGAGTCCATCTCAGTTCTCTCCTTCTGGGACCTTTCTCCAAATTCTAAGAAGACAACCAAGCTTTCTTTAAAATACCCC
Organism: Litsea cubeba; assembly: GCA_012931725.1. NCBI lineage: Eukaryota > Viridiplantae > Streptophyta > Magnoliopsida > Laurales > Lauraceae > Litsea > Litsea cubeba. The sequence goes on from CM022953.1 coordinate 10,070,515, forward strand.
AGCATTTTAGTTAAAGAACCACAAAACATTCGTTTCCTGTGCCTATCTTCGTGTATATGTGATCACAAGAGGTGGGGTCACCATGAATAGGTGAAAGGCAAAATGCTTCTAATGCAAGTGATCCTGACCATTTAGGGGCGTACCCATAATTTTCGTTTGAGAGGTGCAGACCCTAACGGGTAGTTTGACTTTGGGGAAAAACCGAGGATCTTCGTGTGGATTTTAAGGGTGGACCCAGGGTTTTTATTGGATTTTTTTAAAGTAGACTTAGAATTTTTATATATGTTTTGGAAGTGCACACCACAGTTTGACGGATGCAATAGCACCCATGTGCCTATACCTAGGTCTGTCTATGTAACCATTTGATCAGAGAGAGGTTGAGAATGTATTGGAAAAATGTAAACTGAACATGGGTGAGTTCGGGCGAGTGTTTTTTTAGACTTAGTTGAGTTAATTTGACCTTGTGTTCTTAAAGTTTGAATCCACTCTCTGCCGGGCGTCTAAGTTTTTGAATTATGGCTGAGATTTTAGCCTCCAATTTAAACGGTTAGGATTGTTTGCAGTGAAAATTGTAGGACCATTCCACTGGCATGGTTACATGTGGTCAAATTGCATGCACATATTGTTTAGTGGGCTGCTTTTTTGAGTGAAGAGTGAAATGAAATGAAATTAAGTATCAAATAAAAAGAAAGGGAAAGAAGAGGGAGTTGAGAGTAAAAACACTAAAAGATAAAGAAAAAATTACTCCTTCCCTTTTGTCATTTTATTAGTGCTTTTTAAGAGTACTTTTATTTTGTCATTTGTGCCTTTTTCTTTCAAGCATTCTTCTCTATTTTTTTCTTTTTTGGCCACTTAATTTTATTTCATTTCACCGGGCCAGTAGAAATGAGGTAATTTAACCACTTAGTTTTGGCCGGTACAAGAAAACTCCTTTGCAATGTGGCAGGTAGGGGCATTCGTCGCCCAAGTAGGGCTAGGTTGAGGCATATCTAGGTTTGATCTGACTTTGAAGAAATAGGCCCACATCCATCTCTTGATCGATCAGGCCATAAGCACCTCGCCCAAGCGCTCAACCTGGCTCTAACATGTCAATCAACTGCTGCCGATTATGTGATGGCACTACAAAAAAAAGGACTTTTAGTCTCGCTTTTAATTTGAGCTTTTGTGTCGCTTTTACAATAAAGTGACACAGTATGGTCTGATGTGTCACTTTAGAGGAGGAGTAAACGAGGAGGAGGTTTGTGTGTCACTTTTCTATAACGCGACACACACAAAATAAATCTATGTCTCGTTTTATTCTTAAAGTGACACTAGCGGAGCAAATTTTTAAAATAATCCAAACTAAATATTGAGGATGGTTTTCCCCACTAAACAAAAGTGACACAAGAAGTTTGGTTGTTCTTTTCTTTCGGGTGATAGAAAACAAAAGCGACACATGAATTTGGGCGGGGGCTGGCGAAAATTTGGGCGGGTGTTCCCTCCATCTTATATTCCTTTCGTGCCATATCCCATCCCTTCATTCCCTCCATACCTCATTCCCTTGGCGCCCAAATACCCAAACGAATCCAACCGATCCCTTGAGGAGTGTCTGAGACGATCGACTGGTGCAGGTTTCTTCTTCTCTCTACTTCTTCTTCTTTCAGCCATATATCTTTCTACTGTCTGGGTTTCAGACGATGGAGATTTTGGGTTCTGCTGGATTGTGGGAGTGGGTTCCATGGTGCTGGGAGATTTTGGGGGTGGATTGTGGGAGTGGGTTCCTTGGTAGGGGGATGTAGACGATGGGGGAGATGGAGATTTTGGGTTTCTGCTGGATTGTAGGAGTTGGTTCCAGCGATGCTCCTCTTCCTCCCTCCCTTTTCCTCTCTGTTTTTCCTCTCTCTTCTGCTACTTCATGCCTTGCTCTGTTCTGCTGGCAGGCTGGGTTGGTTGGCATTTTTGTAAGCCTCCCTCCCCTTTTTGGTTCTCTGTTGTGAGGGTGTGTTGCCCTCTTTCTTCTTCTTCTCAATATTCATTTACCATTAAGCAAAAAAAAAAAAAGTATTGGTAGTTGAAGGCTTGAAGCTTCTACTGTTGATACAATGCTAATTTCTGTTTTGCATGTTTTTCTGTATTTTCTTAAAAATTCTATTGGGCACAGACAATTAATAAATTTCTTCCCTCTATAACTCACACTCTCAATCTCTTCCCTCTATACCTCACGCTCTCAATCTCTTTCCTCCCTCACCTCTCAATCTCGTCCCTCTATCTCTCACATACTCAATTTCTTCCCTTTATCTATCTCACACCCACCAACTACCAGCGGCAAGGTATCCATAAATTTTGTTATTTTTTTAGGCTTTAATTTGTTGAAAACAAAACTTCTTCTTTCCTCATTAATGTTTTAACCCATCGATGTTTATACTGCAGTTTGAGGGTTTTCTGGTTCTTTCTTTTATCAACAGTATTTAACCCATCAAAAGGTAAAGACTTTTATTACTTTAATTTTATTGTTCCCTTTTTTTATTACACATACTGGGCTGATTTTTTTTTTCTTATTTACTTTAATTCACTCTCTAGAAAGTTTGAAGCTTTATTAATCATTAATATAACATATAATCAGTTTGTGGTATAGTGAAAATTGTACGTCTGTAACTTCAATATTGTGGTTTGATGCTTTATAACGTTAGCTGCTTAAATTTCTTGTCGAATTACATACAAACTCGAAATCGTTGGACAGGATATGCCAAAAACCTAGGGTTGAATCGTACTCAGCTGATCGTACTTCCATCCCCAAAATAGGCTAAATGCAAAAATGCTTAGCATAAGTATTTAAGTAGTGTATGAACTGGTTCTTTGTTGGGTATGCTGGAGTTTCTGCTGGCATCTTCATATGAGGAAGTTCACATAATTTCTTAGGGAGGTGAAGTCTCAGACGGTCATAAGTTTTCGTCTTACACAAAGATGCTACACTTGGAAAATTTTCAACACTAAGGGCACATTTCTTTCCTAAAACTCCTGGAATTCATGTCTGGTGGCTGTCTGGGATTCTCAAATGCTGGAGTTCTGAAATGCTACTGAATTCTGTCATTTCTGAATTCCTTGTTTCTTTTATGTCTGAATTCCTGCCTGAGAATTCATGAATTCCTGGATTTTCTGAATTCTCTGTTTCATAACTATAAGGATTTCTGACTGGAATTTTACTTCTATATGCATTGTATATACCGATTTTACAATTCAAGCAGCAAAAATAAAAAAGAAAAAAAATAAAAAACAACATCCATGCAAAAACTAATCACATGTCCATGAGCCAAAGAGTGGGTCTCATCAGAAATTGCCAACAACCAAACACTGAATCCAGTCTATGAAATTCAGCAAATAACTAAAATAGTTGAATGAGTTGTACATTCAAACCACATCAAACCGGCCAAAAATAGTATAGATCCACATCAAACATGCCAAACATAATATAGATCAAATGCAGTCATCTATAGACACCAAAGGTCTTAAACAGAAAGTGCATAAAAATCTAAAATATGTTTACTACAGTCATCCAAATGATGAAAGACTTCTCATTCATGGAGTGTGGCCTGATGACTCGGGATGAAAATTTGTCTCCAGCCATTTGATCTGCTTCTCAACATTCAAGCTCAAGAAAGTTAATGCCCTCCTGTCATTACTAACAAGAAAGTCTAGAACAAGCATTTCAATATCCTCTGGTATAGAAGGATGTGCAGTCACAACTTCACTAACTTGTGAAATCAAGCCATAAAAGATAAAATTTTCAGAAATTTTTATCTTATGGGAAGAAGTGTCGACACCCTTACTTGATGGTGTCGACTCCATGGGGCTTACGCATTTTCAACCTCTGGACAGAATGATCACTCGCTCGACCCAACCTGTGGCTGGGTCGAGCGAGACTTCAATACATAAAAATAAAATAAATTTCAAACTGTCGTGTCGACCCCATTTCAGATAGTGTCGACCCCTTAAGACAAATTGTCCAGCAATCTTATCTTATGAGAAAAAGTGTCGACACCCTTTCTTGATGGTGTCGACTCCAATATGTGTACTAAATTACTAACTAATTGAAAAACAATGTATAGCCGCATAGGCCATATACCTGGTTTCATCTTAAAAGGGTTGGGATTCCATGAGTATATCTTTTTGTCCCTTTTGCTGTTTTCTATTTGTCATATATTAGATAAAGATGTTAGGTGGGTGCTTACATGTCATGGCTACGAAGAATTATATGTCTGTGATTTTCTTGAAAATTTTTCTATTTTAGAATTTCAGGATTTTTGTTAATTTGGAATGGACAAGTCTTGGATGTCCAAGCTGAGAAATTCGAATGAATACATTGAAGGGGTTAACAATCTTCTTAGTTTTGCAAAGGATGAAGAAAGTTATATACGCTGCCCATGCAAAGACTGTGGGAATCTCCATGAGTTAACTAAGAAGGAAGTCAGAAATCATCTTTTTAGACATGGTATCGACAAAACTTATGTTCTGTGGAGATATCATGGGGAAAGGCATCTTGCTTCTGATTTTTTAAGTGTTCCTACACATGAGAACACCCATCAGCCCTACAATACGGAGAGCCCCCTCGATGAAACCCCCCTCGATGCTACAAACATGAAGGAAATGGCAGAGGCTGTAGATAAACAATATAAGGCTAATCCTGAGAAATTTCAAGAACTTCTTGAAGATGCTGAGACTCCTTTGTATGAAGGTTGTACAAAGATTACGAAGTTATCAGCTATTGTAACGTTGTTTAATTTGAAAGCGAAAGGTGGTTGGACTGACACAAGTTTTACGAATTTGTTGAAAGCCTTAGGAGAGATGCTTCCAGAAGGTAATTTGATGCCTTCTAGCATGCACGCAGTTAGAAAGACGTTGTCAATTTATGGGATGAAATATGAAAAAATCCATGCTTGTCCCAATGACTGTATACTTTACAGGTCTGATGAAAATAAGAATAGAACTACTTGCCCAACTTGTGGAGTATCAAGATACAAGGAAAATAAAAATGGGACCGACCAAACTAAAGGTGTTCCGGCTAAAGTTTTGTGGTACTTTCCACCTATTGCAAGATTTAAAAAGATGTTTCAGTCTGCGGAAACAGCAAAGTCATTGACATAGCATGCCAATGAGCGATTGGTGGATGAAAAACTGCGTCATCCAGCAGACGCTCAAGCTTGGAAGTTGGTAGACAAGAGGTGGCCTGAGTTTGGTGCTGAATCGAGAAATCTCCGCCTTGCACTTTCAGCGGACGGAGTCAACCCATATAATAATCTTAGCAGTAAGTACAGTTTATGGCCTGTGATGTTGGTAACTTACAACCTCCCACCTTGGCTCTGAATGAAGAGAAAGTTCATGATGTTGACAATGCTGATATCAGGTCCAAAACAACCTGGAAAAGACATTGACGTTTATTTAGCTCCCTTAATTGATGATTTAATTACTTTATGGAATTCAGGGGTAGAGGTTTTTGATGCCTACAAGCAAGAGTCATTTCTACTGAGAGCCGTATTGCTATGGACGATCAACGATCTTCCAGCCTATGGTAATCTTTCTGGGTGTACTGTTAAAGGCTACTTTGCTTGTCCAGTTTGTGCTGAAGACACATCTTCGTATAGGTTGAAACATTGTGGAAAAAATGTCTACACATCCGCTAGAAGATTTCTATCTCGGCATCATCCATATCGAAAGCAACAAAAGGCCTTTAACGGTGAGAAGGAGTTGAGGGAGGCACCTGAACGATTGAATGGGCAGCAAGTACGAAGCAAAGTTGAAGGGATCAAAGTTCCGTGGGGGAAAAAGAAGTCAACACAAGAAGTCGATAAAGGAGATAATGGTGTTATGAAATGCTGGAACAAGAAATCCATCTTTTTGATCTTCCGTATTGGGAGTACTCACCTCTCCCACATAACTTCGACGTCATGCACATCGAGAATAATGTATGCGATAGTGTGATTGGTACTCTACTCAACATTCCAACTAAGACAAAGGACCACCTTAAGAGTCGTCTTGACCTGCAGGAGATGGGTTTAAGGATGGAGTTGGCCCCAAAGGTTGGTGAGAAGCGAACATACTTACCCCCGGCATGTTACACATTATCTAAAGCTGAAAAAACTAGAGTATGCAAAACCTTGCACGAGTTGAAAGTCCCCGAAGGATACTCTTCAAATTTCAAGCCCCTTGTTTCAATGCAAGATCTGAAATTGCATGGGTTGAAGTCACATGACTGTCACATGTTGATGCAGCAACTACTTCCTGTGGCAATACGATCTGTCTTGCCAAGTCATGTGAGAAATGCAATTATTAGGTTGTGTCGATTCTTCAAAGATCTTTGTGCGAGAGTAGTAGATGTGAAAAGACTGCCTGAAATTCAGAATGATATCGTGATCATATTATGTTTGCTGGAAAAGTATTTCCCGCCATCTTTTTTCGATATCATGGTTCACTTACCAGTTCATCTTGTTAGAGAGGTTGAAGTTGGTGGTCCTGTTTTCTTCCGATGGATGTACGCATTTGAGAGGTACATTGATTCCTTATCTGGTCATTTCTATTATGAATGAAACTTACGCACAATTTATCACTTAGTTCTTTAGTAACTGTTTAGGTACATGAGGGTGTTAAAGAGTTATGTCCGAAACCCAACTCGACCGGAAGCTTGTATAGCTGAAAACTATATCGCTGAAGAAGCAATTGAATTTATGAGTGAGTTCTTACCTGGGTTAGCTGCAGTAGGAGTTCCTACCTCCTTGGAAATTATTACCACTGATCTGGTAGAAAATGGGAAGCATCCGTCAGGTGGTGAACTCATCGCACCTGATAGCAAAGCCTTGGAGCAGGCACATCATTATGTCTTGCAAAACACAGGAGTTGTTCAGCCTTATATTGAGTAAGGATTTTTAGTTCTTTAATTAAACAAATTAAATAATATATTGATGGGTTTTGATAGCTAACAATGTGATTTCGTACTGATATATGATAGGGAGCACATGAGCTACCTAAAGGAACACAATCCCCGCAAGGCCAAAAAACCGACATGGTTACAGGAAGAGCATAACCATTCTTTTAATGATTGGCTCAAAAGAAGGGTATATGATTACCTGAATGTCTTTTATGTATTGTATGCCTCAAACAAATTTGATTAAGCTTCTTAAACAATATAGGTTTTACACGAGCGGGGCATGGCTAATAACAATGTGTCAGAAGTTTTGAGGTGGATTTCAAAGGGACCATTGCCACGTGTTTTGAAATACTCTACGTATGTAATTAAAGGTCATCATTTTTGCACAAGAGAACGTGATGCTTCGCGAGTTAATCAAAACAGTGGAGTCAGTTTGATGGCGACAACCCCCCAAGTTTCAAGTTCAAAGGATCAAAACCCTGTATTTTCCAGCATGGGGTTTTACGGTGTAATTGATGAAATATGGCTGCTAGACTATACTAATTTCAAGGTTTCAGTGTTCAAGTGTGATTGGGTTGACAGTAAGAATGGCATCAAGACAGATGATATGGGCTTCACCTTGGTTGATCTTAATAGAGTTGGCCATAAGTCTGATTCCTTTATTTTAGCATCTCAAGCAAAGCCAGTTTTCTATGTAGCTGATCAACTAGATCCCGATTGGTCAGTTGTTGAAGGATCTCCTGTAAAGATGTATCATGACGACGACGACCTTATTGAGGGCAACATAGAAGAAAACACTTGTGTCGAAGAATTGCCAAATATCGAATCTTTTGATGGAACTGATGAATCTCAGTCAGCTTACATGCGAGTAGATTGTGAGGAGGGGATTTGGGTTGACAACAATAAATCTTGAGTTTCATTGTTTACTAGTACTCCATTATAACAAAAGTTATGACTTTCGCTTGACTAATTAATTACTTTGTTATAATTTTCATATATCTGTTGGAAATATCATTCTTTCTAACCTTATGTACTAATGTGTCTGCCTTTGTAACAGTTTTCTATGGATCCAGAAAGGGATATTCAAGCACCTAAGAAAAGAAAGAGGAGACATAAAATGAAGAAATCTGCCAATGACGTTGAGCCTAACGTTAGAGGCCAAACAGTTAAACATGATTTAAATAAGGGCTGGAATGGTGTGAAAGTTGAAGTTGGGTTAGATGAACACGGTGTGCCAATAAATAAAAAGGTGCGAAAAGACTTTGCTAGTTGGGCAGGCACTCAAGTGAAAGCTAATGTTCCGCTTGCTGAATGGCCAACTTGGCCAAAAGTGGATAATAGAATAAAAGATGATGTATGGGAGGGCTTACTGGTAATCCTTAAACTTTCCTCTCTTTATAGTTTAAAATGCTTTGTGTTCTCTTACTTGTAAGTCAAAGTTCGACGACATTTTATTTGTAGGGAAGGTTCATTATAGATCCGAGATTTAGGAAGGCAGCTCTAAAACAATGTGGTAAAATATGGAGGAAGTTTAAGAATTATCTGACAAGGGAGTTTATTAGACCTTTCATAGACGAACCTGAAGCGCTAGTAAAAGCACCAGAAATGTATCCCGATATCAAGCAGCCAGATTGGGAAAAGTTTGTCCAGATGAGGTTATCAGCAGAATTCCAGGTATATGTGTTCTACATGCTTTCTTTGTTTTCTCAACCGGGACCGTTGGTCTTAGGATGAGAAAAGGCATCATCTGTTGTACCTGCTTTCATTAGGATTTGTTGGCCAATATAATAATATATGACTAACTAGTACTTTTTCTTATGGAACTATTAGGAATTCAGTAAGGTTCAACTAGCAAGAAGGATGGTGAACATATACAACCATCGACTAGGAAAGTCAGGTTATGCTGGCCTTGAAGATAAGCTGGTAGTAAATTTTTATAAGTTTCTTATATCATTTTTATTAAAATATACGTATACATTAACTAGTTTATTATTATCTGATTATTTGGTTTTGATTGAACATAGAAAGAAGCAGGGATGCCCATTGAAGAAATTGACAGATCTCAGTTTTGGCTGTTAGCTCGACAAGATAAAAACGGAGAATATGCAGATGATTCTTTGAGGGAGATGTCTGGAAAGATAGTAAGTTTGGGTGGGTTTAACGTTTAAGTCCATAGTTCTTCATACCAGCATATATCAAGGTTCTATTTCATTTTCTTTGCTTATATTGTAAGTAGTGATTAACATGATCGAGTAAGAATCACAAAAAATAACCACCCAACAGTAGGGGCTACCTCTCTTGGAGTAATGTTTTTTCTTAACTTTTAATTGTTCAATTGTCTCACAGGATGAGCTGAAAAAAAAGAAAGAAGAAGGAACTTTGATTACAGAAGGAAGCAATGATATACTTACAATGGCCTTGGGAACTCCGGAGCAAAGTGGACGCGTTAGGGGGGCTAGTATGTACTACACTCCAACTACATACTTCAATCTCCCTAGACGTGGATCAAGGAAACATACTGAGAAGTTGGAAGCAGAGAATCAAACACTGAAAGTAGCAGTAATAGAGTTGCTTAAACAAGCAGCATCAAGTGGCTCATCACCACTGAATGAAACCATAATTCAGCTTCTTAGGCAACAAGGAATGGACACGCCACGACAATCGGAAAATGTGGCATCTAATAGTGCTAAGAGTGCTAAGAGTGATAACAGAGAGCATGTAATAATGACTTCTAAAGCACATAGATCATGTGGAAAACAGGTAGCAATTTTCTATTTTGTGTTCCCAATTTTATACGTTCTTTGAGAACACTCTTTTGTCATTGACTTTAAAATAGGTTGTGGTATCTTCAAAGCCAAAGGCAAAGAAACGGATTGTGGCAGCTCGAAACCAAAAGGCAAAGATAGTTGATAAAGGGAAAGGCATTCTCACATCTTCAACACTTAAATCTAAAGATGGAAAGGTATATGTTTGTCAATAATCCAACTTAAGTGGTAAATAACCTATGAAACTAACAAATCCCTTATAAGCTTTCATTTTCTTGTGTGTTATAGACCCAACGTTGTAAGTTAGCGTTGCAGTCTATAGATAACATTGTTGCTGAAGGTAATCTTCGTCCGAGGAATGGGACAGAAGAATCTCTTCACAACGTGCCTTTAGGGGAGTCAAATGTGTGTGTCTCTATCAATACAGCTATATGTCATGATGCTCCTCTCCCTATTCCAAATGACAACGCTGGGCTGATTTATGTTAAAGATGCTATCAATTCATTTGTAGCTTGGCCTAAGGAATTTGTTATACTCGAGGATGATGAGGTACCTTGTAGAAACATTAATAGTTTTACATTCATATAGTCTTGCAATATAATGAGCATTCTTTTACTTTATTTTATTAACTTCATCTTTATAGGAAGAGGATGATTCACTTGATTATGTCGGTAATAATAGTCGGTGTTCTAGTTTTGCTAAATCTGTGAAAAGACGGATGGGAAAGAACGATGTTATAACTGTTCCAATGATTGGAACTCTATTTGCGGACGAGACTGATGCTATAAGAGTCTCAAGGGATGAGTTGTTAGATGTTTGTTACAGGAGAGAATTAAATGCCAGTTGCATCATCACATACATGAGATACTTGTATACGACCGATTGCATTGGTCGAGCAAAGTACGCGTTCGGAAATCCAGCAGGTTTTAATCGTCATACAAAGAAAGATGATAAGAGTCGATACATCCAGTCCTTGGCACAGGAACATGGTGACAGAGCTCTTGTAATTCCTTACAACCCAGGGTAAGTGCTCTACATATTTATTTGTTAGACATCATTTTACTTTAGTACAATAATAAAATATATTAACGTAATTTGTTTTTTCACTTGATTGGCTGTAGAGGGCATTGGGTTTTGATCGTCATTGTCTTAACAGAAATGCAAGTCTATTGGTTGGATTCGTTAGGAAAGCAGCCAGATCCAACTTTTAAACTTGAGTTGAACACGTAAAGTATCTCTATCTCTTATTTTTTTTCCCTTTGTGTATATATTTTATTTTCCTTGACGATAATTTCTTGTGATTTTTAGAGCAATTCAAATATCAAACTTTTCTTCTGGAAAGCCGAGAAGGTTAAATCCGAACCCAGATTGGGAGTATGTGACGGTAAGCATGCCTATTTATGCAATGAAGATGCAAGGTTTATTACTCTTACCATTTGTCTATATGACATTTGTCCACAGTGCCCACAACAAGGAGACAGAATTGTATGTGGTTATTATGCGATGAGTTTTATGCGACACTTTTTTGCTGATGCCGGTCAATCGCTCAAACGCAAGGTGAAAAAAATAGTTATACACAAATAAATATATTTTTTCTGCTCAATAATTAAAAGTTCTATTAAAAAGAAAGAGAAAAACAAAAGAATGGGATGGAAGTTTAATTACACTAGCTAGTTTCCTTACACAAAAGAATGAGTAAAAGTTCCTTAGCTAGTTTTCTTACACTAATGACTACACTAACTTGCTTTTCCTCGAAATAGGTTATGGAGTTGGCCAGCATAAAGACATACACCACCAAAGAAATAGATAAGATCCGACTCGAGTTTATTGACTTCGTCCAAGGATTTCTTCCTTTATAAAGGTATATACCTAGGAGTTCAATTTGTATAGTTGAGAAGATTTCATAGTAAGGCTTAGTGACGATACACTTAATTTAATGTGCATTTCAGTTTTTAGGCTTAGTGACTACCTGTTTCTTCATCGGACTATCATCAATGTGAATTGATTCATGCATTTTTGTCTGCATCATGCACTTGGGTAGGTGGAATTTTTTAGTTCATGATGCATTTCACACTTCATCACATATCATTAGGAGGGAGGGGGGGGGGGGGGGGGGGGGGGGGGGGTGGACTGTCTGTGATTAACTTGCATAGTTTTCGGTACGTTAATGCTTATTGAGTGTTAGTTGTAGATGGTGATAGGAATACTAGGTCATCATATTAGTGAATTATTGATTGCGCCTACTTTGCTTGCTACCATGATCTTATGACATGTGAACTGCTAGTGTTTCAATTGCTCTTTCTCTAGTGACAAAATGTTTAATTTCTCTTTAACATGAATCCTTGATATTGTTGGTTAAACTCTCCATCTTACTTGATTATATTATTGATACATAGTCAAATTGTTATTATTTTGTAGGTGAATGAAGAACTTAATTAAACGGAGATGGAATGCCTTTTGCTTAGTGGATCCACTGTTAAGTTAATTCTGGTTAGTTAGGGATTTCCAGAAATTGTTTACAATGTAGCTTGCCTTTTTTTGGATGCTTTTGTGAAGGTTTTGGATTATGTCGTGACGCTTTGGTTACGAATTCAAAGGTTAATGTAAATGGTTTGGATTATGGATGGATTCAAATTGGCTATGTTTTGAATAGTTTGTTTGATTTAGTGCGTGGACGAGCAAGTACGTTCCTCAATGTGAATGGTGATTAATTTCCAATTAATGAAATGGTTCTTATTGAATGTTGCTATCTATATTTTTTTGCATCTTTTGTAAGGCAGGTTTAGTGATTTGAAAGTGTATCCATACTGCAGCGGGTTATTAGTAATGTATATATTGCATTTTTATTTAAAAAAAAATGGATGGTATCTCGCTTCTATGGAAACTGTCACAACTGATGACCGCTTGTGTCACTTTTGGTCCAAAAACAACATCTTGATCACTGCTTTTGAAAAGCGAGACAACAAAGTTATCTTTCTTGTGACGCTTTTAAGTTATTTCAGTGTCACTTTGGGTTTAAAGTGACACAAGTAACCATTTTTCTGTGTCACTTTGATAACAGAAACTGATACAACAAATGTATTTCTTGAGACGCTTTTACGAACTTTTAGTGACGCCGGCAGATAAGACGCTTGCATAGTTATCAGAAAAACGACACAAACCACTTTTTAAGACACTTTAAAAGTGACTCATTAAGTCATTTTTTTTGTAGTGTGGAGAAGATAGAGCTTACAGTTGCTTATTGGGTGTCGATCAATCTTTTTCATGGCCTTTCGATGGACCAAATTATGTGAGTTGGAAGGAGGTTGCCTCTTCACGAAAAGTTTTAGGCCTTGTTATTTTTGGGTTGTTGGGAGACCTTCTTAATCTTTGGTGTTTGAAGTTTTTTATATGCTCTTTCTCTATTTTGTCTAGGTGTTTTATGCTTGTTAATATAGTTCTCTCGTACTGTTAGCCTTTATCAATGAATTTAACCATTAAAAACAAACAATCATGTGAACCCAACCTCACCCATTTTGTCAATTGAAATCAAGCCAGATTAATACTAACAATGATAAAAGACAGAGACAATTAACTAGTTAAGTTAAAGTAAAGTGAATCCAGACAAGAAATGACAATGGATCATATCAAAAGTACACAATTTTAAAATTCTCTCCGAATTTTTCAAAAAAAATAAAAAAAGCAACATTCTTTCTCCACTAAAAGACAAAAAAAATTCTACTTTTTTATACAAAAAGTTAAAAAAATTTCATATCAAACAACTAAAAACAAAACATCAACATAACATCTTATACTTTATTCTCTATTGATTTGATGATTCACCTTACCGTACTTCAATTCACTGTACATCCAAACAAACTCAGCAAACATAAAACCCAAACACAATCAAAATAAATAGGCCTCTAAAGAATATCTGGTGGGCTGGGCGCACATATTCGGTTGAGGAGTGGTCACTTCTCAGAAACCCCCTCTTTTGGCCATGCAAAATCTGTCAACATGTCAGATGGGATGTGGGGGTCTGATCCATTTAAGAAGAATAGATAGAGCCCGCCCCACACATAAAGATATGCACAAGGACATGTCCCACCCACCCTTTTAACATTAGTTGTACCGTGAAGATGGAACAGTGGCTCATGATAATCAGGTGAAGTGAAAGGGAGTCCCCCACATCTCTTAGCTGTAGTGCCATGGACTAATTGCTGAGTAGACATTCCATTGGATTTGGCCTTCTTGGCACCCTCCTGACCTAATATACATGGTCCCAAAGGTTAGATGCATCTTTTCAGCATGACCCAAGTGATAGATTTGGCAAGAAGCTTATGCTTGTCCTTGTACACTTTCTTTTGACACCTTTACTCTCAAATGCATGAGATGGGAAAGGCTGCAGGCAATTGGAGAAAGGGGCAGTTGAAGGCTTCCAATCATTCATGGATTGTAGTGTCTTGGCAAGAGTTGTGTGGAAGATTTAATCATGAGAATTTCAAAAGCAAACCCATCACAGGCATTGTTTGGGTGGGTGAGGTAGGCTTTAGTGTCCTAACTGGTAGTGTGGAGGGTCTATGCCCCTTTGAAAGCTTTCTTCACTTCACTTGTCCTTTCAATGTAAAAGATCATGATAAAATCAGTTGCACATGCACAATGGTGGCCATATGGTCCAAGGTGCTTTTGGCGGGTGTGGTTGTTGCTTGCTAGTGTCCTGAAACGGATGGATGAGATGGTGGAGACCCAGTGAAAGACCAAGGAACTAAGCCTGTGGATGTAGGAAGGTTGGACATCCTGGGGTTCAGTGGAGATGCTAAAAGAGTTCCTCCGTTATAATCACAACACCAGGACTTCTTACTCTTACTGCACCCAAAAATGGAACCATCCAACTCGATCAGATATCGAGGGGATATAAATTATGGGTCCATTTAATAAGAAGAATTTCAAGCTTGAATTCACCTTGGGTGGGAATTTTAAATTGCAGGAAGATACTTTTAATGGTTTTTTTGTTTTCCCTGAATCCTCTGAATTCATTGTGGAGGGTGATGGATCTGGATATGGAGACTCGATACGTGGTCGGAGATCTATTTAAGTTCCGGCGATTGAGAAGCTCAGCGCGGATCTCTTCACACCTCTCTAACCTATGGGAATGGAAAGTATCCACTCTTAGGGCTCCCTTATCTTATATAACAAGTCTGAAAGAGTTATAGTTATTCGATACTTTTTCGCTAAAAAACCCACATGCACAGTATTATTTGTAGGGACAAATCAGTCTTACCATAAGTGGGATTGTACTATCTACTAGCCCATGCCCTGCTTGATCTGACGTGGGACCCATGGCATGCAGGCCACATAATTTTCTACACCTCAAACTATCACTATCTAACATACCCTATACCCAAAAGGGGGAAAAAAAGGATTATCAAGCTGGAACATGATCTTCTACCCAAAAAAAAAAGTTGGAGCATTTTTTAAAAACAAGTTGACCAATATACTTTCCTGATTTTAGTACAAATATAAAACATATTGGAATCCTACTCTCACCACCTGCATAGTTTATATTCTTTAACATCCATAACATTCTGTAAGCAATTAAGAAATAAAGATTTGAGATATTTTATTTTGTACTTGTTTTAAGAGTTTTTTGTTTTAGTAAAACCGACAAAAACCAAACTGCTGTTTTAGTAAATTAATGACACACTGGTCGACACATAAACACTTTTGGCTTTGGCTAATGAAGTGTCCAAACCTATCTTTTAAAACATTTGAGTAGCAGTCTAAATATTTATACAATGAATGGACCCAAATTTAGATCATCAGGTATACACAGATTTTGATGTGTCAACGCAATGAGCCCAACCCTGGAACCCTAAATAAAAAGAATGGATGCATCTATTGGGCACGTACCCTAATTTTCCAATTCAGGTCCTTTGAGTTCAGGGAATACGGCCGATGATTCAGGTTTGGGTTGTCCACTTTATGTTGATATTTGAGACCCAAATAATATACGCTGGGTTCGAAATGAGTCCATACTTGCTATTCGACCCACTAACCCATCAAGAACCCAACCCAACTAGAGTAAATACATTATGACCCATCAAGTTGGAAGCCCATTTCATCCCAAACACTCAATGAACCACCCCACCCCTTTTGGGCCATGTAATTTATCTCATCGGATTCAACTCCGCAAGCTGTGGTGGTCCCATGATTTTCGTTTTAGGAGGCAGACACAAGCGTGTAGCTTGGTATTGGGAGCAAATCCAAAATTCTTGTGTGTGTGTGTGTGTGTGTTTTTGGGGTAGACCCCCGGATCCTTTATGTGGGTTTTGGAGGCAAACCTAGAATTGTCAAGTGAGTCTTCAAAGCGGACCCAGGTTCATAGTGGGCAACTGTCCCCAAAACCAACCCAACCGATGGGTTTTGCCTTTTGACTGTTTTGATAAGTGCACCAAGGACTGCCTCAATGGAGATGGTGAGTCTCTCATCTTCTCTTCCTCAATCCCCAACCGTCCTTCATGTGGGGCCCACCCTAGATGGACCAATGGACAAAGTCTGGCCCCATCGGGCAATGATAACCGCCTGATCGGTGGCCCATGAATGGATGGTTAGAAGGTGAGGATCAGTGATGATCCACATTTTTCCCGATCAACTGGTTAGAAACCTGATAGCAGATCATCTGCCGTGGGGCCATCGGGCCACTGTGCACTTGAGCCACATGGCATTGTGGCCCATTCATTGTGTGGCCCGTGGGTTGATCCATTGCATTTGTTCTTTATTCTTGCTCAAATATAAGAATTTGCAACATATCAATGACTTGCATTTCTAACCTAATTGATAAAGGGGTTAGTTTACAGCTTGAGTCCATACACGCTCAACCTGCCAACCCAGCTTACTGTACTTCAACCCAACCTGACCCATGAATTTGGGTTGAAAAATGAGTCAGGTTCAGGTTGGGCTGATTCTTGTAACCTTAAAAAAGGACAATTTGATCGAACCATACCCAATCTACTGCCACCCATTTGGGAGGCCCATTCACTTCATCAACCATCTTTAGTAAGAGTACTTAACTCATAAAATGTAGGCAGATTCTAGTGCAATGGCAGCAAGATCTATTTGTTATTTGGTTCTTTATCTTGGGTGTAAAGTATTCAACTATTATGATGTTATGAAGGATTATAACTATACATAAAAATAACAAATTGAATAATGAGGATTGCACATCTGATTAACATTCTGCTGATCACAATTCATACATTGGACGCCTACATGGGGCCGAGTCAGGGATGGCGAATTCTGAGCCCACCCGTCAACCCGACCTGATAGTTTAGGTGGTTCGGGTTGGACATTTTGTTATTTTCCAGTTGGGTGACAGTTCTGAACATATAAATAGATGGGTAGGTTCAGGTTTTGGATCGAGCCTTCTTAACTTCGAGGTCAGAATTGAAATCTTAGACCCAATTAACAAATGGGTTAGATTGGGCTCGAACTTATACATGATATCCATTATGCTCCGCCAGACCCGACTCGATCCATTGCCACCGCGAGTATGGACCGGGCTTTAGAAACTTGTTGTGAACTGGCCTGGTTGTCTCAGTCAACTTTGTATCCTAGGTCATTCAGTCAGGCAATTCCAATAGTGGTGTCGAATGGGTTGGGCCACACTGAATCTTGTTCAAGCTTATCTGTTAAGATATAGACCCTACTATGTCGACCCGATCCAACTACTGTGCCTTAAACATAGGCCCTGCCTATGCTGTTTGCAAGATTTTATGTCTCTTGTTGTATGGTCAGGATGGGCTGACATGATAAGTGGGCTAGGCCTTTAAAAATGAATAGACTCAGAACCAACTTATTTCAGTTATCAGGCCGGGCAAGGTTCACATCCCTTAAAATAGCCATAATCTAGCCCAATGTGGCTTTGCATGGGCCACTCCAGCCGAAAATCATTTGTCTAAATTAATCAGATGATTAGAATCAAGATAGATGAGAATGGAGAAATAAAATTCATGGAGTCAACACCAATATAGTTGGGACAAGGCTTTGATAATGATGATGATGCTTACGATGAATTAGAATAATAGGAAGGTAATCATGATTGGATTGAATGGGGTTGCTATTCATCCGCAAAACCCTTGAAATTAAAACCTTATGAGGTTAAACTGTCGATTAGTCGACCCCTGACAGA
Organism: Litsea cubeba; assembly: GCA_012931725.1. Lineage (NCBI taxonomy): Eukaryota > Viridiplantae > Streptophyta > Magnoliopsida > Laurales > Lauraceae > Litsea > Litsea cubeba. The sequence continues at coordinate 10,088,345 of CM022953.1, forward strand.
ACTCTTTGCCCTCTGGGCTCTCTTAGATATAGTATTTAAATACATAGATCCAAATTCTAAACCAGATGTGAGGTAGAGCTAAGAGTATGGGTGGCAATTCCTGCCCCAACCCAACTGAACCCGATACTTGGTTGCTAGGTTAGCCCTTTTTATTTAGGGTTGGGATTTTGGTAGACATTTCTAACCCAATTAACAAATGGGGTAGGTAGGGATTGAGTCAAAACCAGACCCAAAGTCTCACAATGATTTGCGAGGTTGATGGATTCAGTTTGACCCTTCTAACTTCCACGTTGGCTTCATATGGACTTTCAATGTCATTAGTAGAAAGGGCACATAAGGTTGACCTATATATGTTGCCCAAAGTGCTCAAATGTAAACCACCTCGTCCGACCTATTGACACCCCAACATTCTGGGCTTTCTTCCCTCTTGTGTGGGCTTCTTTTCCACTTGTGTAGGCCTTCTTCCCGTGTGTGTACGACTCTCTCTTGGGTCCTAGTCCCCTTTGCTGAGTTACCATAAAAAAAAAAATTTAGGATGTTAACAGGAGGGTTACCATTTGTGTTCTAGTCAGATGTGACCCATTCATAGCCATTTTTTGTGGTTCATTTGTTTTCTGTTGAGACTATTTGCTATAACATAATTGAGTCAAGGCTGAATTTTTCTCCACACGATGAGCCGATGGAAGAAGTTCCCATTGGATCTTCTAGGGCCATGCTGTCATGGCTTTCCAGATCCTCCTATTCACTGCTGATGAGAGACAGAGATATCATGTAAGACAGTAAAACTGCTGATTGGTCTCTACTGTGATACAAATTAGGTAGGGGCCCACCAACTCAACCCTGACCAGAAAATTCAGGGTTTGGGTTGACCATTGTTACTTCTGGGTTTGGTATGGCTTTACATATCCAACCTGATTAATATATGTAGAGAAAATAAATATCTAATCACAAAAATATTAGCTGCTGACATTTTTCCATCTCTTGAATTGTAAGAACAGCTAATTCACTTATAGTTGTTTCCATGAAATCCAGCAGTTAAAAAATGTGGACAGATGAAATATTAGGTTGATACATGCAAACTTAAATTTTGTTTCAATATCAATGAGTTCAGGGAAAAGATGATTCTACAAACTTAAATTTTATTTCAATATCAATGCTTCAGGAAAAGATGATTAGTCATGATTTGATTTTCAAGATACTAACAGTCAAATAAAAAACCCAAATCAATGAATACAAAAATTTGTAAACTAAACATTGAAATTGATCAAAGTAAGTAGCATTCATATACTAAACAGTCACCTTGATCAGGCATTAGTCGAACCATGGTAGAGCTACACTAGCAATGTAGGGATGTAAAGTTAACATTCGACCACTGTTGATGAATGGAAAACAAAAGGGACAGAAATAAATAAACTCAGTAATCAGTGAGAGAGGAAACATAGAACCTGGAATCATTTCAATAGTTGATGTATGTCTAAGACGCTGTCTTTAGGTGGAATTCGACCCCATAATGGTACAAATGAATCCGAACGTCCTTCCCCAGGAAGTCATTTCTCAGGTTTGCCTCACTAACCATGCATTCGAGCAGTACAGCAGCTCAAACCAGTAGGACTTTTATGGACAACTTTGCACAGCTTCTCAGATAGGAAAGAAAATTGATTGAGGTGGAGAAAAAGATGGGGGTTCTATAACAGCAAAGAGTTCTGCGTTTCAGAGCTTCTGAGTGTGTGAGATCTTTCTGTCTCTTGGATAGTCTCTCCTAAGATTTTTTTTAAAGACCCCTTTCCAACCCAATGGAACACATTGGATTAAGGCACACAAATACTCATTTTCAGAACAAATAAATAAATAAATAACAGCCAAGAGGGGCTGGCCCTCCTTGTAGATATAAGACACACAAAATGTGCATCTCAAAACTCTTCATCTTCCCTCAACTAGCTCACACAAGCAAAAGGAGGGACAAAAAACTCACAAACCCCACAATGAAGAGTGGGGTTTTTCCTATGATTTAAAGCACAAATTACAATAGTCGCTCCTAAACTCAGAAATATAATCCAATTTGATGTGGCCTTTTCAAAGGATCATGACCCAAAATTCACACCAATTGGATGATCCTAGCTTTTCAATCTGGCTGCACACCTCTGCAATCAACAGGGGCACTGGAGAGTTGGTTGATCGAATATTTCATCGTAAGGTAAGAATGAATTTTGGGTCAAATTGTTGAAGTCCTCGAGCAAATATTTTAACATAATTCACCCACATGGTGGACATGAGCAGCAACACCCAAGAAGAAATTTTAAGTTTTTATAAAAATAATAATAATAATAATAATCATTTAAGAAGTGATGCACTTCCCATCCAAATGCAGGAGTTTAGAATTCTGACACTTTGGAGAAATGGCAGCCAATATGACAATGCCACTGAGCAAGGCTAGGCTGAGTCCAAGGCTGTTCACGATCATGGACTCCGATGAGTGTATCAGCACCTTCCTCTTTGTCTGTAAGAAGGTTAGCTTCTCCAGAAGTCCAGTCTCAGCAGTAGCCACAGCTAAACCATAGGTGTAGAGTCCAAGAAAGACGTGCCATGGTAACACAGTAACCCTGCTCGACCGGATCTCTCCTCGGTGCCAAAAGCTCAAGAAACCCACCACCCACTGCATTCACAACACAAGGATAGCAGCAAATAAACAACTTTAAAAAAGGAATTCTTATAAGGCCATGGTCATAGCCTGAACCAGAACCATTCATAGGGCCAAATATGACTCGATCAGTCCTGATGAACTATGATTCTAATCCATTCACTGAATTCTGATGCCACTAAGATGCATATTGGATTTAAGCAACAAAAGCAGTGCCATTGATTCAACAATCTAGAACCACTGTTCTCATGGGTCCCACCATGTGTGGGGTGGCTTCCAATAACTTGCAACCAACAAGAATTTTGGCATCACCCATCAAAAGTTCCCCATCAGTTCAAAAGTCTAGAACGTTGAACCATGGACCTGTATGGACAAAAGCAACATCAGACCCATTTGTAAAGAATTATTGGGCCAGGCCATCTTATTCAGGCCTTTTAGGCTGGTAGGCCCAACCTCAGCCTTTTATGTACTTAACTATTGAGTAATGTGCTTTTCAAATTGTTGCTGTCAGTGTTTTGAAACTCCTGTTGACTTTGTTCAATTCAGCTGAGGTCTCTCAGCCAGAAATACGATGACAAGATGAAAAAGTTTTAAACACTCAGGACTTCAGTCAAGACACATACAAAAAAATTAAAAGAAACTCAAGAAAATTTGAATGGTAAATTCAGGGAAAATTTATTATAAACAAGTGTTGCATCTTTTATATAGTTTTTACCAAAGCTTCACCACCATGATCAAGTTTCAAGGAATCGCTCCATCATTTAGTTTACTCAGTCACTCTATAAATAGAGTTGGTTCATCAGTTTCTAAATATTAAGTTGCTTTAAATAATTAGCAGCATTAAATCAATGTGATCTCTCTCTCTCTCTCTCTCTCTCTCTCTCTCTCTCTCTCTCTCTCTCTCTCTCTCTCTCTCTCTCTCTCTCTCTCTCTCTCTCTCTCTCTCTCTCTCTCTCTCCCAACACTCACACACACACACACACAAGGTCGTCTCTCTCTCTCTCTCCCTCCCAACACACACACACACACACACACAAGGTCGTCTGATTTAGGCCATCTATTGTGTCTAGACTTTTTCCTATGGCCAGAAGTTATCCAACTGATTTAGGTCATCCGTTGTTTCGTCTACTAGTAAATAATAACAGGATAGTGGAGTTTATGATATGAAAGGTCCAATGAACCATATTATTTTACACTTGGCCCTGATTGTCAATTCATAGTTTATAAAATGGTCAGTATTTTAAGACAATAGTAATTCAGAACAATAGAGCAAGATGAGGTCAAAGGGATGGACACTCAGTTTAATTCTTGTACTTGTTTTGGGGGTGGTTACAATTGGAATGTGCCACACATTAGGGGAACTATCAATCAGATGACGTGTAATCCAATAACTCTTATGAAACCAACAACAACAAATGGAAACACCAACCTTTTTGCATTACCAGGATTGTAAGTGATATTCATGCTCCAAGGTACAAAAACTCTTCATAATGCTGACTGTTAAGGCAACTTAGCACAACAGCCTGAAATGGGACTTATCATGCTAACAAAATCAGACCGGGTCCAGCACAGGAAGTACCTGGTTGGACTGAGCCCTGCCTTGGCTCTTTGGGATGGACTAAGGCCAAAAGTTTCTGCCTGTGTGAGCTCTGAGCTCAGGTAGCAGCCGACACAGTGTGAGTCAGAAATGAATGAATGCCCAGCTCAATTGTTGACCTAATCTCCAGACACATGATGTACATAAATGCCAACTAACAAAATGTGGATTGTAGCACAATTGTGTAGATGGAGAAAACCTTGAAAGATCCTAGTCACAAAAGATTCAAACCAGTATAGTTGGCCAACAGAATAATGGTAAAAAGGAAATGATCAACTATCATCATCCTTTGGTGGAATTCTATTTGTGCTATTAGACAGGCTTTGGGTTTGTGCAGAGCTCCTTGGGCTCTTGCAGATGCGGTGGAGTAGGTGTGGGACTTATCCAAGGATATTGACATTTCTTTGCTCACGTCAAAGAGAAGTGTGAACTCGGCAGCACGTCTCCTAGCCAAGGAGAAGCTATTGGGAGTCCAAGCTTATTGATTGTGCAATTGTGTGGAGCTAGCTAGTAGGTTGTTTTCTTTTTGGGTGACTTTCAAGTAGCCATTAGTATATTTCTCTTCTACTGTTCCGCTGCATTAAAATTCGTCATCACTCAAAAGAAAAACTATCCAATAGCATATCCGAAGGTGCACTCCCTTGCCCTACATGGTATCAAAGCCAGGTTCAGTGGCTCAGTGAATGTTTGCTTGGTGAAAAGGTAAATCTATTTTGAAGGAGCAAAGACCCAAGGAGAAGAAGATACACAATGATGCTGGACATCAACAGCAGGTTGAGTCATTTGGAGAAGCCCAACAGCTCCAACTATCAATTTCGGAAGTTATTTAGGAAGGCTTACTTGCAAGGCAAGATCTGTGGGAGATCATTGCCGGAGATGATGTGAGATGCTGCTCGATACACAGGATAATGCAGCTGTAAGGAAGATATGGAGGATGTTATGTAGTAATGCTCTCTATGCCTTAAAAGAATCAATTCATAGGTATTTGATTGATCATGTTCAGGATATAGATTGACCAAAGGAAGGGTAGGATATGCTTGAGCAGCTTTTCCATTTGAAGAACAAGGCAGGACTTCAAATGTTAGAGAATGAGCTTGCCAAGATTTCTCAAGAAAACATAACTAAAGCTCAATATTTTTTTAAAGTTAATAATAGTTGGGTTGAAACTTCGAAAGGAGTACATGCCTTTTATTACTTCTATTCAAGGACGGATAACACAACCCTCACTTGTAGAGTGTAAAAATCTTTTATCAAACCAAGTAGACTTGCTGTTTTAAATGGCCCATACGGGAGAATGAAGCATTATTTTCTAAAAATCAAAAGAAAGACTATAATCTTTATCTGAAAAATAACAATGAAAATAGAAAGTTTTCTAAATATGGAAAGAGTTTCAGATAGGATGATAACTTCCAAGATGAAGGAAGATCATAGAAGGCCAAGAATATCAAGTGTTGTAATTGTGGTAAAGTTTGCCATAAAAAGAAGTTTTGTAGATCAAAAGTTGTTTCAGGACACATAGGAAAAGCAAGTATTGAACAAAAGGGTAGCAGTGAGAAGGATTGGGAGACTTGATAGTTGAGACAAAAGAACAAGTTCATGAAGCCCCAACTTCATCCTCCATGGACGAGAGATGTCAAGAGGTTTTTTTAACAACTATAGACTATAAGAAGGATGGATCAGCAACTCTAAATTCACATCATCTAACCAGAGATGGTTTGTTATTCTCCAAGTTTCTATTGTATAACAAAAATAATGAAATCGTGAAGGCCATACATCCATGAAGAACAAATGAAGACCAAAGGAGCGAAAATGAGACCATTGCCTTGAAGAGTGTTTATCGTGTTCCTCATATGACTAAAAACCTAACTTCAGCCTCATAAATTTCTAATTTTGGGAAAATATGTTTAATTGGGCAGAGTAAGTTCAAAGTTTTGGGCAACATAAAAATGATTGATGCCAGCATTATCCTACAAGGAAAACAGGTTAAATTATTATATGTCTTGGTAACTCATGATGCTTATGTTGGGAAGACTAGCCAGCATGATAGTGCAAAATTATGGCATGCTCAACTAGCTCTCGTTGGATATAATAAGCTCAAGGAGGTTTTCCAAACAAGGAAATTGCCTTAAAAATGGACTACTAACTTGAGACCCAAGCATTTTAAAACAAAAACTAAACCAATCCTAGACTAAGTTGGGTGCCTCATAATTAGTTAGGAAGTGTTTGTGTGGGATCCACATGCTGACATTACATTGTGGCAAATACAATGCAACTAAATTATGATAGCAATCTGTGGTAGTTAGCTATGATCCCTTGGAATTTTGTCCATATGCCAAAAGTCCTAAATGCAAGAGCGAGCCTAAATGAAAGAGCATACCTGAGTTCCAAACAAGAAGACACAGATTAGACCCATCCAGGAATGCAAGCTGTAGAAGTTAGCTACAATCCCTTTACTTCCATGGAAGTTCGTCCATATACCAAAAATCCCAAATGCAAGAGCCATCCCTTGCAGACACAGATGAACCAATTTCTTAGAACTCCTTGATCCAGGCAACCATCTATGAACTAGAATTGCTGCCACGTAAAAACATATACATCATCAGAACAGTAAAATATGGAGGCTTCATTGTTCTCATTTCATCTCATACTAGCATTTATTGACATTAATATCAATCCCTATTCTTCCTCCTCAATAAGACAGGAGAAAATAGAAAATGAGTTCTCATTTCACCACAACAAGCAGCCACTTACATCAAAAGCACTCGTTTTATTTTGCATTCAGCAAAATGAGAGAGAGAGAGAGAGAGAGAGAGAGAGAGAGAGAGAGAGAGAGAGAGAGAGAGAGAGAGACAACTTGGATTTTTACTAAATTATATCACATGCATTCAGCCATTGACCTTAAAATCACTCCTTTTACTGAATACTGACACAGAGAAGGAATATTCTTCAAATCATATACAAAACAACCATTTGACATCAAAAATCACATCTTTCTTTCTTACATAATACTAAAGGGAAAAGAACAGAACAAAAAATCTAACTTAACGTCTAAAATCACTTCCCACCCAACTAAACATGAAGAAAAACGACATGGGCTCTTCCACCTTTCACCAGATCCAACATGGGTTTCAGCATTATATCAAAATCACCCCTTTTCTTCGCAACTCTATTATGAGTTCGAGGCAATTCAATCAAAACCAGTCCTTCTTAACAGAATATGAGAATGGGATTTGAGTAATCTTCATTTCATTAAACATGAAGCATCGATCTTGAGAAAAAAAAAATGATTCTACACAGAATCAAAAGAATAGATTTGGGATTCTATTTCTACCTTCTCCACTGACAAGTATGAATCCAATCACCATCAAAAGAGGATGCATGACCTGCCCAAAAAAAGACCCAGACAGAGAACATGAAAAAATATAACTCTTTTGTAAGATTTCCACTGAAAGATTACAGCATTCTTTGAGAAAGGGGAAGAAACTTACAGAGTAGATGAGATGATCCTGGGAGGATGAGGAGGAGGAAAGGAAGCTTGTCTGAAAGGCCAATGCCCAGCTGAGAACAAGTACAGCTACTGTAAGAGCTGAAATTCTAGCAAAGATTAGGGGAGGAGATGACCAGACAATGGCCATGGACTGGAATGCTTGGAAATCACTGAATCAGTAACTCAGTGGCACAATAACTAGTATCATTTCAGTGAAGATGCTTTGCTTTCCTTTCTCTTTTTTTATTCCTATGGTACTAGTTTAGGGAAACGGATCCCCTGTTCTTCCTTTTTGGACCAATCAGGGGGCACCACATCAGGGGGCCGCCCCCGCGCGTCGCCCCCTGATTGGTCCGGTTCCCTTGTTTAGATTATATATCTATACCAACTTTCATTCAAGCATTTAATGCAGAATGCTCCACTGTTTGAGAAAAAGAAATGCTTTATCATACTAATGAAATGAAAACGGCAGGTTAACAGCACATCCTTGTTAGTTGTTACCCAAGCCCCCCCTCCCCCCATGCAAAAAGGGAAAGTTCTCTTAAATGCCTTTCTTATGGCCTCCCCTTTTTTTATTTTCATACATGGGATCTTTGTGATCAGTTCTTTCTCTTCACAGAACCTACTCCTTTTACTTGATACATGGGTGCTCTTGAGGTGTAAATACTTTCCCATTTAAGTTAAAAGTGGTCATCTTGGTATTATCCAAAAAAAAACAAAAAGTGGTCATCTTGGTGTCAATGTCTTGTCTGCTATCCTTTATGTTAATCAGACAAAAGATAAGTAGCAGTATAATGGGTTCATTTTGAAAGTCACAAGAGGGATATTTGTGTGCCAGTTTTTAAATGACTGCAAATAATATGGTTTCTTTCAGGTCGTCTATTGGGTATTTGGGTCATCCTTAAATATTTGTGGGCTACTTTTTGTAACTCCACCAAATAAAATTAAAGCCAAGAAAGATACAACAATAGCCACTAATGAGATCTTTAGCCATTAGGATAGCCAGCCAAATTTGCATCAAAGAAGGTTCCGAATAGTAATAAAGAAGTCACTCGGTTGATTTGTTTTTTGTTCTTTCAAGTATGTGAAAATTCACTTGAAAGTCATTAAAATGTATAGCAGCAGGTTTTTTTTTTTTTTTCCTTTTTTTTGGGGGGGTAGAACGTACAGCAGATGGATTATGGTCCATGTTTAAACACATGAAACCAAAAATTCCACTAAATATACAGTGCGAGTGGGTGGTGTTGTGTATCCCGAATTTTCAACCGCAAGGGAGTCGACATGTTCCTCATCTTGAATAATAAAAGAAATTCCAGATAGCTATTCTGACCAAATATTGCCATAACGACCCACTGATTGAGAAATATCATAAAAGCACTATTGACAAGTTTACTCTTTTTGTCTTTTGCTGGATATTGAAACGTTAATTTACCTTTTGTCTAGTAGTCTATACAGGGGCGGCCCTGAGTTTTCGGGGGCCCTAGGCGAGTTCCTAAAGTGTGGCCCTATCCGTATACCTACCAATAAATGATAAAAAAATAAAAGACAATTTTTTTTATTATTTGATCTAAAATCAAATCTAAACTCCTTACCTACTCTTATCGAATCAGAATTGTATTTCACATTAACCAATTAACACCAAAATTCAATTACAAAAACTAAGCACTACAGAAAAACTACTAGTCTTCTTGCATTTCTAGCTAGGTAAGATTTGATCAGCTTTAGGTTTGAAAAGCTTCTTTCTGCAGATGCAACGGTAACTGGTATAGTCAGCAGAATTCTGTATACAACCCATGCATTTGGAAAGCAATTATCCCGTGACTTCAAAATGATTTAGCACGTCGATTGCTTTCTTTGCATTATCTGGTAAAAGATCTCTCATGATTCTTAACTCCGAAAATAAATCTGTCCTATCAATATCAGAAACACTGTCATGTTCAAAAAATTTTCAAGATTGTTACAAGAAGCCTTTAAAGTATCTAGATTTGCAGACTTTAACTTCTCCAAATCAAATAAGAACCCAAAAATACCTTCACTGCGTCTACATAGAGAGAGTCTGAGAGAGAGAGAAAATCTGTCACAAAAACGCCTTATAGCTTTTCAGTTCTAAACTACAAGATGCATTAGAGAAAAAAAATTAAAGAGTGCTAAGTGGTTGCCCTAGTATTGACTAAAAAAATCTCCACCGTTAGAATCTGGGTTCCATCCGCAGCCCACAATCTTGATCATAGCAATACAGACTAAGGGTTGGTTTTCCATATGTGGCACTGTAAATTGTGTCCATGATCTAGTTCACCAAAAAATTAGTCAACGAGTGTCAAAATCCTGAGCCTATTTGATTTTGATATTTGTTTTCCAATTTAAATATATAGATCACAATAGATCATGACCAATCATGGACCCATCTTATTCGACTTGGGGGCCCCCATTTTGGGCCAAATTTGGGGGCCCCAGCCGGTTGCCTGTGTGGGATGTCCCCAGGGCCACCCCTGAGTCTATAATATTTTTAATTTCTGTTTTTCACATGCACGTGTCCGCATCAAATCCAGTTATCCAGTAGAACCTACAATTATGGGAGAGGTTTCTCAAAAGGGCACTGGGGTATGCTTACAGCTCTGGCAATAAAAAGCCATCCAGATGAAGGTTTAGGATCTTCCAGGAAGATCCTATGCCCCATCCCTACTAACCACATTGGAACAGCAATTCAGAACCTTGTACACCCCTGCCAGGGTAAGGGTACAACATCAGCTCATCTATCTTTAAAAAAGACTTCCTTCTGATAAATAATTGCATTATACATTTGTTGCCCAAAAGGTCCATACTCCAGTGGGGCCTCTTGTCTCCACCCCTCCAACAACATTTTTGAATAATCACCCCCAATAATTCAGATTGGTATCGATAATAATACAACTGAAAGTGACCCATTACAATTTATTAGGGCAAATAGGAGATATGGTCCAATTTAATCACTTTGAAGTGACTATGGGGTCCAATCAAACTTAAAACTGTCTGATTGTAGATTGTTTGTCACCTATGGGGTGATCATATTTTGGGCCTGTTAGGATCTTTGTAAACAGAGTGAAGGTAACTGGGTACAACCTGAGTTAGTCACTTGTTTTGCCCTTGGCCATGGCTGATTACAGGTAATCGAAGTTGAAAGTAATTAAGAGTTTCAGGTAACCTGATCACAAGGTAACAGAGTTACACGGATCCAAACTACGCCATAATGTTGGTTAGCAGCGGAGCTAATGGGTCAGATAATTAGATGCTTCTTGATAATCACTTGCAGCATAAGATGGGTCTGGAAATTTTCAATGATATGGATTATTTCCTTTGATACAAATGGATTGAGCCTCATCTAAACAAAGGTGATGATGAAACCAAACATGTCCGAACAAGCGCACTTTCATGGTTAAGCTGCAAAGTCTCATGATCAGCTGAAGCCAATTTCCACATCTCTACAAAAAGAAGGGCAGAATAGCAATTTGATCTGCCATGATATTTAAAACACTTGCAGTTAGAAGCAAAAGAAATACACCCTTAAAGGGAGAAAATACAACAGACCATGAACATAACATGGACTGTACTCCAGAAAGTAGCAGCCAAATTTCTTAAATAATTCACAAGGAAATTGTTACTTGGAGATCATGTAGGGGATTGCCTCTGTCTGCATTTTATATGGAACATCGGTGTTGATGGGATCTTCTCTCTACATGCCAAAGAGAATCTGTGCTGTTTTCCGCTCTATAAATGAGAAAAATACATAGGAACCTGTGAGAACAGGCAATTGATTCAACACTTTAATCTATAGAATACACCTGACTCCAGCCTCTCCTGGAATGATCAGCCTACATTCTAACTCTGAAAAATATAACACAGTTCTCTACATGCATTTCCAGACTCTTCTTTTCCTTGTATCAGGTCACTGACAAAACCTTAGTAGCATTATCAGCTGCTAAATCAAATTCCATTAACCTGTCATAGTCTATTTCAGCCGCACGGAACTTCAACTTGTACCCACTCTTATTCCATGACCGGATGCATAGGACAGGTTGCACATAGCTATGCGGCAAACAGATCCGCTGCTTGTCCACTTCATCACCTTTGCTGGAGAACAGCTCATCAGGGGCCACCGAAGTTGCCTGAACAGCCAAGAAATCGCGTGCCATAAGTGAAAGCCGTGGGTAGCGAGTGCAGTTCCCCTTCCACCAGTCAAAAGCATCTGCAGCTATAGGTGCTGGAGGCTCTGACAAATATTGGGTCAGCTCATCTGTGGCAGAGCTCATGCTTCCTCGGCGCTTCTTCCGTGCAATCTCCTCAGCAAATGAGACACTACTCCCTTCATCATCCTGAGCACTAGTATAGCAGTTCGAAATGGCCGGAAATGAGTATCTTCTAACAAAACGGCTCCGAGCTGCCTCAGTATAGTTTTCTGTGTTAAGATTCTCTGGCAGGTACTCCCCTTTTATCCTCGGATCAAGGATTGCAGAAATGTAAATGCAGAGATTGTTGATTTGGCTGCTGTAGCTTCGGGCTTTCTTGGACATCTCATCAGCAGTGGACTTGAGCCAATCAGGGTTGCCATGGGAATCCCTGCAGGCGTTGATCATCTCAATGACATGATCCATGAAGAAAAGGACCAGACCTACTGTTGGTGATTTGCTTGTGCAAAGGTTATTAGTGGTTTTATGAAATGGCTCCAGATATGCATGCATCATGTTCATCAGGTTCTTTTCGGTGGTGTTCAGAAGCATACTCCTAGTCAAAGTCCCTCCATGCTTGTTAACGACATTTTCTATTGCACTGTGAGCCTACTACATAACAAAAAGCTACTTCAGAAATTCACAATCACAAAAACTGCACGAAATTAGATAATGCATGGCAGAGTAGTTTTTTCTAGCATTCCATACAGGTGGGCCCACGTTCTAAACCACTGAGCTGATGAGCTGCCCACCATGACTACTGATGCTGTGGAAAACCTTCAGACCAACCAAGCCATCCAATTGTTAGCCTGCAAATGGACAAATAAAAAATAGAAAATAGCATGGTCCACACTCAAAGAAAAAGGCCCACAAAACCGAAGGCCAGGTTTAGTCTTTGAAGAAGGTTTTCTTTATCAGTGAAGGGTAATATCCATGTCAACAGAATGAAAATCTGAACAGTTACAAGTCAGGCCAAGCACAAAAAGGCTCATTTTAAGTGTGGAAGAGAAAAATAGTGGGCTTCATTTCACCACAATAGCTCTACTACTGTTGCAGTGCAAGATGAATATGCAAAAGGGTTGTCGTATTTTCAAGTAGTACAAAAGAATTTGAAAAAAGAAAAGAAAAGAAAGCCCTAAAAAATGCCACTATAGATTCTGAACTATTAGAGATTCCAATCACACAGCAATGATGACATACTAGAGGAGACCATGGTTAGGTAATGGAAGATGTTTAACCTGGTGGCACCTATTAAGGATGGGTCATGCCCCAAAATCTCCCATATAGTGGCTGCATTTTCTCACCAGTGTAAGCCAAAGGTTGGAGACCAAAATGTCCCCATTTCTATTGATGGGCGCATGAGCACATTATAAATATTAAGATGAATAAGTGATTTAAAGTCTTTAATAAAGTTAACCATGGATAGACTTGGGTTTTCTACTCAACAATACAACCAAATGGCAATGAAACCTTCAGAGATTATGGTTAAATAGTATCATTTGTTGTGTACATTTGGGGCAAACCTCTTAGTGATTCAAACCATTCAAATTAATAGCCCGTGTAGATGGGACATACTCTCAAAAATCTCTTTGCAGATAATTCTTAATGTTCAATTTTGCCCCCTTTACAGATGGACCATTGGCTGGTAGCCTTTTTCAAGACCAACAAGATAGGAGAAACCATCATATATGGAACAATTAGTGGATGGCCTGCCCTTTCCATTAATAGCACACACTAGATGGATCAATTGAGATAACAAAATAAAGGTTCCACCCCTACCATTTTTGTAAAAAAAAAAAACCAGAAGAAATCATTTCTCTTGAGACAAGCATATTATAATAGCCATACTTGTGAATGGAATCAATACCTTTCAAACCAATCAAATAATGATGATGATAATACCTTTCGAACAATATCAAGCATTGTGTATTCACCACTCCAGCGTGTAGATGCATCAAGCGGTATCTTCCAAGAGCCTTCTTGATAAGCTTCTGCCACTTTCCTGAAATCCTGTGCAATCTCTGATGACGCATTCATCTGAAGTGCAAATTCACGGATCCTGGATATCATTGGTTTCATTGTTTTCAAGCCATCATCTATTATTAGGTTCAGTGTACGAGCAGCACATGGAATATAGAAGAATTGCAAATCATTCAACTTCCGGCTATCCAAATCCTCTTTCAGTGTGTGACAAGCATGAATGGCTCTCTGACTGTTGTCATGTGTACAGCAAAGGATCCCATTATCAATATTAAACATCTTGAGGACTTTTAACAGCGTGTGATAGATCTCAGCACTCCCACATGGGTAAGGTATGTGAGAAATATCAAGTAAAACCTTACAGGGAGACCAGTTCTCGTCAATCCAGTGGCCTGTAATGCTCATATAGCTGATTTGCTCATAGGAAGTCCAGAAATCAAGTGTGATGGAGATCATGGACTGCACTTGTTCAATAGACACCCTTAAGTCTTCCTGCATGGTTCTGAAGACCTCGAGAATGACTGTCTGGAGTTTCTCTCTAGACCAAAACTTGGCTGAGGAATTAAGGAATTTGAAAGAGTTCGCTAGACCTTCATCCTCAAATGCAGAGAGAGGAAGAGAGCCTCCAATAAAGCATTTCAGCAGCAACCAGTTCAGACGGTCAAAATCCACTGAGACCGCTTTTGCAGCAGGTGGAGCCTTCTTGGCTATGGAAACAGGTTGCGGGACTGGTGTACTGGCATCTCCCTGCTGCCGATTATATCCAGGGTGACGGTTATTTAGGTGCCTTCCCAAGTTTCCTTCAAACAGCATAAACCATTGGAAAATTAATAAATGGGAAAGAGAAATAAATTATTGCATTCACTTTGACATGATAAGCCCATTATTCTATAAACAACACCATTTCTCTTATGCGCACCACAATGATGGGGTGATCTAAAATCCCCACATCGGAAGATGATAAATCTTCGGTTTTCTCATTGAATGATGATCGTTTTTTTTTTACTGTATTCATTTCAAGCCCACATTTGAATTCACCAGTCAAAAGGCTAGTATAGTCCCATTAAAGAGAGTAAGAGACTTATGGGGAATCCATATATGGTGAAGCCCATAAGATAACAGCACACGTAGGCTACACTTGTACAGAATCAGGGCCAAAGGATACTGCGGTGATCATATAGTGCACATGTATGCATGCATGCATATACACAAAAAACAGAAACAAATGTACTCCAGCAAAAAGAGAGTTGTCAATATAACAGTTACCAGTAGCAGTTGAAATAGAATAGCTTTGCTGGCAGAACTTGCATCTTCGACTCTTCCCATCAGGAGCTGTTTCAAAGAACTTGAGATACAATGATGTCATCGACTTCTTTCTTGGCTTCATACTGGAGACCGCATTTCCTTTATCTGAAGATTCCAGCCTGACATCTATCGGATGAGATTCTATGTTCGGTATCATTGCCATGTCCATCATTGATTTGGGTTCCATCTCTGTTCAGAGCATTAAGGTAGTATGACAATCAGTTCATTTGAAGTTCTATAAAGAAAATAAAGAATAATGCATAAACCAAATAGTCTAAACCGTGAAAATACTAAATCATCACATGCCACAAAAAAGTGTACCATAGTAGTGCAAGTTGATCTAGGCCTGAGCCTCATCCAACTGCCAAAATCGGAACTCAGGTGTGCATTTTCGGGTCTAGAAAGGAAAAAAAAAAAAAAAAACGCTTTGAATTCAGGTCGGGTTCGTGTCAGTTTAAAATCAGGTTTGGGTCAAGTATACTAAAAAATATAATTTAAAACTAGGAACGCAACTTCGGTCATCATGTTTAGGTTGGCCATTCTAGAATTAAAGTCGGGTTTGGGCTGGCCTAAAACACAACCCGATCAGCACAAGTACCACCCTTGTATGCCACAATCTACCAGAAACATATGCTAGGAACAAGATTTCTCGTCGTCTCTAGTCAGTGACTAAATGATTTTTTATACAAGATTTGCTCTTAAATATCTAAAGCCAATGTGTATAACAATATGATCAAGTCATTAAAGCAAAGAGAAAGCAACAAAGAGATTTCTTTTCTTTTCTTTTCTTTTCTTTTTTTTTACATTTAGTATTGTTCAAAGCATTGGACCTGATTTGGGATCCCACCAACATTTTTTTTTTTTTTTTTGAAATGGTAATTTGTATTGAAAAAAGCTTTACAGTATACAAGAACTATACTGAGAAGCAGCTGGGAAAATCCCCAAAATACAGCCACCACCCAAAAGGAAGGGGAGCTTTACAAGGAGGCAAAAGGCCTCAAAGCAAAAGAGAGAAGAAAAGAACAAGATCAACCAGCAATGACTTCCCTCCAGTTAAACATTATAGCATCGGTGGCTAAGCCCCAGAAATCTGGAAGGAGACCCAAGAGGCAACACAAAACTTCATTTTGAGGATCAAGTCTTCTTGGGACGAAGTGGACCCTTCGAAGCATCTCCTGAATCTCTCTTTCCAAATGGTCCAGATACAAGCCAAAAAGGATAGGCGCCACATAGGATCCCACCAACTATTATGGGATGTCTTATTCACAGACAAGGTGGAATTTGAAATTTTATACTTTTTTATAAGACCTCTCTCCTTTTCTTGTCTCTTAAAGTGACCCTTCACTTGAATTCGCTTTACAAGTGAATTACCCAAATGGGCCCTACAGGAAAAGTTTTAAGATTAGAAAATGCTTTCAAGGGCATGGCTTTTACAACATACATCTTTCATTTGGAGGACCTCCAGAACCTCAAGATTAGTAACTTTTTGCTAGGTCATTTACCAGAACAAGGTCGTAATGATAGTTTGTCTATGGAGTAGGAAGAGGCTGACTTTGAGCTATACCTAAGCATCCTTTTTTTTCCGTTGAGACTAGAACTTGACAGTCAACAAGTAACCAGCCTTCTCTGGGTTGATACCCTTCCCTTTTCAAAGGTTCCTATTAAAGCAACAGGACAACCAAGAGGAGAAAATATAAAAGATTCATGAAATACTGTTTCTAGGAAGATTTTATAGAAAAAATATATATTTGGTCCTAATCTCAAGAAACATATAGTTTCTTGAGAGCCAATTCTCAAGACGGCCCCATTATGAAACAATCCAAACCAATTAAAACAATAAGCCTATTTGTCATCTTCAAAATATTTTAACATGGAATCTAACATCTGTTTGGAACAGTCGAGATTAATGGCAAAAAAGAACAGATGGCTATGATGATCTGGGATAGTGTTTTATTAATTATTATCCATTTACAGTAGGTCCCACAGTTTTTTACTACGATTGGAACATAGGATAAGACGCCCTCATTTGGGATAGTGTTTTATCAATTATTATCCATTTACAGTAGGTTCCCCCCCCCCCCCCCCCCCCCCCCCCTCCCCTCCTCAAGACTTGGTGCAAAGTCAGGCTCACTCGATATGCACACGACACTTGCTCTTTCTTGGCTTTTCTGGTTGGCTTGGCTTTCTAGCTGAACTGGTAGCTTAGAGAACATACGGGAACAACAGACAGACTGGCTTGACTAGTGAAAGAGAAATGAAAGAATAGCTGACAGACCCACTAGACAAGACTGACAAGGTGATCGTTCCCTACCTAAAAATCTAATCATGTTCGTAATTTATACAAGATGAACTCATAAAAGTCAAACTAAAAGGCATGATTAACATCATTGCATGAAATAGCTCCAAGAGAAACTCTACAAAAGTGCAATCAAGTAATTGCTTCATTAAGAGCAACACCCATTCATCCCAATGAAAAACAATACAAGCAACCATTCAAACAAACTTCTCCACCTGATACCACTTTTTATTATATGCCTAATAGGCTGTAAACCATTGGCAAGTGACAACATATTACTGAAAACATCAAATGAAAGAAACAATATGCCATCAATCACCTTTCATGGTTTTGAAAGCATTGTTAACATTCCACTCCATAAAGTTCTTAGTGTTGACACTGAAGGTGCCTTGCCTGACAATCAAATGGAGACTCTGGACAAAACCTTCAACAAACATAAGAACCGTTAATGAAAGCATTATTTCTATGATTCAAAACTTGTAAAAGGAAAAGGAATGTGGAAATATTAGGCAATAAAATTAAGGTTTTCATTCCTCGGAATAAAGGTAATTCAAGCAGCTAATTATATGCATGCATCTATCAGCAGCAACAATTACATGTTATCTTATTCTAAAATGGTAAGCTTCACTCACTAGATAATACATGATTAGATGATACCAAGTAAACAATAAATTAGTTCAACGTGTGGAAGTACCTCCAAGAACAAACATGAGTAAAACCAATTTGAAGCATCATAAATTCACTCAAGGAGGAAGAACCAGATGCTTGACAAGAATGTTTTCCATGAATCAGCCCTCTCAAAGGGTTGAATGAATTTTATGAAAGTAAAAAAAAAAAAATTTGGAATGATTAAAATGCCCTTGAACTTTAGGGAAAAAATATAAAAAGGAGGGAAACAGTAACGTGGGCCCAACACAAGTAGACACATCCCATATGGGACAAAATAAATGCCGCAACCATCATCATCAAAGCCTTGTCCCAGCCATGTTGAGGTCAACTAAATGAATTATGTTTCACCATTCCAGTCTCTCCTAGGCCAAATCCTCGGATAGGATCTACTTCTTCAAATCTATCCTTACTACTACCATTTCATCATCATCAAAGCCTTGTCCCAACTATGTTGGAGTCGGATACACGAATTATGTTTCTCCATTCCAATCTATCTTGAGCAAAATCCTCAGATAAGTTACACTTCTTCATATCTATTTTTATTACCTCTATCCACATCCTCTTTGGCCTACCCCTTCCCCTTAATGGGCCATCAACCTTCATGGCCAAACATTTCCTTACGGGCGCCATTACGGGCCTATGTTTGACATGCTCAAACCATTTCAAACGGGTTTCTCTAATTTTATCCCCCTATTGTTGCTGCCCCTAAATGCTCTCGAAAGCACTCATTTTTAATTATATCCTTTCTAGTTTTACCACACATCCACTTCAGCATTCTCATCTTTGCTAAATCCATTTTGTGCATATGCTACTTTTCTCCATAGGTCATAGCTGGTCTAATCGTTGTCCTGTAAAATCTTCCCTTCAATCTTGTTTGCATTCGTCGATCACAAAGCACTCCAAAAGCAAGTCTCCACTTCAACCATCCCACTTTAATCCTATGTTCGACATCTTCATCAATCTCTCCATCCTTACTAATTATAGAGTCAAGGTAGCGGAAAGAATAGCTTTGTAGTATCCCATGGTCTTCAATTCTCACAATAGTTTCAACTCTTTCGATATGCCCACTGAAGTTACAGTCCATATATTCCGTCTTTGTACGGCTTATTTTAAAGCCTTTGGATTCTAAAGTCTTTCACCATCTCTCGAGTTTTGCATTCACACCATCTCTTGATTCATCTACCAACGCAATATCATATACAAAAAAACATACACCAAGGTACCTCTTCTTGAATATGAGCAGTTAACTCATCCATAATCAGTGCAAAGAGATAAGGGCTTAGGCCTAACCCTTGATGCAAACCTATAGTCACTGGGAACTACCTTGTCTCTCCACAAGTAGCTCTCACACTCGGACTGCTCCTTCATACATGTCTTTAATAATTTCAATATAACCTCTCGGAACGTTCCTTTTATTTAAAACCCACCAAATTAAATCTCTAGGTACCATGCCGTAGGCTTTCTCTAGATTGATGAAGACCATATGCGGATTTTTCCTCTTTGCTCAATATTTTTCCATTAATTGCCTAAGTGAGAAGATAGCGTCCATCGTTGACCTCCCTTGTATAAAACCAAATTGATTTTCTGATATCTTGGTCTTCTGTCTTAGTCTTTGCTCCATTACTCTCTCCCATAGTTTCATAGTATGACTCATAAGTTTAATCCCACGATAGTTGATACAGTTTTATATATCTCCCTTGTTCATATAAATAGGTACTACAATCCATCCTTACTACTACCATATGCGACCGAATAAATGTATCCAACACAATGATTGACCACACAAATATCATCCATACACTAGTGTGTAGCAAAGATGAGTGCGCGCAACCTCATAATTGATGGGGTGTGCCTGTGACAACATGAATATCGTACAAAAAAGAGGTGATTGACTAGTTGAAATTGTTGGTCAAGATGCATCCATCTCCACCGAATTGCATGGTTGTACAACATAACTATTTCAGTGACCAAGCAATGTTTAGTGGACATCCAGTTTGGAAATATGACAGATATATGCAATGTAATTCGAATGAATGTCTCACATGATCCTCCTCTACCGAACATTTCTCTATGATTGACAAGTACACAATGACATGAAGGCAAAGACTGATACATTCACACTCAAAAGGATGTCGAACTACTCTAAAAAGCCAATATAATCAACAAATGTGTGAAAGAAGAAAGAAGAAACAGAAAAGTATAAAAAATATTCTCCATGTGACGCTTAAAAATTCAATGCGGGGAAATGGTTGAGATGCATTATCTTGAAGAGTTGATCCTTCAACCACCACCAAGCAAGTGATACGCTAATCAACATAATAAGCCTTAAATTAATTTCAGGCATTGTGGAATTACATTCAAATGGCTTGGACAAAGCAAGCAAATAAGACACATTGATTTTAGTGGACTGCATTCTCAATTAACAAGATTGCCAGTTTAAACAGTGCTTTTCTAAAATTTACAAATTTACCTTAGTTGCGGTTAAGATGCACCAGCCACTTGATCATTTCCCTCATGCTGATGATCCTACCTGAAAACACATCAATGCTTTAAAACACAACATCCATGGTATCAACCAAAGCCAAAATGTTTCAGCATCCACCAAATTGTCAATGCTGTACTAACTCTTCACACCGCAAAGTTCAAGTTGAGCGATCCGGACCATTTGATCTATAATGTTTTAGAAACAAAGCTACATATAATTCAATTCAAGTCCAACAGCTCAAATTACTCTAATTAGTGTAACATTCAGGCCAATGCATAGAATCAGAAAAAAAAACACGACTCAACACAATCCAAACAGCTTCAAGAGCATTCAAAATCCAAAAAACGAACAAAAAGAATCAAACTTTCCTCTTTCCCCACCAAACGAAATCATGAAATTTCATTTCCCCAGCAAATGAAATCATGAAATTCCAAAATCGAAAAAAAGAATCAAACCTTCCTCTTTCCCCAGAAAATGAAATCATGAAATTTCATTTCTCCATTCCAAAGTACCCAAACAAGCCCAAAAAAAAAAAAAATTTTCCACCTTCCAAACCAAATAGAATTAGAAGAAAAATATCCAGCAGTAACAGAGAGATTTACAGAAAGAGAACTCACCACCATCATCTTATATCTGCTCCGATTTCTTCATTTCCTTTGCATGAGAAGATCGATCGAAGCAGAAGAAGAAGTCGCAGAGATGGAGCCGAATCGGAGCCGGAAGAGATGAGGAGTCAATGAATTGGAGCTGGATCTGAGCCGAATTGGAGCCGAGCGAGAAAGAGGAGAAGAGGGAGAGAGGGTTGCAGCAAAGAGAAAGAGAGCGGAGTTGAATGATCGGAGCTGAGTCGGAGCCGGATCGGAGCCGAGCGAGAGAGAAGAAGAGCGAAAAGAGAGTCTTTTTATTCTTCTCAGGAGCCGGAGAAGAGGAGTTGAATGATCGGAGCTGAGTCGGAGCCGGATCGGAGCCGAGCGAGAGAGAAGAAGAGCGAAAAGAGAGTCTTTTTGTTCTTTCTCAGGAGCCGGAGAAGAGGAGAGAGATGAGATTGGGGGATTGGATTGTTGAGGGATGTGGCTAAGCTTAGCCGCGCCCTCAGGAGCTTTTACTCGCCATGCGCGCGATGATCTGTGCGCAATGTGGAGCTATGGTTGGCGTTACCTTCACAATTCGTGGTACCGCACCTAAATTCATAGCATATCTTTGAAGACCCGATTGTCCGTGACTTGTTTGTTTGAAGGTATTTTTTTAAAAATTTTAATATATTTTAGAAAAAAAAATTATAATAATATTTAGTCGTTGATAAAGATTTTTTGGAAATCTTGTTTGATTAATGGGATTTAAAAAATTTCGACTTTTCTCAAATATAATTTTTCTTGAAAGTTTCCCAATTCAAGTTTTCTAAATGTTGTCGTGCTTGAGCATTCTGGTAATATGCTTGCAGAATTCAAAATCCAGCCTAATAAGACTACCTCTCGCGCAATCTGCGAGAGGTACCTCTTGGTAGAACATAATCCTATTAGATTTAGGGTTTGCCACTTCTTTTTCAACCATTAATTGTCAATTTGATGAAACAATCCGCCTTTACTTATATCTTGAGATTGATACATGAAAGAAATTCCAACATGTTGCAGAGCTCACCATCATCTCACTGCCCTTCCCATGAATGGATCCTAATTATAGGATGCCCAAATATAGGGGGTCTAGCATTATATATATGGATCCTAATTACATGTTGCAGAGCTTACCATCAACCTACAACCCCTCGATCTTAAGAATTTAGTTTTTTATTTTTAGGATCCTTACAAGGTAATCTTTACTATTAACCTTTTATATTGATGATAATCAATTCCAAAACCAAGAAGTCCAACATTTAATCTTCGAATCGCGCAATGAAAATGTTCAAATTGACAAATGAAAAATAAAACCATGTATAAGGGGAAATTGCATGTTGGTATTCACAATACCACCATGTATAGGGGGAGATTTGTTAGTCATCTACTAAAGCCTAGCTCTATTAGTCAGTGTTAATCATTTAATATAAAAACATAAAGTCGAAGCGATTGATAAAAATTATTAGAAGACTCCCAATCATATCCATGGGTCATGG
The DNA here is from genome assembly GCA_012931725.1 of Litsea cubeba. NCBI lineage: Eukaryota > Viridiplantae > Streptophyta > Magnoliopsida > Laurales > Lauraceae > Litsea > Litsea cubeba. The sequence continues at coordinate 10,111,111 of CM022953.1, forward strand.
TTTCAAGTGTTAGCATAACGATCGATTATGGAACGCTACCAACGCATAACATCTAAAAATATGACCAATATAAATAAAACCAAAATAAATATCTCAAATGAGGTTTTAAACGATATATGAAGAGAAACATGAACAAAGAAGACACAATCTTACCTCCTCTCCCTCCTTCTTTTTCCTCCCCCTCCTCCTCTCTCACACTCTTCAATCTCTAATACTAAAGAGGAGAAGGCCTACCTCATGGTTTCTCTTTTTCCTTCCCTTTCCACGCGACCTTTCCTAATTTTGCATGTTTTTCTAAAAAAAATATCATACACTATCCCGAAAAAATCTCTCTCAATCCATCCCTCCCTCTCTTTTTCGACAAAGCATAGATATCTTAGTTCTCTTTAAAGAAGTGTCACTCTCTTAGGCCCATCTAAGAGGGCAATACTTGACCCAACCCATTAACTTCATCCTAACTTGACTCGTTTTTTACATGCCAAGCCTAACTCACACAATATACGGGTTGATCATGGGTCAGATTTTTCTTAACTCGTATAGAAAAGGCCAATTTAGGGTTAACCTATTTAACCCGACTAACCAGTATATACTTTCCAAAGCGCTCATGAAACTTTTCATCTTCCCGTTTCCTTTTTAAAAACAAAGAGAACAAGGGAGAAAGAGGGAGAGACACAAAAAAGGACAACGAAAAAAGAGGAGAGGGAAAAAAAGGAAGAAAGTGAAGAATTCTAACCAATCTCTCTGCTTTTAATATGTAATTACCCATATCTCTCTCTCTCTCAAAACCCAAACCCTACCCTCTCTCTCCTACTCTCTCGCACACAACAACCAAAACCAAAGTATTGTTGTTTAAAAAAATGGTCGTTGCCATCTCATAACGGCCATTATGATATGGTAATTGCCAATATCGTTATGTTATTTTTAATATAATGGTCATAACTATTATGGTTTCAAAAAAATGAAAATCGCAATCCACAACAGTCATAATAGCCATTATTTTTAAAATAAGGGCCAGATCTCAGGCAATAATGATTTTTTTTTTTAATTTTCTTTTCTCTTCTTTCTTTCACTTTTTTCTTTTCCAAACCATTTGTGGAGCTTTGAGAGATTATGCTAGAGATTTTCAAGCATTTTTTAACTCAAATGATTCGCTAGATTTTGGTGGACTCTCAAATGAAGGTTTTTCTCTCCTTAACCACAATACCCCTATGTTCATACTCTGTTATTTAAATTAATTAATTCATCTTGATGAAGTAGTAAATGTTACTTTATATTTGAAATTCACTCCCAACTTACTTAGTGATTGAGTAATTGAGTACCACACTACTACTAGTAGTTTTTTTACTCTAAGTGTTTAACACTAAATTATGGTTGCAATGCATACTGTAGAATTTTTTATATTTTAACTTATTTTAATATATATAGGAAGATGCTCCTATGAGAGATGCTCTCACCTTACTATGAGAAATAAGGTGGGGCCCTCACATACGCCAACAACTTAAATGTGAGGGCCCCACCTTATCTCTCATAGTAAGGTGAGAGAATCTCTCATAAAAGCATCTTCTATATATATATATATATATTCATGTGAATCTATTTACTTCAGAACAGACTTTACAAGTTTCAAATAAAACAATGATAAAGAATGTCATAGCGCAATGTTCCTTCAAAACAAAACAGTTTCTAAAGTAAACTCTTAGAAATTAACCCCAGAGTTTCTTCTTTCCTTCCTTTAAAAAATCTGATAGTATTCTGGTAGAGTTTCTTTGGAGGTCCTGATTCGGATCATCTTATGGTGTTTTGGTCAAGATTGCCTATTCAGTGCTCTTACTGGACTATTCAGATTTCCTGTGTTGGCTGTGCAGAGCTCCTGCCTAGGCAGCATAATCTACTATAGGTTATTGGCCAAGACTCTTCTAAACTTCTTCCATTTTCTTGTGTCTAAAGCAATCTAGTTGTAATTAAACTCTTGTAAAAGTAAAATGATCAGTAAAATCTGTCTTTAGACCATTGATTAGAAAAAACCCCCATTTCTTTACAATATGCAATTTTAATATGGTGTCAAGCTCTATAGGGCCCGCTTGGATCCACCTTTGATCCATTTACCCCTTTTTTCGTTCACTCACTATCCTCATGAATTGACACCGAGCCTAATTTGGCTTTTATCTCACCTTTACTTATCTATAGATTGAATTTGAGAGAAAAAATGTATGCTTAAAAGATGGCTAAACTTAGTGTTAAGATAATATGGTGGGATTGATTATTTTGCCTAACTTTTATCCATGATAAGACCTTTACATCTCGTCAAATTCTCATAATATAAAGGGTTATTACACATTTTGACACCCCCTTCCCCCTGCCTAGGTGATTCTTAAGGTAGAACACATATAAAGTGCATGTTCCCCACCTTTAACCCTCTTCCTTCGCGCATGCACAAGTCTTTCCTCTCCGCTTGTGTAGTTGCCCTCTCCCCCACATGTTCGATTGCTCCCTCCCCACTTGTGAGTTGTGCTAATGCTGTCATGGGTCCGAACCCACTTGGCCAGGGTAAAAAATAAATAAATAAAACCCAACCACTTTAAGCAATGTAATTGGTTATAACTGAATAGAAAATAATAGCCATTAGTTTTACTTTTTTTATTTTATTTATTGAATTTTTCTATATTTTTTTTTATTTTTATATTAATTTATTTATTTTGAATGAAAGGCAGTAAGCCAACCCAAGTATCCAGCCAAGATCGATGTGATGAGAGTAAAATGATGATAATGAAAAGGACCAACATTTCAAACATTCTTGGTTCAATGCTTAGCCAGAATAGGCAATTGACAGATATTAGGATCATCTACAGGAGTCCCTTTCAGCAACATTCATGGTCCCCCTATGTACAATGAACAAAATGACTTGGTCATAAATTCAGGAGCAGTTGAGAATGGCACACTCTTAAATCTACCACAAATCTGGGTCAGCAAGAACACATGGAAATACTGTAACAAATCCCCACAACTTTTTCATTTTGGCTACAACTACTTTGGTACATTTTGTACCACATGTGGTATCACTTTGTTTCTTCTCTTTGAAATTCTTTTACATTCTAGCACCTCAATATTTCTCTGTCTCTAGGATCAGGAATTGGTGTGAGTTGGATTATTGAAACCAAACATTTGGAACTAAATGGGACAGGGGTTTCCTCTCAAGTAGCAAACTGTGGCCCATGAACCGCGAACTCAATCCGAACCCGCAATCTTAACCAATGTACTGAATTGATGTGGTATCCTTCTTCATGTGGCCCCTTTTCTCCTTCTTGATCTGAAACAGATCATCCATAAGCTGCTGGGGCATATGCCAAAAGAGCTTTTGGGCTCTGGTGCACTGAATTGAAAGAGAATGGTTAGAGAAGGAAGTGTTGAAGAGCTGAAGAACTGATATATGTGGGGAGATGGGAGTTTTGTACATACCATAGCCTGACAATCTCAATCTGTGATAACACTACATTTGTAGAAGTGTCTCTTGTTCTTGTTGTTGTATCTGTTGAGGGCTGCTTCACAGCAAGGATCCTACAATTGAGGCTGTTCATATTGGTGTTGAATGTGGCTGATCTGAAGTAAAGGAAAACTGGTTTTGGTGTTGAGATATTCTTGTTGAAGGACATTAACAAGAGTAAGTGTACAGTGTAAATAACCTTCTGCTTTTAAAAGCTTATCACACCAAGTTGGGCCTTTAATATAAGGTAGTACTCCTACAAGGCATTGTCAGGACCTAATGGACTGAACAAAACTTTATAAACAGCGTAAAACACTCAAACATCTATTTCAAGCAGTTTTAAATCAAATAGATCCAAAAAATGGACTTACCAATCAGCACCTTCATAAATAGGAAAAGATGACAGACTATTTCCATCTAGATTAATTAATGGGAGTTCAAATTAGTTCATACTTGCAGCCAACTTGCAAACAGACCAAACCTGAAGAACTCAAATACCAATCAGGTGAATCAGGTCACTGATCAGCATTTTCAACCCACTTAATAAACTGATGAGGCTCAGGTTAAGACGTCAAGGCCATAAACCTCTCCATGGTCAACCCGACCCAATTCCTTTCCTCCCAATGAGGAAAGGGGTGAGATCCACCGCAGACTGGGCTTGGGCTGGGCATTCAAGTTGGGCCTGGTTCAATATTCAGCACTGCATTTGCATTTATATCTAATGTGAAAGGGGCATGTCTTGGTCCAAGCCCATGAGTGTTAATGGTCAAGCATCAATCCAACTTTTATGCCCCTCAATCTGACATTTCTTAATAGCCTGGTTGACTGGAACAATTCCCTGGAATCCGGGGAATTTATATTACAAGGATTTCAAATTCTCTGATTGCTTTCTCTCTCGTATTTCTCAATAGATTCTCTGCTAAGTAGCATTTTACACCACTCAAATCTGTGAAGTTCTGTAACTCTCATCCAAATGGCACATTTCTCTTTTAAAACTCACTAGAGAAGAAATTCAAGAAACCGGTAACCAAACATGTAAAAGAGTGTGAAATTGAAAAACAGTATTCAACCCAAGCAAGTTTGGGACAGGGTTAGCACTTAGCATTGGCCGATGAAGCACCAACCCCACTTGTCAGCTTATCTACTTTCTGATCCCACATTAAATTATATGGATACAGACAGATGACAAAACTGACAAAAAATGGGAACCTTTCTAACCCATTTGCCACAAAACTGTGCCCAACAGCACTTTGCAAAAGGATAGGTATTAAGGTATTGCAAAAAAAAAAAAAAAAGGAGGATAGGTATTAAGTATTCAAAGGTGCAGATATTCCAATTATAGGCCTCTGGGCCCCACCCAATTGCACTGATCAGATAGCAACCCATTGTAGATGGGGTGAAAAATTGAACCTGAAACAGATCAGCATATCAGTTGTATTTGGGTATCACACCAGTGCAGCCTATTATGTGGGCCAAAATATTTTTGAACCATGATCAGATGATCCTAGAAATTGATGGTTCAATGAAAGAAGCAGAATGGGGCATCAGAGTTTTCCTTTCAATTGCAGTTCCAGTCACCAAACACCACATGTGTTTGGGTGGCCCATTGGTATCCTTTCTGGTATCTCCTTTAATTAAAAATGGCCCATTCTTACTTCCAAACTGGGGAAAGCTCAAGTTCAGTCTGCATCTTCCATGAAAAGAAGAAGAACCTCTCTTACTTGTAAAGAAAACTCTGGTCATGGAGTCCCAGAATCAGTGCTGAAGCACCAATCTCTTTCACCATGGATATGATCATCGTACCCAGATCACCCTCAGTGACGATGATCTCCACCTTCACCTGCATGATCATTAGCCACCCTTTCCATCAAATTGAATGTAATTGCAGCAAATCAGACAATCTCATCAGTTAAAAGAGCATGCAATTCAACAATTAGAGCTCATATGATACACTGGAGTTCGGTGTATATGATATCTAATTGACAATGTTTCTGAGGGCCATTACCTTCACCACTTGAATGGTGTTCCAATTTGAATTATGGGCCCAGCCCACCAAAAAAATGTTCATAGAAAAAATAACCCATTAATGATGGACTTGTATAGAAAAAATAACCCATTAATGATGGACTTGTTCATACTAATCATTACAGGCATAATCATAAAAAGGCTAATTTTCATGAACTTTAGACCAAGCTTCCAAAAAATTCAGATGTTTTGTATTACAATAGATAAAGCAATAAGATTATGAAAGTCATTGAGACAACACACCTCTGGGACTCCTACACAAAGATCTTTGAAGGACAAGGCCAATTGGAAGCCTTTCAATCTCAATCTTCTCTGCTTCTTCTTGCTCTTGGATCTAGAGGAAGGGTAGACATGTATAAGGGTGACAAGATCGCCCTTGCGAAGGAGATTCTGAACCGCCCATCGGAGCGCATAGCGGGCCGCATCCACATCCTCCACCACTGCAATCATCTTATGGGGAACCATTTTAGGTGAGGTGTGAGGGAGCCTTCAGCTGTGGCAAATGGATGTTTTAGAAGCATCTGGGAGGGGATGTACAGGAAGCTTCTGTGTATACGAGAGGCCAGTTTTTTGGCTTTTTTGGTTATCCATCATGTGTTGGTTAGTTTGTGGTTGTATGTGAAGACTTTAACTGCTCACGTCGTTGTCCAACTTAATATAAGGAGACCTTAGTCTGTAGACCCCTGACTCTTAGGTTAATTATCCATAAGTCCTTGTAGTTAGGCCTGCACTTAGATGAGAGGACCCGGCCCATAAAAAAAAAACCCTAAAAATGAGGGCTTTTGTTTTTAAGAAAAGGCCCAAGGGCCGAGTTTGGACAGATTTCTTGCAGGCCCTCAAAATAATGGTTTTATAAATTATTCTTCTTACTCTTTTATTATTTTATTTTAAATTTAATTTTCTTATTTTCAGTTCTTGGCACAGTGCTGGCCCATAGGATAGGGTAAGGGCCTGGGTAGTGCAAGTCCTCTTGAGGTCTTTGGCCCTCATAGGCCCGGCCCTGCATATATTGAAATAGGGTAAGGACTACCTCAGACCCATCCCCGCCCTTCCCTTTGATAACCCCACTTGTAATGTTGGAGATTATCTTTTGATCCCTACATTTTTAGATTTTGTTAAGGATAAGTACTTTTGGGAAGAAAATCACCTTGATTATCGTAAACTTAAGAGATTGCATTTTCATGAAAACTATTGTTGAATCTCGAATGGTGAACACAATTGTATAGGTTATATAGTGAATAAATCAAGGAGATAAAGTAAGGGAATATGATCAATAATAAATTAACAGACATGCTACAGGCACCGAAAAAATGGCCTGAAAAAGGGCCTGAAAGGCCCTGGGCCCTAGGATCACAGGCCCTGGGCCCTAAGATCAAATGTGATCCTAGGGATCCTAGGCCCCAGGGCCTTTCAGGCCCTTTTTCAGGCATTTTTTCGGTGCATTCAGACTTTCACATAAATTAAAACTAAATTCTTATCTTTTTTTTTTCTTTTTCTTTTTTTTTTCATTCAAAGAATCAACTGAGGGTGCATTAGCTCACATGAAATTTTATATAGTTGGCAAATCTTGATTGGATGAAACAGTATCTTGATTCAACAAAACAGGCCCGACTCCTAACCCTTGATCGCGACTCCTAACCCTTGATCGCTTGAAATGATGCTAAGATACGGCCTGTAAAACATGAATCTTGAAGTGATGATGATCATCATTTGTCTTTGAAATCCATCATTCTTTGAAATCCATCATTGTCGCACCTTGATCATTTTGAGTCTATCGAAGCTCATGGCTCACCAAATTAGATCTATCGTAATCGCTCCCATAGAATCGTTCAGCCAGAAGAAAAACTGTCATGGAAGAGAACTGAAGAGAAATGATAATTAAGATCGTGAAACTTAAATGACCATATGGATGAAGGAGGTCAGTCAATGAATCTAGGAAGAGAGAGTCTTCAATTAGATAAGAAACTTATTTAGTAAAGAACAAAAGAGATGGAAGAAGAAAGGTGGTACAATGATTGTTGCGTAATGGGGTGGTGGTATCCACATGAGCCAGGATCATGGTCAATGTAACTGTAGGATCAAAATCAGCCATGACTCTGATACCATGTAAACTTCAAAGATTAAATTAGAAGTGTTATATATATGATATCACTTTTTATTTTTATTATCAGTAAACTCAAGCATTAGAGAGATCACAGGTTTTTCTTCACGGCCTCAAATCTTTTCCTACAAAACCATCTGCAAGCGAGTTCCTTTCCCCCACAGCCCATGGCAACATGACCTTGGAAGAAGGATGAAAAAGGAAGTAAAGTACCACTAACAGATTCTGTGTCCCATGTTCGTCTCTTGGGTCCTCTCCTCATGCGTGTGCATGTGGTCTTCTCCATAGTATGTGATGGGATTTAACTAGTCCTACATCAGTTGGGTCTCTCAAGGAGCCAGCCACCTTGATTTCATAAGATGGCCCACTATTAGAACTTGGGTTGAAATCTTTTCCAAACTGGCCCTAATTGGACACAGAGTAGGTTTTGTTTCTCTGATCATTAATCTAAGAGAGTCAATGCATGGATACCTAGCTCTCCAATCAAACTCAATACCATCACCATCGAACCCTTATCTAATCTCTTGTATTCAGACGGCCACCTGAGAGAAATCTTTTAATTGTATGCTTAGTATAATGGTACATGCATGCATGATATCTCACATTCGTCACTATCAAATTAAGATGTGCGCCCCCATTGATTAATTAGCCTCTAGATCAAACAAGTGTATGCATCATATATAGGTGGCGAAAACTTCAATGTGTCAATGAGGTATGAATTGTTGGTCCTTAAATGATGTTAGCATAGGTCATTATAAATCTTATAATCTCTCATGGAAACCAAAGCAGGAAATCTACAGCTCACACCTCCATTACTCTTTTTTAATTCTCATTCATGACATGCGTAGTTGAATTAATATAGCTGTTTTTATTTCAAAAGGCTTCCCACCATAGGAATAATTTACAAAATTGCAGTCCTAACATCACTTAGAGTATTACAATTTTGTTCATATTCATATGAACTCTTATCCAATGCTAACTGCATCACTTTAATAAACTAACACAATGTCACAGTAATGGCAAAGGAAACACAATGTCATATTAATTGATGGCAAGTCACTAAGTCAGACAATCTATGATGCATGGATACTTCGTAATGGGCAATATATCGTGTCGTATCGTATCCGATACTTCACTTTTTATATATAAAATCTGTGTCCCCACCATGTTTATGGCGTGTCCCTTCTGTATCCGTGCCATATCTGGATATCATAGCAGACAATATTGAAAGCCATAAGTGACATTGTTATTAACCCACAAGCAAAACTTAAGTTATTGCTTCGGATACTAAGCATATGCCACGTCTTGTAGCATACTTACTTCGTTATATTTGAGGTGATGTTTTCTATTTTCTTACTTATGGCTGCATATAATGCCACTGTTGGGATCTGTGATCAAGGGGATCATGTGCGATCACACATGGATGAGCCAAAGTGCACCCCTCAAAAGATAAGGATAAGGATACTTTTGAATTTGGATCTAACATTTGGAGTGAGATCTAATTAACCATTCCTAATAAGAAAGTTATCTAATGAGTAATAGAGAACAGGTTGAGATGTTGATTTTTTTGGTATCCCAGCTAAGGGGCCAAGTCCCTGGGAGACTTGCACAAGTGAGGTAATAGGAACTCACACGTGCAAGTGTGAAGAACTTGCAAATGTGAGGTTAGGAACTCACAGATGCAAAGAGGACTAACTCATACATGTTGGGTAATAGGGACTCCCATATGCGAGGGAGGGAGGGTGGCCAAGTGAGGACTACCACATCTTACCACTTGGGGGAAGACACCGTTCTCGACGGAGACGTTGAGTTCGTAGTTCTTTATCCCTAAAGAGGAATTAAACCCCATACACTCCATCCATCTTCTTCCATGTCCAACCCAAACCGGGGCAGTCCTAAATCGTGTTTGTAGTGGCCTTGCTTCCGCATGGCTTAAAAGCTAACAGCCATTAAAAGCCCTAATTATAATGAAATTTAGAGTTTTATTGTGTTTGTTCAATTAGTGATTAAACGCGATCCGTGTACACTTTAGGTTAGGATAGGGGTGAATCCAATGATGGATCACTATCCAAAGGATAGATCATAAGCACTCTACACAAAAGATGAGGTATAAGTTCTAAGCTACTAGTCAACTAGTCAGGGACATGTGAAGCGTGCATGTGGATTCGAATACCTTGTAAAGCAAAATAATAATAGTAGTAGTATTAGTAGAAGAAGAAAAGAGTTGAGATCTAGAGAAAGCCTAACCTATGATCAACATTGTTCTATTAGAGATGGTGCCATCGCCAGGATCACAAAGATGGTCACTGGTTTACGGCTGCTTTGAACCAATCCATGATCATGACCTTACATTTCTTGGTTAATTGAATTTATGGCACCAATTCTTGACTTGACCTGCAAATCCAAACTGAGTACAACCCTGTTTGGGTTGACAGTTTCTATCATCATGTTGTACGTGTTCAGATTGACATTTTTACCCCATTAATAAATGGGTTGGATTCAGATTGAGTGAATTCTTTCTATTTGACCTACCAGTCTAATATAAATCCTATCCAAGCCAACTGATTGCTCTATGACTTATAATGTAAAATTAAATTCAATCTTTTAATACTGCAAGTGCACAGCTGTCTTATCGAGACAATGACAAGTACAGGTCGAATACCACAGGGAGCACTATTGAAATCTATTTTTTCTCTTTTACTAAAATCTGATTTTTTTTTTTATCAATGATAATGACAAGAGAGATCAAAGAAAAACAAACAATAATAATACTGGAAAAATGCATAAATAAAATATGAGAAAATACATATCAAAATATCATGAATCCATTAAGTAGTCCCATCATCATTCTACGTAATCAATAAAATAAATTTATCCCAAAAACCCTTTAAATCAGAAGCAAATCAATGTTTCTGATTCGGATAATCTGTCTATCAAAGAGCACAATTTTTCGCAATTTATTCAAGGCAAAAATCTCCTTCACCTAATGAGATTATGAACTTAACTAAATATCACATATTAATCAAAGATAGGTTACCAAAGAGTTTCATTCTAAGAATAACTTATTAAGAAAACATACATGATTAAAGCATTGTTCAAATAAAAAAAATAAATAACACAGGTTGTCAATGACAAAAGGCATATTTATTATTATAATAAATACGCAAGAGACAAAAATATCACATAGAATAACGATGAGAAATACTTAACTTCATCTTATAGTCTGATCGAGGGATCTACTCCTCCATTGCAAAAAATGATTCTTGATTTGTCATTAAAAACTTCATTTTTACAACTTCTCCTTCACAAAAATTCTCCTTCAAAATAAGTCATTGGACATGGCCCAAAGTCACCAAAATAAAGAAAGAAAAACTAGCTAATGGAAAAGAAGAAAGAAAGAAAGAATCGAATATGAGAGAGAGAGTGTTGCACGTGAGAGTGTTGCACGTCTTTTCAATGTTAGAGGAGGTCCCTAGATCCGCTTTTTTAGCATAAGAATCACCATTCTTTAGTAAGTCTTCTTCTTGCTTTCCAATCTTGCAAGATTTGGCAAATACTGGTAGAGATTTTTGGAGATAATCTTCGAAAACTATTTTTTGTAAACTCCTTGCTTGCTCACACCTTCTAAATTTTACTTTAAGCAAATCCTCATGAAATGAATAGATAAATAGTTTGTGCACATTCATGATCTTCAAAATTGGAAATATGGGACGTACTCAAATGATCATGACCGGTACATGTCTCATGTTCGGCTAAAACACTTCACACCCATCTTGGAAACAATTGCTTTCTTATCTTGAAATTGAAAGGTGATGTCTTTCAAAATCCTCTAGGAATAATGTGAGCATGGGACCCTCCTGGACATCCCACATAAGTGGGCATTCTCACATGTGAAAGTGTGGGACCTCTCACTTCTGGACTTTCCTATGAATCTGTGGGTCCTACAATTTCCTGCACATACTAATTAAACTAATCAAATGTTGAAGAGCCCACTCGAAGCAGGACCCGTCCAAACAGAGTTTTACTCCAATTGGACTCTTCGAATAAAACACCAAAAAAGAATGCAGAAAATGTATAAAAATGTGAAAAATCCAAATTCTAGGTAAAAATGCACAAAATGGTGAACATAATTCAAGAACTTGGCCTGCCTTGAGCCAACCACCTTGATTTCTCTGATTGAGTTTCAGGGTTCAAATGATCACTTATATATGTAGCCCCAAAATTTAACAACTGGTCTCACTTCTCAACATAGTTCAAGAACTAGACCCACCTTGACTCTGCCAAGTCAACTCAATTCAAAGGAAACCATATTGAACAAGCCTAATCGAGTCAAACAAAAAATGGGTCAAAGCTTACCTAAGTTACTCAACTCAGTAGTCAGTACCCTTCCAACTCACCTGGGTGCATGAGTCAAGCTTATTTGTAACCATCCTCAGCATGTAACTGACAACAGCGGCCAGATTCCCCTACAGCTAAATAACTAATTAGTGTTGGAAACTTCACAATGACCGGCTCTCCATTCCATTTCATGCATGCCACGACAAGGGAAACGACAAGGGAAACGACAAGAGAGAATCTCGAAAACAACACCATGCACAAAGAGATCAGAGATCCCTAGATAAATCCCTTGTAAGTTGCAAACACCACTCGCCGACCAAAACTACATATAAATAACCCATTTTCATCTCTTGTAGTTGTATCCATCACAAACAAGAAAAAAACAACATACAAATAGCAAAGGATTAACTCAGAAGATCAGACTTGGGTTCTCCAATTCCTTAAGCAATGGAAACCTATGGAGAAGAGTTCAAGGTGGGAAGTTGTGATGGCCAGAAGACAATCCAAGGCAATGAGATCCCTTTGGTTTTGCACCCCAAAGAGTTCAAAGACATGAACTCTCTACTCTCTAGCCTAGAGAAGAACAAGGAATGGTTTGAAAAGAAGCTGATTGAGCACAGTGCCATTCTCCTCCGAGGCTTCGACGTGGCCAACGCTGTGGATTTCAACGATGTGATCGAGATCTTTGGTGGGATGACATCCGGTATGTTGGCCCAGCGCCGCGGACACACATCCATAAACGGGTGTGGACTGCAAATGAGGGTCCATTGTCGGAATTCATATACTACCACCATGAGATGGTCTTAGTAAGTAGCATTTTGGTTTAATATATATAGGAACAGATTTGATAAATACGTTCTAATAACTCTCAGGAGGAATACATGTTTTTCCATATTCCATTGCAATATTGATTGGAAGGTAATTGCTGGGGGTGTGCTTCCGATCCCCATCCTAGAAAAACTTGTTTTAGCTGCATTTTCAAGAGTAGGGGTCGAGTGCCAGAATATGTAAGTAACCTTTGCTGATGAATAATTGTGGTGTTTCATAATCAGATAAAGGAATTTCCAAAGAAAGTAATACTCTTCTGTGAGGTGCCACCGCCAGAAGGGGGAGAGACACCATTTGTACCGAGCTTTAGAGTAACCGAACGGATGCAGGAGGAATTCCCAGACGCCGTGAAAGAGATGGAAGAGAAGGGCCTCAGATACTCATTCACCGCACTTAGCAAGGACGACACCTCTTCGATGAGAGGTAGAGGCTGGGAGGATGCATTTGGAACATCAGATCCTTTAGTAGCAGAGCAGAGGTATAGATATATATATTAACTGAATCTTCACTCTTCACTCAATTTTGTGATCCCAAAAGGCGCTGTTTGTTTATGCCTCCTGAACTAGATGGGGGCCCAAACTGTAGAATTCTTGCTCATATGGCTATAAGATTTGATGATGCTCTTTATTGCATTGCAGGGCTAAGGCACTTGGGATGGAGATGGAGTGGCTTCCAAATGGCGCGGTAAAGACTGTCTTGGGTCCCCGTTCCCTTACTAGAGTCTTTCCAGATAGAAAGGGGAGGAGGATGTGGTTCAACACAGTGGTCGGAATGCACGGGAAGGAGCATAGCTCGGCGGAGATGGCCGATGGGTCTGAGATACCTGCAAGTGTAGTGAAGAGGTGCGGGGAGATAATTGAAGAAGAGAGCATCCAGTTCAAATGGGAGAAGGGTGACATACTCTTCTTGGATAACTTGGCTTTGCTCCATGGAAGGAGGCCCTCCATGCCACCAAGAAAAGTCCTAGTTGCAACATGCAAGTAGTAGCTTGGCCTTCTGTTGTGTGATTCGGAGATCAGATCTCTTTCCTCCTCTATTTTATTATGTTTAACTTTAATCTGTTTCCGCAAGAATAAATTAAAGAGTACAGATAGTACCACTCCTTTCCATGAATAAAATTCCTTGTGAGCACTTTCACCATATGTGTAATAAGATGTAGCTGCTGATACAGTTACCCTTTTGTGAAGCCCACATGCCACCGATTAAAACCCACCTTGTACATTGGGACTGTCCCAAATCTGACTAAATCAGATCCATGTTAATTCACCAGTGGATTAAATCACTCTAAAGGCCTGTTTATTTGCAGACAGGTAGATAAGATGGAGGTGCACAAAGCTGCCTATATATACTCTATTTTTGTACCTTAGAACTGTTTTCTCTACACATTCATTGGCATCCCGGAGTAGCGAACTACAAGGTGAAGACCTTCATATCCCATCCTGCACCATGATTTGTTGTACGTGGTACCAAGCAGGAACCAGAGTTATCTGGGAAGCACTTACAGCACCATTGCCCTTCGCGGCAGTCCATGCTTATCATCCATTGCTAGAGCTTTTACTTTTGACATGGAGAAATCTTGCGCCAGCCCAAGGCAACTAGGTCTAAAGCTTTGGCTTTTCCATATAAGGTACTCCATCCTAAGTAAGGCCGACGGGCAGGTACCAGGAAACTTCCATCTCTGTCCTTCATGACAAATTGTGACTATGATCCAACCAGTTCATTAAAAAAAAAAAAAAAAAAATGGCCCTGAATGCGGTCATTTGCACTGAATTGGTCTCCCCAAAGATAAAAAAAAAAAAAAAAAATGGCCTGAATTCAGTCATTTGCACTGAATTGGTCTTCCCCAAAGATAATAAAAAAAAATGGCCTGAATGCAGTCATTTGCACTGAATTGGTCTCCCCAAAGATGACGCTTGCAGAAGCTCGCTGTCAAAGTGGGATCGCCATGCAGTAACAGTAATTCAGATTATCAAAAGTGCTTCAGAAACCACGTCTTTTTTTAGGAGCAACAGCACATATTGGAGTGAAATTCAAACTCCCATGCCATTAAAACAAAGGGAATTTTCATATAACAGAGGAATTATTAGGAAAACTTTCACCACATGCGCGCACAGTGCACATGCACCGGACCACTGATTTTCAGAGGCTACGTGAAGGTAAATATTTTCCAAAGAATGAAATCTAACAAGCAAAAGACAATGACATGCCTAAAAGATAATAGAGGGAAGAAAAGACAGCAACAAGCCCATGTATGTTCCACAAGAGTTCAACTCCGCCCATGCACTTAGGATTATTCAAGATTCTAGAAAATTTTGTTCTTAATTTATTTTCACTGATCATAAAAGGCAGGCACCAATATAACAAGCACAGACCTCCACCAGTTTCTAAGCTAACGTGGGCAAGGTTCAATACAACAAGGATAAGCTTCCAAAACAGTTGGTGCCAACACCCTCATCACGTCCCTAACTAGTCAGAGCTGTTCAACACCGCGGCCACCTGCTAACCACGCCCCCTCCCACCATAGCCATATCCCCTTCCATAGTAACCACCCCGTGGCCGGCCACCACGACCAGGTCCTCGGCCACCCCGACCGCGATATCTTGGAAAATCTCCAAAAGTCTGCATGCATGAAGGAAATCAATTTTCTGAGAAAATAGAGATTTTGGGGATTTTTAAAAATGACCACCTATCACGATATCACGATACTTAAAAGAATAAATCACTTGTCTGTTATTTATTTATTTTTATTTTTACAAACATCATAAGCTGATAATATCAATCAACCACCTTGAAAGAATAAATCACCTGTCTGTTTTTTTTTTCTTTTTTAATATCACCTACATTAATCTAATAATATCAATCAACAACCTTGATCAACAATCAAGGCAAGTTTTTGACCAATAAACAAAGTGTAAAATATTTTCTCATAAAAAGGATGAAAATTCCTTTACATCTAACATGATTTGAATTAAATCTAGGGCAATGACATTATTTATAAATAAAAAAAAACATTATATCCAAGTTAGCAAAGGTTAATGCCCTAGAATTACTCCAAATCAGATTAGATCTAAAGGTATTTTCATCCTTATAGTGAACCTTACATTGGCCCGATGAACTATATTTGAAGGTCCCCCCGCCTTATGTTGCCCCCTAGCAACTCCATATAATGTGACTATAAGAAATCCCAAAAGCTTCCATGGTTGATGAATGTTAGGATCAGGAGAAAACAGGTAAAGAATATTGTCCACAATATGAAACCGTTCCTCCATTTTATCCACCTTTTATCTTGCCATCCAGACCCATCCTAAAAGCCCAGTTTGTCCATATGTTACATTATCCATTTGTAAGCCACCAATCACCATGATTAGGATCATTTGACATGTGACATATTCGGGCATATCCTATCACATGAAGGGGACTGGACCTAACGGCAGGATATCTGCACATTGCCTATCAGTGAAACCGAAAATGCTGTTTCCCCCAAATGCTACCTCTCTGTGGAGAGGGATATAATAACAATAAGCTCAAATAGTAGGCACAATACCTCAGTGTCGATTTTCAGTTGCTCAGAAAACTTAGTCCTTCCATTTCTTGACCCACGATCAAGAGCATTGCAAGAAAGGGAATCAAAGAAGTCATCCTTGACGTAAACAGGCTGTAGAAAATTAGGAACACAGTCAGCATGAGTGGAAGAGGAAAAAAGCACTTTCCTCTGATGCAGGTAGTCAACGCACACATGCATCTGTGATAGTGCATGTTAGGTATTGATTTTCTTCATTTTTTTTCCTGAATGGTCATGTAAGGATATTGATTGTGTACTTCAACGTAACCCATTTTGGCAATTAACTTGACTATTTTTGCCAGAACATACAGTTAATCACCCACCATGGACAGTCATCCACCCACTATGGACATTTGAGTTGTCAAGAAAAATTGAAAACCACTTTGTAGAGGAAAGACTCTGCTTTTCCATCCCAAATCAATATCAAAGCAGTATCAATTCAGACTGCCATTATCAAGTTGTGTGCAAAAGTAATATCTGCTTGATGTGGTTTCCAATTGCCAGCTGCACCTTTCATTTTCCTTAATCATAAGAAGCATTGGTATTCACAAATATTAGAACATAGGAATGCCACAGTGGCTTCATTGCAATGATGGATAATAGATAAATAAGAATCATAGAAGAGAACTAGTACTACATCATTTTAATCACATTGCCCCTCAGTAACAGTTCCTATTGAAAGACCATTTTGACCACTGTAATAGAGCCAAAGTCTCTACAAAGGTCGGAACACAAAACACCATGAAAAGTTCACCTCAGACTCCAGTCAAGCTGCCAAACCACTGATGGATCAGTGGTGGAGGCAACTCAGTTTCACAGTAATAACCAGATTTAGATCCCCAATCCTCATGTTGGAAGTCCGACTTCCTGGCCAGTGAGCCATGGGTGGGTGGGGGGCCAAACTCTTCTTTTAATTAGAGGCTTCAAGGGCACGCTTTCTCTAACTCCAGCCAAGCTCTTCTTTTAATTAGTGGCATCAAGGGCATGCTTTCACTAACTCCACACTCACCTATCAGATGCAAATATTGGGTATTGAAAAGTTTGAAAAGTTTCACATTCTTGGACGATCAAGTGTTAAAAAGTTTCTCTGTAGTCCCCATATGAAGGCCTTGAATCAGAGGGTACCAAACATTTTTTTATCTCAAGGAATTTTAGGGGACAATGGTCAAGGTGAAGAATATGCAAAGGAAACTACCATGAGAAGTAAAGAATAAAACTTTCTATCAACCTCATCAAAAGGGGAAAAATCACTTATAAAACTTGGGAGCAATTCTAGAGATTTCCAGCAGCTTGCATACCTTGTTTTCGAATTTTGATGATCCAACATCGTCGTCTTCAGTATCATCTGCATCATCAATTGCATCTCCTTTGTCTCTCGACTGTGCCTTACTTTTACCTAGATGACCCCATACTTCATCCTTCTTGAACTTTTCATTCATTGCTGTGAAATCAAATTCCTCTGTGAACCTGGTCACAGCACGCGAAATCTGCAACACCAACAAACAATGGCCAGTCAATCAAAATCTTCATAAATACCAAATAAAAATATCATGCACGCCTTTACGAGAGTATCAGAAAGTAGCAAGTGCAGGCAGGAACAGCGATAGATCCCACACACAAAAACATACACAGACACACACAAGGCCACTTACCCAACAGAGCCCAATTCATTTGCTTCAAAGGATGAAAACCCAAGCCGCCTTCTTTCTTAGGTTTACACACAAATGGCCAGTCTACCAGATGAAAATTTTCTTATAACTCGTATCGTTGCTAGAGAAAATCCCTCCCTTCGCAATTTTTTTCTAACTGGTCAACAACCTTGCTGGACATCTGAAAAAATGGACATGAAATACACTGGGAGATATGAGGGAGTTTGCCTAAGGGTTATATGACCACTAAGGAAAGGTATGCAGCTTTCCAAGTCAATAGCCTTCATTCCATTCATTCAATCAAACGGG
This sequence comes from Litsea cubeba, assembly GCA_012931725.1. NCBI lineage: Eukaryota > Viridiplantae > Streptophyta > Magnoliopsida > Laurales > Lauraceae > Litsea > Litsea cubeba. Next base: position 10,129,404 of record CM022953.1, read on the forward strand.
ACCATACAACTTTATATGCAATTCCAAGGCATAGAGGAAGACCAAGATAAGAAGTCAGAAGATGACCCACGTTACATCCCAAGAGATCCGCAAGATGATGGAGATGGTCGATGTCCACTCTTACCCCAATAAGATCACTTTTGAAGACATTCACCTTCAGGCCCGTTAACTACTTCAAAGTAAAATAGAGCAGCCTTAAACATTCTTCATCTAATCTTCTGTCGCATCACAAGAAATGATCATATGCAAATTGTAAGTGATTTATCTTAGGAGCATTAGGCACTGGCTTGATGAACCCGCTAATCAAGTTTGCTATACCTGTAGCCTCCACCATATAACTAAGAGCTTTGCCAAAAAATGACAGTGCAACTTTGTTTACAATAGCCCCAATTTATCAGCACCAATCATTGATTTTGATCTGAGCAATAAGCTGGACATACATTATTCCATAACTTATATAATATATCTAATCTGCGCACAGACCCAAATATGAAGCAGAATAGATGACCATCCATTTCATAAAACCAACCAATAAATTACAACTCAAGCGGTCAAGTTCACCCCTCCATAACTGAACGGAAACATGGTACAATAGATGGGGAAATACATGAGTCATAAACAAGGTGGCAGGCGGCAGACCACCGTGGAGCAAGGAAAACCTCCACCATTATTTCTATAAAGTCAGTGTATTGTTTACCCGCTCTCATCTTCACAACCATCATATATATGTAACTCTTGTTGTTCAGGAGCTAACAAAACTTCAACCCAATTCACCCAACGTTAATTGCTCAAGTGTATAATTTCCTCATTGGAATCACATTTCATCTTGAACCCACCCATTTTTTGAGGATCATAGGTCAAAAGGACAGCAAGGAGGTCCAAAACTCCACTTACGTATATACTATGGTTTTGTCTTCCAAACCAATGATCTGATAGGTTCCACAATGGAACCTATCAAAAACCTATCAATGGGGATTGCCTAAAAAATTCAAATATAGGAAGGATCTAAAGTCTAAACCCTTTTGATCAACTAAAAAGAAAAAACACTTTTTGCTTGTCTAGGAAAGATAAGGCCAACACAGCGACACCCCCCATTTTCCCGGAAGTGACAATTCACTTTCTTGCTTCAATCCCTCCTTAAGAGTAATCCCGTTTGTTCAAGGTGTAAACAAAGTGACCAAACTGACCTTGTGAATTTTGACCAAAATCTCAAAAAATGATCATCGGATAGAATTTACATGAATAAGGCCCATTACCTTGTGTAAATGGCATTACAAAAGAGCCTCAACTAGTGATTTTCATATATCACTACTCTAGTGGTTGCCAATCCAAATCCAGGCTGAACGTTCTTAGGGCATGCGTATCCCAAATAACTGCACTTATAACATGAACCAACAAAGCAAGCCAACTATGCGTGCATGTAGCTTAGCTGACATTAACCTAATTTCAAAACATGCCATTATTATACCTCTGCTTCACCCAAAATTGAAACTTGAAACAATATATACTAAAAAACAAAGAAAACCTTTCAACTGGACCATGAGCAGACAACTGGTATGTCATTCTACATACTACCCCAGTATCACAACATAGATCATTGGAATATTATTTATGTGAATTTTGAAAACACATCATTTGACCTATTAGACAATTGTTTAGTCATTGCAAACATTAACTTCTGGACACTAGTGAAATTATAGCTATCGTCAGAACCTGGACAAGGAAGCGTCAGTGCGCAGGACAGAGATGTTCAAGTGAGAAGCATTGCAGGTTCTCTGATTGATTTGCATTATCAAACTTGAATGTCAGTATGGGCAATGGAAAGTTGCTTCTCCTAAATATACTGACATGGTAATAAAGGGATATTTGCATAACAATTATCAAAAAGGATCTTCACTACAAGTATCAACATGGAATACCTCTGTAAGATCCATCCGTTTCATTGGGTGGGTCCACCGTGAATATGCACTGTCCTAACTTCAGGTAATCCACCAATCAAGTAACCCATGGAACACACGCATCCAATATAAACATGGTCCACCCAATCAGTGGAGCAGCTTTTACAGATAAATAATGCTCATTGGGGCCCACCTGATGAAGCCCCAACCTGGCACACGTGTTACATGCTGTGAATATCTGAAATCATATTTGCCAAATATCCATAGAAGGCCCCTAATTAGACGGCAAGAAGGATGGAAATGTCTTACCCCATTCCCTCTTCCTCTTTCACGCCCTCTGGCAATGTTGTTGTAACGAAACTGTGAAGTGGCTCCATTGATCTGAAAATGAATAGCATTCAGGTGTAACATTAGTCACAATCTTGCAGTCCTTCCACCCAAAAGCTTTAATAAAACAGGCTCATGCACATATCTGATTAAATATAGAACAAATATATACTATAATAAAGAATCAAGGAAAGTTCTCAAAATGTATAAGATGATAAACCCCTATGAATAAAAACCCACTGTTAAAAGCTAGTTCACGGTTAACAAATTAAAAATCAAAAGCAAGAACCAGGCATCCAACAAGCAAAAATGTGGATAACTTTAGGGCAAGACACAAGGTAGTATCAGCTCTAATGATTAAGAATACAATAACGCCATTAATTTACTCACACTTGTACCTTTATGTCCTGGCACAAATACAATTACTACTTTAACCCATTGGTTCCTTAGACAATTTCCAAAGCATCAAATTGCTAGTTTCCCACTATTATGTGAATACTTCTAATGTTCCCCCTTCAAGCTGGGGAGATGTTTATCATTCACAACTTGCCAATGATGTAATAGAATGTTTTCTAATCCAAATAGTTGGTAAAGATGTTTGCCAGTTATCCTTTGATGTCACAAATTTTGTGCAAATAATTTTTTATACTATCTTTTCTCAAATAAAATGACAGTCTACCTAAATGTGTTCAGTCATTTCATGGAACACCGGATTTTCATTAATTCTGCATAGCTACTTAATTATCACCATATAAGGTCATTAGAAGCTTTACCGGGATTCCTAGATCAGTCCAAAGAGATATTATCCACAAGACTTCACAAGTGCCACAAGCCATGGCTCGTTTTTTCTTTTTCTTTTTCTTTTTTTTGAATGATATGGCTTTATATTATGCTTCTGCACCAAATATCACCACAAAATGTTTCTAACTTGTCCATATAACCTATGATACCCAAATGCTTCAAACTAGGCAACGTTTCTTGTCGTATTGTATCCGATGCTTCACTTTCTCTGTGTTGTCAAAAAAAAAAAAAATTTCTGTGTCCTAGCCATATACATGACATGTCCCTCCATATCTGGGCATCATAGCATGTGACAATTACCTCCAACAACCGAATGGTAAAACTGTAGTGGACCTAATGCTAATTTTTCTGCTTGCAAAGTCAGCAGAGTAAATATTGTGACATCCATATTATCATGTTTAGTGTAAAGTAATCCCTTCCCCAGTACATACATATCTTAAAATTTTATTTACATGCACCATGTGAGACTTTCAAGGTGAATGCATAAACTGGCTCACCACTCCAATGGCATAAGCTATATCAAGCTTGGATATAAAAAGATAAATTACGTAGAAAAAACAAAAATTAAGAAAAATAATAGGTTATTAACAATTCATCCACTTTTCCCTCATACAAGCACCAATACATCCACATATGACATATCCATGAATAGTTGATTAAGTTCAAAACATCCAAATTACTAGGAAACTCAAATCAGTAACAGTATTTTTTTTCTTTAAAGCTAAAAAAATAAAATTCAAAAAGTTACTTGTTAGAGAAAGTCACTCAAAATAAAAGAAGTGATTCGTGGAAAAAATATAACAAAAAAAAAATGTAGGGCAAAATACATTTATATTCTAAAACTCAAGTAGACAATCTATTCCTTATTTCTCCCTTAAAGCTCCCCCATTATCCTACAAATTCTTATATTTAGAGGTTCCCCTAATCACTAGATAGTCTCTTAGATATAGAAACAACAAAAGGGCGAAAAGGTAAAATTGACTAAATATAGCTATTTAGATGTTGCTATTCCACCCAGGTGAATCGCTTGAATCATGGGATTTTTCATTTGATATAACATTAACAAGTATCAAATCATACTCCCACTTGAATCCTAAGATTTACCCATAAATAAGATTCATTGTATAGATAAGAATCTTATTTGCAGGGATTCAATGCCAACTATAAAATTCGTATCCCAAGTCCTAGGATTTTAACAATAATGGGCCCACCATGGATTGATAGCATTCTTTGCACCAGATTAACCCCATTTCCTTTTCCCCTAAACAAATGAAGATTGAATGGAGTGGAGCACATTCTTTTTAAGTAATGAATCCAACGTCAGGCACCAGTTCCATCAGAACAAAATTGCACCACTGTCGGTACTCAATGCACCAGTTAAGTATTATTGAACATGCTCATTTCACAAAATTTATTACTGAATGATTAGGATTCTGTCAATACTGAATACACCGGTCAAGTATTATTGAGCAGTTCAGGCACCAGTTCCATCAGAGCAAAATTGCACCACTGTCAGTACTCAATACACCAGTTTAAGTATTATTGAACAGGTTCATTTCACAAAATTTATTATTGAATGATTAGGATTCTGTCAATACTCAATACAGCGGTTAAGTATTATTGAGCAGTTTCATTTCACCAAAATTATTATTGAATGATTAGGATTTTGTGATTTGGACCCTCCCCAACTATTGGGAAATCTATACTTTAATATAACACAGCACTGAAATCTACATATTAGATGAGGACACCAGAAGTTTTCCTTTGAATTAGTGGAATTGGAAAACCATGCAGGTTGGATAACAATGTAGAATTAGAAAATCAAAATGGAGCAACGAAGTAAACAAAAAATTTCCAAGAAAAAAAACCAAATTAACATGCCCTAAAGAAACTATGACGAATACCATATTGCAAAGTGAAAACTCGCTGTTCTATGCTCAATGACTTCAAGTCTTCAATAAGCTTCACTAGGTTTCATCAATGAGTGAGACCAGGAGTATTTTGATGAGAACCAATTCACACTATTAACTTAAAAATGTCTCTTCACATGCAAGAACTCAATGGCTTGTGGAACACAAATCTAATTTTTGACGGGGTTTAAGACCGTTTCAGGAATTTACAGTGGAGAAAATCATCGAAAATATTCCTAAGTTGGAAGCAGACATTTGTTCTTTCCTTCTTTGGACTTTTTGGGGTAAAAGAATCCTGTGCGAGAATGCCCGCAGCCTAACAGTGGTTCCAGCTGATTTTTCAGGGTTCCATCTGATTTGTTAAGGTTGCACCAGTGATTCAGCTGAGTCCTCTCAAGGCCAAAGGTTTTATTCCCACCCAATATTAAACACGCAGCAAACAGGGCCTGAATGGGTACCAATCATCAAAGTTCTCAACAGTTAAAGTTGAGTAAAGAACTGTGTACCTTATGATCTGGTAGTGTAGGTAATGGCAGTATTGGAGCTGCCTTTGAGTCAGTTGGAGCTGGTGCTGATGATTCTGATGGTGCCGGTTGCACAGTATCTACATCCTTCCCGGTTTGCAGTGGCTGTGATGAAGAAAGATTGGTAGGTCCTGGCTGCAACAGCTGACCTGGGGTCACCAGAGGTACTGGTGTTTCATTGTGAGTTGAAGTGGATGGGCCACCAACATCAGGCACAGAATGAGACATTGATGGGTAGGACAGGATTGGACCAGGAACTGTCTGCTGCTTGTTAGAGATTGGTGCAACGGTGGCATTTACATTAAGACTAGAACTCAGAGGAGGCATCAATGGGAAGTTAGCACTCGATGTTGTTGCGGCAAGAGACATCGCAGGGAGCTTATTCAACATCAGACTTGGTGAAGTTTCAGAGCCCAATGCTGCAGGTTGGGCAGGCGGCAGAGTTGATGGCAAGGTAGTCGAGGATAGATTCAGTGTACTGCTAACAGGTGGCAACAAAGAAGATGGAAATTCAGGCAGATTAGGAGTTCCTGTTGGCAATGTGGGATTCATGCTAGGGTACTGCATCGGCTGCTGCATGGAAGGAGGAACTGACAAGCCAGGAGGAGGTCCACCTGGACGAAGCAAAGGCTGCTGTTGTAGATGAGGAAGCCCGCTTGACGGTCCGTAGAATCCTTGCCAATACATTGGCATAGGAAGACCAGAAGCATTCGCACTGGGAGGTGCAGGTGGAGAACCCCATGAGCCTAGGTTTCCCCCTGGCCCTAGGTTTCCCCCAGGTTGGTATAAAGGCAAGCCACCTTGGAATGTTGACCTAGGCAGCCCTAATTGGGCTGTATGCGAGCTAACATCCGCTGCAGTTCCACTTCCGACAGAAGGCACGCTTGTGGAGACAGATGCTGGCCGAGAGTAGTGTGACTGCAAAGAAATTAGAAAATTTTAGCAAGTAGAAATACCTTCAAGCATACAGGCTAACTTGACTTCATCACAAAGTCCAAAGACTAAAAAATTAAACTCAAAAATGCATCTACAAGGTCAAGTAAGGTCTGCTAGAATCTGACTCATGACAAGAAAAATCCAATAATAATATATTGCAATTTTTAGAACAAGCATTAAATAAATATTTTATAGGTGAACATTCAACAAACCCATAAAATTATTAAGATATTAAAATATAATGCATTTAAAAATGACACTGGTAAAAAAATGACCGAATTTCTTCTTTAATTAATAACTCATCAAGTTAAAACTCAACCAATTCTCTATCGACTTAAAACTCATCAAGTTAAATATCAGGCTCAATCCATCAAGGCTTCAGAGCATTAAGATGTAAGATTTGAGGGCCTGTTTGGCTGGGTAAGATAGCTGAAAATAAGACCTAATTTTCTAGGTATATTTCTTGGGAATAATTTTGCTGAGGAAATCAGATGTCAAAATGGAAGGCAAACGAGTTTCTTCAGTTGAAATGGGCACCAAACAAGGAAGGACATGAAAATGACTCTGGAAAAGAGCCCAACCAAACAGATTTACTGGTTTATTTCACTCAAAGTGCAATATATTTAAGTCAATTTTACTGTATCCAAAACAGGCCCTACGACTCAGTCGAAACTCAACAAACTTTTGAACTACAACTGGAAACACATATAAGACCCTTCTGTCACCTGTATAATAGCGGGATCATTGTGAATAGGCGGCATCGTCTGAGCAGGTGGGGAAGCTTTAACCTGCAAATCCTGAAATATCATGTAAGAATCACAGTTAGAATCTTCTAATTATCAGACAACTTAATCTCCTGACGGAAAATAAATATAGAAAACCGCTCAATGATCAGTCAGTCATGAAGTCGTAAAAGTAATGTGCAAATCATCCAAACCATATATAGGTGGAAAAAAAACACAAACACAGAGCACTTGTATTGAATGCAAGTGTGAAAATAATTCACACAAGTAAAGTAATCCCAACATTTTCTTTAATACTGTGTAATGGGCCCACAGGAGATAAATCCAACGCCTGGAAGGTAGCTATGTATCACTGGCTCACACACAAACATATATATAGACACGCATGCACGCACACTCAGATTTTCACCAGAAAATTCAGCAGCGGATTCAATCCTGATAAATTTCAAACTATGGTGCCAATTCACAGGAAGGGGATAGTGGGTGTTAAGGGGGGGGGGGTGAGCTCATAGGTTGGCCGCAAATGTGCCCTTGCCCATTGTAGTCCTATGAGCAACATCAATTATGGGATCAAGTGTGTGTGTCTATTTATGCACGTGTAATTCCTCACATTCGCCAATGTGGGTGGGGACCCTTAAGATTAACCACAAGCTCTTGGGTGACATCTACAACCATATAGGCCCTCTAGGCTACCCTCTAGATGAACCAAATATCAAAACTCATACAAATTGTACGAACACTACGACAAATGAGATTTCTATCAACCATTTTCAGCCATTCAAACATGGTGAAGATCGATAAAAGAGATAACCTCATAAAAGGTATGTCATTTCATTGGGGAGATATCCATTCAGGAGGTGGAGTTTCAACTACATGGTCTAGATTCAGTTTAGATTTCATTAAAAAGAAAATCCTGATGATTTGTAAAGCCAACAGATAGATTGTGGTACACCTCTAACCATGAACAAATGCATTTGTACATGGGTCAAGACGGTTCAATTAATGATATGCCTATTAGATTGACCATATTTCAAAAACCACATAGAAAAGCTATGGCAATTATTACTCAAAATACGGTTTTGAGGACTATTGCACCTGAGTCTAAAGTAGCCATTTTGTGAGTAATTAGGATGATAAATTCAATGAGATTTTTGCATTATATTTAAGGCAGAATATATTGAGTAGGGAAGATGAGTTCAAAGAAATTGGAATTAATTCAGTCCCACAATGTGATAGATTTTGTCTTTGTATTTGTACAGACCTTCACAAGTAGTAAATATTTACAGCCATTGATTAAAAAAACGTGATATACTTCAGTAACTAGGGCTAACTATTAAGCAAAACAGAGTTTGAGGTGGATATGGCTAGCAGATTATTATCTGAGAGTCAAGTGACAAGGGGCATTTTAGAAGACAGCAATTAGATTTAGACCTATTATTTGATAGGGAGCTGAATGTTGGGCAACGAAGAAACAAGAAGCTTGAGTACAACATATACTCTTGCAACCTTAGCGTTGTGGGTTCAAGTCATGTTACCAATGTTTAAAATAAAATGAAAAAAAAAAGTATGGACAAGTACGCAGAAGATAAAAATGCCCTGGTAAGCCATATTCGAGGCTACATGTTCTTAGTAGGAAAAGAGGGAAACACATACTTCTCTCTTTTTTTTTTCTTTTCAGTTTTTGAAAAATTAAATGGCCTTCAGATCTCATAATTGTCAACTCAATGAGGTGGAACTTGTTAATATGACAATGGATTCAATTTCATTTACCTTGATATCACTACCACGAAAGAGTATGTAATCATAAACTTTGTCACTTGGAGGTATTTGAGGGCCATCTTTCTTTCGCCCTTCAGTTCCAAACGATCTCACTGCCAGTACAGAAAAGATGATTCAGAAGCAACAATTAATACGCAGTCCATTCCTGCGCTACATCTTGATAGGGACACAGTAAATACAAATTGATTGGTTTCTTTTTCTTTCCAATTGACAGGCATTCTTCACAAAATATTACAAGATGACAAAGTTCGTAAATTGAAATCATTTGTAGCCAACAATGCCAATACAGCACCATCTAGTTCATAGACTAAAGCTCGCCATCAACAATGACTACAAGATAAGATTATTATAAACTACAAGACCAAAAAAAATTGCAAATGATACTGGTCAGTTTCATTATAAACCTCAGAACAAACAACAAAAAATCAACTTTCCTCCTCACCAATCAATTTTTTTTAGAATTCTCTAAAAACCCCTTCAATTTTTCTAGAAGAAAGCAAAAGGCCAAAAATCAACAGAAATAATAAAACCCAGATTACCCAAATCAACCAAATAAGAGACAGAGAGAGAGAAGAGGGGGCAAACTAAAACCAAAATCCACAAAGAAAAATCAACAGAGAAGGGAGAAAAGCCCTCCTCTTGAGAAATCAAACACACAAAACTCCCATTTAAAAAAAAATCCCCAAACATATACGCTACAATAGCATACTTTAAAAAAGAAAAAAAAAAACACCTTTAGACAACTTCAGCAACTCAGACCAAACATCAAACACCCACCAGACATAATCCATACCCAGAACCCAAACCCATCAAAAACAAAACCCCAGATACCAAAATCAAGGAAAGAAAAAGAAAAAAAAAAAACAGATGAAGAAATCAACCCTAGACTCTTCAGAAAGCCAAAAAAAAACCCATCTAACATCAGAATCCAAAGAAACCCATGAAACAAAACTTGGCAAGTACCATTTCTCAAACCGATACTAGATTCTTCGGTGTTGATGTTGAAAAGGACGCCTTCGTATCGGATTTCACACTTGGATGTCAAGCTAATCAAGCTGCCGATATATGAATCCGCCGACCCACTGCTACTAGATCTCGAAGCCTCTGCTGCCATGATTCTTCTTACAGTAGAGAGAGAAAGAGAAGAGAGAGAGAGTGCACAAACCCTCTTGTAACGGAATACGGAGTGGAGAGACGAACCCTTGGCGTATCTATTTTATTGTTGTGGGATTTTTAGAACAGTCCCTGTTCTTTACCCAAATTAATGAAAGGGTCTTATAAATCAAATAATTCATATCTGTCTCTGTTTCCTGAGCCAATATGTTTTTATAATTTATAAATATGTCCCTTGTGTCAATTAGGTTGGCCTACTTGAGGGTCAAGACATTTGTTGATATAAATACCTTTACCAAATGGGAGGTTGGCCTACTTGAGGCTAAAGACATGGTAACTTTACCAAATGGGCCCAATATTAGGGGGGGTTGATTCTTCATTTTTTTTCTATTTTTGTTGTCATTGAGTGAAACTAAAAACTAGTATATAGTTTGACATCAAATAACCTATTTAAATTTGGGGCGCATTTTTTGGTAGAAGATTTATGTGGAGGATATCAGAGGATTTTAGATTTGGAATCTTTTTTAATGTTGTTGAATTCTACTTGTCTTGAATTCCTTATTTCATTTATATTGGAATTTCTATATTGAGGTCGGCTACATGGATTCTATTTCGACATTCGAATATATCATGGATCAAATTTACACTCATTTAAATCTGTGTTTACTAGTTTCATCTATATTTTCTTTACTCTACTGTTTTCTTCAGCTTGCCTTGAGAAACTTTTCTGCACAAGTATAATTGCCGGCTTACCTTGTACATGTCCAAGTTATTTCAAATGAGCATTCTTTTAATTCATCACACATTTATGTTCTACTCCTGAATCTGCTCATTTCTAATTCCATCTTTTTCTAGTTTTTCACTCATCCATTTCAAAACTCTCATTTTTACTGCACTCATTCTATGTATGTGTTGTTTTCTAAAGTATAGCCAATATGTTCTATAGGCCATAGGTAATCCAATTGTTGTCTTGTAATTTTGATAATATGCATTGATCAAAGAGCGCTCCAAATGAAAGCCTCCACTTTATCCACCCATCTCTTATTCTATGTTCAATGCCCTCCTCAATTTCCAAGTCCTTACCAATTATAATCCCAAGCCAAGGTATCAAGAATTACTTATTTTAAAGCCCTTTAATCACATGGGAGTTACATCCCTCCATCTCCAATGTAATTTCAATTCATATATTCCATCTTTATGCAACTTATTTTAAAACCCTCTAATCTTACAATCCCATGTCACCTCTCAAGATTTGCATATGCATCACCTCTTAATCCATTCACTAAAAGTATAAAAGTACCTTTTCTTGAATGTGAGAAGTTAACTCGTTCAAAATCAATGCAAATAAGTAGGTAGGGTAGCTCATTTGGCCTAGGACCACGGTTTGCACCAAGAGGTTGCAGGTTTGAAACTGCACTACCGCACTGAGTCTACAGGGGAGTTTAACCGGCTTCCCTCTAGGTCCGGAGGGATTAGTTCAAGCCCAAAAGATTGGGAACCTCCGATAGCAACAACAAAAAAAAAAAGATACTTAAAGGTAACCCCACACACAAACCTAGTAGGTACATCAAGCTAACCACACACAAACCTATGGTCAATAAAAAAAAACTCATTTCTCTCTATATGTACACACATTATAATTTGACTATAGAGAAATTTACCGCATAGGACCCCGTAGGACCTCATACTACTTTTAAGGTTCCAAAAACACCGTATGTATGGATAAGGCCATCATGGTGCGTTTTTATTTTTTATTTTTTCTTCGTTTGCGGGAATCGAGATAAAAATTGAGTTTTTCAGGATGGAGAAGATGAGAGGGGAGGAGGAGGAGGGAGGAGAGGGGGAGGGTGGTGTTTCATTAACTACATCATTTGAAAAGAAATCCCCAAAATCTATTTATCAATAGATTCCTCCTCCTCCTCTCCACGATTTGAGGACCCGTTTGCAAGACTCCAAAACCTTCTCCCTCGTCACTCGTCGCGGCCACCGCCTTCCTGAGCCTGACAATCCCCATCAGCCACACCTTGGTATCCTTCCACTTCGCCCTGGGGACCCCTCCCTAATAAAATCCAGAAAACCCAATTACCGCTTTCGCCACGCCCTCCACACCAAATTCCCCCAAACCAGGTATGGATTTTGTCGAAGCAAAAGACGCCGAACCCGTTCGCTCGACCGACGAAGGGGACACGCGGCCCCTCGTTGAGGAACTCAAAAATCCGGACTTGAGAGGATTTATTTTCAAATGATGCAATTGACTGAAACACCACTCCTATGCAACACCACCCTTTCCCTCTCCTCCTCCTCCCCTCTTCTCCATCCTGAAAAAAGCCCAATTTTTATTTGGGTTCCCGTAGAATGATCGATATCGACCATTCGCTAAATGAAAAAAAAAAAAAAAACCACTTTTAGGACCTTATCCATACATATGGTGTTTTTGGACCTCAAAAGTGGTATGAGGTCCTACGGGATCCTATGCGGTAAATTCCTCTTGATTATATTATTGTCAACAGATAAAAAGTGATGTAATAAAATCGGAAATGGCTTCGATAGTATGCAGAAACTTCAAGGATTGCATCTCAAAATTTAACTGTATTATCATCTAAGAATTTCTACTTAAAAAGATATGAAATATGATATTATAGTACGAAACTTAATGTATCAGTATCTAATGCAAACCTGTTTTAGATTCTAATTTAAATGTGTATAGAAACATATAGAATAATATTCAAGGTTGTGTTCGATGGACGGGAAAGATGCTTGATGGAAATGTCTGACGATATGCACCATGCTTTTGTATTAAAATGGACAAACGTTATTATGATTTGAATGTAATTGCATGAACGCATGTCATTAAAGAGAGATATTGTAGCATGTAGGGCAGAACTAGGTAACTCTTGATCAGTAATTGGGTCCGAGTTCGAGTCCTATTTTTTAGAACCGTGACCTAAATAGGTATGGGCCCGGCTCCACCTTAATTTCAACCCATAAACCCGAGACCCGACATATTATCTAAGTTTTTAAGAATCTCTCCTAAAATTTAAAATTTCTTTATATCATTTTCCACCGGACTTCCGTCCCCTATACAGTTCCACTCTAGTTGAGTTTCAGTCTCATCTTCTCGTTACCGGTTCCAATTCTGAAATCAAGAAATAGGTTTGAAATGGTTCGCCTTCCACCTTGTCATTAAGGATAACCTACCCATTTACATCCCTACATTGACATTTTTTTCTCTCCTAAGTTCAAAAAGTTTGAGGGATGTTTTTTTTTTTTTTTTTTTAATTCTTTATTTTTTTTTTCAAGGGTGGGCAACACCATCCAAGACCGAAGGTCCCTTTTGCTTATGGAAAAACCCCAAAGCTAAAACCCTTTCGAAACCCTTTTTTTTTTCTCCACCACCGCGTTCAAAACATGGCTTCTGCTCTCTCTGCAACAAGAAGTCGCCTCTGTCGCTCCCTTCTCTCCTTCCCCAAACACCCATCTCTCTTCTCCATCTCTTCTTTCTCCACAGGCTCATTTGACGACCCCGAATCTGATACGGACGTTACGAACGATCCCATACCCGAAACGACCGATACCAACACCCCTTCTCGCCCACGCTCTTTCCGGAGACCTCTTGAGAACGGCCTTGATCCAGGGGTGTACAAGGTATGATCTCCTGTTTCTCAATAACCCCATTTCTCTTCTTGGTCTTATTCACCTTTTCTTCGATTTTATTGGGAAGGCGATTTTGGTACAATCTCATCTTCCTCAAGAACCCCATTTCTCATCTGGGTCTGATTGCTCTCGTGTTGAATTTTTGTTGGGCAGGCGATTTTGGTGGGTCACGTGGGGCAGGTTCCGGTGCTGAAGCGGCTGAGTAGCGGCCAGACGGTGACGCTGTTCTCCGTCGGGACGGGCGGGATCAGGAACAGTAGCCGGCCATTGGATGACAAGGAGCCGAGGGAGTATACTGACCGGTCCATCCAGTGGCATCGTGTTGCCGTGTACCCGGAGAAACTTGGGGGAGTTGCAATGAAGCACCTCAAACCCGGGTTGGAAAAACTCTGCTTTATGATGATTTCTGTTGCTTTTGTGCTTTTTTCTTATTGATTTTTATGCATTCAGTTGTTTGTTGTTAGTAACAGTGGCTCGCTAGTATGAATTTAATGCCCATTTTATTGGAGTCATATCAACTTAGTTATTGACTAATGACCCCTTATCAGATATTGTCAAATTAGCTGCCGGAGAACCATAGAGGACAAGACAGTGATTAGTGGGTATGTAGAAACTTATTTGGATATATGATTGGATAATATTGGCTCTATCTCAGAGTGATTAGTGGGTCTTTAGGAACAAAATATAGAGGCACGTCCGTATTTTGCGTCCTTGCAGTGTTAGTTCATGTTGATATTGGTGCAAAACTTCTTTAGCCAGAGTAGCAGGACAGTAGAAAGGGCGCTTTATGTTGATCGGTCACCGGGACTAAACAAATACGGGAGAAATTAATGCTCAATGGAATGGAATGAGAGTTTTAGGTCTGGGATAAAACTGATTGCTTTGTAGGAGTATTATTGGAGCAAGAGCCCATTTGGTACAACATCACACTAATGAATACCCAAATCTGATATGGATGCGGTGCGAGTATACTATGAAGTACTTGACATGGATACTAATGCAGTTGATGTGGCCTACCTCCCATCATCTACCATCTAAGGGGTGCTTTCCAAATATCTATTGCTTTCCCACAGAAGAGTCTTCTCATCCAACCCTTTTTTATGAATATGAATGCTGCTGGTTGAATTCTGTTTCAGGACTTGATTGAGGCATGATTGGAAAAGTCTCCGAGCTGACTCTTAACTCTCTCGTCATCTCTTTTTGATGGAGGAGCGTGTCAAATACAGGGAAGACTCGGCCGAGTCATCTCATTTCAATAAGTTGTTTGCATTATGAACCATTTTGATAGGTAGATCTAATTTTAAACAATTGATGTTCATTTTTAAGTAATTATGCACAAGGATTAGAGTCAGCAATTTAAAAATAATGATTGGAAATTTGGAATGTAATTTGAAGCTTATATTTGATCCTTTACATTTGATATTTAGACTAAAAAAATTATGCAATATGCAATGTTTTTTCTTTTATTTTCCTTATTGTAGTGTTTTTCTTGCACAACTAAATTTATTAATTTGAACTGATTATCATAAATGCAGGTAAATAAATATATATTTATATTTTGTTAGTAATGGATTCATTTTTAAATAGTTTTGAAATTATTTTGAAAAAAATGACTCTCCGGAGTCTCCCCGTTGACTCTACCCAAGTCAAATATATATATTTTTTTACATTGGACGAGTCGAGTCCGAGTCACGAGTCTTCCAACCTTGGATTGAGGCATTCAGGGAGTGAATCCCGCGACTTGGGGCCTGAGGCCATCTTCTTCTTGGTGTGAGGCCAAGATCTTGTGAGAGAGCTGTTACTATTTTGCTTGTTTCTGCTTGTTTTGGTGGGTGGCTACAGTAATACGTGTGAGTATGACTGTGGTAGGAGCTTTTCTTCTTGCATTGTAGATTGTGGAGGGTCACTATATAGGTACGATGAGGTTAATGCTTCCATAAATTGAGCCCAGCCATTTGGACAGCCTAAAATAAGGTTCGGGCAAAGTTTGCTTTGGAAGGATTCTTCAACAGGTTGTTTTATACTTGAATAAAGCACTGTTTGCTGCATTTAACTGTGCCTCACCTCATATGAACTCGCTGTAAAACTGATAGTTTGACCCACTACAAACAATGGTAGTCTCCATCAATTTACTGTGGCCTTCATAATACATGTGAAACAATACTATCACAGTGACTGTTGTCCCTTTATTTAATTAGATCATTGAACCTCTTGCTGTCATTTGTAAGACAGGTCGTAAAAGCGAATGTTAACAGAGACGTATGACCATACGGCTGAATTGAAATTTTGCCATTTTACATATGCTGACAGCTGAATTTTATTTTATTTAGTGCTTTGCTTTGCCACCACATCTTCTGCTGAATTTCCAATCTTTCACAACTGGGCAGTGGGATTTCTCTACAGTTTCTGCTGGACATTGTGGTTGTGTGGTTTAAATTGATATTTGGAACTCAGCCAGATCAACCCGGACTAACCTAACCTAAGGTTGGTCTGGGCTGATCTGTTTACATAAGATGCTGCAACGAAATTATATGTATTCAGCTATCTGGCTGCCATATCTTTTTGTTGGGGACCCCGACACTGCTACTAACATATTGGTTTGGCACCTCTCCCTCTGGGGGAGCAGATCTTGGGAGGTGGGGATCGAGTTTTTGAGGCCAATTAGGCTCCTTTCTTACTTGAACCTATTAATGTATTGACCAAAAGATACCTGTAAGTGGAAAGGAAGAAGCCAACTATATCTACTTCACTCAAAATCCAAATAGTTTAAAATGGGCATAAAATCCATGCAAACCTCTTAAAAGTGTAAAAATCATTTGCAGGTCAATGGCAATTGCCATCTCGCCAGTAAAACCTAATCAATTCGCTAACCACCATCTTGCTGTCTCAGAGTCCAATCGTTGCGACTTTCCTGGATTTTTTAGAACCTCTCTTCCCTTTTATCGTTGTCTTATATGCTACTCGAAGGATTTAAAAGCATTATTTTGATCGAGCAAACCAACCATATAGTGGAGGTGAGTTCTGATGCAGGATAGACCCATGGTCCTCCGTTCCGCATTAAGTTCCCAGGCAACCAGAGTTTTAAGGGAGATGTTCATCTTGGGGGCATTTGTGTGCTAGGATAGAGTCTCCCCTGATTGGGTGAAGGTTTAAAGATAAAGATCTTTTTCCATTAATTAAATAAAAACAGAAAAAGAAAAAAAGGTTGTGTGTGCTAAGGAACGATCCACTCCTTTATGTGTAGATGGGCACCTCTTGACTTGCTTATGCTTACTACTATTAATTAAAGATTTCTGAACTTTCTCTTCAATTATGGTGTTTCCCATTGTCTTGAGTGTGGCCTATTGCTTGAATCCACCTTTGGATTCAATCAATCCCATTGGATCCATTTCAAGACAAGACCTTATAATATTGAAGAAGTCTAAATAAAATAGGAAACTAGCTAATTAGAGTTATTTATCTAATCACAGTATCAAACAAAGAATGAAAATAGAAATAGGATAAAATTAGAACTCCACAGTAGCTCTTGGTCAAAGTGGGCCTGTGGACTGAACCCAATGGACCGGTTGACGAATTGTCAATGGTTTGGCCTAGTTGACTTGGTCCTGGTCTTGCTCCGTACTGCATCATATTACAAGATGGATTTGACATGTGACGAAATGCTAGAAAAGGGAGTTACGAGTCTAGCTTTATATATATATTTTTTTGTTAGTATTGAGGTGATGTGCTTCATATTGCATTACATTATTACATGTTCTAGACCTATGAGTTTCTCAAATCTAGTTTAGTTAAGCAATATGAAACATATTCATCTTGTACTTTCTGAGTGAGTACTTGATTGTGGGATGGATCCAAGTATATTGTGTGTTGCTCCTTCTTGATTGTGAGTACTTGATTGTGCCAAGATAACATTAATTCACTTTCTATTTGGTCTTCAACATTGCTTCTGCTTCAATTTATTTCCAAGCCTGCATAATGTTCCTGTTCATTTGTTGATTGTCACATGCCCTTTTTATATATAGGTCAATTCTATATTTGGAAGGGAATTTGGAGACAAAAGTATTTTTGGATCCTGTAACTGGTCTTGTTAGACGTATAAGAGAAATTGCTCTACGTAAGGATGGTATGCTTCACTTTCTCATATTTTTATTTCCTTATTTTTCTTTTTATGCTTTACAAGGGGCTTAGAATTCTTGCTCCCACACGCTATCCAACTTACCGATGCTTTAAAGTCCTAACCAAGAAATATCCAGGGATACACTCATTTCATTTGTGTTTTTTCCATCAGTTTTACTGATGCTGTTCAACAGCTATCTGCATTCTTTTTCATTCTCGTCTCTGTTTGCATTCCGCTAGAATCAGGAAATCATGCCAGGCCTGTTGATCGATAGACATGTACATCTACAAGTTTACATTCAATATGCTGATGAAAAAGGAACATACTGCACAGCTGACAGTGAACCGTGGCCTGAGTCTTAGGGCATGCTTGTGGATGATCCTACTCCGGCTGGGCATGACATTATCTTGGGCCTGAGCCCCCATTGATACCTTAAATCAAGCCCCTAGGCCATTGTTATCGAGCTGGGCTGATCCTTGCCATCTGGTCTGAAAACAATTTTGTTAAAAAAAAAAAAAAATCAACAATGTGTGCGGAAGCTCGGAGAATACAATTAAATCTTCCTTTCCTAAAAGAAAAAAAAAATGCTCTGCTCATATCTTCTTGACCAATCATCAAACGTGATGGTTGAAGAAGTTTAGTAGTATTAGGCAAAGCTGATGAAACTGTTGGCATTATTATAGTCACTCTCGGGTTTTAATGTTTTGGATGAATCCTTTCAGGTCGTTTGGTACTTGTTGGAAAAGAATGTGGGGAGGCACAATTAATTCAATCAGATCTAAAAGGTGTTGGCTATTACTGAAGCTGATGTTAGAAAAGTAATTAACACGAGGCGCCACTATAAAGTTAAAAATGGTAGCCTGGATGCACGTGTCCAATGGATTATGCCAGAATTATGCTTGCTATCATATACAGTGGAGACAGATGGAAATGTGAGCATGATTTATAAGGATCTTAGATCTTCCTTACAGAATAACTGTACTGTAAAATTGATTTAAGTTTATTTATTTTTGACAGCATTTCGTGATACATTTGTTTTATTGGTCTCCATTTATGGCTGCAACACACCTGCATTTTTTTTATCTTCTCATTTACAAAGACGTGGTAAGGTTTTGATGATGGTGGTGGGGATGATGATGGCTAGGGAGGAGACGTTTAATTATTTTAAATATAATTGTCAATGGAGCAACACTTGTTTGAAGACTAAGACCTGTTTGGATCCCTGTGACTCTGGTTACCCAATAACTTGATTACATGGAACAATCAATCTGCATGGCTGTTTGGGATATGTAATGTAGGTTACAAGTAAAACAAGCATCACTGTTTGGGATTCTTTTAAATCCAAGTAACTGGAGAATTCATGACAATTCATAAAGACCTTTTAAGGTTGGTGGGGATCCGAGAAACATGCTGCTTACCCATAAATCTTGTTTCACGGAAAAACAATATGTATGTGTTGTTTTCTAAATTGAAACCAATATGTCCTACAGGCCATAGGTAATCCGATTGTTGTCTTGTAAAATTGTTAATATGCATTGATCTAAGAGCGCTCCAAATGTAAGCCTTCACTTTTTCTACCCATCTCTTATACCGTGTTCAATGCCCTCCTCAATTTCCAAGTCCTCACCAATTATAATGCCAAGCCAAGGTATCAAGAATGACTTATTTTAAAGCCCTTTAATCTCATGGGAGTTACATCCCTCCATTCCCAATGTAATTTCAATTCATATATTTCATCTTTATGTAACTTATTTTAAAACTCTCTAGTCTTACAATCTCATGTCATCTCTCAATATTTGCATTTGCATCACCTCTCAATCCATTCACTAAAAGTACAAAGTACCTTTTTTTGTTCGTGAGAAGTTAACTCATTTAAAATCAATGCAAATAAGTAGGTACTTAAAGCTAACCGCACACACAAACCTATGGTCAATAAAAAAAACTCATTTCCCCCTACATGTACACCTTATTATTGGACTAGATATTTTTGTCAACAAGAATATTCTCTTATAGAAAAGTGACGTAATAGAATAGGAAATGGCTTTGATAGTATGTAGAAACTTCAAGGATTGCATCTCATAAAATATAACTGTATTGTCATCTAAGATATGAAATATGATATAGTACGAAACTTAATGTATCAATATCTAATGCAACCCTGTTTTAGATTCTAATTTAAATGTGTATAGAAACATATAGAATAATATTCAGGGTTGTGTTTGATTGACGGAAAAGAGGCTTGATGGAAATGTCTGATGATATGCACCATGCTTTGTATTATGATTTGAATGTAATTGCATGAACGCATGTCATTAAAGAGAGATTGAGATAGGTAGGGATAGAACTAGGTAAGTTTCGATAAGTAAATGGGTTCGAGTTCGAGTCCAAGTCCTATTTTTTGGACCCGTGACCTAAATAGATATGGGCCTGGCTCCACCTTAATTCCAACCCGTAAACGGGAGACTCTACATATTATCTAAATTTTCAAGAATCTCTCTTAAAATCTAGATTTTCATCATATCATTTTCAACCGGATTCGAACCCATCCCCTATATGGTTCGATTTCGATTTCGATTTCGATTTCGATTTCGATTTCGATTTCGCGTTATCATTTTGATTTTGGAGCCGAGAAATAAGTTGCGAAATAATTAGCCTTCCACATTCTCCTCAAAGATAACCGACCCATTTACATCCCAACATTTGATTTTTTTTATTTTTTTTTTTCTTTCCCCAGTTCAAGAGACCGAAGGCTCCTTTTGTTTATGAAAAAACCCCCAAGCTAAAACCCTTTCAAAACCCTATTTTTTCTTCTCCAACACCGCGTTCAAAACATGGCTTCTGCTCTCTCTGCAACAACAAGGCGCCTCTTTCGCTCCCTTCTCTCCTTCCCCAAACACCCATCTCTTTTCTCCATCTCTTCCTTCTCCACAAGCTCCTTTGACGACCCCGAATCCGATACGGACGTTACGAACGATCCCATACCCGAAACGACCGATACCAACACCCCTTCTCGCCCACTCTCTTTCGAGAGACCTCTTGAGAACGGCCTTGATTCAGGGGTGTACAAGGTATGATCTCCTGTTTCTCAATAACCCCATTTCTCTTCTTGGTCTTATTCACCTTTTCTTCGATTTTATTGGGAAGGCGATTTTGGTACAATCTCATCTTCCTCAATAACCCCATTTCTCATTTGGGTCTGATTCCTCTTGTGTTGAATTTTTGTGGGGCAGGCGATTTTGGTGGGTCAGGTGGGGCAGGTTCCGGTGCAGAAGCGGCTGAGGAGCGGCCGGACTGTGATGCTGTTCTCCGTCGGGACGGGCGGGCTCAGGAACAATCGCCGGCCATTGGATGACGAGGAGCCGAGGGAGTATGCGGACCGGTGCGCCGTCCAGTGGCATCGTGTTGCCGTGTACCCGGAGAGACTTGGGGGAGTTGCAATGAGCAACTAAACCCGGGTTGGAAAAACTCTGCTTTATGATGATTTCTGTTGCTTCTGTGCTTTTCTTATTGATTTTTATGCATTCAGTTGTTTGTTGTTAGTAACAGTGGCTCACTAGTATGAATTTAATGCCCATTTTATTGGAGTCATATCAACTTAGTTATTAACTAATGACCCCTTATCAGATATTGTGAAATTAGCTGCCGGAGAACCATAGAGGACAAGACAGTGATTAGTTGGCATGTAGAAACTTATTTGGATAATATTGGCTCTATCTCAGAGTGATTAGTTGGTCTTTAGGGACAAAATATAGAGGCGCGTCCGTATTTTGTGTCCTTGCAGTGTTAGTTCATGTTGATATTGGTGCAAAACTTCTTTAGCCAGAGTAGCAGGACAGTAGAAAGGGCGCTTTATGTTGATCGGTCACCGGGAATAAACAAATACGGGAGAAATTAATGCTCAATGGAATGGAATGAGAGTTTTAGGTCTGGGATAAAACTGATTGCTTTGTAGGAGCATTATTGGAGCAAGAGCCCATTTGGTACAACATCACACAAATGAATACCCAAATCTGATATGGATGCGGTGCGAGTATACTATGAAGTACTTGACATGGATACTAATGCAGTTGATGTGGCCTACCTCCCATCATCTACTATCTAAGGGGTGCTTTCCAAATATCTATTGCTTTCCCACAATATTAATGTTCTTGTTCTTTTAATTGTAAATTTATCCCGTACCCTAAATTGATGGAACAAGGCTAAGATGATGATGATTGCAGTGTTGGCCGCCGTGGTATTGCCATAAAATGCTTTTACCTTTTTTTTTTTTCGACGAATCATGCTTTACCTATCCTAGTTAAGGATTTTGATTATGGAATAATTCTCAGTTATTTATTGCTATTATTCGTTAATGACTTGGATTAGTTGTACAAATAGATTAAGAGATTAGATTCAGTGGAGTTTATGTGTTGTTTGAGAAGAGTCTACTCATCCAACCTTTTTTTAAGAATATGAATGCTGCTGGTTGAATTCTGTTTCAGGACTTGATTGAGGCATGATTGGAAAGCTCTCCGAGCTGACTCTTAACTCTCTCTCATCATCTCTTTTTGATGGAGGAGCGAGTCAAATACAGGGAAGACTCGGCCGAGTCATCTCATTTAATAAGTTGTTTGCATTATGAACCATTTTTGATAGGTAGATCTAGTTTTAAACAATTGATGTTCATTTTTAAGTAATTATGCACAGGGTTTAGAGTCAGCAATTTAAAAATAATGATTGGAAATTTGGAATGTAATTTGAAGCTTATTTTTGATCCTTTACATTTGATATTTAGACTAAAAAAATTATGCAATATGCAATGTTTTTTCTTTTATTTTCCTTGTTGTAGTGTTTTTCTTGCACATATAAATTTATTAATTTGAACTGATTATCATGAATGCAGGTAAATAAATGTATATTTATATTTTGTTAGTAATGGATTCATTTTTAAATAGTTTTGAAATTATTTTGAAAAAACATGACTCTTCGGAGTCTCCGTATTGACTCTACCCATGTCAAATATATATATATATATATTTTGCATTGGACGAGTCGAGTCTGAGTCACGAGTCTTCCAACTTTGGATTGAGGCATTCAGGGAGTGAATCCCGCGACTTGGGGGCTGCGGCCATCTTCTTCTTGGTGTGAGGCCAAGGTCTTGTAAGAGACCTGTTACTATTTTGCTTGTTTCTGCTTGTTACGGTGGGTGGCTACAGTAATACGAGTGAGTCTGACTGTGGTCATTGTAGATTGTGGAGGGTCACTATATAGTTACAATAAGGTTAATGCTGCCATAAATTGAGCCCAGCCATTTGGACAGCCTAAAATAAGGTTCGGGCAAAGTTTGCTTTGGAAGGATTCTTCAACAGGTTGTTTCATGCTTGAATAAACCACTGTTTGCTGCATTTAACTGTGCCTCACCTCATATGAACTCGCTGTAAAACTGATAGTTTGACCCACTGCAAACAATGGTAGTCTCCATCAATTTACTGTGCCCTTCATAATACATGTGAAACAATACTATCACAGTGACTGTTGTCCCTTTATTTAATTAGATCATTGAACCTCTTGCTGTCATTTGTAAGACAGGCTGTAAAAGCGAATGTTAACAGAGACATATGACCATACGGCTGAATTGAAATTTTGCCTTTTTACATATGCTGACAGCTGAATTTTATTTTATTTAGTGCTTTGCTTCGCCGCCACATCTTCTGCTGAATTTCCAATCTTTCACAACTGGGCAGTGGGATTTTCTCTACAGTTTCTGCTGGACATTGTGGTTGTGTGGTTTAAATTGATATTTTGAACTCAGCCAGATCAACCCGGACTAACCTAATTTAAGGTTGGTCTGGGCTGATCTGTTTGCATAAGATGCTGCAACGAAATTATATGTATTCAGCTATCTGGCTGCCATATCTTTTTGTTGGGGACCCCGACACTGCTACTAACATATTGGTTTGGCACTTCTCCCTCTGGGGGAGCAGATCCTGGGAGGTGGGGATCGAGTTTTTGAGGCCAATTAGGCTCCTTTCTTACTTGAACCTATTAATGTATTGACCAAAAGATACCTGTAAGTGGAAAGGAAGAAGCCAACTATATCTACTTCACTCAAAATCCAAATAGTTTAAAATGGGCATAAAATCCATGCAAACCTCTTAAAAGTGCAAAAATCATTTGCCGGTCAATGGCAATTGCCATCTCGCCGGTAAAACCTAATCAATTCGCTAACCACCATCTTGCTGTCTCGGAGTCCAAATCATTGCGACTTTCCTGGATTTTTTAGAACCTCTCTTCCCTTTTATCGTTGTCTTATATGCAACACGAAGGATTTAAAAGCATTATTTTGATCGAGCAAACTAACCATGTAGTGGAGGTGAGTTCTGATGCAGGATAGACCCATGGTCCTCCATTTGTGTGTGCTAAGGACCGATCCACTCCTTTATGTATAGATGGGCACCTCTTGTAATTGCTTATGCTTACTACTATTAATTAAAGATTTCTGAATTTTCTCTTCTATTATGGTGTTTCCCATTGTCTTGAGTGTGGCCTATTGCCTGAATCCACCTTTGGATTCAATCAATCCCATTGGATCCATTTCAAGACAAGACCTTATAATATTGAAGAAGTCTAAATAAAATAGGAAACTAGCTAATTAGAGTTATTTCTCTCAAAGTATCAAACAAAGAATGGAAATGGTTATAGGATAGAATTAGAACTCCACAGTAGCTCTTGGTCAAAGTGGGCCGTAGACTGAACCCAATGGACCGGGTTGACCAATTGTCAATGGTTTGGCCTGGTTGACTTGGTCCTGGTCAACCGTACTGCATCATATTACAAGATGGATTTGACATGTGACGAATTGCTAGAAAAGGGAGTTACGAGTCTAGCTTTATATATATTTTTTTGTAAGTATTGATGTGATGTGCTTCATATTGCATTACATTGTTACATGTTCTAGACCTATGAGTTCCTCAAATCTAGTTCACTTAAGCAATATGAAACACATTCATCTTGTACTTTCTGAGTGAGTACTTGATTGTGGGATGGATCCAAGTATAGTGTGTGTTGCTCCTTCTTGATTGTGAGTACTGGATCGTGCCAAGATAACATTAATTCACTTTCTATTTGGTCTTCAACATAGCTTCTGCTTCAATTTATTTCCAAGCCCGCATAGTGTTCCTGTTCATTTGTTGATTGTCACATGCTCTTTTTTTATATAGGTCAATTCTATATTTGGAAGGGAATTTGGAGACAAAAATATTTTCTGATCCTGTAACTGGTCTTGTTAGACGTATAAGAGAAATTGCTCTACGTCGGGATGGTATGCTTCACTTTCTCATGTTTTTATTTCCTTATTTTTCTTTTTTGCTTTACAAGGGGCTTAGAACTCATGCTCCCACACGTCCCTAAACAACTTACAGATGCTCCTAAGTCCTAACCGAGCAACATCCGGGGGGACACTCATTTCATTTGTGTTTTTTCCTTTATTGAGTTTTCGAATTTCAGTTTTACTGATGCTGTTCAACAGCTATCTGCATTCTATTTCATTCTCGTCTCTGTTTGCATTCCGGGAGAGTCAGGAAATCATGCCAGGCCTGTTGATCGAAAGACATGAACATCTACAAGTTTACATTCAATATGCTGATGAAAAAGGAACATACTGCCCAGCCTGACAGTGAACCCTGGCCTGAGTCTTTAGGGCATGCTTGTGGATGATCCTACTCCAGCTGGACATGACATTATCTTGGGCCTGAGCCCTCCATTCATACCTTAAATCAGGCCCCTAGGCCGTTGTTATCGAGCTGGGCTGATCCTTGCCATCTGGTCTGAAAACAATTTTGTTAAAAATAAAAAATCAACAATATATGTGGGGAAGCTCGGAGAATACAATTAATTCTTCCTTTCCTGAAAGAAAAAAAAAGTGCTCTGCTCATATCTTCTTGACCAATCATCAAACGTGATGGATGAAGAAGTTTAGTAGTATTAGGCAAAGCTGATGAAACTGTTGGCTTTAATGTTTTTGATGAATCCTTTCAGGTCGTCTTGTATTTCTTGGAAAAGAATGTGGGGAGGCACAATCAACTCAATCAGATCTAAGAGGTGTTGGCTATTACTGAAGCTGATGTTAGGAAAGTAATTAACGCGAGGCGCCAATATAAAGTAAAAAATGGTAGCCTGGATGCATGTGTCCAATGGATTATGCCAGAATTATGCCTGCTATCATATACAGTGGAGACATATGGAAATGTGAGCATGATTTGTAAGGATCTTAGATCTTCCTTACAGAATTTCTGTACTGTAAAATTGATTTAAGTTTGTTTATTTTTGACAGTTTTTTGTGATATATTTGTTCTTTGGGTCTCCATTTATTGCTCCAACGCACCTGCATTTTTTTTTTCTTCTCATTTACAAAGACGTGGTAAGGTTTTGATGATGGTGGTGGGGATGATGATGGCTAGGGAGGAGACGTTTAATTATTTTAAATATAATTGTCAATGGAGCAACACTTGTTTGAAGCCCAAGACCTGTTTGGATCCCTGTGACTCTGGTTACCCAATAACTTGATTTCATGGAACTATAAAGACCCATTTCATTCTTTGTAAACCAAGTTTAAGTAGTTACTCAATTTGTGCAAAATACAGTTCACGTGTATGGATAACCTGAATTGCAATACAACTCAAGTTGTAGTTGTTTTGTTCTTCGGCCATGATCAGTTACAGGTACAGGTGTTGATTACAGTGCAACAGAACTTCAAGGATCCAAATAGGGCCTAAATCAATCTGCATGGCTGTTTGGGATATGTAATGTAAGTTACAAGTAAAACAAGCATCACTGTTTGGGATTCCTTTATAAATGGGGCATTTGGGCGGAGGTCCCTCAACTGTGATTTTTATTGCAAACGGTCCACACCATTTTTTCGTACTGACGGCAGTCCTTTTATAAAAGTAACTCATTGAAAAAGACAAAAACACCCTTGTACACGTCAGCAAAAGCAGAATCAAACAATTTATCTGAGTTTTGGCAAAGCTCAGCAATAATTCAAATAAACTTCTCTCATTCCATTGAGGTTTGGATGGCGTTAGAGTTTCCGAACGACAAAGTGGTCTTCATGAAGTTTTTAGAGGACGTCTTAAGCTTTTCAGAAAGGTCTGGTTCGCAAAAATTCAAGTTCGTTTGGGCCTCCAAGCGTTGCTTCAAAATAAGGCCGGAAAAATCGATCCAAAATTCCTATTTTTACCAGTAAACTTCAATGAGCCATAACTTGAGTTTTCGAAGTCCAAATTGGGTGATTCAAAACCCTATAATCATCTACACATCTAGGGCTACAACTTTCATGAAGAGACCAAGTCAAGATTCCACCGTTATGTCATAGAAAAATACCTCACAAGTTGGACACAAACTCAGATAAATTTGTCTGAGTTTTATCAGAAATTCAGATAAATTTGTCAAATGAACTTCTCTCATTCCATTGAGGTTTGGATGGCGTTAGAGTTTCAGAACGACAAAGTGGTCTTCATGAAGTTTTTAGAGGACGTCTTAAGCTTTTCAGAAAGGTCTGGTTCGCAAAAATTCAAGTTCGTTTGGGCCTCCAAGCGTTGCTTCAAAATAAGGCCGGAAAATCGATCCAAAATTCCTGTTTTTACCAGTAAACTTCAATGAGCCATAACTTGAGTTTTCGAAGTCCAAATCGGGTGATTCAAAACCCTAAAATCATCTACACATCTAGGGCTACAACTTTCATGAAGAGACCAAGTCAAGATTCCACCGTTATGTCATAGAAAAATACCTCACAAGTTGGACACAAACTCAGATAAATTTGTCTGAGTTTTATCAGAAATTCAGATAAATTTGTCAAATGAACTTCTCTCATTCCATTGAGGTTTGGATGGCGTTAGAGTTTCAGAACGACAAAGTGGTCTTCATGAAGTTTTTAGAGGACGTCTTAAGCTTTTCAGAAAGGTCTGGTTCGCAAAAATTCAAGTTCGTTTGGGCCTCCAAGCGTTGCTTCAAAATAAGGCCGGAAAAACCGATCCAAAATTCCTATTTTTACCAGTAAATTTCAATGAGCCATAACTTGAGCTTCCGAAGTCCAAATCAGGTGATTCAAAATCCTAGAATCATCTACACATCTAGGGCTACAATTTTCATGAAGAGACCAAGTCAAGATTCCACCGTTATATCATAGAAAAATACCTCACAAGTTGGACACAAACTCAGATAAATTTGTCTGAGTTTTATTAGAAATTCAGATAAATTTGTCTGAGTACAGAGAGAGATTTGGATAGAGAGATATTTCAAAACCGATTCCATCTTTGAAGAAATGAAATAGAGTGAATCAGAAGTCATGGCATGGTGGCGATGAAAAGTGCTCTGCAACGATACTCCAAACCATGGAAAGGAATGGAAAATGGAAAATGAGAGAGAAGAAGAAGGCAGGAGTTCGAATGAGGGTTGAAAGGGGCAAATTAGTCATGAAAATATATGATGTGGCATATTAGGGACCTTTCACCAAAGTATCTCCAGCTGTCTGGACTAGAGACATTAGAGAAAAAGTTGTTGTCCTTGATGCCTTAGAAGACCGTGCGCAGGGACTTTTGGCTAATTTACCCTTTATAAATTCAATTAAGTGGCGAATTCATGACAATTCCTTTTAAGGTTGGTGGGGATCCGAGAAACATGCGGCTTACCGGTAAATCTTGTTTCATGTAATTAGTGGCAGCAATTCCAGGCCTGTGCCAGCAACTTTGCCCAAAACAAACTAAGTGATTTAGGATTCTGGTTATATTCAGGGGATACCATAGGGATTGTTCTAGATTCTGACAAAAAAGTCCCGTTTTCATTTCTGAGTTGACCCTCCCAACTGCCACCAAAACATATAGTTGGATTCCACGTTTCAGTAAACAACGGGGCATAAAATAATTCTACGGGTGATTGTCGATTAACCATTGGCCAAAACCAACTTCATTTGCATTTCAAAATTGTTTATTTTGACCAGTATTTTCAAATTTCAGAAGATGGTTAGGATTTAGGAGTACTTTATGATAGCTATTTATGGTAGATGGCTAATTTACTAAGTAAATATTTATGATAACTATTTTCAAAGGCCCATCTAGTTAGGGATATGGGAGCAAGTGTGACCGCATCAGTTTCGAGGCCTCCATGCCAAAATATAAAATTAAATTTTAAAAAGGAAGTGCCACCCACTGCTTTCTGGAAGACCAGTGTTAAAAATGGGAATTATAGGGTCATGATTCACAAGGAGTAAAAAGTTTCCTGATATGTCCATTCGTTACAATGAGGCCCTTTATGATCCATACCCTATGATGCACATATATAGATATAGATAATGACACAGATACGAGGATAAAGAATATGATTCATCACTTTTAAAAATCTAGGATACAGATTTGAAAACGGGTGTCTAATTTTTTTTTCTTTAAATCACTTTTGAATAAATGAAATTATCATTATTTTCTTCCCCTTTTGGATTTTTTTATGGTGAGAAGTTAGAAAAAAAAAGAACTGCATAAAATAAAGGATCTGGTAAGTAGGATATGCTAAACTTGTTCCCTGAAAGTATCAGTGCAGTATCAAGCACCAATACAAGTGCCGTATCAGTTCAATACTGATACGTTGGGCTTCTACATGTATCCGGGCATCATAGTCCATACCATTAATCATTTAGAGCCAGTTTGGTAATTTACTAGTTGAAGAAAGAAAATATGCAACGGTCATAAATTTTCCATATACTGTGTTTGACGACCCCTCCTCTTAAGCAAGGCAAAATTTTCCCACCCACAGCTTGTTTAAAATTTTCCAGCCCACACAATGTGTTGAACATGATTCCGGATGCCTCTTATTACACCAAACCGTGTATTTCAGGCCTCTGGAATTCGGAAAACCATCAGGAGCCCCACATAATGATAATCTGAACAGTTCAAAATGAATATCACATTCATTCACATTAATATATTCTAGTATTACAGTTCAATAGAGAAAGAGATGCTCACTTCTTCATGCAGCAGGACCATTTAATTTCTAGGTATAAGTAGTAGCACGATTCACTTTTTCATGCAGAAGAACCCTAAATTTCTTGTTTTTAACTAAAGGTTTCCAAAGTTTCTTATCTACAGTACCTGTCATTGTAATGTCCACATAGAGAAGAAACGCATGGAGCTCGAGATTAAGGCATGTGGTACTGTTCAACTACTGTCAAGGGGAAACAAGAATGCATGACTAACCGTTGGTAGCTACAATGCAATTCAATGAATCTACCCTAGAAAGATCTCCCCCATGTTAATTGCAATGGTCAATTGAAGGCATAAATGAACTTTCTCACCATTTCTTCTATGCTCGACAGTCCCATTGGACTCTGGAGTTGTAGTCAACTAGTCATGCTTTCTTGAGCTTGGGAACTAGAAAAGGCCTTGTTTCCTGCACAAACTGCTCTGCATCCTCAGTACCTTCAGGCAATTTATCCTTTCTTTCTAAAACTGTTGCCATGTTCTGCATGACGCATGTGCTTTGAGGGATTTGCTGAAGGGGTTTCCTGCTTGTTTGAAGGCTCCCCACCATGAGACATATCACCACTCTCCTCACTTCTACAATCATTATCCACTTGATTAACTTCAGTATTTAGAATGGATTGAGCAACAAGATTATTGTCTCTAGAAACATACAATCCAGCTCTTAAATGCCGGCTGATGATGGGCAAAGATACTGTTGCTCTGAAGTTCTGCTTTGTTGGAGGAGGACCCCCAGCAATTGTAAGATTTAAACTAAAAGGTATTTCTCTTGATGCAGCAGAACCATTGACAAAGGTACTCACAATGCCTCGGTTCTGATCAAGGCTTTCCCTGCCCAAATCGTAAATATTTATGAGACCTTGGCTGGCAACATCTTTACCACTGTTAGCAGATTTGCTTTGACCATTCACTTCTGCAGATTCAGTTATTCTGAAGAACTCCAAAGGTCGTGGAGCAGTCGAGAAAGCCCATAGACCAACACTTTCTCCACAGAGCCTGCAGTTGAGAACAACAGATGCAGGAGGATCATATCGAAGTTCCCCGGGGGCTAGGCTGTCCTCCTTTGCCCGTGCAACTTCATCAGAGGCAGTTGATGAGTAGATAACAATACTATATTACTTTGGCCACTGACAAACTGCGGAGAAGTTTCAGAAGAAGTGGCATCTGGTTCAGATTGAGTTGATTTGTCTTCACACTGAGTCGGAGGACTAATTCTTGAAAGTTTCATTTCCACTTGAATGAAATTAGAGAGTTATTTATTGAAATCAATGTTTCTTTTAGTCGTGAGGTTAAATAGACTAACTCCATGGCAGATGTGTTAGCCAAGCAAGGGGTTGATAGGTTGCTTCCTTGGGTGGGTGTGATTATGTAAGTGGTTAATATGTTGTTTATTTGGGTGGATGTATTTTTGTTAGTAGGGTTGGAGGTGGTGCATTTCTCCTGCACATCCCCTTCCTCTCTTTTTTTATTTTTATTTTTATTTTTTTTGTACTTTGTTCCTTTTGTTCTTTAAATGAAATCTTTCGTTACCGTTTAAAAAAAAAAGTCAACGGCGTAAGGAAGCATTCGGAGTTCCCATCCACATAAACTTATTATCTTCAATACTGCTGCTTCCTTTTCAACTGAAATAATGGAAAAACCAAGATTAAAAGAAATTATTTCAATTAAATTTAGTTAGTCAGATTTAACAAAAACGGCTAGGACAAAAAAGCTGTTTTCACAAAAGAGTAAGAAAACAAGATACTTGAACTAATTCTGTTTCACTTATAGGGAGGGGAGAAGGGAGCAAAAAGACTACACAAATTCTTTTAACATTTAAAAAATATTAATACAAAAGCTGGTCATGATTCTTATAGGAAATACTTCCAGGGCAATGCTTTTGTGTCAGGTAAACAACATTCTAGCATGGGAAAGTAAGCATTAAAAAGCCAAATCTTCCTCATGACAAACAACTCAATGATTCTCAAGTTTAAGGGGCTTGACCAAGTGGAACTGTTTCACTGAGCCTAGATGCAGCCTTCCTGATGCAAAAAGGTGGCTTTGATTCACTTCAATTTCCTTCAGCCAGATGATCTTCACACCTTGAAGAAGATCACATCACAGATCACACCATCCACAATAAAAGGAGGGGAAAAATTCACAATTTTCACAAAAATAAAATTCACTATATCTATTTATTAAAGTTGATTGTTGCAATATAAAACTTGCTTGCACCTAATTTTGTGTTAATCCGACACCTTTTTGACACATGATACATGGCCATCTCAAAATAATAATATCATAATATTTTAAAAACACTAAAACCTATTTTTATAAATGTCTTATGTGGAACCCTTGTTGAATGTATGTGCAACCCTGCCTCCAAGGTTGGCAAATGGCAACTGCATCACTCTCCAGCATTCATGTCTCGTTAGTCTTTATAAACCATAAGATTTGAGAACAAAAAACTATCCAACAACAATGAGTAAATATGATTAGTTTGCATGAGTAGAAACAATTTTGAACAAATCAATCATCCCAAGGTTTACTAGTTCAATAAACAGATTCAACATTTTGGATTACAAATATGGGGCCCATAGGATTGTATAGTGAATCATAAATCGGCTAAAAGGTCTAATCTTTTTCACAAATTATTCAAAATCTGTGAAGATTTAAGATAATCAGCAAAAAAGTTTTGGGGTTTACTAAATCAATAAACAAATTGAACATTTTGGATTACAAATATGGGGCCCATAGGGTTGTATAGTGAATCATATCATGAAATAAAAAAATAATGAAAGAAAGTACTTATTCATAGTTCATTTGTTTTCCATCTATCATCATCATCATCAAAGCCTTGTCACAACTATGTTGGTGTCAGCTATACGAATTTTGTTTCTCAATTCCAATTTATCATCATCATCATTAAAGACTTGTCCCAACTATGTTGAGTTGGCTACACGAATTCTGTTTTTCCATTCTGATCTAAGTTGAGCCAAATCCTCATATAAGTTATACTTCTTCATATATCTTTTTATTACCTCCATCCACGTCCAAGTCCTATTTTTTGGACCCGTAACCTAAATAGATATGGGCCCGACTCTACCTTAATTCTAACCCATAAACTCAAGACCCGACGTATTATCTAAGTTTTTAAGAATCTCTCGTAAAACCTAGATTTTCTCCGTATCATTTTTTACCGGACTCTAATCCGTCCCCTATACGGCTCCATTCTGATTCAGTTCCAGTTCCAGTTCCAGTTCCAGTTTCAGTTCCGTTCCGGTTCCAATTCCATATTCTCGTTATCATTTTGATTTCGGGGCCAAGAAATAAGTTACGAAATGGTTGGCCTAACAACTTCTCCTTGAGGCTAACCGAGTAACAGACTCATTTACATCCCTCCATTGGATTATTTTTTTTTAAATCCTTTTTTTTTTAATCAAAGGTGGGCCACACCATCCAAAAGAGATCGAAGGTCCATTTTGCTTATGGAAAAACCCCAAAGCTAAAACCCTTTCAAAACCCTCTGTTTTTCTTCTCACCACCGCGTTCAAAACATGGCTTCTGCTCTCTCTGCAACAACAAGGCGCCTCTGTCGCTTCCTTATCTCCTTCCCCAAACACCCATCTCTCTTCTCCAGTCTCTTCCTTCTCCACAGGCTTCTTTGACGACCCCGAATTCGATACGGACGTTACGAACGATCCCATACCCGAAACGACCGATACCAACACCCCTTCTCGCCCACGCTCTTTCCGGGGACCTCTTGAGAACGGCCTTGATCTAGGGGTGTACAAGGTATGATCTCCTCTTTCTCAATAACCCCATTTCTCTTCTTGCTCTTATTCACCTTTTCTTCGATTTTATTTGGAAGGCGATTTTGGTACAATCTCATCTTCCTCAATAACCCCATTTCTCATCTGGGTTTGATTCCTCTTGTGTTGAATTTTTGTGGGGCAGGCGATTTTGGTGGGTCAGGTGGGGCAGGTTCCTGTGCAGAAGCGGCTGAGGAGCGGCCACACGGTGACGCTGTTCTCCTTCGCGACGGGCGGGCTCAGGATCAATCGACAGCCATTGGATGACGAGGAGCCGATGGAGTATGCTGACCGGTCCGCCGTCCAGTGGCATCGTGTTGCCGTGTACCCGGAGAGACTTGTGGGAGTTGCAATGAAGCACATCAAATACGGGTTGGAAAAACTCTGCTTTATGATGATTTCTGTTGCTTTTGTGCTTTTTTCTTATTGATTTTTATGCATTCAGTTGTTTGTTGTTAGTAACAGTGGCTCGCTCGGTATGAATTTAATGCCCATTTTATTGGAGTCATATCAACTTAGTTATTGACTAATGACCCCTTATCAGATATTGTGAAACTAGCTGCCAGAGAACCATAGAGGACAAGACAGTGGTTAGTGGGTATGTAGAAACTTATTGGATATATGATTGGATAATATTGGCTCTATCTCAGAGTGATTAGTTGGTCTTTAGGAACCAAATATAGAGACACGTTCGTATTTTTAGCCCTTGCAGTGTTAGTTCATGTTGATATTGGTGCAAAACTTCTTTATGTTGATTGGTCACCGGGAATAAACAAATACAGGATAAATTAATGCTCAATGGAATGGAATGAGAGTTTTAGGTGTGGGATAAAACTGATTGCTTTGTAGGAGCATTATTGGAGCAAGAGCCCATTTGGTACAACATCACACTAATGAATACCCAAATCTGATATGGATGCGGTGCGAGTATACTGTGAAGTACTTGACATGGATACTAATGCAGTTGATGTGGCCTACCTCCCATCATCTACCATCTAAGGGGTGCTTTCCAAATATCTATTGCTTTCCCACAATATTAATGTTCTTGTTCTTTTAAATGTAAATTTATCCTGTACCCTAAATTGATGGAACAAGGCTAAGATGATGATGATGATTGCAGTGGTGGCCGCCGTGGTATTGCCATAAAATGCTTTTACCTTTTTTTTTTCGACGAATCATGCTTTACCTATCCTAGTTAAGGATTTTGATTATGGAATAATTCTCAGTTATTTATTGCTATTATTCGTTAATGACTTGGATTAGTTGTACAAATAGATTAAGAGATTAGATTCCGTGGAGTTTATGTGTTGTTTGAGAAGAGTCTTCTCATCCAACCCTTTTTTAAGAATATGAATGCTGCTGGTTGAATTCTGTTTCAGGACTTGATTGAGGCATGATTGGAAAACTCTCCGAGCTGACTCTTAACTCTCTCTCATCATCTCTTTTTGATGGAGGAGCAAGTCAAATACAGGGAAGACTCAGCCGAGTCATCTCATTTTAATAAGTTGTTGCATTATGAACCATTTTGATAGGTAGATCTAATTTTAAACAACTGATGTTCATTTTTAAGTAATTATGCACAGGGTTTAGAGTCAGCAATTTAAAAATAATGATTGGAATTTTGGAATGTATTTTGAAGCTTATATTTGATCCTTTACATTTGATATTTAGACTAAAAAAATTATGCAATATGCAATGTTTTTTCTTTTATTTTCCTTATTGTAGTGTTTTTCTTGCACTTATAAATTTATTAATTTGAATTGATTATCATGAATGCAGGTAAATAAGTGTATATTTATATTTTGTAAGTAATGGATCCATTTTTAAATAGTTTTGAAATTATTTTGAAAAAACGTGACTCTCCGGGGTCTCCGCGTTGACTCTACCCAAGTCAAATAAATATATTTTTTTGCATTGGACGAGTTGAGTCTGAGTGACGAGTCTTCCAACCTTGGATTGAGGCATTCAGGGAGTGAATCCCGTGACTTGGGGGCTGAGGCCATCTTCTTCTTGGTGTGAGGCCAAGATCTTGTGAGAGACCTGTTACTATTTTGCTTGTTTCTGCTTGTTATGGTGGGTGGCTACAGTAATACGTGTGAGTCTGACTGTGGTAGGAGCTTTTCTTCTTGCATTGTAGATTGTGGAAGGTCACTATATAGTTACAATATGGTTAATGCTACCATAAATTGAGCCCAGCCATTTGGACAGCCTAAAATAAGGTTCGGGCAAAGTTTGCTTTGGAAGGATTCTTCAACAGGTTGTTTCATGCTTGAATAAAGCACTGTTTGCTGCATTTAACTGTGCCTCACCTCATATGAACTCGCTGTAAAACTGATAGTTTGACCCACTACAAACAATGGTTGTCTCCATCAATTTACTGTGGCCTTCATAATACATGTGAAACAATGCTATCACAGTGACTGTTGTCCCTTTATTTAATTAGATCATTGAACCTCTTGCTGTCATTTGTAAGACAGGCCATAAAAGTGAATGTTAACAGAGACGTATGACCATACGGCTGGATTGAATTTTTGCCATTTTACCTATGCTGACAACTGAATATTATTTTATTTAGTGCTTTGCTTCGCCACCACATCCTCTGCTGAATTTCCAATCTTTCACAACTGGGCAGAGGGATTTTCTCTACAGTTTCTGCTGGACATTGTGGTTGTGTGGTTTCAATTGATATTTTGAACTCAGCCAGATCAACCCGGACTAACCTAGCCCAAGGTTGGTCTGGGCTGATCTGTTTACATAAGATGCTGCAAGGAAATTATATGTATTCAGCTATCTGGCTGCCATATCTATTTGTTGGGGACCCCGACACTGCCACGAACATATTGGTTTGGCACCTCTCCCTCTGGGGGAGCAGGTCCTGGGAGATGGGGATCGAGTTTTTGAGGCCAATTAGGCTCCTTTCTTACTTGAACCTATTATTAATGTATTGACCAAAAGATACCTGTAAGTGGAAAGGAAGAAGCCAACTATATCTACTTCACTCAAAATCCAAATAGTTTAAAATGGGCATAAAATCCATGCAAACCTCTTAAAAGTGTAAAAATCATTTGCAGGTCAATGGCAATTGCCATCTCGCCAGTAAAACCTAATCAATTCGCTAACCACCATCTTGCTGTCTCGGAGTCCAATCATTGCGACTTTCCTGGATTTTTTAGAACCTCTCTTCCCTTTTATCGTTGTCTTATATGCTACTCGAAGGATTTAAAAGCATTATTTTGATCGAGCAAACCAACCATGTAGTGGAGGTGAAATCTGATGCAGAATAGACCCATGGTCCTCCGTTCCGCATTAAGTTCCCAGGCAACCAGAGTTTTAAGGGAGAGGTTCATCTTGGGGGCATTTGTGTGCTAGGATAGTCTCCCCTGATTGGGGGCAGGTTTAAAGATAAAGATCTTTTTCCATTAATAAAAAACAAAAGAAAAAGAAAAAAAAGGTTTTGTGTGCTAAGGAACGATCCACTCCTTCATGTATAGATGGGCACCTCTTGTAATTGCTTATGCTTACTACTATTAATTAAAGATTTCTGTATTTTCTCTTCAATTATGGTGTTTCCCGTTGTCTTGAGTGTGGCCTATTGCCTGAATCCACCTTTGGATTCAATCAATCCCATTGGATCCATTTCAAGACAAGACCTTATAATATTGAAGAAGTCTAAATAAAATAGGAAACTAGCTAATTAGAGTTATTTCTCTAATCAAAGTATCAAACAAAGAATGAAAATAGAAATAGGATAAAATTAGAACTCCACAGTTGCTCTTGGTCAAAGTGGGCCTGTGGACTGAACCCAATGGACCGGGTTGACCAATTGTCAATGGTTTGACCTAGTTGACTTGGTCCTGGTCTTGCTCCGTACTGCATCATGTTACGAGATGGATTTGACATGTGACGAAATGCTAGAAAACGGAGTTACGAGTGTAGCTTTATATTTTTTTTTGTTAGTATTGATGTGATGTGCTTCATATTGCATTACATTATTACATGTTCTAGACCTATGAGTTCCTCAAATCTAGTTCAGTTAAGCAATATGAAACATATTCATCTTGTACTTTCTGAGTGAGTACTTGATTGTGGGATGGATCCAAGTATATTGTGTGTTGCTCCTTCTTGATTGTGAATACGTTTGGCGTGAGTACTGATCGTGCCAAGATAACATTAATTCACTTTCTATTTGGTCTTCAACATTGCTTCTGCTTCAATTTATTTCCAAGCCTGCATAATGTTCCCGTTCATTTGTTGATTGTCACATGCTCTTTTTATATATAGGTCAATTCTATATTTGGAAGGGAATTTGGAGACAAAAATATTTTTGGATCCTGTAACTGGTCTTGTTAGACGTATTAGAGAAATTGCTCTACGTCAGAATGGTATGCTTCACTTTCTCATTTTTTTATTTCCTTATTTTTCTTTTTATGCGTTACAAGGGGCTTAGAACTCATGTCGCACGTCCCTAACCAAGTTACAGATGCTCCTATGTTCTAACCAAGCAACATCCGGGGACACACTCATTTCATTTGTGTTTTTTCCTTCAGTTTTACTGATGCTGTTCAACAGCTATCTGCATTCTTTTTCATTCTCATCTCTGTTTCCATTCTGTGAGAATCAGGAAATCATGCGAGGCCTGTTGATCGATAGACATGAACATCTACAAGTTTACATTCAATATGCTGATGAAAAAGGAATATACTGCCCAGCCTGACAGTGAACCCTGGCCTGAGTCTTAGGGTATGCTTGTGGATGATCCTACTCCGGCTGGGCATGACATTATCTTGGTCGTGAGCCCTCCATTCATACCTTAAATCAAGCCCCTTTGCCGTTGTTATGGAGCTGGGCTGATCCTTGCCATCTGGTCTGAAAACAATTTTGTTAAAAAAAAAAAAAATCAACAATGTGTGGGGAAGCTCGGAGAATACAATTATCAAACGTGATGGTTGAAGAAGTTTAGTAGTATTAGGCAAAGCTGATGAAACTGTTGGCATTATTATAGTCACTCTCGGGTTTTAATGTTTTTGATGAATCCTTTCAGGTCGCTTTTTAGTTCTTGGAAAAGAATGTGGGGTGGCACAATCGATTCAATCAGATCTAAAAGGTGTTGGCTATTACTGAAGCTGATGTTAGATAGAAAGTAATTAACGCGAGGCACCGCTATAAAGTAAAAAATGGTAGCCTGGATGCATGTGTCTGATGGATTATGCCAGAATTATGCTTGCTATCATATACAGTGGAGACAGATGGAAATGGGAGCATGATTTATAAGGATCTTAGATCTTCCTTACAGAATTAGTGTACTGTAAAATTGATTTAAGTTTATTGATTTTTGACAGCATTTTGTGATACATTTGTTTCATAGGTCTCCATTTATGGCTGCAACACACCTGCATTTTTTATTCTTCTCATTTACAAAGACGTGGTAAGGTTTTGATGATGGTGGTGGGGATGATGATGGCTAGGGAGGAGACGTTTAATTATTTTAAATATGATTGTCAATGGAGCAACACTTGTTTGAAGCCTAAGACCTGTTTGGATCCCTGTGACTCTGGTTACCCAATAACTTGATTACATGGAACTATAAAGACCCATTTCATTCTTTGTAAACCAAGTTTAAGTAGTTACTCAATTTGTGCAAAATACAGCTCACGTGTATGGATAACCTGAATTGCAATTCAACTCTAAGTTATAGTTGTTTTGTTCTTCGGCCATGATCGATCAGTTACAGGTACAGGTGTTGATTACAGCGCAACAGACCTTTATGGATCCAAATAGGGCCTAAATCAATCTGCATAGCTGTTTGGGACATGTAATGTAAGTTACAAGTAAAACAAGCATCACTGTTTGGGATTCCTTTAAATCCAATTAACTGGAGAATTCATGACAATTCCTAAAGACCTTTTTAAGGTTGGTGGGGATCCGAGAAACATGCTGCTTACCCATAAATCTTGTTTCACGTAATTAGTGGCAGCAATCCCAGGCCTGTACCAGCACCTTAGCCCAAAACCAACTAAGTGATTTAGGATTCTGGTTAACCCGTTTCCGTTTTTGGGCTGGGTTCATGTTGACCTCCCCAACTGCCACCCAAACATGTAGTTGGATTCCAAGGTACAGAGCTCAAAATAGAAGCTTGGGGTTGCAGTGTGTGACGTCCAGGATATAGTCCATCTATGATCTATGGGACAAACATACGTTTCCTGTCCCCCAACTTGTAACCAGACAAGAATGTTATATAACATTGTTTCAAGAGTTGTGTTCTAAGTAAAACCTACCTAAATTGAATCTCCACAATATGTGCATTTCGAGCAAGGTTTATCTTTGAACCTTATACATCCAGCTTTTAGATGACAATGCCTCAAAAATGCAGTTTACTTTTAGGTACAAACTAGAGAACTTTCAATTGGATTTTTTACATACAACATGGTAGCCTTGAACTTCAGATTCTAAAACTGTTTTGAACACATGCTGTTATGGATGCTCAATTGGATGTGTCCAGACTCCAGCCTCTAATTTGACTTGTGCGTAATCCTCTTTCTTTTTTCAGATGGAGACATGAAAAGCTTCCTGACCGAAAAAATGGGATCATCCTCCTGCAAAATGTTAAAGATGGCAATATGGGCCTCAGATAACTTTGATCTTTAGAGAACAAGGAAACTTTTGCATGGTCCTCGTCCTTAAAACATGGGACATGTGTATGAATGGGCTGATTCAGGGATTTACACTGTTGATATGATAAGCTAACATGGAAGATCATGCTCCCAAGATATCCTCTATGTTAAATCCTGACCCTTCTTGTGATGGTCCCGAATAGCGGCTGACAAAGGAATACAGCAACGGTTGATACTCCAAGGATCTAAAATATTAGATGAACAAGATCTTCTGGGTATTCTAGGAGCATCATCAATCCATAGATGACATCAAATCAACAGTTTAGGTTGATGAAACAAGTACAACGGACAAGGGCTTGAGAGTATTAGCATTATATTTATATATATATATATATATATAGATAGAAAAGAGAACACTAGCGTTATATCTTATATGATTCCTACAGAGGGA
Organism: Litsea cubeba; assembly: GCA_012931725.1. Taxonomy (NCBI): domain Eukaryota; kingdom Viridiplantae; phylum Streptophyta; class Magnoliopsida; order Laurales; family Lauraceae; genus Litsea; species Litsea cubeba. The sequence continues at coordinate 10,170,064 of CM022953.1, forward strand.
TTTACCACACTAACGCAACCAACCTTGAGTATGGATGAAGTAGATGGGGCATATAAAGGTGGATCATGAGATGACTCTTTTTCATGATCTAAAGCAGAGAGTGTCAGTTTCCACCCACACATGGTCGCAGCATCTGCTGAAGCTATCCAGGGACAAAAATGTCTGTGATGCCTTATGGGATCAAACTCCATTTTTGTATCCCATTGTGCCAGCCTTAGATCACTTCCTGCAACACCATAGCAAGTTTGCACATCTTATATGAAATCAACAAAATTAACTTGAAGGAGTTGTAAGAATGCACTTATGCAACATACACAGACAAGAATGTAGAATGTGGACTGTGGACACGCACACAAATATATAAATAAACAAATAAACACGAAAATGCATGCTCAGAGAACAGATCAAATCAGTAATAACCCATTAGGAACTAGGAAGGCCTGGATGAGGCAAGAGTGGTAGAGACACACCCAAGAAATGTGCAAAGCTGGTAAACATAAAGGTGCAACCCATCCCCGGCTGAAGGCCCATCTACTTAGGGATATGGGAGCGAGTGTGACCGCATCAATTTTAAGACCTCCATGCCAAAAAATAAAATTAAATTAAAAAGGAGGTGCCACCCACTGCTTTATGGAAGACCAGTGTTAAAGATGGGAATTATAGGGTCATGATTCACAAGGAGTAAAAAGTTTCCTGATGTGTCCATTCGTTATAATGAAGCCCTTTGATGATTCATTTTTTCTTTAAATCACTTTTGAATCAATGAAATTACCATTATTTTCTTCCCTTTTTGAGATTTGTTATGGTGAGAAGTTAGAAAAAATAGAACTGCATAAAATAAAGGATTTGGTAAGTAGGATATGTTAAACTTGTTCCATAGAAGTATTGGTGCCGTATCAAGCACCAATACAAGTGCCATATCAATGCAATACAGATACGTTGGTCTCGTACAAGTATCCGGGCATCATAGTCCATACCATTTATCGTTTAGGGCCAGGTTGGTAATTTACTAGTTAAAGAAAGAAAATATGCAACTGTCATAAATTTTCCATATACTGAGTTTGACATCCCCTCCTTTTAAGCAAAGCAAAATTTTCCCACCCATAGTTTGTTTACAATTTTCCAGCGCACACAATGTGTTGAACATGATTCCGGAAGCCTCTTATTACACCAAACCGTGTATTTCAAGTCTCCGGAATTTGGAAATCCATCGAGAGCCCTACATAATGATAATCCGAACCGTTCAAAATGAATATCATCCCCTACATCAATATATTCTAGTATTTCAGTTCAATAGAGGAGATGCTCACTCTTCATGCAGCCGGACCATTTCTAGGTATAAGTAGTAGCACGATTCACTTTTTCATGCAGCAGGACCCTAAATTTATTGTTTTTAACTAAAGGTTTCCAAAGTTTCTTATCTACAGTACCTGCTATTGTAATGTCCACATAGAGAAGAAATGCATGGAGATTAAGGCATGTGGTACTGTTCAACTACTGTCAAGGGGAAACAAGAATGCATGACTAACCGTAGGTAGCTGCAATGCAATTTATTGAATCTACCCTAGAAAGATCTCCATGTTAATTGCAATGGTCAGTTGAAGGCATAAATGAACTTTCTCACCATTTCTTCTATGCTCGACAGTCCCATTGGACTCTGGAGTTGTAATCATGCTTTCTTGAGCTTGGGAACCAGAAAAGGCCTCGCTTCCTGCACCGACTGCTGCATCCTCAGTACCTTCAGGCAATTTATCCTTTCTTCCTAAAATTGTTGCCATGTTCTGCATGCGCTGTGAGGGATTTGCTGAAGGGGTTTCCTGCTTGTTTGAAGGCTCCCCACCATGAGACTTATCACCACTCTCCTCACTTCTACAATCATTATCCACTTGATTAACTTCAGTATTTAGAATGGATTGAGCAACAAGATTATTGTCTCTAGAAACATACAATTCATCATCGTGTCTTTTACGCTTCAATTCTCCCACATCTTCCGATCTTGTATTCTGCCTGCGGTGAGTGTCGTCAATGCGATCATCTTTATCATGGTGTGAAGAATTATCAATCTGTATATTAGATTGATCATTTTCTTGACTAATTCCTAACATGGTAGATGATTCGCTCTTTCTGGGGTCAGAAATAGAAGAAAACCCAGCTCTTAAATGCCGGCTGATGATGGGCAAAGATACTGTTGCTCTGAAGTTCTGCTTTGTTGGAGGAGGACCCCCAGCAATTGTAAGATTTAAACTAAAAGGTCTTTCTCTTGATACAGCAGAACCATTGACAAAGGTACTCACAATGCCTCGGTTCTGATCAAGGCTTTCCCTGCCCAAATCGTAAATATTTATGAGACCTTGGCTGGCAACATCTTTACCACTGTTAGCAGATTTGCTTTGACCAGTTCACTTCTGCAGATTCAGTTATTCTGAAGAACTCCAAAGGTCGTGGAGCAGTCGAGAAAGCCCATAGACCAACACTTGCTCCACAGAGCCTGCAGTTTAGAACAACAGATGCAGGATCATATTGAAGTTCCCCGGGGGCTAGGCTGTCCTCCTTTGCCCGTGCAACTTCATCAGAGGCAGTTGATGAGTAGATAACAATACTATTACTTTGTCCACTGACAAACTGCGGAGAAGTTTCAGAAGAAGTGGCATCTGGTTCAGATTGAGTTGATTTGTCTTCACAGTCAACGGCATAAGGAAGCATTCGGAGTTCCCATCCACATAAACTTATTATCTTCAATGCCTGAAATTGTTCTAGCTCTCAGCTCATGTATTTGCAAAAGTACAATGCTAAAGTGTAAAAATTCTTCATAAAAAAAAATAGAAAGAAAGAAAGAAAAATGTTCAATGCAAATAAAGAATTCAGAAAACATCATTAATACACTAAGTCTCATCTTTCAAAAACTAAGCAATAAATTAGATAATGCACTACTTTAGGCAACAAAATATGTAAGAACTCTATCAATGTCAGATACATGAAACATCATACCTGATAGTATGAATTAGCCGAACCGGATTCAGGCTCGTTAATCGGGTTCTTACTTCCAGAAGAAGTGCTAGGCTGTATGATCTCACTTGGGATTTGTGGTAAATGAGAAGATTGTGCTAGAAAGTTCTCTAGTTGAGGGCTCTTCATATAATCAATAGCTGAAGATGAAATTATAGGAAGAGCTAAAAGTCGCAGAAGGGCACGACAGCGTTCTCTATAACCCTCAGCTAAAGTTTTAGCAGGAGTTGGTGGAAACAAAGCCAGTGTTTCATCGCATGCATTATTGATCCATGGACAAAGCAGTTTATGTCCTGAATCTAGCTTTAGGCTGAATACTGCTGCTGCCTTTTCAACTGAAATAATGGAAAAACCAAGATTAAAAGAAATTATTTCAGTTAAATTTAGGGGGTGTTTGGAAAAAAGATATTTCAAGAGATTTTGTCATATTATATGCTAGTTTAGAATATAATCTATGCACCAAAAAAGGAGGTGTTTGGATAACTTAGAAAGTATATTACAATATCTCTCTTTCTTCCAAAAACCTTCATATTACATTATTCAAGGATATGATGTATAAGATAATCTTTTGTTACAAAATCTTTTTTATTTAGAAAGAACTCATGGGCAACTATTAATTATAGTGGCTCACTATAAGTTTTAACATTTAATGATCCTCATTGCAACTATGAATCCTAATATTACATTGGCCCCACAATGCTTACAAATTTAATGTGGGGTCCTATAACCATATCACAATTACATGGCCATTTTTAATTATCACTATTATGATGGTCTTATTAATGTCACACTAGAGACCCTTCATCATGATTACCAACATTAGGTGGGTCCCATACTATCAAAATTAGCTGGGTTTCTAATTAATTACCAAAATTGAATTGTGTGATTGTAGTTAGAAGTTTGTCATCATTAAATTGGTCCCACTATTTGATAGCTCCCCTTGTGTTAGTATGACTACAAATATCAAATGGGTCCCATAATGATTTCTCATAGATAGTTTCAACAATGATGCTTGACATTAGATAAGGTTTTACCAAAAAAAAAAAAAAAAATAATAATAATAATAGATAGGCTCATTTGTGATAATCACCATTAGATGTATTACACTATAGCTATCAACATTTGGTGGACCTACCTTAATCAAACAGGATTGATTGGATCTCAAGGTTTTAACATTTAATCATGTGATTTTTTAACAATAGTGGGTCCTACCATGATTATTAACACATTTGATTACTAATTAGTGGGTCCTGCATTGGGTCAATTGATTACTTTCATTCCATTTTTTATTTAGTATATCATCTTGTGAGTTTTTTTGATAAATTGCCAAACACTTCAAAGGTATATTGAAATTTGTAAAAATTGCCAAACACCATAAGTGACACTATATAATAATATGACACTATTTTATTCTATGATAATGAAATCTTACAATATTTAAACTTGTTTATATTATATTATGTAGTTATCCAAACACCCCCTTAGTTAGCCAAAAAAAAAAAAAATTTACTTGATGTTACATTAATATGCCTGTACAGAAAAATAACACAGTATACCTTGCTGTTGTGTCCAGGATGAAGGAGTAGAGAAGAGAAGTCGTGCTCCACAAGCCTCACAGGCTATAATGTCCATCTCTACATTTACCCAACCTCTGCAAGCACAGTTTATAGGACTAACTGCCTAATTGAAAGAAGCAAAGAAAAGAAATTCCAGTCAAACAGTTAGATTTAACAAAAACAGCTAGGAAAAAAAAACTGTTTTCACAAAAGAGTAAGAAAACAAGAAACTTGAACTAATTTTGTTTCACTTATAGGGAGGGGAGAAGGGAGCAAGACTACACAATTCTTTTAACATTTAAAAAATATTAATACAAAAGCTGGTCATGATTCTTATAGGGAATCCTTCCAGGGCAATGCTTTTGTGTCAGGTAAACAACATTCTAGCATAGGAAAGTAAGCATTAAAAAGCCAAATCTTCCTCATGACAAACAACTCAATGATTCTCAAGTTTAAGGGGCTTGACCAAGTGGAACTGTTTCACTGAGCCTAGATGCAGTCTTCCTGATGCAAAAAGGTGGCTTTGATTCACTTCAATTTCCTTCAGCCAGATGATCTTCACACCTTGAAGAAGATCACATCACAGATCACACCATCCACAATAAAAGGAGGGGAAACATTCACAATTTTCACAAAAATAAAATTCACTATATCTATTTATTAAAGTTGATTGTTGCAATATAAAACTTGCTTGCACCTAATTTTGTGTTAATCCGACACCTTTCAACACATGATACATGGCCCTCTCAAAATAATAATATCATAATATTTTAAAAACACTAAAACCTATTTTTATAAATGTCTTATGTGGAACCCTTTTTGAATGGATGTGCAACCCTGCCCCCAAGGTTGGCAAGTGGCAACTGCATCACTCTCCAGCTTCCATGTCTCTTTATTAAACCATAAGATTTGAGAACAACAAATTATCCAACAACGATGAGTAAATATGATTAGTTTGCATGAGTAGAAACAATTTTGAACAAATCAATCATCGCAAGGTCCATTAATATGATTAAATGAATTTTTCACATAGCAAATAATTTTACAGGTTGCTCCAACAGATAAAGTATGCAAAGAAGGTTTTTCACATATCATACCAACTCAATTCCATTACCATCCAAGCAATAAGCAGAGACTAACTAATATACCACTAACAAATATCAATCACAAAACATTAGACATTTCTGCCTTTAGTGTGAACGCTTCATTTGATTTTTTTTTTCTTCTTTTCAATTAGAACAACAATATGAGTCATTTCTATAGAAATTAAATAGAATCAGATGGAAATCATAAATCATAAGCATTAAACGATACACCGATTCCATCAATTTGAAGTGACTATGGGATCTAAAATCCCATCAAAATAATTGAAACAAGAACCAAACCTTGGGCTTCCCAAACCATGTCATGGACTTGAATGTCGCCAATCGCGTCGTGAGATCCCCTCGATCCCAGGGTCTACACAGTGGTGCCTGCGACCCAACCTGAACCAAAGAACGCTTCAAGCTATTCTCTTCAACAATATCCCCTCTCAAACCCAGCTCAGGCCTCGATGTTGGAATCGATTTCAAACGCTTTCTACCCAATTCCACTCCAGCAGAACTATATCAAAAGAACAAAATTGAAAGTAGCATTCAGTTTACAAAAATCACCAAAACCCAAAACAATGAACAGAGCACAAGTCCATAAATTTCAACTGGAGAGAAAAAAAAAAACACAACAAAATCCCACTCCTTAGCTACATTAAATCTATTGTAAACCAAAACAAAACCTTTCCTTTATCATTAAAATCAAACCCAAACAAGCACCCAATAGATTATTCAAAGGGGGAGCAAAAGAAGAAAAAGATACAAAAACTACATCCTTGGGTCATTAGAATTCGGTCAAAAACACAAAAATTCATTGCATTTTAAGGAACTTCACAATAGAATCAAACAAAATACTAAACACCTAATCAATAAGAATACAATCAATAGTCCTATTTCTTGGTAATGAATGATATTTTCCGAAATCGATCCATTTCTTGTTGATTGATTAAGATTAGATTTACATATAAACTGGATGCAAGGAAATCAGATTCCGAGGATCCAAACGACAACGATGAAAATCGAGAGATGGTGGGGATGAGAGGAATTGGACCTGGAGGAAGATCGATCTGAGGCTTGGAAAAGCTTTTCCATGATCTGTTGAAATCTCTTCTCCTTCTCCGTAGCGTCTTCTTCCGTCATCTCTCTCTTCGTATTAAGGGATCGATCGATCGATTCAAATGAATCTGCAAGCTGGTTTGTATCTTCTACTTCTTCGTCTCCGTCTCTTTAAACCCTATATCGAGTGATATCAGCTGAGGAGAAATGCCATGAGCTGAGGAGAAATGCCATGAGATGAAGCGGACCGTTCATCAAGTGTGGGGCCGTACTGTGTGCAGATGAACGGATAGGAGTTTATCTACGAATTTGAGCGTCACACATATTCATTATTTTTTATTTTTAAGCTTGGTCAACAGGGCAAGGGAGGGGAATTTGGATCCACGATTTAACCTAGAAATTTTTTGAGTGAAGTCCACTTATTGAAATCCAAAGCAATCATATTAAACGCCCTCACAATTTACATCAATCCAACTTCATTCAATTGTTATATTAATTGTTTAATGAAAATTGTGATAGTTATAAGAGGATTTTATATAATAATTATAAAAAAAAAACAGCTTAGATGTCTACTGGGCTCAAAAGGTAATATTAACCTCCATTGCATCAGATCAGTCATTTTTCACGAAAATGGTACTTTTTTTTTTTAGCACTTTCAACTAGCGTCCTTAGCAATTTTAGTTTTATAACGTTAAGGGTCGCTAGGGACCCTGCGGTGTATACGAAAAGTAGAACAAAAGAGGATTTTTTATCTCTTTTGTTGTCAACGGGACATATCCTCTCTCCAAAATCGTCTGCGCCCGTCTCCTAGGTCGCCTTGCTTCTCCTCCAGGTCATTCCCACATGCCAAAAATCAAGGAGTCCGGAACCGGATCACCTGAAGTGGGCTAATCGTGTTACTCCACATGTGCAGCTAATTCCATTCTACGTCAAATCGTCAATACATGGTCAACATACTGTTGAATTTTAATTAATGAAGGAAAAAGGAATTCAGATCCATGGAAGAAGATGATCAACATCTCTCCTCAGTCCTCCCCATCTATTTTAGCCCTCTAATCAGTAATTAGAGACTCAAAAAAAAAAAGATGAAGGAGCTTCGATGCTTCAGTCATGTAACTAGTGTAGGATGAACGGTATTCTTGAGATATCCTTGTTTTGCTTCTTTTCACTCGCTGATCATCAAATATTGGACAGAAAAAATTATTTGCAACCCTTTCTTAGGTTGAAAATACAGGCACAAATACATTAAAAACTTCCACATATTTCATTCTTGAAACCACACAGAAGGCACAAGTTAACTTGAAACCCAGGATATCTTTCATAGGAAGAGAATGCCTACAACTACCCACTAGTAGTATATCTGGAACACCCACAGCGTTGCCCAAGGCATAGGAGGTTGACGAGGAAGGAAACCACAGTGTCGACAAAGGCGCAGATGGCTTGGCGAAGAAGACCTAGACAACGAAAGAAAGAAAAAACCCTCTTTTGTTCTCCTTTTCTTATACACTGTACTACTGTAGGGTCCCTAGCGACCCTTAACGTTATAAAACTAGGGTCGTTAGGGACGCTAGTTGAAAGTGTTAAAAAAAAATACCATTTCGTGAAAAGTGAGTGATCTGGTGCAATAAAGGTTAAAATTATCTTTTAAGCCCACTGGACATCTAAGTTTTTTTTTTTTTTTTCGTAAAATCCTCTAGTTATAAAGTTCATTTCTTTTATATTCACTATATCACGTTTTCCATCAAACATACAATCTAACGGTGGAGAAAATCCGAATTAATATAGAATTTAAGGATGGCCCATATAAAGACTGCCTATACCTACTTTGATAAGTACAAGCCATTGTAGTGGATTTCAACCCTATTTGGATAATTGAGGAGTGAAGTAAAATGAAGTGGATTTCACATGAGGAGTGAAGTAAAGTTGAAGTAAGTTGAAGTTAAAGAAGAGTACTTCACTTCACTACATTTGGATGTTTATTGTGAAGTTAAGGTTTGAAATATAATCCACTTTTATTTAAAAAAATGAAAGTATTTAGAGTTGAAGTGAAATAGAGTACATGTGGCTGACAACAATACTTCATTTATCCGGCCAGGCTGATCTAAAGATGGTAAAGTTGAAATTCTAAACTGTTATGGTCCATTTAACTTCACTTTATTCTATTTTTCACCTATCCAAATAGGCTTGGACTCACCGGCTCAACATGCGTGAGGAGGTATAAAGTAGATTTTTTTTAATCAGTAGCAACCGTCTTGCTTTTGCACTCTTGTGCATGTGTTGGATGAAAATGCAGGAATGGTTTTGGCTTGGGATAGATTACAATAGAGATATAGAAATAGAAATTATGTGGCCTACTTTAATATAGTTGGGACGAGTCTTTGATGATGAGGATAATGATGATTGGTCCAGAAGTTTCTATTTACTTCCTATAAGAAAAAAAAATACTATCGAAGGGTTCCCAACCCTTTGGGCTGGACAAATCCCTCCGGGCCCAGAAGGAAGCCGGGTAAACTTTTCGTAGTCCTAGTATAATAGTACAGTTTCAAACTTACAACCTCTAGGTACAAATTGTGATCCTATGCCAACTGAACTACCCCTTAAAATTATTTACTTTCCTATAATTCGACCTCTCTTGAAAAAGTATTGGCTTGTGAATGTGATTTTGATACACTGTGGTATGAGGTATGTTGAGGGCGAAATAATAATAATACTTCTTGTTTATCAAGCAAACAACAATGGTGGAATAAATTCCAATTGACCTAAAGTCTGATAATATTATATGTATTTGAAGTGTGTTTCTTTTGAACCATTTGACTTCAACAGCAGCACACCAACATTCACCAATGTACGTTTTTGCACTCTGTAAGCATAGATGCCGCCGCCTTCAAACGTGGATAAAGATGCATAAACTTGCACTTATTTGTATACGATTTTCCCTTTGGATAGATTAGAATAGAGATACAAAAAATTATGTGGTGGACTCTAATATAGTTGGGACGAGTCTTTTAACGATGAGAATAACGATGATTGGTCCACTAGTTTCCATTTACTTCCTAGAGTTTGATATCGCATTCTCATTTTATTTACTTATTATTACTAATATGGAGTTTTGCTATAAAATTTTATTACATTCCTAATTTATTTATTCATCACTAATCTAGAGTAGTGCGAATATTTTCACATTGGCCCTGCAAAATCACTACTTAGGTTTGTCTTAGGATTCATTTGCATTTTTTTAAAAGAAGTAAAAAGCCAAGAAAAAGACGATCAAGGCCAAAAGCATTGGTTCATTGGCATAAGGTGTGGATTTGCTTCCCATCTCATATATTTGGCATGCAAGGCGGGTGCATATGCGTTGCGGGGGTGGTGCATATGTTTTGGGATTAATCTTGTCGGGTCAAATATCACATAAAATCCTTTTTAAAAAAAAAAAACTTATCTTGCTCATCATGTGTCTTATATACTCTCTTATTATTATGAATAAACTTTCAAAAGTTTTTCCATTTATTTTAATTTGGCATTTTCCATACATGACACTAGGAGATGATTCCAGAAGAAAGTGAGATCAAGGTAGACTGAATGCATATGTGGGGCCCACTGATGGTTTCGACGGCTTAGATCTGATGTTTCAAAAGAGTCCTGGCCTCGGCCTGCATTGATTCTCAATTTGAAAGTCTCACGAGAAGCCAAAATATCCTTGTTTTCTCTTGGCACGTTCTGGGTTTCTGATCTACCCAAAATACCCCTACTCTTGTCCAGAATTTACCGAATTACCCTATTCAATTATTCAATTTTCAGTTTTTCACCGGCACAACACAAGGGCCTTTTCGTCACAGGAGTAAAAGGAAATTCAAAGTGCACTTTCCTGGGCCCACCACAGATAATTAATCCCTGATACAAAACATTCCCAGAATGACAAAAATACCATCAAGCCCTTGACGTGAAAGTACAAGTAGCCTGCAGGACACCTGAAATGTTGACATGCACCCCAAGTGATGGATCAAATGGGTCGGTCCACATGCCAACCCCAATAAATCCGTCCATGTAGACGGACTGTTGATGGAATGTTCATTAGAATTTAGAACCCACTGTCACACTGCTATTTCTGACTTAGCCATTGTGTTTCTGGTTAGCCATTGTGTGCCATCTTGGTTGATGGGATAAGCTAGATATAGCTAGGGGGAGTTCAATGCTTTCATTGGTTTGAGAAATAAATTAACTCACATGAATGACCATGTGGTAGTTTATGAAATCACGTGTAATGATTTGCATGTCTCATTAAACTGGTGCTTTAATCATAAATGTGGAGGCTATTACATTAAATAAAAGTAAAATGGCAAGTAACTAAAATAGCCTTGATCTTTACTCCAATGTAACTGTCATGCAAAGGCGGGAAAAAAACCCCAAAAAAATGGAATGACATTTTAGCTCACACTTCATATGTACTGAATTGCTAGACTATTCTAAGCTTGTAACAGCTTGGCCTCCCACCAAGAGGCACTGCAATCATGAGATTAGAGGCTTGAAATGGTGTACCAGTACACATGATAATAATAGGAATGGATACTTTTTTTTTTCGGGAGTATAAAATAGGGATAGAGAGTTGGAAGATATCTATATGACCAATTTATATGAAGAGAAAACGGAAATCCACCCAATTATAGGCCTGTCCGAATTTCAGTTGAAATAAAACCCGACAAGTATCAAAACTTACATGATTGAAGGACATACACATGCACAACTCATAAGGTGACTAGGCCCCATACGTTGCACCACAAATACGCAGAGATGAAAAAGGAAAGAGTGGTGTTGGGACTTGGTTTCACACACATGCCCAATGAACGATAATTGGATCTCCAAATTGAAAGTCGAAAGTCTCACTATTGAGTAGTCGCCAGCACGGCTAAATAAAAAAAAAAGGAGTGGCAATTGGTCAAGATTGGTTAATTTTTGGTTGGGATGTTGTGTTGACCTGTATGGTTGGAACTAGGAAGAGAGGGGCACCTATAAATTCTGAAAAACCCCTATATTTCTATTCCAAGTCCACTAACATCTTTTGATTTGTAGAACGATAAAAAAAAAAAAAAAACACAACTATTTAGTTTTGCATAATGAAATTCTTCGAAAATGCCAATGAAAATCTAGAAGAATTTGGTAGCCACTTATGACCTTATGACTTGTGTTGTTTGCCTTAAATGTCAATGACTCATGTGAGAGTTAGAGACCCAAGTGGACCCTCAAATCTTATTATCCCATCTAATGATTTTATTAATAAAAAAAAACCCTACCAAAGGGCATTATTGTACCTCTTGCAATTGCAATTACACCCCTCCATCTCCATGGTCCCAAAAATAAAAAGCCAAGTGAAAAGCAAAGGCTGCGCGGTCTCTAAAAAGCGTGCGATTTTTTTCGAATCTCTTTCTTTCTCTCTCCTTCTTCGGATTTCAAACATCTTTCCATGTCAAAATCCAAAATCCCATTCACGTCCGCTAGGTTTTCCGTTCCTTGATTCTTTCTCCCTCACTTTCTCTGCCTTTCTTGCAGAGGAAAAGGAGGGCCAATTCCAAAATTAGGGCTTTTCCTTCCCTTCCCATGTACTAGATCTGTAATTCAACAGAGGAATCGAGAGAAAAATCGAGAAATTCAACCATGTTAACGCCGCAGAGGAAGGGGCGGTCCGGCTGGCCGATTTCTCCGCGCTCCGACGCGCAGAGGACCGTCGGAGCGGCGTCGAATTCGAGGAATGGAGTTCGGAAGGAGGGGGTTTCGCCTCCTGTGGCTTCTTTGGATGATAATAGGGGGAATTCGGTCGTGGGGTTTGATGGGGGTGGTGATTTGGAGGCCTGGAGGCGGTTTCAGGAGGCGGGGTTGCTCGACGAGGCGGGGTTGGAGAAGAAAGACCGGGAAGCGCTCGTTGAGAAGATAAGGAAGGTCGAGCAGGAGGTTAGAGAAGAACCCAACTTTTGGTTTTTGCTTATTTGTTTCTTTTGTGTTTTGAATTTGATTATCTTGATTCTCTTCTATGTTTATGGGGTTTCATTTAAATGTGTTTGGAGCATGTTGAATGTATAATTTGCTGTTTCCTTTCTTTGTGATGGTTGGAAAGATTTGATTTTCTTTGGTTTGGTTTTGGGCGAAACAATAAAAAATGGTAGGTTTGAATATAAGTATCTCTTTGTATGCGTGATTGATTTTGATATGAGATTAGGAAGCACGTTTGGCGAGATATTGTTGTTTTTACCCCTAATCTTTGTTATTGCCAATTGAGAATAGTTTTTTGAGTGTAAAAGCGGAAGAATGCTAATGCCCCGAATGTGGATGTTGCTCATTGCGTCTAACCGAGAATTGGGCAATTTTGGTTATTGGCGTGGCCTGCTGTTTAGTGTTATGTTTGGTCCTGTTCATTTAATTTCATTTTTGCTCGGATGTTACAAGGAGAGACTAGATACTTTATGACATTTCGAAGGCAACATAAACTGTGAGATTAATTGTACCTGCATCTGCACTGTTTATGCATTTGACTTACTGTGCTTTAAAACACTGTCAACTGGGTGCGAGTCAGAAACTGACTTATGGAATGTGGTATTATTCAACTGGCAACTATGAATATTGCGATTGCCTCTATACAAGAAGGAAAACATCATGATAGTTTCAGTTTTAATCTTTGCCCTTTTCTCTTTTCTAACTAAAAAGGCTTGGCTTTGATGTTATTCATGGTGTAATCTTATGTAATTGAGAAGCTTTTCGAAAAACAATCATGACAGTTTCAACTTGAGTCTTCGCAATGGATTTCTTATCTTAGAGCATTTGGCTTTGATGTAAATCATGATCATCATCTTATGTATTTGAGCAGCTTTTTGAGTACCAGTATAATATGGGCCTTCTGCTGATTGAGAAGAAGGAATGGACTTCAAAGTATGAAAATCTTGGGCAGAAACTAGCAGAGGCTGAAGAGATCCTTAAACGAGAAAAAGGCACACACGTGAATGCTTTATCTGAGGTGGAAAGGAGAGAGGAAAATCTGAAGAAGGCTTTGGGTGTAGAGAAGCAATGTGTTGCAGATGTATGTAATTCTACTTATTTGATGTTTTTAGATTTACTTTTGTTTTACGAGAGTTTTTGCTGTTACGTAATATGTCTCTATGTTTCTTCTGTCTGTAGAAAGAACACTTTAACATGGTTATTGTTTTCTATCATGTAATTTTTTTAGAACATGGAAACTTATCTTTACATATAACATCCCAATGATGTATTCAAGGTTGAAAGTGAGCTTGTGGTTAAGTAGGCTCGGAAGTTGTCTTATATTGAGTCAAATGATTAAATCTATTGGTTGCTCCTGTCGTTCTTCAGGAAAGCAAGATATTCTTTGTGCTGCTTTTTTCTTTTTCCTTTTCTTTTACCCTGCTGATAGCTGTTGAACTGTTATAGATGTTTACTACTACTATGTAGTTCACTGCTCACCTGATCATTTATGTGTGTTCATAAAATGTGTTGGGACATAGTTTGCACCATGTCTTTCTAAAATTCTGCTCTTCTGTTCCTAGATGATTTGTGATGCATGGGTGGATGTAAGAATTGTTGGTTGTGAAATAAAATTTAGTGGATATGATGTTTAGAGTGTTGAAAACAGTTTTACAACTGTTGATACAAAGCCCTCATATAAAAGATGGCGGTGGGCTTAGATACTTGTAACATCACGCAATATGTTCATGGTGGAATTAAGTAAACCTGATATTGACCATTGGATTTAATCACTTTAGGGATTGTTTGCCTTTTACGCATGGAATAGGAAAATGGGTTTTACATGTGTAAATGTTACATGTGAAAACACATTACCATGTTTGTCAAAATCATCATTTTCACATGAGTATATTCAAAGGTTTTAGATGTGTTTGAATTTTTGGGTGTTTTTCACAAATTTCTCAAAATCCATGAATATTTAAGAATGAAACTAAACGTCTTGATGCTTATCATCAATATGGGAATTGTACAGTTCGAATTATGAATTGATGGCCTATAAAAGTGCAGAAAATTAGATCTTTAGGCTAGGATTCTGCTGTCCTTTTTCACAAATTATTCAAAATCTATGAAGATTTAAGATAATCAGGTAAAAGGTCTTGGGGTTTTGAACAGTTTGGATTACAAATATGGGGCCCATAGGATTGTATAGTGAATCATAGCATGAAATAAAAAACTAATGAAAGAAAGTACTTATTCATAATTCATTTGTTTTCCATCTATCATCATCATCAAAGCCTTGTCCCAACTATGTTGTTGTCGGCTATACGGATTTTGTTTCTCCATTCCAATCTTTCATCATCATCATCATCATCATCAAGGCCTTGTCCCAACTATGTTGGGGTTGGCTACACGAATTCTGTTTCTTCATTCCGATCCAGAGTTGCCAGATTCGCCCCCACCCCTTGCGTTTCCTGTATCAGTTCGCCCGTTCGCGAATCGAAACACTAATCTAAGCGTCCCCCATTGTTATGTAACAAGATCAAGAAAGAAAGAAAAAACAGCAGAGAATAGAAAGTACAAATATGTAATACTAACCTTATTAGTCGTTGCAATCATATCTCTCCCTCTTTTGTAATAAGCTACGTCATGCTCCTTTGACTAGACAATTTTTTTAATTTTATTTTTATTAGACTAGCAAGGATTTATGGTTTGTGACCTTTAAGGATTTGAGTTTGGCTTACTGGAACAATTTCTTTTCTAAATAGACTAGCAAAGCGTGAATGACAATGATGTTTATGTTTACAATTTTTTATCTTCACACACACATATATATATTAACGTCTCATAAAAATATAATACAGCGAATTACGACTCCAAATACCGTACCGATGAAGCGTACCCCAACGTACCGCGTCCTACCCTAAGTAGCGTACCCCGTACCCGTACCCCGTATCGAAACGAACCGCGTTTCTGGTAACATTGTTCCGATCTAGCTTGAGCCAAATACTCAGATAAGTTATACTTCTTCATATATCTTTTTATTACCTCCATCCACGTCCTCTTTGGCCTACCCATTCCCTTCCCCTTGGTGGGCCATCAACTTTCTTAGCCAAACTTTTTCATACCGGTGCCGTTGCCGGCCTATGTTGGACATGTCCAAACCATCTCAAACGGGTGTCTCCACCTTTCTTTGATGTCGTTGTCTTTCACTAAAACCTTTTGGTCATTGCTCTTAATATATTTGACATGATCTAAGTCCCTACTTTTCGTTTCTTTTATTATTGCAAGCTTGAAAATATCCATCTCTCCTTCTCTTGTTCCGATCTATCTTGAGACAAATTCTCATATAAGTTACACTTCTTCATATCTAGTTTTACAACCTGTATCCATGTCCTTTTTTGGCCCACTCCTTCCCCTTGTTGGGCCATCAACCTTTTAGCCAAAATTTTTCTTACCGGCGCCGTTGCCAGCCTACGTTGGACATGCCCAAACCCTGTCGAACATGTTTATCTAACTTTATCCCCGATTGTTGCTGCCCCTAAATGCTTTCGAAAGCACTCATTTCTAATTTTATCCTTCCTAGTTTAACCACACATCCACTTCAATGACATGCCCGAATTCATTCGTTTTCCATCTATAGGACCATAAATACAATGACAAGAAAGACTAATATAATCATATGAAGAACATTATCAACATCTATTAATATATCACAAATTATATGTGTAAATAGTTAAATATGTTTAAGAAATCAATGTTATTGGGAAAAATAATCAAGTTGCGGTTGTTCTTCTTGTTCTTTTTAAATAAAAAAAAAAATAAAGAAAAATCCGGAACATCAACCTTATATATTAGGATGTCTTCTAAAGTTAAAAAATGTGTTTATGAAAAAAGTGGAAAAAAAAAAAAGAATATAGCACAAAACTGCTTATGTACAATTGAGCGCTTTAGTTGAATGCTTCTTACTTATTCATCTCTAAAACCTCCAAAAAATCGCAAAAGTTCTTAATAAGATGTTTTGTTAGCCACTAAATAACCTTTTAGATAGAAATACTAACCAAAAGAAAGGGAAGAAAGAAAGCCAAAGATTACTAACATTAACCTCTTGGTTGTGACTAGTCTCACTCAGCTGAATCGCTTGAATCGTATGATTCCACAAAGCAAATATCAAATCGTAAGATTCACATCTGAATCTAAAGATTTACCTGCAAATGGGATTCATTGCATAGATACAAATTGTTTTCATTACTGTTTGATATCAATCATAGGATTGGAGATACAAATCGGAGGATTTTGTCAAAATGCCTATGATCAATTGCTTAACCAAATCCTTTCAAAAATAAAAATAAAAATCAATTGCTTAACCAAATGCAAGCCGTGTAAAGCTTCTATTAGTGGCCTTTTGCAAGTAGGATATGTGAGAGTTTCATATCTGTTTAGGTGTGAAAATGACCTTATTTACACACCAATTTCACACATGAGTGCAAACAAACATGATGATGCATAGTCATTCATTATTCATTAAGCATGTGAATCATTTATGTAAATGACTGCCAACGTTATAAAAAAATTGTAAATGAGTGCAAAAAAAAAAAAAAAAGAAAAGAAAAAAACCCTTAAATTTTAATTAAATTCTTGGGCTTTTAAATTGATTGCTAATGATGTCCAACTATGTTGATATCTAAGCTATTCGTAATCTAGGACTTGCAATGCACTCCAACTGGTGTTGCCGCCGCCAACTACCACCACCTACATGCGCTTGCTTTGACAGCTGTGCACACACATATGAATATGTCATGCTGCTTTATAGTTACTGATCCTTTCGGAATGCTGATTACTGCAGCTTGAAAAGGCTTTGCATGACATGCGTGCAGAGTCTGCAGAAACCAAGTATTCTGCTGATAAGAAGTCTGCTGATGCTGATGCCTTGGTTGCTAGCGTCGAAGAGAAATCATTGGAGATAGAAGCAAAGCTGCATGCGGCTGATGCCAAGCTGGCAGAAGCAAACCGGAAAAGCTCAGATATGGAAAGGAAGCTACAAGAGGTAGAGATCCGTGAAAGTTCACTTCGTAGAGACCGTTTGTCTTTGAAAGCAGAGTATGTCTTAATGCCCTCAAAGTTCTCTCTTAGCATGATTTCTTGATCTTTAACAGCACGAGGCTGCCCTTTGGCTAATGTAACTATAATTAATCATATTTAGGCGAGATACACATGAGGCTGGTCTCAGTAAGCAAAAGGAGGAATTGCGAACATGGGAAGAAGGCCTACGGAAGAGTCAAGAGAGACTTTTTGAGGACCAGAGACTTCTCAATCAGAGAGAGGATAAAGCGAATGAGAGGGACAGGACTCTTCATCAGAAAGAGAATGATCTTGATGAAGCTCAAAAGGAGATCGACAGAGCTAAATTGAATTTGAAAGAGAGGGAAGCTGATATAATTACCAGATTAACTGCCCTAGTTAGTAAAGAGGAGGTGAGTTTTCTCATCTATTTAATATTTGCTTATGATTGGATCTTCACCATCAAGAAAGGTATGGTTGGTTCTGCATCAAGAAACTTTAGTTCCTCCCACCACACCACTTAGGTGAGGTCTGAATAAGATGCATGATTTGCTTGGGGTTAAAAGTGAAAATCTTCCTAATATAGTTTCAGTTGTCAGTGCCATGTAATGCGGAAGGGTTGCTTCTTACTACCCCCTTGAACCCAAAAACTATTGTTTTTAGTTACCTTCTAACATATTCTCTGTCTTTTGTAAGTCACTTTTTTACAATTTGAGATGTATTTAAATACACCCTTACATTTGTCACTCTTTCACGATTTCTGTACTGTGCCCATATCTTTTCATATGCAGGAAGCTGATGCTCGGAAGAAGAACCTAGAGACAAAAGAACAGGAATTAGTTCAGCTAGAACAGAAGCTTTATGCCAGAGAACGGGTGAGTTTACTGTCAATGTTGTATGGGAGCTTTTCCCTTGCATTTTTTTTTAAATTTTTTTTCTTAATTATCTAAATTACTGATCGGTTTTGGATTTTGTTTAGCTTTTGGGGTGCCCTAAAAGTTCAAAACTCTAAAATCTGCTCCACTCAATGTTCAGCTGGTTGGCTTAAGGCTCTTGGTTGGATGTCTTAAGACTTGATTGAGTTTTTAATCAACAATTTCTCTTGCAGTGGGGAGTATAGTACTAAAGCAAGTCAACTTATACCAATTGAAGTCTTCAAAAATGTGTACGATATGCATAATATGTGTAAAGGATGAAAAAAAATGCGAAAAGGTATAAGAGGGGAAGAGGAGAGGGATTACAGAAAATTTGTGATGACTGGTTTCACTAGGGCTGTGTGACCAGCCTATTGCCTCTTTTTTTTTTTTTATTACGGTAAAATTTATTGCTCAAAAAAGAAAGAGAACAAAAGATAACAAGAAGAAACCCCCAACAACCAAAAAAATCAACTAAACATCAAAAAGAATTGAAGTACGGAAAACTCCCTCTTTTGCAAGAGCATCCACCATGACATTAGCCTCTCGAAAGACTTGGTGAAAAGAAGCACCCAAACGACTAGAGATATCCTAAAATTTATATTAATGTGAAATGACATTGCTTTTTATTTTAATGTGATTCTTAA
This sequence comes from Litsea cubeba, assembly GCA_012931725.1. Lineage (NCBI taxonomy): Eukaryota > Viridiplantae > Streptophyta > Magnoliopsida > Laurales > Lauraceae > Litsea > Litsea cubeba. Next base: position 10,189,350 of record CM022953.1, read on the forward strand.
AATTTAGAAGAAACCTCCTTATGTTTCAGAATTGCAAAAGAATCCCTGAATTTTATAAAATTACAAGTTTGTCTTGATTCACTTCTCAACACTCCCAATCAAGCTGGAGCATAGCACAGCTTGTTATAGCGAGGCATGCTAGTGATGACAAATTTTTTGATAGGGTGTCTTCGGACACTTGAACAAGTTTCCTTAGTCCTTACACATGACAACAGTGAGATTAAGGTCAACATCAAGATTTGTAGGGTTACCTGATGGTATGCCTGACTCTGGAACTTCTGTTGGTGGTTTGTCTGATGAAATTCTCTTTCAAGTGAGAATATTATCTTAAAGTCCCTTTTATGGGGTTTTAGCTTTTTCTAGGGTTTTATTATCCTGGATATTAACTGTAGCCAGAGGTGGCATAAGTTGCTTGAAACAGACTAAATTGAAATGGTGCTCCCTTAGCTGCCTTGCTAATCTCCTCCGAGTAGAATAGAAGGGCTCTTCCTAAGGTGATCCCACCAACCACAATTACTAAATTTGGCCTTGCATTATAATTTCTAAAACTGGGTCCCATGTATCACTATTTCTAAATGTGGGCTCCACATTACCACGATTTCTAAAGCTCTGCTCATGTTATAGTTCCTAAAGGTGGGCGGTGGGCCCGCGCTATGATTTCTAAAATTAGGCATCACATACCACAATGCATATTTTTCCGGTCAGAAATTCTAGTGGCGACAAAACATGTAATTTTGAGAATTCAAGCTGTATGGAATTTTTGTGCAGAATTTCCAGCATGAAGAAATGGGGAATCTAAGAATTCAAGATGTATGAAATTCTCATGCAGGAATGCCAGCATGAAGAAATGGGGAATCTAAAAATTCAAGATATATGAAATTCTCGTGCAGAAATTCCAGCATGAATGAAACAAGGAATTTAGGAGTGATAGAATTCAGAGGCATTTCAAACTCCAGCATTTGGAATTTACTGACATCAACCAAACAGGAATTCTAGATATTCCAGTAAAGAAATGGGCCCTTAATGATTCCTTTTGAGTTGTTTTTTCTTAATTAAAATTTATTATTTGTTTTAAAATCTGTAAATATAAGTGTGTTCTGATTCTGTTGTTTTTCATATTTGTTTTATTGTCTGCAAAACTTTAGTGTTCTGATTCTGTTGTTTTCATTTATTTTTCAGATGGAAATTCAACAGATCATTGATGAACATACTGCTGTTCTAGATTCAGAAAAGCACAAGTTTGAGCTGGAGATGGTCCAAAAGAGAAAAGCTCTTGAGCAGGAGTTTGAAAGAGAGCTTTCTGCAGTGGAGAAGAGGGAAGCCAGTATCAAGAGCAAGGAGGATACAATTGCTAAAAGAGAACAAAGTCTACAGAAGAATACAGAAAAACTGAAGGAGAAAGAGAAGGCCTATGATTTGAAATCTAAAGAACTGAAGGATAAGGACAAGTCAATCAAAGCAGAAGAGAAGGGGTTAGAGATGAAGAGGAAACAAGTGGAGACTGATAGACAAGAGCTACTGAATCTCATTGACAAATTTGAGAATGACAAGGCTTCAGTGGAAGAAGAAAAAGAAAAAATTCTTAAGAAGCAGCAAGATCTTATTGTTACCGAAGAAGAGAGGAAACAATTTTTCTGCCTTCAGACAAATTTGAGGCAGGAAATAGACAATTACCGTGGTGAGAAAGAATTGGTTATCAAAGAAAGGGAGGAGCTGAAGCAGGAAAGAGAGAATTTTGAGAGAGAGTGGGAGGTGCTGGATGTGAAAAGAGCTGAGATAGCTAGAGAGATGGATTGGGTCAAGGAGGAGAAGGAAAATCTGGTGAAATCGAAAAAAGAGGAAGAGGAAAGATTAGAAAGTAAGAGGCTAGAGACAGAGGCTCTGATTCAGAGGGAATTCGAAGCTCTCAGATTGGAAAAGGAGGCATTTGAGGGAACCATGCAACTTGAGCGGTCCACATTATTGGAGGAGGCTCGAAAAGAGCGTGACAATATGTGCCGTGACTTTGAACTCCGGATTTGTGATCTTGAGGCATCCATGCAAAATAAGCGCGAGGAGATGGAGAACCAGTTGCAGGAAAAAGAGAGGGCATTTGATGAAAAAACGAGTAAAGAACTCTCTAATAGTAATTCCCTAAGAGAGCAAGCTATAAGGGAAATGGAAGAAACGAATTTGGAAAAGCAGAGGATCGAGAGAGAAAAGAAAGAGATTGCCACCAGCAGAAGGCTTCTTGAACATGACCGTTTTGAGATACAGAATGACATCAATGAGCTTGGCCGACTTAGCAAGACCTTGAAGGACCAACGGGAACAGTTTATTAAGGAGAAGGGGCGGTTTCTCGCTCTAGTTGAGCAGCGTAAGTGTTGTGAGAATTGTGGGGAACCATTAGTGTGTGACCTCCAACCCTTATTGGAAATTGAGGATTCTGGGGTTGCTGCTCTTCTTCCAAGTCTAGAGGGTAGGCTGGCCTCTTATGAGAAGCGAAAAACTGAAGTGTCTCCAGGAGGAACTGTTTCAAATAATGTTACTCCTAGCAGTCGCATGTCCTGGCTTCAGAAATGTAAATCAAGGTTGTTTATTTTTTCAGCAGGAAAAAAAGATGACAATGGTACCCAAGGTGGAGCAGATGGGTCTCCTTTGTTTAACAGGGAATTGTCTGAAAGGTTTAATGCAGCCGAAGATGAACCAGCACCTTCCTGTGGTGTTGTGAGTGATTCAGTTGACGTCCGGAGGATCCAATCTCATGCCAGCAATGGAGAGATGGAAGGTGAACCTATAACTGATGCGCAGAGTGACATGGCCAAGGGACAAGGAGATTCCGAAGGTTTATCCATATCACCTGAAAATGCAGGAGACTCCCAACCTGTGGCACAAGGGGTTTCTGTAGACTCACAACCTCCTTTAAAGCGTGGCAAGCGTGAACCTGGTAAGAGAGGTAGGCTTAGAGGCACACGCTCCCTTAAGCAAGTTGTGGAAGATGCAAAGGCTTTCCTTGGGGAAAGCTTTGGAATGGATGAAGATGAGCACCTGAATGGAAAATCTGAAGATCCCGGACAGGCAAATGAAAGGAAGGACGATTATCTTTATGCAGATGGAAGATCTAGAAATGTTGGGCGGAAGCGGCAATACAGCCACAATTCTAGAACTACAACTAGCGAGCAGGATGCTGATGACAGTGAAGGCCGTTCTGCTAGTGTCACTACAGGAGGGCGACGGAAAAGGCGACAAACAGTGGCTCCAGGAATGCAAACTCCCGGTGGGAAACGGTACAACTTCAGACGATCCACAGTGTAAGTCACATATGCTAAATGACGAAATGGGGCCACCAATGTACGTGGTTTTGCTAAATTTCTGTGTGCACGTTGTAAATTGAGGTCCTCATTATTTACGCACTGAGGGAAAAATGGAAAAGAAGTAATATACTAGTCCCTCATCTTCAGCACTACAATCAGGGATATGTGGAGGGGAGGTGCCTTACCACTGATCTACCAGTGGATTGGCACCAACACCTCTCTTCATGAGCATTCAGTCTATGTTAGGGTTGAACATCTACATTGTGGATGTATACTACTCTAGCTGCCATGTTGCATGCAGCACACTGGCATTTGCCCTGTGAAGCATAATCAAGCCTTTTCGTTATATTATGTGATATATTGTATTTTAGTGTAATGTAATGAGAGCATTGTCTATGTGTCAAAACAGTGCTGGAACAGCTCCCGTAGTGCAAGCCTTGCCCAATTGTACAGGAACTGAGACTGCAGATCATCCACAGCCAACTACTTTACCTGAACATGAGTTGACTAGAGGTGTAGGGAATTCAGATGAAGTGCCTTCTATTGAACCTGTTGATGCGCCTTCTGATGGAGGTGTGGGTGAGAATGGTGGCAATACGCTCATGTTACATACGACAGTAGAAAATGTTTTGGAAGTTCAAGAGGAGCTTTCATCACAGAAGTTTGTCAGGGTAACTAGCCTCTCTTCCCTCTGATGTTCTACTATAATCAATGAGGGACAATATGCTGCTCTAGATTACTCATCTGGACACTTTCCTAGTTCTAATTCTTTTAACCCTATGAAATATATACTTGCCTGTCGGGAAATTCTGCACATACTTGGGCTTTTGCCCCTTAATTTTTCAGTCTCTGTGGTAGATAGCAAAATCGCAGATGCAAGAGAACGGTACAGGAAACATTCAGTCAGTTAGGTTTGGTTCTCATAAACAGTAAATAATTTGGGTAAAAAATGGAGAAGATAACAAGGGGAAATGTTGAGAGATTGGGTGGAAATCTTGTGGTTAGGGGAACCAACGCCCCACCTATAGGGGACGAGAGTGCATGAACAGCTCTCTCATAGGACAAGATAAAATTGCAGATTTACCTCAGAGGAACACAATTCTAAGAAGGCATAACACTATGTTTGTGTGTGTACGAATTAGGGGGCTGGAACCCACCATGATGGCGGCTTCTTTTACCTTGATCATGAAATGGAATTGAGTACATGTACTTTTTCTATAGCTTAACTGTTCGTTGCATTTTATAGTTCACACTGGCCCAGGGATTGATTCCTGGGTGCTCAAGCTCTAGTAAAGTATCACTCCTGGACAATAGCCCAATGTGGCCAAAAAACAATATAAAGAGAGCAAGGAACACAGTTCATAGTTCAACTCTTAACACACAAAACTGTCTAATGTTTTTGGTGCTTCTAGAAAGAGAGAGCCGGCCATGTCCTATGCATGAGAACATGGACCAAATTCATTTTACCTTAAAAAGGAATTGAGGGACATTTGCCAGTATATCCAGGGATCCTCAATTGGTTACTACAATGTTTGATCATTAGTTGAAAGCTAGTCATGTCTATTGATCAGGTCGGCCCCACTTATACCAATGTGCCTTGTAGGCTTCCCCATATGTACACTGTGGACCTTACTGCAGTAAATACTTTCCCAATGTAGGCAACTTGCGGTTTTTTTTTTAATCACCATGTGGGAACTCCCATGACCAATCCAATTATCTCATTCCCATTAACCTCCAATGAATTGGCACTCCCCCTCATTTGACACTAATCTGAGTTATGATTGAATTTCATAAAAAAAAAAAAATGTAACTTAGGAAACTGTTGAACTTGAAGGCTCATAAATTAATGGTTGTGGTGATCTGACTGGGATGAATTTTATCAGTCATCCGTGATGAGACCTTTCCCATCACATTGTGCTCCCATGATTGGCATGCATCCAAGTGGGTCTCACAAGGGGTTAGATCTTTCTCTCTAGCTCAAGCTGTGAGGTCAGAAAGTTCTATATATAGTAACGAAGTAGTTTAATTTATTTACTATATTCAGTAATCAGAAAGGCCATTTAGTTATGAGCATAAAACCCTTAATCAAACTACTTATTTGACATTGCAGCTTGAGAAAGGGGAATTTGGGTCAGAGACAGACGGAGCAGTCATGAAGTTGGTCAAATGCGATGGTCAGAGGGAAGAGGAAGTGAATGGGACGACAGAAGCGGCTGATCATGATGAGGATGGATATAGGACCGAAGATGGTGAAGATGACCAATATGGGGATGATGAAGAGGAGTCTGAGAGGCACAATGCTTCAATAGGGAAGAAGCTGTGGAAATTCTTTACAACGTGATGTGTTATGTGATTGTCTTTTTATTTACGGGGTCTTGACTGCATGGTTTTTTCGTGTCTGCTGTTAAGAGCTCTGTGATGTCTGTATTTCATTCAAATAAGTACGGTAAAAACTCTTTTTTAGGTAGGAGATGATTTTTCTTATTTTCTCTTCTCAAAAGGAATCACTGTTTTATTATTTTCTCTTTGTTTGTTTCCTGTACTAAATTTGAAGCTGTTTTAACCGGCAGCGTTAACTTCATTGTATGAACAGCTTTACATTTGTGTGGTCTTGATTGTTTCAATCATGTCAAGATGCGAGGACGGTGTATCAGGGGAAACTGTACTGATGGCTTATGGATAGTTTTAACTGAAAATGTATGGTTCTCTGTATGTGTAGAAGATCCAGTTAATTCGTTCTGCTGGTGACACCATGGATGGGCTTGTGCTAAATTCCATACGATTAGCTATAGTTCTCTCTCTCTCTGGGGTGCTGCATTTACACCCAAAGTCCAGCTCGGAGATCGCTTCTTCTGATACTGGATTCTGGATAAATGTCTAATGCTCAACGCGTTCTTAGTTAGTTAGAAATGTGGGGGTAAATACACTTTGTTTTTTGTAGAGATTGTAGCAGGTTGCTGCTTGGAGGTGGATGATGGTCTTAATTATCTTTTTACAGGAATGAACGTGTCAGGAGGAAGATTTGTCATTGGTCAGACAGCAGATGGACTAGAGTGTTAAAAGCAGGGATGGCAGCAGGTGTTGTACAGTTGAAGCAGATCAGTAAGATATAGCTGCATACTATAGGGCTATAACTGTGAAACCGGTCTACTCTACTGAATCTTTGGACCACGATAATTAATTATTTCCAAAGTTCTTGTCTGAGCCTTTTGAACATTTGAGGTCTGACATTCAAAAATGGATCTTTTGAGGAACTTGGATTCAGGAAGAGTATTTTAATTTTCTCTGGATTGAAGATTTGTTTCTTTAGTTTTGAAGAGAGCTCCGCTCCATGTAAAATTATCATGTACCTCAATTTATTGTTAGCTGTGCTATGGATGCATGTATTTTTGCTCCTTTCATTTCTATTGTTGAGAAAAAAATGAAAAATGAGATGACTGCCTCCTGACTGAGACAAGCTTATGATGGCACAGTGGAATGCGCTTATTTTTGCCCTCACCCCCTCAGGCTAACTGGGCCTGTCTTGTAGGGCCCAGCTGGGGCACCATTTGTTCCATCTTCTGACCACTATCTGAATGAAATTGAGCAGCCATTGGATTAAACTCGTGGTAACAATAATGCATTTTAAAACCGTTAAAAAGCTTGAGGGCCTTGGAACATATATTCCTTTCTGGGGATCGGCTTGGAGTCATACAAGGCCGAATCAGACCCAGATAGAGACTTTTAAAACTTTTGAGCAGCATTGACTTGTTGCTTAGATGGTTCTGCTTGAAATGAAATTACAGGGCCCATAGCTCCCCAGGAATCCATCCATGGCAGGTTTACTTAATAATATCCACTGACCACTTGGCCAAAGTAACAGCCATAAAATTTGAGCCAAAATTTTCTAGTAAGCAGTGCCAGTTTCAAAAGCCTTTATATAATGAAAATGTGATCATGCATGCATTGTCTCTTCTGTCCTACTACACCCAACAATAAAGAACTGTGCGATTGAAGTTGCACTTAAATCAAAACATTTAACATGCTTAGGTACTTAAATCAATTGAATTCCCTACACTTTGGAAAGTTCTGCCAATTTTTATATGGACCAAATCTTTCAGTAATCCTTTCGCCTGCGGTTTTCTTTTATTTTAAAATAATTAATTAATTTTTTTCACCATTTATTGAATTATTTAAATTTCCAGGCACTTTTTTCATACGAACATCGAAGAAATCACTTTTTTTTTAGTCCATCAAAAATAATTTCCCATGGAGTCGAAGCTACTTTCTTGTGCACCACAAAAATGGAAATATTAATGCAAGCACTATACAAAAGCACATGCTATTAGGAATTATAGAGAAAAGCAATTCTAAATTCCCTCTCATAAAAAAAAAAGAGATATTTCGTAGACTTGAAGAAAAAAAAAATATATATATATATATATTTTTTAATCTACTTTACTTTCACAAAAGCATTATGGCAAACCACATAAAAGTAGCGAGCACAAAAAAAGGAACTCTTCTTTATTCTTTAAAAACAATGTTATACGAAGGTAGCTTTTAAGTTCCAACACTACGATTATATTAATTATACTAAACTGAAATAAGTACATTCTCACAATTAATTATAAGTGTTTTGAATCTAAATGTCGCGATTCTAAATTCAGCCTAATTTAGACATGTATGGGGAGAAAAAAAATAAATTAAACCTATTTAGTAAATATATATCATCACCCAATTTCTTTTGGCAGAATGGAAACATACACTTAATACACTCCGTGGCTTGAAGAGAGAGATCTTCTCCAATGTGTTGAGGTTCTTTTATGTGGTTTTTAAGGTATTAAGTGTAAATTTCCTTGAAAACTTTGCAGATGTAGCCCAATGAGTCAACACTCATTACTCAGTTATTTTCTGGTGAGGCCGAATCGAACGTGGAAGCACATATTCTGACTATCAAATCCCTTAAAAGAAATCATCTGCAATCAATCAAATATAAGTCATCGATACATGTGAATATCTATTAAAAAAGATCTATATATTGGAAAAAAGTCTTTATCATTAATTCCTAATTGGAGGGTTCTATATATATAAAAATTCCTTTTTGTTTTGTTGATTATTTTGGATTTTGATTTGTTCCTTTTATTCTGTATTTGGCAGAATTCATACTCACATTATATATTTCTCCGGCGAGAGTCCAATTTGCTTGTAGAACCCATTTAGATCCATGGAATGAGGGATTGAGGCAATGGAAATGACATGTGTTTTTATCTAAAGAAATCTCAATTTTAAACTTGACTTTTATTTAAGATTTATATCTCTTAATAAGTTCTTATCTTTAAATCAAATAACTTATTTGGAATGATGAGAATGAAGAAAAAACAATGATTATTTACTTATTTTGAGTATTTTCTTTACAAATTTATTGATAGGTAAATATGTGAATTAATAAAGCACAAGGATTTCTTTTCTGCCAAACTGATGCTGATAGATCAATTCACACTAGTTATCTAGGTATCAATCACTAGCATACCGTGCTCTTCTCACACCACATTTTTACCACGGGACCAATTTAGCAGAAAATAAAGTGCAAGGATCTTTTTCCCCAATTCTATCTCTTCATTTTATTGTCTTATATTTAAAAATTCAGTTGGATCACTATTAGGAGTTTAGTTCATAAGATTTTTGTTGAGATACAAATCGTGATCCACCTCCTATAGGTAAGTATTTGAAATAGAACATAGATTTCTTTGTTGAAATTGCCTTAACATTAAGAAAATATCTTTACCATCACTTGTTATCATGAAATAAACAAGAAATCTCTACATTAAGTGAATATAATTATTAAAGTAATCCACTCGAGTAAAAGACTCAGCAAACAAGGGCAAATACTAATAGTAAAATATATGTTTTTCAATTATATTTGGACAAAAGATTAAAGAAGATTTTGTTTGTTTATTATGAAATTATTATAAAGAATATATTTAAAATCCTTGAATTAAAATAAAAAATACAAATTCTTGAAAAAAACAGAAAATATACAATTTTACCTTATTATTTTTTTAGCTGTCTCCAATATCCTACTTATATATTCAATTGTACCTTAGAGCAATGTGATATAAGAAAATTAACAAAAGATTAGATAGAAATTCTATTTATTCAACTAAATATGAAAAATAATCTAGCATACCCAAAAACGCTACAAAGTACAATTTAATTAGAGAGATCCCGAAGTTTGAAATGAACTCTAATACTTTTCTTCTTTCAAACTCATCAAAAGCCTGCAAACGGTAGTCAAAAACATAGAGGAAGAAGCTAGAAGGCATAGAGAGATATCATGACAGGAACATGGGAGGAAGTCATACTATTGTGTTACTTGTCATGTATAGTTTACTCCCGGTGCATTATACATGTATGATACAATATAAGTGAAATTCACACAATCAAGCAACGTTCCATCTTTGATACCCTAAGTGGCTAAGTTATGTGGCCCACTTTAATTTTGTTCTCACCATACATTGGATCTTTAGGATTCTAATATGATCCTTGATGCTATGGATTGTATAATTTCTCAACCAAAAGCCATTTTAAGCTCTATTTTGATGATTTACAATGGGGCTCGACTTTTAAGAGTCCCATTTAAATTCCATTCCCATATGTGTAGGTTCTCTCTCCTCGCATGCATGCATGCGGGAGTCTAAAAATGGTTTTTGATAGAGTCTAGAAATAGTTAAATTTATTTTTCTCTTTATATTTGTAAAAGTGTTAAAGCTAAAACGCAATTCAATCAAGTGATGATGAAGCTGATCGTGATGAAAATGATGGTGAGCCAAATCAAAGGAATTGAAATCTCACCTGCAGCTGACACACGAAGTAAAATAGTTGTTCAAAACCACTTTAAATTTCAAAAAGTAGGTGTTACTACAAGAGTAACAGGCCTGGGATCAGGAATTATGGATCTGGATTCCTCCTTTGGACTGTGGATATGATTAAATAATGATAAACCTACTGCCATAATTTGTAATTTGCAACCCACATTGTGGGGCCCACAATAGGCACATTAGATTGTTGGAGAAAAATGACCCCATGTCGATTGCATGTGCCCAGCTTAAATCCAAAGTTCTCAACTTGATTTTGTGATGGTGACCATTAAATCAAAAGTTTGTAACATAAAAGGTTGGAGTTAGACAATATTGATCTATCCATGTTTAGAGGGCCCCTCATAAGATGGTAGCTATCACTAAATGAGAACAATTTTTTAACCATGCAATCTAATTATAAATCCCATTTATCCAGCCACCCATCATGCCAAAAGCTAGTTAAAGTGGGCCGAACAAGTTGGTTTACACTCTCGGTTGATTGGACTTTTGATTGCTTACCCTTTTAACTATGTTGGTTTTGGCTCTTAGTTTTTCAAGTTGTTCGAACTTGTCATCTCTTTTCATTTGTGTGGGCTTTCTTCCTACTTGTGCGGGTTCATTTCCCACTTATGTGGGCCTTCTTTCTGCTTGTGTGGGTTCTCTTCCCGTGTGTGTGATCCATCTTTCTTTATGAATTCTACTTCCCACTGAGTCCTATATAAATTTTGTCCCTAACTCCACTAACTACCATTTCTCATTCAATACAATTTTACAATGAAGCATCACCAGCTTAGGCATCTGCCCACGATTGTCACAGCTCACAACCAACATTCTTGGGATGGCGAAGGCAAAGTTACTATCGTGAGATTTTCAAAATTTTAGTTTTCTCATGGATAATCAAAATAATTAAAATGATTTTAAAAATGCATAAATTGAGAATATATGAATTTTAGCTAGGGATATTGACCCGTACAGCTGTCTTTAGACCTGATATTTGCCCATAAGCGGTCGAAGTTTAAGTTTTTTCCACATAATCGTTCCTCCAATATTCTAGGGCTGTACGATATTGCACCATTATTGTACGAATAGTTCTACATAATATATTTAAACTTTGACTATTCTAGGGCAAATGTCAAATCTAGAGGATAGTCGTACGATCATAATCCCTTTTAGCAAAATCTTGCAAATTTATTACAAAACCCACTGTTTACTTTTCAACCAATTCTTAGAATTTGAAATCATTTTGGTAAAAAGTTAAATAATAAAAAAGGTTAACCATCCTACTTTTACTCCAATCAAAATTAGTATTTAGTTAGCCATTACTTTTTATTATTTTATAATTCTCTTTTATTTCTTGTCAATGCATTGCACCTTAACTATTGGAAATCATCCAACAAAAGCGAATAAAAAGATAGCCTACAACCTTCACTCATGCCTATCAAAAACAAGAAAAGGTCTGAATCACTTTAGATGATAATTACTAATACCTGACATTAGTTCAATACTTCAATTGCACTTGCTAGGATGGCAAACAGAGTATCATAACTTGCAATAAAAGAAATGCGCCCCCCTCCCCCCCTCTCGCTTATTAAATAAAAAACACTGTTGGTTTGCATTAGAATGCATAGGAATTGAATACTTAGGGTGGTGGTTAAATATGAAGATTAAAGGTGAATTTTCAAAAATGAACATCAAATAACATTTTCTTTTAGGGAAATAGAATTAAAAGAAGATGCCATTTGATGCTCAATTTTTGAAACTCACCTTTGATATTAATTTCTAACGGGGCTTAAGAAAAAAGAAATAATTTTATATCTTTCCTAACCCACTGGTGATTCATACCACATTGTGTCTTGTAAATCCCATTTTTCCATTAATTTATTACCATTCCTCATGTTACAAACGGATAGTAAATGAATACAAAAACTTTATTGAAAAAAATCCATTTATTGAAGAAAATTAAAGAACAACTTCAGTGTTTTTCATCTTTTGTTATATGCATCTACAATGTATTGCACCATCTGGGCAATGTGCGCCGACCTTTCTACATTATCCTTTCTCCAAGCTGTACAATTAGTTCTATACATACTGTTGCCTACTTCTGGTCTGCTACCTTTTTTAACCCTCCAGACAACTGCAACCACTTCTTCATATGATCTTTCAAGTCACTAGGGAAAAAAAAGAAAACAAGGATTTAAATTTTCTTTTTTTACTAATAACTGCCAAAGGCTACTGACAGATTACAAAAATCTTAATGATGGAAAGGTCATACGCACTTGCAATGAGGTTTCCTGCAGTTTAGCTCGTTGAAATGTCTATGCAGTCAAAGGAGAGACCACCTTATCTCACCTAGAATGCAACCTCACCAAGAATGCAACCCCTTCAAGCGCGAGTCTTGCATTTCTTACCATGAAGGAAACGAAGTTTGATTCTGTGGCAATTTGGGTAGTTTCAACTTGAAGCATAACACTCATGAGCATGTACCAAAAGACCAAGGAGTTGCTGGATCTGTAGCAATTTGCATTTTGCATTAGTGTACCAGCAAATTTCAACAAGAACAAGATAATAAGCCAAATATGAGAGAGAAAAACTAGACCTTGAACATGTAAAATGCATTCAAGATGAAAAAAAAAAATTTATATGAAAGCATGATGAATGAGGAGATGTAAATGATAGATGGGAAACATGAATACATACATATACAAATACACAAACAAATGTATGTAAATTTTCAGGTGAACTATACTATGTAGCACAGAAGTACATGAGCTCCAAACCATGCACGCAATCCACCTATATGATCACATCTGCTGACACATGCTACGTTTAGTGAATTGGCACCATACCACATCTTACACTCAATTGGATGTAGTTTAACAATTTTATTCCTTTTCCACCCTTGATCTTGAGGCTTTAATAGCTATTCCATATGATGGCCAATCAGGCTGATCTTTTCCACCCCTTATTTAAGTATATAGCTTCTGCATCCCCAATCCCCAATGATTAGCATGAATCCAAGTGTGTGCCATAGGGGCATGGATATTTAGAATCCCGTAGAGGTGATGCATCACTCAGCAGATCAATAGTGATGCACATGTATGATCAATTGGGCTCTGTAGGATTCCATCTCCCTCCGAACACCCACTCAACTTCCATAAATTGGCATCCTTACAAGAACAAATACATACATATATAGATACAGATTTGTTTGTGTGCGCGTGTGATAAGAGGTACCATCAGGTGTCAACAGTTGGCAACTTATGACCTTAACTTAGGTGTGAACCTTCCATTTTCTTTCAACTCGCCCACCAATGATCCATTGACCCCTCACTCAGTACCCCACCTCATGAATTGTCATTCACCCCAAATTGGCACTCGTTTGACTATTTCTCACCATTGGATTGAAAGCCCAAAATATTGGCGCCTTCAAAGCGATCAAACTTTAGGGACAATGGTTTTAAAAAATCGGTCAAGTCCGAGTCAATTGAGTCAACTTGAACTCAGCAAGTGCCGAGTTGAGTAACCCCAGAAGTCACCTAGTTGGCCGAGTCCTATGGTTTTTGGCTCTTAAACAAACTTATTTCCTATTATTTCTATTGGGAAAAGCTGCGGGAGGGTCTTAGGGACATTGCCACTAATTTTAGACTGTTACAACTGCCTTCTTTTAAACATCCAAGCTTTTGACGATCAGTGATCAGCTGTACCATTCATTGAATGAAATATAAATGTGGGGTATCTATAACAACTTTAATTCATTACTCATAAATGAAACTCTAGTCTAAACATTCTAAATTTATAGAACCATATTTTCTGAAGATAATGAAGAATACCTGTAAATCTTATTTCTTTAAAGCCTCTTTAGCCTGAATAAGACAATGTGTCAGCTCATGCAAATGTTGGTTTCCCTCTCGATGATAGCAATCATCACATACATCATACTCTGAACAGGTCTCACAATGCCAACCCTTATTTGCGCCGATTTCATTAAAGCATATGAAGCATGTTCTCGTAAATGCAGGAGCCGTTGGATTATGCAAATGATAGAGCACCATCATTGAGGAATGCTTAGCGCGGCGGAGAGTATTGAATTGATAATGATTTACTTGACAAAGCTTCAGGAATGCATGGCGGGTGTCAAAAAACCCGCAGTCAAGAATCCCATCTTTATCTTTAGTATCTGAAGGCACATCTTTCACCTCAACCTGAAAAGTGGTTCGTAATAAATAAAGATTTTCAAATGTTTGTGAATTCTTACATGTGAAAATGTTGAAGTTATTTGAAGAATTGACAAGACCAAGCTTTCAGAAATATTTGCTATAAAATGGTGCTTTTATTTCAGGAACTCACTGGATACAGTAAATGTTTTTCCTTATTTTGTGTAGGGTGCTTGTCCTTCTTATGATGCTTTTCTTCTTCATCATGACACCTGCAATTGAATAGAAGTAAGAAAAAAGCAACCTAAACAATCACATAAGAACTCAAAACTATCAGAATAGTAAAGGCATATTTTTTTTATGAGGCACCAAGTCCAATACTGCACTAGACATGAGAGAATGCCAAATAAACATACAAGACTGGGATAGTCTTATATATGGACCTTATTTCTATGACATTTTACCCTTTCGCATGTGGACTGTTCATGTGATTCAATATCAGATGATAAGTCTAGCAACAAGATGGAAGATTCTCCAAAAGATCACAAATTAGAAGATGCTAACATTTCAACCAAAAAGATTGCCAAGGAACCAAGGTTAGGATAATCCAATGTGGGAAATTTTAGGGAAATCAAGCATCCACCATGAGTGATTGCTCGCAGGTTCGAGATGTGCAAGCAGCCACTTTGTGCAAAAGTGCCAAAGGTTAGGTGTGTCTCCAGTTTGGACCCTCTTAAGACCTTGCTTCGGCAGGACCGCACTAGGTGATGACCAAGCATCCACCATGAGTCTCATTAGATCAATGGTTTGGATCATCAAAACCATGGCGCTGCAAGTACGAACTTGGGTGTCTCAAAAAATTAAACACTTGCTGAGCCAGCATAACTCGGAGTCCTCTTCATCCCAGCAGTACCAAACTCTAATAAAATAAAATGCAATGCTGTTTCCTTTTCTTTTTGAAAAGAGCGGCAAGAAACAACAAACTATAAACTGAAAAATAAACACAATGAAGCCTGATGTGCCACATATACAACAACACCGTAACAAGGTGCTTCATTTATGTGGGGCTCAATTGTGAGCACCAAGCACCTCCTACACTGTGTAACCCAAGGTGATTCAAGCAATGGTGAGTATCACTCTGACAAGGATCAAATACAGTCAAATTAGGGCCAATGCAGTACATGAAGTGTAGGTGATTGTGGCAGGGATTCATCATAGATGGCCCCCAAAATGACCACATGTATGTTAAGCTCATGCTATGTCATTTCTTAAATATGATGCTCACTTGTGACAAAGCTGGAGATTTTCACATTGGTTGCAAATCCATCGCTTTCCAGAAACTATTATTTCACAGCAATGGGAGCAAGCATGTTGCAGATGGACCATGACAAAGTTTCTCTTCATTGGACGGATAGTTTTCCCAAGCTGTGACAAAAAAAGAAGTAGAAAAAAAGTCAATTGTCAAATAAACAGAAAACAAGGTGGGTAAAAGAAATAGACTCAAAATAACTACAAAATTGTAACATATCCACACACACACATAAATATATGGGTCCCTTCTCCAGTAAATCCCTTGTGTATACATACACACATAAATATATGGGTCGCCCTCTCTTGTGGACAGTGGACACACTTGGGCCATTCCAATTCATGGGGAAGGTGGGGATAGAAAGATATCTTTGAGATTTGAGACCTACATGTGTGCAAAATTTCAACTCCGTTTGTTTATCCTAACCCCTTGATCCATGGCTCTAAATTTTAAACGTTTTAGAAGGTATGTTAATCTTTTCCCTGAATGGTTTCTTCTAGTACGTTAGCCATATTTATATGCCATGTATCTTCTAATGCATTTGTATGCCATGTATCTTCTAATGCATTTCCAGCAATTTAATTACATTTTTTCTGCATCTTACACATTTATGAACTGTAAAATGTTGTGTATGAAATTCCGAATATTGTTTTTCCCTGCTTAAATGGTTTTGGCACATTTACTTTTCCATCACATGCATGTATTTGTCTAATATAGATGGATCCATGCGAACCCTCATTATTTCGGCACATGGGACAACCTATGATCGAACCCCCTTTTTCTTTCAGCACAAGGGTCCACGCGGAAGGTCCGAATGTGAGTACAGCCCATATATTTATATATATATATATATTCCATAGGATGTGCATTGGATGTCTACCCAAATGTTAGATCTTTGAATATTTTGGTAGACTGGGTGGCTATCATTTCCATTATAAGTTTAATGTGCAACTTACAAGGATATCGGGTAACACTACTAGTGGAATAATAACTTCAACCTTTTCCATCCAAATTACCAATAGAAGTCAATAGGATCATTAATTTGAGGAGGAGCTGGAAAATCAAAATCCAATTCTCACTTAAAATGTGATTGTTAACTTCTTTTGTACCCCAAACAGTCAGAAATGGATAACCATTTATTCTTCAAAAAACATGGATAACATTTGTGATATGCAGTGCATCCAAATGGATCACTAATCATATGCTAAGTGCCAAATTAACAAACAAATAGTCAATTGTGGAAATTGGAAAAAGCTTTAGTCAAAGTTGCATGATAAATGAAAAGGAAAGATCAGTAAGAAGGTTTACTTTCTGCATCAGGAGCATATCCTCCTCTGAGAGAGTTTCAGAAAAATCTGCGCATCTGACAGTCTTCCGAGCCCTCACGCGTTTTGGCCCTTTTTCTTTCTCTTTCTTGATAATTTCTTCTATGGCACCTGGAAAGTAGTCACCATCAAAATATGGCAATTGAGCCATCGTAACTTCTGCCTTACATTCAACAGCACGCATGAAGAATTGGTCGTATAAATTAGTACATCCCACCACAACTTTTTCCTTGATAGCTTTCTGTATCATTGATAGATACCTGAGAGATCATCCAGAGGATGTCGGATAGGTATTAGAGCCATCTACATTGGACAAATACATGCATGAATGGAAAATCAAATGTGCCAAAACATTTTAAGCAGGGAAAAATAATATTCAAGATTTCATGTGAAATAACATATTAAAGACATATGTGTAAGGTGCAGAAAAAATGAACTTGCATTGCTATAAATACATTAGAAGATGCATAGCACATAAATATGGCTATAATACAAGAATAGAAACCATTCGGGGAAAAGAACATACAAGAATAGAAGCACAAAATAGATGTTGGATTGCAGTTTTTAAGAGCAGAGTTCATGTTACATACTTTATAAAAAATAAATACATTGAAACACATGAACAGTCTCACCATTCCCTCAACCGATCACATCTTGGTGTCTTTTGTATTTCAGGATGGCAATATAGGATATAATCATCGTCTTTTAAAGGGGGGCTAGCCCATAGGTAGAAGCTAGTGAAACCTCGTTTCTTGCAGTAATCAAGGTATCCTATCTGAAACATGTAAAAATAAGATTTTTTTTTTTCACCAAGAATTAATCATCAGTAATCAAGAAAAGAGAGAAAAAACCCAGTAAAGTACAGATATGTACTAATAAAACACAACACTTTCCATGCCCATTTATATGCTGCAAGAATCCATTGAAGAAGTGCATCAGGAAGGGTTTATTGCATACGATACCGGGCCAAAAAGTCGAACCATTTCTAAAAAACAATGTCCGATTAAATAACAAACCCTTTCGTTATTTACATCAAACATTGAATGGATCGCTAATTACAGTTTTAGGACTTGAATTTGTAAAAAACTTGTTCATGGTCTTATCAATATAAACATGGAACCCTTATGATGTTATTTTTGGGACATGCGACCTACATGGTGGGCCCTAGCCAACGCATGACTTGGATGTATTACACATAAGTCACACGTAAGCCATGTGGCAGCATGGAAACAAGCATTCAGAGTGTTGTGATAGACAATGTCAAATGAAAAGGAGCAAAGTCAGACCCAAGAGATTGGAATTACCAATATTGCATGGTAAACGAATGTGCGGAGGGCCTCCCCATTTACAGTCTTGATCTCAGGCCTGAAGTATTTTACAGAATCAAGATATGAAAGATAAACACGCCGCTGGTTTGGGAAATGGCATTCTGAACCAAACTCCTGGACAAACATGCTGAATAGGCACACATCTACCCCTTCAATCTTCTGGAACAACATGATAACCTGGTGAAAGAAAATGAAAACATCATCAAAACTGTCTTCAGGTGAGTTCTTTTGGAGGAATGAATAAATCATAAGAAATGGGCAAATAATTAGAATACAGAAATTTTCTAAGAGAAGGGCAAATACTGGATGACTATAATCTTAAACCTAGATGACTTCTAAGTCTTCATGTACAGTAGTCCAGCTAGAAA
The DNA here is from genome assembly GCA_012931725.1 of Litsea cubeba. Taxonomy (NCBI): domain Eukaryota; kingdom Viridiplantae; phylum Streptophyta; class Magnoliopsida; order Laurales; family Lauraceae; genus Litsea; species Litsea cubeba. The sequence continues at coordinate 10,207,963 of CM022953.1, forward strand.
CACTATGAATAAATCAAACCATGGGCCATAAGTAAAAACTCAGGAGGAGGATCATCTTTCCCAACCAACCCCAAAAATAAAATAAAGAATTAACATGCATTTAAAAATCTCCCCTTTTCGTTCCCTGATCAAGAACTAACTTAAAGCTAAAATAATTACAAAATGGAAAAAGAAAAATAAATTATCTGCTTTCGTTTTTCTACAATGTGAGGTCAGCACCTTTGATTTGTATGGAAATTCACTCGGATAATTCCTGTTTTTAAAGAACTCCCAAAACTCAGGTTGTACTTTCAATTTCTTGTCGACTGATGAGAGTACTCTGATGACAAGACCCTCTGCTCCTGGCACCTGGTAGTCAAGTGGAAATGCCAACTCTCTATTAGTTCTCATAGTAACTAAGGATGAAAATCAAACAATTAATTGATAGACAACTTACCTCATCAGAACTCTTTCCCATCATCTTTGCTCTTTGTTTTCTTTCTTTCTTTAGACGCCTAAACAATTGCTTCTCTATATGGTCACTTAAAAGGGTTCTAGGCAGGTCTTTGGCACCTGGAACAAAATCCTGAGTCAAAGGCTCACACTCTCCACTAGTGATCTCCTTCTGGTAGCAAAAAGGGCAGGTGTATTCCACTTCCTCTTCTTCGTTCCTCTTACCATTAAAAAGGGCACATATTTGATGCTGCCAACCTTTACAATTATCACATTGAACCCACTGCAGAGAAGCATTCATGAGCGTTAAGTAATTCTTCCCATGACTGTTGTTTGTCAAAAAAAAAAAAAAAAAGATTAATCATTAGTAGTGTCCCAATACATTTGGATGGCAACAGTCTCCTGATGTGTCAATTAGCTCAAGACATTATTTGGTCATATGTACCATTGAGATGTGATGGTCTCTTAATGAGGAAGAGGGTTCTTGAGGAATATTCCTGATTAAAAGATCCTAGCCTCTGATTCCTAACTTTGGCATATAGAAAAATTCTTTAAAAAAATAATATTTGGGATAGCTAGGACCTTCCAATCCATAATAATTTTGTAGAATCGTCCATCCACAATAAGACCATTAGATTAGTAGTCTAGATCACTGAAACATTGCGCTACATACGAATGTGTACCTCAGGATATTGTACACATCATGATCAGGACCCTACAAGGTTCCTATTTTAAGCATTAGAATTAAGAGGGTGGGACTGAGATACAGCACTTACCGGCTCTTCAGTTTGCTCATTATTCCTATGCTTTTTTAGCTCTGCTTTATTGACGAAAACCTCCGAAACTGTGAAACTCTCACCATGGTTCTTAATATAACATGAATTGCAAAATAAGTAGTGTGAAGTCCTACTTGCCGTGGCATAATATTTTGCATTATGCTTAACACATGTACCACACTTTGAGCAAACTAGAGGAGGCTTTTCAAAGAAAATATTCTCTGCCTCACATAGCTGGCATAAGTTATCATTCATGGGATCTCTCATTGCTTTGGGCCTTTCGTCTACCGATTTACTCTGTCAAAACCAAAGCAGAATAGAAGAAAATCAGCAAGAATCAAAGATAATTGATTTCTAAAGGCAGATGTTATTTTGACTTGTATTTTTTAAGCAGCCAACTGAGAAAACAAAATAAATCTTTTAAATACAAAATCAATAATGTTTTTCTGATATGTGATCTGTTTCTATCCAAGTTCTAATACGACTTATGGGTGTTTGGTCGAGCTACTTACATAAGTAGTGAATTCCAGTAAATATGATATAGAGGAAGACCTATGGATGTTTGAAGCATACAAAAATCGCTATAGGTATCTATAATCACCAAATTCATATACAATGTCAATTAAACCAAAGCAATATTTTTAAGTAACAGACTTGATGTGAAAAAGTTGGTCGAGTACACCTTATAGAGATCTCAATGGCTGGGCTTTTTATGGTGCACAATATGTTCTTACCGACAACGTGGTAGTAATGGTGGGAATGAAATGAAAATATTTCCTACAGACAGTATGGTATGAATGGAGGAAATGAAATGATATTGAGTGCAGTGAGTTGTGTGTTATGAGTTGAGTGAGTGAATTGAGTTTGAGCCCCCCCATTATCAACGAGTGGTATAAGAGCAGGTAAGATTGGGGATCGTATATTCATTGTGAGCAGTGCATGACATGACATTGTGAAGCTGATTGGTCTGGGACCAAGATTCCTTGTGGTGGAGATCGGCGAGCGGTTCCACTAACCATGATGGCTGATCTCGATAATGTGACTGGAGGGATCAAGGAGCTCAACGACATTATATAAGGTAGAGAGAAGGTCATGTGGGGCTCTCATCACCCACCTTTATAAAGGGCGAGTGATGAGGCTACATGGCCTATCTCTCCACCTCATTTTGAACCAACCATCCACTTATGCATGTTATGGAAGTTGTATGAAATGGAATCAATGAAATGAAAATATTTAGAGTGCAGTGAATTATGTGTGTTATGAGTTGAGTGAGTGAATTGAGTTTGAGCCCATCCATTTTCAACAAACATCAGGTTCTAACGTAGCTTAAAAAAAATTTGTAGACTAACTAACCTGACCACTCCTAAGGCTATTGATGTGCTCCCTTATTTGGTCTGATGTGAATAGTTCAATCAAGGATAAACCCTTCGTCTTTGGTTTTTTTGATTTTGTTCTTGCTAGATCATCATTTATACAATCACTAACATTTCCTGTGCTTGCTGATATAGTAGAAGACTTGATCATCACTTCTGAATCCTTTTTGCCACCACAGAGATGCTCAACTTTTACATGTTTTGATGTAGGCTGTTCATTAGGAACTCCATCATAGGTTCGTTTCAAGCTTGAATCCAACATCTGAGGATCTTGGTATTGCGCAGGAAAACACCTTCTCTTCATTAGTCGACAGTCTTCAACAATGTCACTCAGCAAGCCACTGAGGCCCCGGTGATATTGGCCTTGATAAAAATGCATGGATGGAACGCTGTTATCGGTCATCACATGTTTGGGGAGAGGCTGTTCATCCAATATCATCTGGGGATCTTGGTCTGGCTGAGCAAAAAAGTGTATCTCCTTCGTATGTTGACATTCTTCAACAATGTCACTCAGCATGACACTACGGCCTTGATCATAAAAAAATTGCCACTTCTTAAGTCGACATTCTTCAACAATGTCACTCAGCATGCCACTACGGCCTTGATCATAAAAAAATTGCCACTTCTGAAGTCGACATTCTTCAACAATGTCACTCAGCATGCCAGTACGGCCTTGATAAGAAGTCATGGATGGACCATTATTATCCATCACAGACACATCCCCTGCCAAAAAGACATTGAAAAGGTATTAAAATGCAAAAAAAGCAAGGCTCCTAGTTAACTCTCTGATTCAAAAGATGGAAGTTAGTGTACTATAAACCCATGGTGGAGATTGGTGACACAGACAAACACACATAAATGATGAGGTCAGCTATGTAGTTCAAGGATCTTACCAGGACATGCAATCCATCTAGGGCCCACTTATGATCCCATTTTCCTTATAACACCCACCGCCCCCCACAGCTTTTGGAAACCACCCCTGAGGTGCTTCCAAAAACACTTATATACGTTAGGGCTTTGTTCACAGGAGAACAGTCCTCACTTTCTATATATGAGAATCAATTTTACCGTCTCACTTGGGTAGATGCCAATCATCTCCGGTAGAGGGATGGGAAGGTCTATGCAGGGATTAGAATGTTCTAAAAATCAAGTACTCAGATCATTAGTGTGTGTTGTGTGTGTGTGTGTATCATTAAAGAAATTGTTTGTTTTTTTAAGAGAGAGAGAGAGAGAGAGAGAGAGAGAGAGAGAGAGAGAGAGAGAGAGAGTTTTGCAACCCCTAAGATCAACAATAAAAACATAAAAAAAAAAATTGATTGGTCATAGGGTGAGTGTCAATACATAGGGTGTTAGTGAGTGTGAGGGTGGTACAAATTATCACAGGTCGGTCTCCATCCCCACAAATTGGTCATGAATTTACATGAGGATGTTTCTCATGATAAAATTTTCATACTAGACCCAATTTGACACTTTTCAAGACTGTTATTGTAGTTAAGTTACATCCTAGATGTAGCAAAGCTGGTTAGGGAAATGGGTGTGTGTAATTTCAAGTCCTGTGTAGCAAAGGAAAAAAAATTGAGTCAGCTTACTCTATAGAATGATTGCTTCTGAACATGTGGCTTTATGATCGACAACTTTGGTGTGACGGTCCCAACATGGAAGGGTGCCCCTGGAAGCTTTAGATTGGAAGATTAAACTCTTCAATCTTTGGCCCTTTTTTTTTTTTCCCATCATACCACAGTTGTTGATCATAAAGCCACACCACCCCTCTATTATGTACAATCCCCAGCAGACAATGCATTTGCCCAAATTCATGGCCTTTTAGTAGTTCCCCTGAATTGTTAAAACAAAAATAATTGGGTTCAAGTTACCATCATATGGACTAAAAGCACTGCCCGTAACTATACAAGATATCCCAATACCAATAGGTAAAGAATACGAATAGGGTGTGTGGGCATTTTCTTTATGATGAACCCATCCAACCGTGCCTCCATCATATCAGGGATCAGATACTCATGGCAGAAAACACAATGTCTAAGCAATATAGGGAATGAAATATCACAAAAGAAAATTATATCAGTATCTGAGAATAGTACAAGATATCACATTAAAACACATATTGGTCAAGCAGTAAGAGCACATGTTGTGCCCACTGTAACAATAATTAGCCTAATATTTTCACTATTCTATGATGATAGTTGTCTGATTGATATCTTGACCATATTTAACGAGAGAGAGAGAGAGAGAGAGAGAGAGAGAGAGAGAGAGAGAGAGAGAGAGAGAGAGAGAGAGAGAGGGTCTAGACGGTTATGATCATCCCAATTGGGATAGTTCTTGTGGAGTTCCCATCTATATATTATGGGGCACAACATATTTGAGTTCTGATTCATCAATCAAAAGTAGATCTAGATGCACAGTTTGCAGGATAGAACATATGGTACAGTCAATCACTGTATATTTACAACACAAATGCGAAATAACAAAGCAAGTTCCATCTATAAGTGCAAGTAACATATTGTAAATTAGAACTACGTGAGATCTTTGACAACATGTACTTCAGCTTCTCATTTCTTTGTTGCCTAATATTCAACTCCATACAACATTGGATGTCTAACTGTGGCCTATAGAAACACAAATTCAATTGAAGTATCACTCAATGTTCCCACAAGGCTCCAATAGCTTGTCTCCACTTTGAGGACCCTGCATTGATGCCATTCACTATATCTAACTCAAATTGCCAATTTGTTCTGTAATTTCTCTTAGGCAAGTCAGTGCACTGAGGTCCTAAGTATTTTCAATTTTCACTAAGCTTTTCTACTCGTGGATCCAACTACGATATTCATTATCTAATCAAAATATCATTGTTAAAGGATATTCATATTAATGCTATTTCTTGAGGGTTTAAAGAGTCAAACTGATGGAGATTATATGTAAAAATAGTACCCAAAATAAATGCATTATGTTGTCTTAGTATGACCTGAACACAGATGACAGTTGAAGCAGCCTCTCGGGAACTAGCTATCAGATCAGTCCTAAAAAATTGATAGTATTGCCAACATGCTTATGGTTGAGTGATATTAGCAACTTAGTATCGCACACATGTCTTGGGATCAATCCCTGGGTCTTCAAGTTTAAAGTATCAAATTCTAACCAGCAGTCCAACTCAGCAAAAAATAAATAAAATGATAGTATTAAATAAATAAACAATAATGTGTCAATAAAAGCGGATGATGACCTGGACTATTTGTAGAATTCGCATGGGCAGGGCTGGTCCGGTATTCTGTAACCTTGGGCTAGCTTTAATTTGTGTCTCTGGACCTGTTGGGCGGGCCTCAGTCTTTTTCAAGCACATAGCTAACTAGGTTGAGCCAGAGCATATTGTATGCTTATTAAAGGCCCAACTAAGGCCACGTGACCCACATATTCAACACAAGCAAATGAAAATTTAGTAAGAAGTTGGGGCAAGCCTAACTTTCAGGCCTGTGGGCTGCTCAAGGCTCAATATTAGGCCTCATAACTAAACAGATAGGTTAGACAATCTTCGGCCTGAACCGAAATCCACAAACAGTCCCGACTATATTTGCAAGTGAGTCCATAGCACAGTTGGAAGGGCTCACTGTTGAAAGTTGCAACCATAAGGTTGCATGGATGATGTGTGATGGGATAAGGCTCTATTGCTGCTGCTATTGTTGATGATGTGTAATTACCAAGAGAAATGCCTAATCTTTTTTCTTAAAAGGTGATAGATCCCTAGTCGTTGCCTATGATCATTGATGTCACAATACTAACAGTGATAACAACAAGGAGAACAGCAATTACACAATATTAACAGTAGAAATTATTATTGTTATAACAAAGCCATGATTCTGAGAACAGATATTAAAAGGAAAGCAACTAAAACTTTACAACAGTAAACTTCTTGCAATAAAGATGGGACTCATGCCTCTTGCAATAACCATGCCAAAATCAAGAATCTAGTTGCAAGTTAGTTGGATACTATCAAAGAGAAAAGAAACCCAGAGCTGATAAAAAAGTAATGCATTGCTGTATTTGATGTATTTACTAATAAAGAATTTACAATTATACTAGTAGAAAATGGGCAAAAGAATCAGATCAATCCCTGGTTCTCAAGATAAGGAAAATTAGACCTATGGTTGTAGCTGATCGCAACAGAAAATCTACAAAGAATTCTCAAAAAACAGAGCACAATCATGGCTTGATCATTCATCTCATGCAATTTTGCAAGATCGACATATTTACTGAAACCAAAAGGGCAAAAAAAAAAAAAAAAGAAATCTGCTGCAGCAGTTTGACAATTTTGAACCAGCAAATCGTCAGAGTGAGGCGCACCTCAATGCATGCTAATCACAGGTTTAGTGCACTTAACTTGGATTAGGTACATTCAAATACGGCCTCGGGCGATCATACTTATGTGGGGCCCACCTTCAATCAACTTTGGAATGCTACCCAACCCGCACCAATCCGGCGACCGGCATGGCAGCATCAAGGTGGGCCCCACAAAAAGGTTCAGCAGTAAAACCCAAATTCCCAACCTTTGGCAGCAGAATTCTCATCTGTACTTCCACTAACTTTCTTCCAAAAACGCGAAAGCTACAATCTTACAACACATCCAATAAAAAAAAACCCCTAGAATTCGAGATCCCTACCCTCTATCGTGCTCCAAGCAGCATTGAATTATTCCTCAACAATCTTACTAAAGTCAATTGGATTAGTTACCCAAACCCCAAGCGCTGCTATCGGTTTCCGACCGTGTTTTCTTCGATTTTTTTCTAAACCCTAAACCCTAAGCCCTAAGCCCTAAACCCTAAATCCTAAACCCTAACCTAGTGCTCTTCCATGATCTGCATACGTATCCATGTCTAGAAAGAGAGAAATCGATCGCAGTTGTTCTTAATTAATGAGAATGTGGTAATTAAACATACCTGAGATGTAAAAAGCGATGGGTTCTTGCGAAGAGATCGAGAGAATTTTTAGGGTTTATGCAAAGTTTTAATTTTAGAAGGTGCGAGAGAGAAAGGATTCTGGAGAGTAAGAGAGATTATCGGGGAGGGGTTTATAAACATTCCCGCCAAATCCTGTTCTATCTAAGATAGAACTCCAATTTTTTATTTAATTTTATAAACATTCTAAATTGAGAATAATTAAATTGGTCATTGATTTGAAAGTAGGGTTGCTTTTTTTTTTTTTTTTTCTTGTTTTTTTAGGCCCAAACCAAAATATGTGATTTTCCTTATGGGCTGATTGTTTTTGTGAATGTAAGATATTAAGTATATGAAAGAGAAGGGGCCAATTTGAGTTTTGAGATAAATTTTATTCGATTTTGTTTTGTTTTTGTTTTCTATTATTCTTTTAATTGTTAAAGTGTTAGAATTCAGTCCCCGCAATTGGATAGGACCACGGCTTAGGAATCGGATGTTGCGGTTTCGAACTCATAAGGCCACTTGTCCTTTGCCTGACTTACCCTGTACGCTGAGGAAGTAGCTAGGGACCTTTACGTGCAGTGGAAAATAGTTGGTTGGTTCTCAAAGAAGGTCGGACACTCTCGTGGGCCCTAATCCATCTTAAAATCGGCTTAACCCCACTCCTCCTTTTTTTTTTTTTTTTTTTTTAAGATTTAAAGTCTCGTTCTTGTAAGGGTTTGCTAAATGATTTAAGATTGTTTTATATTCCATGTGTGTAAGGGTTTGCTAAACGATTTAAGATTGTTTTATATTCCATGTGTACTCACACTCTCTTAATAATTCCCGAATTATTTTCTCTAGAAATTTTGCTCGCATCTTTTTTTTTTTTCAACTTTGATACTCTCAATGGGGCTTAGACAAATGATTTAAAAAATCTTTTAAAAGCAAAACCAATTCTCCTTTTGGTATTATTGCGACGTAGTTCACGCATCATGTGATAAGAATTGAGGTAGAAATAATAGAAAAAGTATATATTTTACCTCCCTTTCGGATAATGAGATTGGTGGTGTTATAATAATTTTCTTATTTTGGTATCCCCCTGGAGAGGGGCTCCTCAGGTCCTTTCGAATAATGAGATTGGTGGTGTTATAATAATTTCCTTATTTTGGTATCCCAACTTGGGTGAGGGGCGGTTTGGGGCACCTAGCTCTATGGAGAGGGGCTCTTTGAGTCCTTTTGAATAGTGAGATTGGTGGTGTTATAATTTTCTTATTTTGGTATCCCAGCTTTGGGGGCCCCTAGCCCTCTGGAGAGGGGCTCTTCGGGTGAGGTGGCGGGCCCTCTGGTGAGTTATCACAGTTTCAGGTGAGGAAATATGCCTCCCCAGATTCGAATCGGGGACATGCAGGTAAGAACTAACACATGTTACCTCTAAGAGAAGAGGCCGTTTTTGGTGTTATAATATTTATGGATGTAGCTTTTAGAGCTGCCAACAGGAACATCAAGTAGACATTGTATATTTATTAAACGTCTTATTTTTATAGGTTCGGTCATATGGCTAAGGCTTTGTTCCTTCAAAGAGGCTACAGCTAGGGCTGTCAAACGGGTCGTGTTAAAGAATTCGGGTTGTGGGTCAAACGAATTTGGGTTATAATCACCTCAACCTGAACACGACCCATTAAGAAAACGGATCAAAAAATCAAACATGAACTCAATTCGTTTATTTAACGGGTCACCTGAATACGATCCGTTAACCCATTAATTTTGAAAAAAAATATTCATTAAACTTAAAAAATATATCTTTTCTAAATCATGGAGCTATACTTTATGTTTTGATGCTAGGCCCGGTTTCTAAGTAAATGTTGTATTTATTCTGATTAAGTGTATTTTTCACTGAACAAAAGTTATGTCACCCACACTTTGATTTTTTGCATGGTAATGTAATGCACACTTAGCAGCATGGCTTTTTGGCGGGTTGTATCAGGTCGTAATGGGTTACCGGATTTATTCGTTAATGACCCATTAATTTAACGGGTTAACGGGTCCGACCCATTAATGACCCAAACCCATTAAGGGGTCACCCAAACCCGTTAATATCGTGTAGGTTCGTATCGTGTTAACGGGTCGTGTGACATTGTGACAGCCCTAACTACAGCGATGGCCATTTGGTTGTTTTGGATATTATGGAGGTGGCAATTATCTTAATACTGTTGTAGTGTTGTTTTCTATTTTGTGCCTAGCAAGCTTAACCAAAATATGCTCACAACTTGGCTACATAGGCTTTAATGGTGTTTCTAGACATGCCAATTTGGATCGCCTCTTGCAAAAGAAACTTAGGTAGCGTTTGGTTCGCTGGAATGGTTGTAGGAGGGAATGGAATGGAGACTGGAATGAGTCTGGAATGGATGAGGTAGGAATAGGCATTTCCATTCCAGCGTTTTGTACGAAGAGGAATCAACCCAGTTGATTTCTGTTCCCGCGTTTGGTACGCTGGAATGAGTCCTGGAATGGAATAAAATTTACTAGGGGTGATCGACCGGATTTCCGGTCCGGCCTAAAATGAAGGACCGGACCGGTCCAAATCGGTTCGGTTGGACCACTTAAAGTGGTCCGGACTGGTTTTCATTTTTTTTTTTTGTTTTTTTTTTTCATTTTCACCTCACATCTAAAAAGTGGGCAAATGTCAAATGAATGAATGATGGGTTTTACAAATGGGTGATGGACTCATGCCTCATGGGCTCGAAGATTATGAAAAAAAAAAATTATTACTTAATAAATGCGGTCCGGTCCGGTCCAGACCGGACCACAAAAGGTCCGGACCGGACCGGATTTGGACCACCAAGACCGCAAATCCGGTCTGGTCCGGTCCGGTCCGGTTTTGTGGTCCGGTCCGGTCTGCGGTCCGGTTCTGTGCAGCCCTAAAATTTACATAAGACTGACCAAAATACCCTTGTTAGATTTTTATCTTTGGTTCAGTCAATGTATAGATTATATTATTATAAATAGTGGGGCGCACACAAGCTCTTCTATTTTATAATCGTATAATAATACTAATAAGAATGTATAGATTATAGTATTATTAAATAGGTGGGGCCCACACAAGCTCGTCTATTTTATAATCTTATAATAATAATAAGGATATATTATTATATTATTATTATCTAGGTGGGGCCCACACACGCTCTTCTATTTCTAATCTAACTTATAATAATAATAATAATATCTCGATTATATAATTATTATTATAGGGTGTGGCACACAAGTTCTTCTATTTATAATCTTATAACAATAATAATAATTGTATAAATATATTATTATTATATAAGTTGGGGGCCCCCACAAGTTCTTCTATTTATTCATCTTCAATTAATTTCTATTATATATTATATAGGTTGGGCTCACACAAGTTCTTCTAATTTATAATCTTATAATAATAATAATAATAATAATGTTATTAGATATTATATTAGTATTTATATAGGTGGGCCCACATATGTTCTTCTCGTTTATAATCTTATAACTAATAATAATAATAAGAATGTATATATTTATATTATTATTATATAGGCGGGGCCCACACAAGTGCGTCGCTTTTATAATTTAGTTAGTATAATAATAATAATGTATAGATATATTTAATGTTATTATATAGGTGAGGCCCACACAAGTTCTTCTCTTTTATAATCTTATTATTATAATAATAATGTATAGATGTGAAAAATTATATTTTGGTCTAAAAAAAATTAGAAAGGAATGGAATGGTTATTCCTTCCCATCCCGAATGAAATGGCCATTCCTCTACATAAGGGAATGAGATTCCGAAGGTAATGGTCATTACGCCACTTTTTTGCGAAACAAACGTTGTAATGACCATTCCGTTGGAATGACCATTCCATTTCGACCTTAATTACAGCGAATCAAACGCTACCTTAATAAAATCCTTATTCATGCGCCAATGCACGCTAAGGGCCTGTTTTATTTTTATTTTTTACAAGAATTTGCCTTTTGATCTTTTTATTTTTTTTTGACATGATGTGACACTGGATATTTTCAAATGTTATTTTTCTTCACAAGCTCTATAGGCCTTTTTGTTATGTAATTGAATTCATATATTTTATTTCTAAAAAAGTTAAAAAAGGTGAATATTCAAAATGCCATCAACTAATCAAATTCCAGGAAATTCAAGGTCCCATTTGTTGGGTTTTTTGGGTTTCAAAAATTCTTAAGGTGTTTTTTGTAAAAGGTATTTTGTCCTTTTGTGGTTTTGCTTTAGCTTTATGGGTAGTGTAGGCTATTGGGAACAAGGCATCGCACATTGCAAGTTCATCTTTTGAAGAGGCTTTATATGTGTTTCCATTCCTTTAGTCTTTTAAGAACTTTTGGAGCATTTTGCCATGGGCCCTATGCGCACGTGAGTCGGACTTAACCCGATGTGGCTGATACGAAAAACTTTTAACCGGACGTGCGTCCGCGACGCACATCCTGCGTGGACACCTTGCCTTGCTCTCGAATAGTCCTTAGGTGGTCCTAATTTAATCATAAATTTTTATGCATTTAATTCCTATATATTCAATGCAAGTCGTTGGTAATAATTCCTAACTCACATGGTAAAAGGAAATATCAAGTACTGACCCATAAATGTATGTGAGCTGTGAACACTTTATCTCCTCTCAAGTAATAAGTTCTTAGATTTCTCTTTAAAACACCAACTCACCCATGACAGCCCTGACATCTTGGTCAACTAAGCCTTTAAAGCTGATTGATTTAATGAACCACTTTGTAGATGTGTCATTAAAAACGTGGCTTATTAAAAAGGAAAAGCTCAAGTGTTGGTAAATTAATGAAACTAGAAAAATAACTAAGCATATTCATGACACCCAAGATTCCTATTTTTTTCCTCTCATAAACGAGATTCAATTATGGAGAGAGTGTTTTACTCTTTACTCATCAACATGATAGCTTTGTAAACCATCTATATATTGGAATTGGAAGTCAACTTCGTGCATTCCACTAACTCACATGCTCTCTCGCACACACCCATGTCATACGTCCTTGACAGTTTTGGGCTCATTTCATCCCTAGATATTGAATGTACTTGAACTCTAAAAAAGCCTCTTTTATCTAAGGGGAGCTGAGGAAGTGAAGGTGAAGATATAGAAAATCATTGTAAAGCATGGCTCTAATAAATCAACTCCTAACAAAACGTTGAAATGTTCAAATTATATTAAGTAAAATATTTAAATATCTCAAAACCAATGAATAGTTACGGCATGAAACTAAATGTTTTGGGTTTAATAAATAAATGAAAATTTTGAATGGTTTAATTGGATTAATAATTTGAAGCCCGTAGAAGTTGCAAACAATGAAAGGTGGTGTAGAGATTTGATAATGCAACTTGACTCGGGCATCATGCATCTTTTGCACTTTCCCCTTTTTAACCAAGGAAGTGTATAATTATTTCATGTCTGAAAAATCTCCTTTGAAAAGAGTCTCATTTACGTATACGAGCAAACAAACAAACACAACCCTATGCAAATGTACAATATTTACATAAGTAAATAAGTGCAAACAAACAACCACTTTTGACGATTATACTTTAAAAAAAAATATTGATCATTGCTTAAAATCCAACAACTCTTTTCTTTTCCTAGTAATATATTTTTTTCTTATTAATATTAATTGCACAAAATCCATGCATCCAAACCATTCACACCACATCCACACTACTCCCCCTAACCCCTTGAATTGACACTCATGAAAAGTAGGCCCACCATAGAGGTTTTTGCAAAATTGGAGCATTTACATTTTTTACCCCAATTTGACTCTGTAGCCTTACAAGTTGACAAAGTATGCCCTCCCTGATTAGGAGACCAAATCTTGTACCCATGTGTCCCCTTTATGAAACAATGTCCTCATTAATTGGTGATTCTTCTTGTTAATTTCTTGAAGTCTCCATCTACTTTTAGTGTGAATTTCAGGCAGCCGTCCCCCATTTCTTCTTCTGTAGAAGTTAAATAACCTTTCCAGTTTCCACACATAGAGCTCATGCAAACTAAAATCTAATATATTATAGAGAATAGAAGTCAACAACTCTATTAAAAAAAGACCAGGCTACCTAAACAGGTCAGCCCAAATACACATACTACATGTGGTTTGTTTATATATATCTAAGGCTAGAATTGTCAATGGACCGTCCAATAACCACATTGATCTGAAAGGACAATGGTCAACCACTCACATTCATCTACTGAAATGATAATATTTAGGTCTTAATTTGCTCTTTTGAACAGTGTAATTTCCCATCAAACGGTTGTGATCATCTTAGACTGAAACTTGTGTAGGGTGGAGATTGATGTTGGCCAGGCCCACCACCTCATTTTTATTTTCTAGTTATTGATCTTTCTTTTCAAAAGCCCCACATAGTTGGGTCAAATTGTAAAGGGTACACATTGAATGGAATATTTGGAAAATGGTACTTTGACTTTGAGTATAACCAGGTGTTCTACCTCACAATGTGGACTTAAGTTGTCAGGATATGTTGGTAAATTTTGACTTTTTTCATTTTTTTTTTCTAATGGCCGTCTTGTAATCATTAATTTACCTAGGTACTTAGGTGTTCTAACTTCTAATTCACACTGTGAACTGCTAATCTGAACTGCATCTGACCCAACTAACTGAACCCAAACATGATCCACACTGAGTATTGGTTGATAATGGGCCACGACCTTATCTGCATTTAAACAGATTGGACTTCATGAGCCATGATTAAATGGGTTGGACATGGATTGACCCACCTAATGCACCAAATTCCCCACCTTCTCATTAAGGTGGGCCCACATTTTCTCTATAGTAATTTCCCTGGCATCCATCTTGTGTAGAAGTAATTACTAGTTTGAGCAGTTCTTGTGGCCCACATGAGTGGCACAAACATACTACTGTTAAGTGGGTTAGGCAGGGTGGGTTAGGTTAACCCCATTGCAAATGGGTTGCGAGCAGGGATGGCAACTGGTTGAGTTTGGGTTGGGTACATCCACATCCAGTCCCAAATAATAAAGTTGTCATCAGTTTTGGGTCCGAGTTGGGTCTCAATCCAATGGACATATATGTACCCAAACCCAATAAAGTCATCTGGTGCGTGTGAGAGAGAGAGTATAAAATATGTGTATATATAAAGCATCCATATGATATAAATTTATAGACTTATAGTGTCAGATACTATAAAATAATACATATATTAAGCATGTATATGATAAAATAATACATATAATAAGCATGTATATGATATTAATTTATACATAATATGAAAATTTATGGATATCATTTTAAATCATGGAAGTAAGGGGATTGAAAGATCTAGTTGCCCCTTATTAGGTAGTATGAAAATCAGCCCCATGGGAGTATTTCTCATTATTAAAAAAAAAAAAAACCAAAATAATGCATTATAAGCCCATTAAATTTTGAGAGCCAAATATCAAAGGGCTACCGATCTCCTATTGGTTTGTTTCCGCATAGCAAAAGAGAATAACTTAACATTTCCTTGCTCTAACCTTCATTGGTTGTCACGCATCTAAACAGACCTAAAATGCAGGAACTTATCTAAGTTATGTTGGTGCTTAGTTATTATAACCCGTTTGCCCCTTTTCTCTATCCATATTATCTGAGGGCCTAGAACTCACATTTAACTTTTAAGCATCAATTCAACCCTTTCACAAACACCAGCGCCCTCGAATCGGAACAAGACTAAATCTTACACAATTCCAAACATTATTCACTGTTGGACTTCATAGCTCAAATCATAACCATCATATCGTATGAATATGTGGATGTATAGATGTATGGTATGTATTATGTTTGTAATATATATTTACATCCACATTTATTTTGGGTCCACTGTCTAGGTCCTCGGTCCAAAGCCCAAATATCGTTAGGTCCAGCTCAATAAACCCAAAATCTAAGCTCAAAATCCAGACCCGATTATCTTTAATCCAGCTCAATAGACCCAAAACCTAAATGCTAAAAGTACTAAACCCTATTTCATGGGTACCCAGTACCCACTGCCCCCCAAGCACAAACCGAACATTCACCACCCTAGTTTATATGAGTAATTAAGAGCACAAACCGACCATTGACCACCCTAGTTTATATGAGTGATTAAGAGAAATTGAATTTCTAGGTTTAGGTGGCTGAAACCATGCTGAGTCAATATGTAGGTAAAAGATCATTGGAAGTAATCATAACTACATTTGAAAAAGAAACCACAGTTGAAGAAGAACTAGGCCAAAAAAAACTTTTTTGAGAAGTAGAAGCAGGGGTTTTTCATCATTCATGATTCTCATATTATTGTCAACTACTACTAAGCCCATGTAAAAGGGTGGAACGGTGGGTAAACATATTTTAGAGTAGGTTCTCAATTAGGGCAAAAAGGCTATCAGTTTTTTTATAATTTTCACAGTTGATTTTCTCTCCTTTAAGCCATTTGGTTCAATGAACCATGGATTCAGGCAAACGACTATTGTTATTTCGCAGATTAATAATCTATATATTACACCCTTTGTAAAATGGCTGGTGACATGCTTAAGGATAGAAAATGGGTTAGGTTTGATTTGTTAAAAAAAAAGTATTTTTAGAATAGATTTGCAAATGATGGTTCCAAAAATATAATTACATAAGTTGTGTATGCACGAAAGACTACTTGAGAGAATTTTGAATTCTCATCAATAGGACATGAGATACTCTGTTTTGTCATAAAAACTCTCAAAATGAATTGAGGAAACTACCTGAAAAATCTTCATAGTGAGCCATGAGTAAGGAGAGGACCCAGCAGGAGTTTAGAGACGGCATGGGTCTTTTTTTGTCGTTTAGAGATATTGTCGATATCGACAACATTTATCAGTGAGTTGAATTAAGAGTTGTAAGTCAGCTGCTGCTTGAAGAGATAAAAGTTGTCGATATCGACAAATATGCGTAAACCCTTTATACATTGCCCCGTGTCTGCATTTCTTCGTCAAACCCTTTTCATCGTTTGCAACTTGTGTTTTGGAGATTTTTCCTTCTCAGAAAACTTCTACATGGAATTAGCTATAGTGGTTGTTGGATTCCATTAAAAGGTTTGGGCTTGGTTGATGGCGTTTCTCGTTTTGATCTTGATTAATGGTGATTTTCATTTTGGGTTTTAGGGTTTGAAAAGGGGTTTCAACACCTTCATCTAAACCAGTTTTAAGCCATTCAACAACCCCTTCGAAAACCCTCCATTCTAAGAAGAGAATTGCAATGTTACACCGCCACCGGCGGTCACGAAGTTGTTGGGTTCGTCCCTTACTCTCTCATGTGATTTTGTGTTGGGTTCTTTTATTTGGTGTTTCATCATAAGGGTTCATTTGGGTACTTTCTAAATCTTGAGAATTTATTGAAATGGATACCGTTTCAACTGAAAAATCTGAGGATCGGGATATCTTGCTTGGGAACTAATTGATGGGGTTTCTTACTCAATTCGTGAATTGTATTGTCAGACTAAGCATCTGATTCATAGTTTATGAATGGGGTGGTTCAAAAATCAGCTGTTATTTGAAGGGCAACTCAACCCTCTCCAAGTGGTCCATTTTATTTGGGTCTCTACCCAAATCATTGAATGGTTGATGTGATTTTGAGCTTATTCGTTAATTTGGGCGAAACCCCAGTTCAATTTTTTGAAGTTGGAATGGTTTCATCTCATTTATGAACCACTTATTTGGAAATTTTTTTATCATGTTGAGTAATATTTTTCTATGCTTTGGGGTTTTAACAGATGCATACCGTATCAAATGAAAGGAGGAATGAAACAGGAAGATGACGATGAAAACAGACCTTGCAGTAACAACTGCTTAGACGAAGAAATGGAAGTCCTTTTGATCACTTCACAAAAAGGAGGAAATGCAATCATGTTCCCAAAGGTACATATAGCTAAAAGTTGGTAACACAAAATCAAGATTTGCCTTCTGGTTCGGGTGCGGACCGATATTGGGTATCGTGATTTCAGCCTTGATGGGGCTTCGGTTTCGGAGGAGGAAGATCTTGATGGGTTAGCCTATCCTATAGCTGCTGCTAATTTGGTCCAGCTGTAGGGATAGTCCCCTGTTTCTGCTCAGCGCTCGGTTTGGCCTTTCTCATTATAGTGGGTGCTCTTGTAGCTTCTGGTTTGATTTTTTCGTCAGCCTGCTTGGGTAGTGGAGTTATCTGCCTTCCATGTCAGTAGATTTTTGGAAGAGCTTCTCAAGTGTTCAGCTTCTAGCTCCTCTGTAGCTTGTTGCAGCTTTTGGCCTGTTTGGTTTAGTGCTAGCTGAGGATTTTAGGCCTAGTTTTAGCTGGGGTAGTGGCTGTGGAGCTGCTGTGCAAAGGATTGTAGGGGAGTCTTTCCAGCCCAGTCATCTAAGCTTTTTGTTGTAAGCTATGGATGAGATTCTTTCTTTTGTAGCATCTGGTTTCTAGTCGAGTTGTAGAGATCATCCTCTCTCTACTCAGCTCAGTTGCCATTTCAAGTTAGTCTGGAGGCAACCCGGGTATATCTCTCTACTCAGCGAGGTGTGGAGTTCTGCAGTTCTGTTGGGCCCTGTTTTGCCTATCTTAGGTGGTCTCATGGTTTTGTGCAAGCTTGCAGTTATTTTTTGTTAGCTCCCTTCTCTGTTTTGAGCTGTTGCTGGTGGTGTCTGTCTGGTCCAGCTCTAGCTGGGGTGTTGTCTGTGGTGCTGTCTTGCATTAGTTTTGTAGTGGCAGCTTTCCAGCCCTTTGGAAGATACAATTTCTCTAGTGCAGTGGTTGTGTCCCAGCTAAATGGGTTGTTCCAAGCTTGACCAAAAGAGATTGCATTCATTTTTTTAGTGGAGTTGGTAATGTAAATGAGTTGTTCCAAGCTTGACCAGTGCGGTGCCTTTTTACTTGTATGGCAGTTGATGTAAACGACTTGTATGGCTGCTGATATAAATGGGCTGTATGGTGATGTCAATGGGTTCCATGTAGATTTGAAGCATGTAAATGAGATCCTTGTAGATTTGAACACTGCAAATTGAGCTTTTTATCTATTGTGTTTTGCTACTTTTGTAAGTATTGGGTGGCTGTAATGAATGTTGGAATGTGAATGGTGCTAACAACTTTTTTAATATAAATAGAGAATGTTGTATTCAGTTATTCCATGGTGTTTGCTTTTTAGGACATTTCTAATGACCATAAGTGGGGTTTAATATGTTGGATTCACACTATAAAACCATGCAAACCAGTTGATTAGCTATCAGATAAAAGTTGTCGCTATTGATAACTTTTATTTATTCCAAAAGCTGCTAATTTACAACTTTTAATTCACCCCACTGATGAAACTGGTCAATATCGACAACATAAGTAGTCACTATCGACAACTTTTATCTCTTCCAGCAGCTGCTAACTTACAACTTTTAATTCACCACACTGATGAAACTGGTCGATATCGACAACCTAATGTTGTCGCTATCGACAACTTTTATCTCTTCCAGCAGCTGCTAACTTACAACTTTTAATTCACCCCACTGATGAAACTGGTCGATATCGACAACCTAATGTCGTCGCTATCGACAACTTTTATCCTTCAAGTAGCAGCTGACTTACAACTCTTAATTCAACTCACTGATAAATGTTGTCGATATCGACAACATCGCTAAACGACAAAAAAAGACCCCTGCCGTCTCTAAACTCTTGCTGGGTCCTCTCCTTACTCATTGCTCACTATGGGGATTTTTCAGGTAGTTTCCTCAAATGAATTTATTCATTCAAATCTCATCATCGTCATTAAAGTCTTATTCCAATTATGTTGGGTCGGCTAATGAAGTATGTTCCTCTATTTTAATATATTTTGAGTCAAATCTTCAGATAAATTACACTTTTAAAAAATAATAAATATCTCTCTATATATATATATAAAGGCTTATTTTCTTCTTCTTCGTTTTTCCACCTAATTAGAATTCTTAAAAGATCTTTCTCATCAACCCATGGGGCCCCAATGGGTTTCCCAAGAACCTATGAGGTTTTTACCCATCTTTCACTCCCTCTGTTTTTTTAATATATATGTGTTAGTGTTACATTGGCATGACACAAAAAGAGCTGGCAAATCCTAGATTTCAGCAACTTGGGCCTCCCAATCCGTGAGCAATCGTCCCGTGGGGTTGTGCACCCCACGACCCTCGAATGTCGGTGACTTTGTCCCTACATCTCCTCACTAGCCCATGAGCACACATTTCGCCGATATTTTGGTCTAATGTTTTTCACTTCTTCAAGCCATGTTTTCTTGACCACTTGGGTGAGTGTGGAAATTAGTTAAGGAAAGTTGGTGGGCATCATTTTCCATTCTATACTAGTATGAAAAAAGGAGGATGAAAAATTCTTGATGAGATCATGATCATGTGCATATATGATTTAGTACATGGAAATTCAATGCATATACAACAACCATGGGCTGATTTTTCAATTGGCTAGGATCATCCAATTGGGGGCAAGTTTTGGGATCATGTTGAGTTGTTGATCATGTAAGGTGACCCGCCAATCGGATGATCTAGATTCTAGATATACCTTGTGCTTTAAAATATTGTTTGATATCCACCCAAGTTTTATATATATCTCACCAATATGGGATATACTTTTCATGTAGCTGATACAATTAAATACAAGCAAGCGTGGGATAACATGAGTTAATACAGGCTGTTATTTTATTTTATATTTGATTGTGCTGATCTATATCTTCTTGATGCAGGCGATTGCCTAGTCTAATGTGGATTTCATAATGGTATTTTGAATCTATGGATTGACGGTGATGAGATACTATGATGGGATGGATGGGACTTTCTTTTTCTAATACAATTGGACTTTGTAATTAGTTTATGCAATTTAATTTGTCGGTTACATCTTTCTATTTATTTGACTTTTGGTTAGGAAGACACCCACAAGGAAGCCATATGTGACTATGTGGGGATGCAAGCAAGGACTTCTGGTCTATATCAAGTATTTTTTAATTTATTTGTTTATTGTTGATTTTATCTTGTATAAGTTTGCAAATAAGGGGAATGAACTGGTGTTATTTATTGAGATTGGTGATGTATGTACTTCATTGAATACTATCATGGACCACTCGTTTATCATAGGACATGTTTGTTTGAGGAGGGAAGACAAGAAATCTTGATGCAGCAGTGAGGACAATTTTAGAGGCAAGTCACCACCATCATCGCAACATTGATTCTTCTTAGATCTCAATGAAGAAAGTTAAAGGGCAAAAATCATTTTAAAATTTTCTTCTTTACAATGAAGAAGTCACTATTTAATGATAAAAGTTATCAATAAAAGGGTGTGTTGAGGTCAACGTCCACCCTCGCTCCTGAGCGGTCATAATTGTGGTCAAGCCATCGCCCTCACCATAAAACTATCGTTGTGCCATTTCCTATCACCAATTGGTTTTGGGATAAGTGGTAGCTCAATGTTGTGCCATTTCCTATCACCAATTGGTTTTGGGATAAGTGGTAGCTCAATGGGGTGTAAGATCCTACAAGTGGTAACAGAGCCTGCTAGGTCGGGTCACGGGACATGCGGCGGGTGTGCCGGTGAGGGAGAGATTGTTGAGGTCAACGTCTATTGTTGTGCCATTTCTTGTAGGAAAGTATTTTTTTCTCCTCGGATGTCGGAAGCACCGATTTTCTTACCTTATTACGTGAGAAATCAATAAACATGTTGGGGCGGAGAAAGTCTATATTTATCTCTTTTTTCCTTGCCGAGAACTACTGCACCAAATATGGCTACATTTTTTCTGTGCAGAAAATCAGCCCATTTCCGTTTTATTTCCACAGAATTAGGTGATGTACAAACTTGTCAAGAAATCTCCAGGCGCATTTTTATGAAAAAACAAGGTGAAAATGATAGGTGGATAGATAGATAAGTTTTTTTTTTTTGTTTTTTATATGATCATCTTCCAAAATTAAAGAACTTTTTGCACCTGTTGCACAAAGTTGACTCACCCAAACAAGTAGAGACTTTTTTTCTTTTTCTTTTTCCTTTTTTTCAAACCTACACAAGAGTTCAACAACTTTTCTTCTTTCAAATAAAAAGTCATGTCATCCTTAGCAACACAATTAAACAGAAATAGTGAAAAACTTTAAGTCTTTTATCTCCATTTTCTAGAGAAAATAAATTCACCATAACAAAAAAAAAAAAAAAAAAGCCCTAAATTAAAAAAGCCAAAAAAAAAAAAGTTTTTTCCCACCTCCCCATCAAAATGGGCCATACTTTCAACAAGTAGGCCCAAGTCATCATCACCATAGACCAAATCAATGAAGCAGACCCCCCTTCCTTCCATTTTCTCTTGAGATGAAAATAAATGTATAGCTCGGAAGCTGCAGAGAAAGCCGAGTTTGAAAGATAAAAGCGGGCATTCAGCCTCTTTTCTTCCGTTGACAAATTCAAGTTCCCTAGTCTTTTGCGTGAATCTCACTTCATAAAATCTCTTTTCTCTCTTCCCATGCATGTGTATATAACAAAACTTACTCTCCCTACCTCATTTCAAACTCCAATAACTCTCACATGGCTACTTCTTCTTCCTCCTCTTCTTCTTCTTATGTTTCATGGTTCTTCATGATCTTCCTTCTCCTAATCCTCCTTCCTGGGTCCTGTAATTGTTCTAGAATGCTTCGCAGCGATAACCCAGATGTCGATCGCTTACCGACTAATCCCCATCAAGTTATCCATCATCATCAATTGAGTTTTCGATTGCGCGCTGGGGAGTTCGATTACTTGCCTAGAGGGGTACCTGTCCCTCCTTCTGGTCCTTCCAAGAGACACAACGGTGTAGTGGACTCGGTGAGTCCTAATCGAGTTGATTCACCCTGAGAAGACGCCGCCTGTTTTGCGCCGGTAACCAGCGACGTGATGGCGGAAGAGTTGTGTGATCGGAGGCAAAGAACGGTGGCGGGCGAGTCGAGGTTCGAGCACCGAGTTAGCCGGGCGTTTTTTTTTCTTTTGGTTTTGTTTTGTGTTGTAAAATATATAGTTGCATTTGTTGATTCAAAAATCACATGTGGTGATTGTTCATAGAAAGAAGGCTCATAGCCTCATACTCCTTAGAATTTTACTTGGGTTTTTTTTAGAACATATTGAGAGATAATTCAGTTTCGGTTCAGTTCAACTGTTACTATTTTGCTTAGTCAACTTTTACCTGCTTCCTCAAAAGTTCCTCTCTCTCTCTCTCTGCCTTTTCAGATGAGTGATGCCACAACTGAGAAATTTCTAACATTTGTGCTTTGATCTGATTTGATTTTTCTCTTTTTGGGTTGTTGAGTTTGATGTATGGGCATTGGGCGCGCAGTCTCTTTTCACATGGCTATGGTGCTGCCTTCAACACTTGCTGCGTTTAATTTGGTCAACAGTATCTTTCAGATGGGCCAACCTATAGATGATCTAGACCATTAATCTGGTGGGCCAATAAAACAATTGGTTTTTCTTGGATTTCTAGATTTCTAAATCTTCCCCTTTTAATGTGAGCAATACATTTTAATGATTTTATTAGGAAATAGAAGATTTGAAAATCTCAATTCGCTCAGGGTTTTTTTAGAGTGTTCTGCATGTTTATAAAATAGAAAAGGTCATATAAATACAGCCTTGAAGTATTCCATGGTTGTTGAAGTTTTTTTTTTATTATAATGGAGGGTATCTTAGATCTTTAGAGAGGACTAATCCCTTGGGGTCCAGGGAGCCAGATAAATCTCCTATGGCCTCAGTGTAGTATCGAATCCTTAGCCTCTGAAAACAAACTGTGATTTTAGACTGACTTAATTACCCTTTGGGTTATTGATCCTTGAGACCTTTGAAGATTGAGGGAGCATTTGTTGGAAAATAAAGGATATGTGGCGTTTGATGTTGGCATTTCCTCTGCCAAACGTTGTCTGAGCAAGCTATTGGCTTCTTCTGTTCGTCTTTTTGTTATCCTGCACAATTGATCTATACATAGTCAAATCGGATATTTTAACTTGCTTTCATATCAAGGTGACGGTGGTTGATGTACTAGAATTAATTTGTCTTGGGTCCGGCCAGGACTAGTGTCTGCTTAGGCAGGGCATGGTCATGTTGGGGTGATGGGCTGGACCCAGATACATGATTAGGGAATAGAACTCTTAATGATCCAAGTTTGGAAATAAGGTATAACCCTATTAGATTCTTATGAGGACCATTTCTGTTTGATATGTTTATATCTTAGTTTAAATGTATATATATGTGTACATATATGTATATATGTGTACATATATTCAATAAAATAGCATTACCATAAAACGTACATTAACTATTTAAAAAGGATTCTTTGTTATGAGATATGGATCTTGAGTGGATGCCCACTTAAGATGAGTTATGGTTATAATTAGGGTTCCTATGAAGCTACTTTGCTTATTTATACATATAGATAATGAGATAACAGAAAGACTCTCTATTCTTCCTCTGATCATTTTTCTCTTAGCCTGTCTCTTTTCTAACATTCTTATGATTTTCTCATGATTTTGTGTAAAGTTATTGGTCCTAAAGCCCGGATCTGGATCCAAATGCACTAGCAGCCTATACATAGGCAGAAGCAGACTTGGATATGAGCTGCATTCACTTTTTTCTTTCAGGAAAGAACATTCATTACACATACAAAACAACAAAGATTACAAAAACTCAAGAGAGCAGCCCACCCTGGCTCTCTCCCAAAAACAAGGGCCACTTAAGAAACAATAAAAGAAAAAAGGTTCATATCAAAAAGTAAAATTTTCAAAAATTACCTCTTCTTATATATTTCTAAAAAAGTCAAAAAGTTATTATCTCATTCTACTAAATGACATAATGCCTCTTCTTTTTACAAGAAAAGGTGAAAGAATTTTTCCAATAACATTCTAAAAGAAAATCAAAGCTTAAGAACATTCCAACATATCTCAAGGATTAAATTTTCCAAAAACGATATTTGTTACTTAGGCAGTTCAACTTTTTTCAATTTTAATGCTTGTGAAGTTTTTTTTTTTTTAACTTGATCAAATGCTGATTTATTGATGACCCTGAGTTACCTTGGGTAGATACTTCTTCAAGTCATTTGTATTGGTGAAGTTTTATGGCTATGATTAAAATGCTTAAGGAAAGACCTATCTTATTCTTGCATACAAAATACTCATTCTCCTTCTAGGGTGTCAAGTGATGGATCTAAGTAAAGAATAGGACACATCAATACATCATAATGTAATCAGTAGTCACAATAAAAATGATCACCGCCGATTGGAGGGTTAAAAAATTGAGCCTCGTATCATTGTTATGATGAAATTGCTTAATTAGGTAATTATCACCGTCAAAAATGGTCACCATCAAATAAAGGGTTAAGCATGAATTTTAGACATGAGTATGTGGAAGCTAGCACATGATTGTCAAAATTGTTTGATATACATTGTTCTGTCATTCACTAATATTTGAAACTTTTAGCGTTTAGGGTGACATTAAAAATCTTTCTTAAGAGGAAATCATAATATTCTCCACAATATAAGTAGAAAGATAGCACTAGATTGGATGGACATGTGTCTTTTCTTTGACTTATTCAATGCTAAAACCTTGTAGGTCGTATGGTGGGGCCCACCTTCCATTGAGTAACTTTATTTGTCTCTGCCTTGTGCTAACTATATTATTACTTTTTATATAAAGAGACAAAATTCGGCAGCACAACAAACTGATTGTGAAATCAGACAAGTAGAATTTATTCAACCACTACCATGAGACGGACAACCTCTGGTGTGTAATTACCATCGCTTTAGAGAATAATAATTTCCTACGTGAAGTTTACCCAAAAAGGTCCTTTGAGCAAACTACATAATATAAATACAAGAGTCAGCTAATGAAGTCCACTTAGATACACATTTATCAGTCACAGGAAGGCGGATAAGAAGGGTCTCCTTAAATAAGAGTTAGGCAAAAAATAGTCAGCCTCATGATATCATCCTAGCCTTTAATTTATTAATCTTAAATTTAAATGGCATTTTGATCTTATATATTTTTTACATTCAATCCAATGTTGAATGACGCTTCCATGAGTGCGTAAAATCAGACCTTGTGCAAGATCATTGGATGCTAAGAGTGTGAAAGGGCTACATTGATCAAAGGTAAGCCCTAGAGAGCTAAACTACACATGGAGTGCACTCGTAGGAGAAGATTTTTCCATTTTAGAACTTTTTCAAAATCACGTTATACTGCCCGATACAATAAAAAAAAAGCCTTTGGATCATAAGAAGTAATACCAATTTCTCATATGCATAAAATGTATAGAAACTTATTCTCACCACATTTGTCTCTCTTCTGTTTTGGTTAGAATTCTATTTTGTTATTTTAGTTACTTGTATAACAACCCGAAACCAAGTTAAAACTTGAAGCTTTACAAAAAGTTTAATATTCTTTATTTCAATAAAAATATTCGAAACAAACATCCAAATATTGATACCTTATAATTAAGGGTATGTTCATGTAATGCATTTTCCACATAAGAGGATGGAAAAATATTTCAATCCTTTGCAAACTTTATTTTTTTCATCAATGGTGCAGACAGTTTTTCAAGAGAAAAGGTATCATATTTGCCTTGATTTTTCATGATTCCATAAAAAATAAGATAAATTCTTACGAAAAAAGTTATCATATTTGGCTTGATTTATCAAATACATAATTGGATATGTAAATTTGATGTGTTCAAGACTAACATGAGAGATGGTATGCTTTGATTTGGACCCAGTCTTTGTTGACTTTTGCCTTGGTTGCGGATTTGAGAGTCAGTGCCGTGGCCGCGTGGCGTGCCAAAAAGGGAAATGGTTTTGGGGTCTCTTACGCTACAAAGTTAGATCGTAATATGGGGATGGATGCGTTTGGATGTACTCGAAAAAGTGAAAAAAGATTTTTCCACACAAATCTATCGGATTCCTCGTTGGACTTTTACTTTGTATTCTAACATTTGGCAAAGACCGCAGAATAATAGTATTCCAGGTCTCACTTATTCTAATAAGGTTGGTCTAAGATTTCTTCACCAACCAATCACAAAAATAGCCACTTCAATTGCAATTTAGTTTACATCCAAATATATATAAAATAATAAAATAAGGTCATCGTACGAGGATTTGTTAGTGTAATTTATGGAACAGATTTAGCAAGTTTTTTTTCCCAAGTTCCACTTGATGATAGCAATATTTTCCGCAAATTTCATTTGTTTTTTCTTTTGGATTGATGCAGAGGTAGAGGGGAAAAAATAAAAATATGCTGAAGTTGCTTTGTCAAAGTCTCCAAGTGTACGGAGTTTAATTTATAGAGAGAGATTTGTGGGTTAGGAACTTGCCCGAATGATCTCCAAAGTTCATGATATTTAGGGCCTAGCTAAGACGAAAAAAAAAAACTGAAGAGATCTTATTGGAAAGATGGTAAAATAAGTGTCAGTTGTGATTGGAGAGAAAAAAAAAAGGATGTTTATGTGCATCTCACCAATTTATTTATCTTTTAATAAGAAACCCCTAAAAAAGGATTTCAAAGTACCAAAAATGGTTCTTAGTAAAACAAAAAGGAGAAAGATTAGGAGAAAAATAAAATAAAGCATAGACTATAACTAATAAGAGAAAACAAGAATATTTAGAAAATGAGTTAAATATTAAAAATTAAAAATAATGAATCATTAATATTCAACAGTAAAAATAAGTGGGCCTTGCAGTGGGATGTCTAATCCATATAAAGTCATTTGTTCAAGGTTCATATTTTGTCTAATCCAAATAAAGACATTTGTTCCACCCTACTCCTCACTTGTGATCGGCATATGCCTTGAGATAGGCCAATAAAGTTATTCTTAATTTGAAATTTACGAATGTTTTTTCTCAAAAATTCCATTGAATCAATTAGGTCATTTTTAGGGAATCGGGATCCTCTAAGGGGTTTTACCCATGGTGACCGTGAGTAGACCAATCATGGTATACCACGTTACCCTAACCAACCCCTGTCTTAAATAGGGGCAGGCTGCTCGCGGTGACGTGGCAGACTGAAATAGGTCCATGCACGGTCACCGTGGGATAAAGCCTCAAAGGATCCAGACTTCATCTTAGGTCTTACTGGCAAAATGTTTGTTTTATTATTGCCACAGGTGAATTTAGACCTAGGTTTTAAGCCGAAATTCTTATATATGTAAAGGCAGAGAAAATGATTAAAATTGTAGTTAACATAATTTTGGAAAACAGTTTTGTACAAAACCAAGACTTTAATGTATTGGTACTATGTTGATATATTAGTTTGTTTTGGCCCTTTTTCAGGAAAAAAATTAAAGTAAAAGAAGATCAGAAGATCAAAATGATAAATATTCAGTTTCATTACTTTTTAGATAAAAAAGACTTGTAAGGCAGGAATGTAGAGTTCATTTTAAGTTTCAACAAAGCACTGATAACAATAGTACTAGTCATGACGAAAATCTTTATCGTCTGTTTGTTAATTTCACTTCTAAAGTTAAGTCAAGTTAAACATCCAAACAAAAGCACTTTTTACCAAAACTCCCTCCATTTTTTCCAACAAAAAGTCAAAAATCAACTACATTTACTCACTAAAAGACAAAAAAACTACACTTTCCTATACAAAAAGTCAAAAATATTACATTCCAAACAACTAAAAATAAAATATCATCATAACTCACTTATATTTTATTCATTTTTTTTATTTCACTTTTTCACCCATAAAAAAGCAATGATGTGATATATACATCACCTTCACTACACTATTTAAATTAACAAACGGGCCAGGGCCATTTGTACGTACATCTGCTGTCCTGTACGTGGAGATGCGAAAATCAAAACTTTTTTCTTCATAAAAGTTCTTTCATTGTTTGGTGGGAGCCTTTTTAAAAGCAATGTGATTTATGAATACATGGAAAAGCATTTCCAATGGTAGTTAGAAAAGAAATGTTTTCTGTGAAGCAACAAAAGTCAACGAACTTATATTTTTACGGAAGAAACATAAACATGTTTCATATTAAAAATCAATACAAAAAAAACCCTTTAGATATCAAGTCATACTATCTTACTCCATATTTGAAAACCATGGCCGCTGTTAGGAGTTGTCCTTTCTCACAAGACTGTGTTACAAACTTACAATGTAGACAAAGAGACTTACGCGTTATGTATAATGTGGTTTGAATAATGTTCTCACATACGGATGTAAAGGTTTTCATAGGTTCCAGGCCTCATGCTCTTTTGACATGTGGATTCTTGTGGTTCGGAGGATCCAACTACACTAGAACAGGAACGGAGAGTTCTTCGATCCCATTTTTCTGTCCGACTCTTTGGTCTTCAGAATGTTGGTGTCTGCATGCACAAATTAAGAAATGGTGCAACAAGTTTTTGCTAGTGCAGAGAAGAATGAAAGCATTCAAAAGCATTAGCATGTATCTCAATATTTTATGTTTTAGCCAAACATTTGTCACATATAATATTCTCCAACATTTAAACCAAGTATGAGAAGTTTGATATTTGTGATTTTGAAAGTATGGGGCCTTGCGTTAGGATGATGGAAGTGGTCCTACCAAGGTTTTGTGGGCCTAAAACCTATCTACATTGAAGTCCCCACAGTTTGGATTGATGGATTGCATGCATTTGGTATGTGTATACATCCAATGGGTAGCCATCAACTGGAGCTTAAAGAGAGAGAAGTAGTTAACTGTCAAAATTCGGCCAAGGTATTTGATATGCTGGCCCACCTAACTTTTAGCCTACGCACACCTAACTTAAGCTTAAAACAGTTTGGGCCATTTGAAACACTCCTCCACCAACAATAATGGTCAATATAAATTTAAACCCTTCACACTCACTAACTCTCTTGATGAATTAGTACCGTCTCAATCAAAGTTGTTGTATCCCTTCATTCTGATCATATACAAAATCTGATACCCATCCAACTTTATCTAATAGTTTAGATCGGGCCTCTCCGATCTTTCATACCAACATCTAGAACCATCCGTTAAACACATCCAGAGTGGGGTCCATATTTTTTGGATGGAATAGATTGGCATGCATGTTCATGTAAGAGTGTTGCTGTGAAGTGAAAATACCAAGTATATTTGTAGGCATTATTACTTCCAATCCAAACAAAAAAGTGGAAATTGTGCTCCCTGTTGTGGATGAATGAGACTGTCTCCTAATTGGAAGTTTTGAGAAAGTAATTCACCCATAGATGGAGATGGAGTATATCCTATCCTATAATATTTAATCTTTCATGGTATGATGACAATCCCATCAATTGAGTTATTAGTTACAGATGAAAGAGACTCAGCTTCCAAATAAAAAATGAAGATCAAGTCATTTGATTGAGTGATAGAAACTGTTAGTTGTTACCTTCACGTTTCTCATTTGTATTGAGAACTTTGCCTTTTTGACCCTAGGTTCTGTTTTAAAAGTTCAGTATAATGCCACAAGAATCAAGTTGCCATCAAAGTACAATAAATTTGTTTAAGTCATTAAAAGGGTAATGACCTCTATTTTAATAAGAACACTGGCAGAAAAAGGCTGGGGCATTAAAATAAACTATAATATAGAGATTATTTAAAGATGACTAAAATAATAAAATATAACTGCTAAATGATGTAATTAATTAATCGATGTTGCGATAATAGTAAAAATGATAGATTTGTCTTCTTATATTAAAAGTAGAATGCATTTAAGAGTTTATAAGTTCTAATGAATAAAAGGATTTATATCTTTCAAAATGGAAAGTAATTGAATGTATTTCATGTTAACATCAAAATTAAGAGATAAAATATCAAGCAAACCAGTTAAATACGTTTTTTTTCTCTCTTTTCCATGTTAAAATTACATGGAAAATCAAAATACTTGAAAATTCATAACGTATGCATGTGTAAGTTTACTCAGCCTTTCTCCCTTTAAAATAAATCTTGATAATGAATAATTTAATAATTATTTGAATGATATATTTTTTATTATTAAATACTTTTTTCGCAATATTATCTCAAGAAGAAATCAGAAGCTTGATATTACAACTATTCAAGGCATCTTAAAAAACTTGTAAAATTTATAAATATAATATATATGTAGGAGGGTATCCGAGCTGAGGAGGTAACCGCTTGGGAGTCGCACAGCTGGACCCTCTACAGGGGGTAGGCGGGGCCCAGAGCCCCGCGCCTATTGTATACACTCGGGCTGTAACCTTTGGCTGTAACCCTTGTGCGTTTGTCCCAGGGTGGATTCGGAAATCATGCACCCCAGGGGCCTCCCCAGGTTTCGAACCCGAGACCTCCTATATAAAGGAGCCCAAGCGGGCCTGGGTCTCCAGTTCGGCGAAGCCTTCGTCGTCCAGGTCTGGGGGCAATTGGAAGCCCAGACCTCCCCCCAGCGCCAGTCAGAGCGTCAACGTCGTCTTCAAGGAGCCGATCTACCGCATCCTGGCCAAGATCAAATCCAAGTCGTTCTTCAAGTATCCTCCGCCCATGAAGAATGAACCCACCGAAGGCCCCCGGAGCAAGCTCTACTGCTCCTTCCATAAGGGCAACGGGCACAGGACCGAAGAATGCAGGACTTTGCAGGGGTATCTAGAGAAGCTGGCCGAAGAGGGCCACATCCCAGAGTTCGTCAAGGCAAGTGATGCCGGCGGCAGCGAGGGCCGGGTTCACCAGAGCACGGCCCAGGCTCCAGACAGCGAGGACTCAGAGAAGATCATCAACGTGATCCATCTGGCGTCCTCAGCTCCCGCTTCCTCATCCCGGGGAAGCTCTCAGGCCCGTGCCGAGGCCAGGCGGGCTTCGCACGGGAAAGAAGTAATGAAAGCCGAGCTAGCTCCGGCGTCCAAGAAAGCCCGCCGCGACAGACCAGCCATCTCGTTCTCGGATCGAGATCTAGAGGGAGTCCAGGTCCCTCACAACGACCCCTTGCTCCTCACCATGAAGCTGAGAGACTTCACCGTGAAGAGGATCCTCGTCGACTCCGGCAGCTCCTCCGAGGTCCTCTACTACGACTGCTTCAAAAGGATGAAACTCTCCGAAGCAGACCTCACGGAGGTCCGTGCACCCCTGCTAGGGTTGTCCGCCACACCAGTCTACCCCAAGGGTAGAATCACCTTGGAAGCCCGAGTTGGCGGAGCCTCCGTGTCGGCCGACTTCCTGGTTGTGGACGCCCCTTCTCCCTACAATGTCATTCTGGGCAGAACGTGGCTCCACAAGCTAGAGGCAGTTCCATCTTCCCTCCACCAAAAGCTGAAGTTCGTTCATGAGAACGAGGAAGGCAAGATGGAAGTAGTCACAGTGAAGGGAGACCAGCAGCAGGCCAGGCAGTGCATGCTGGCCGCAGTCCCGGCATTGAAGGAGCCAGAGCGCGTCAACCTGGCCGAGTTCGAGAAGGGCCTCGATGAGATCGGTCGGGACCCTGAGAAGAAGAGCATCGAGGACCTGGCCGAGGTCAGGCTAGACCCAGCAGACCCGGACCGGTTCTTCCTGATTGGCACCCAGCTGTCAGACGAAGAAAGGGCCGAACTCTCTCGGTTCTTGATGCAGAATGTGGACGTCTTCGCTTGGAGCCCAAGCGAAATGCCTAGGGTCGACCCTGAGGTCATGTGCCACAAGCTCAATGTCGACCCCGACCACAAGCCGGTAGTGCAGAGGGCCCGCAGGACCGGGCTGCAGCAGACAGATGCGGTCGTCGAAGAGGTCGACAACCTGCTAAAAGCGGGAGCCATCCGGGAAGTTCAGTACCCGGTATGGCTGGCCAACACGGTGGTGGTCAAGAAGAAAACTGGGAAGTGGAGGGTGTGCGTGGACTTCACCGACCTGAACAGGGCTTGCCCTAAGGACATTTTCCCCCTCCCGAAGATTGACCAACTGATTGACGCCACCGCCGGTCACGACCGAATGAGCTTCCTTGACGCCTACCGAGGCTATCATCAGATCCCGCTCTACGAGCCTGACGAGGAGAAAACATCGTTCATCACCCCCCGCGGCACTTACTGCTATAAGGTGATGCCCTTCGGGCTGAAGAACGCGGGGGCGACCTATCAGCGCCTCGTCACAAAAATGTTCCAGGCCCAGCTCGGCCGATCGGTAGAGGTGTACATCGACGACATGGTCGTCAAATCTGTGCGCTCCAGCGACCATCTGGCGGATCTCGGCCAAGTCTTCGGCATCCTTCGCGCCTACAAGCTCAAGCTCAACGCTTCCAAGTGCGCCTTCGGCGTAGCCTCTGGCAAGTTCCTCGGCAGCTTGGTAACGCGGAGGGGGATAGAGGCCAATCCGGACCAGATCACTGCCATCCAGGGCATCCAGAGTCCCTCTACCACAAAGGAAGTTCAGAGGCTCACAGGAATGGCCGCCGCACTCAATCGCTTCATCAGCCGGTCATCAGATAAGTGCAGGCCTTTCTTTCAGCTTCTAACAAAAAATCTGAAATTCCAGTGGACCCCCGAGTGCGACCAGGCATTGGCCGCACTCAAAACTTACTTGATGTCACCACCATTACTCTCCACCCCAACTCGGGGGGAGATTCTGTATTTGTACCTTGCGGTCTCGGATCACGCAGTGAGCTCCGTCCTCATCAGGGAGGACGAGGGAATTCAAAAGCCAATCTATTACACGAGCAAGACCCTGCTCGATGCCGAGACCAGGTACCTCGTGTTGGAGAAGCTTGCGTTGGCTCTTGTCACCGCCTCCCGCAAGCTCTCCCATTATTTTCAATCCCACACCATTGTGGTGATCACGGAGCACCCACTCCGTTCATTGTTCAAGAAAGCTGACTTTTCAGGGCGCGTATCAAAGTGGGCAGTTGAACTGGGGCAGTATGACATACAGTACCGTCCCCGAACTGCGATCAAAGCCCAGATCCTGGCGGACTTCATTGTCGAATTCGCCTCCCCCAACCCGGCTCCGACCCAGCTCGGCACGGCACTGGGAGGCACAGGGCAAGAGCCAGTAGAAACAGAAGTCCAGCAGTCTCCCACCTCGGCATGGAAGATCTTTGTCGACGGGTCGTCCACCTCCAAGAGAGCTGGCCTCGGCATAGTTCTCCAATCGCCAGAGGGACTGGTCATAGAGCAAGCCTTCACCTCGGACTTCAAAGCGACGAACAATGAGGCAGAGTACGAAGCAATGATTGCAGGGTTGAACAGCGCCCGAATCCTCGGAGCCCAGCATCTGGAGATCTTCAGCGACTCTCAACTGGCAACTAGCCAGCTCGCTGGGGACTACCAGGCTAGGGACGACAGGATGGCGGCCTACTTGGCCCTTGCGAAAAAACTACTCTCCCAATTCCAGAAAGCCGAGGTCAGACAAATATCCAGAGACACCAACACGCATGCAGATGCACTCGCAAACCTGGCCTCCGCCGTCGAAGCAGGAAAGAAGAGGACCATCGAAGTCGGGTCAGTATCAAGGTCAAGTTTAGAACTCCATTCATCTCGGCTTGTCCTCTGTGCTGACCTCGGCCCCAGCTGGATGGATCCAATCGTCGCCTACTTGAAGGACGACCAGCTCCCCGAAGACAAGACCGAAGCCCACAAGATCAGGCTCAAGGCAGCTCGGTTCTGGCTCTCTCCAGAAGGCAAACTCTACAGGAAGTCCTTCACGGGTCCGTACCTCCAATGCGTCCACCCGTCCAAGGTGGACGACTTCCTGTACGAGATCCATGAAGGAATCTGCGGCAGCCATATAGGAGGTCGGTCATTGGCCTAGAGAGCAATCAGCCAGGGTTACTGGTGGCCCTACATGCAAAAGGACGCCCAGGTCTACGCCAGGAAATGCGAGAAATGCCAGAAGTTCTCCCACTCCCTCCATCAGCCAGCACAGGATCTGAGTCCCCTCTCTAGCCCATGGCCCTTCGCTCAATGGGGCCTGGACATTGTGGGGCCTCTTCACCGAGCTCCAGGGAACAAGAGATGGCTGATAGTGGCTACAGACTACTTCACAAAGTGGATAGAGGCTGAACCGTTGTCTTCCATCACGGACAGGGACTCCAGGAACTTCGTTTGGAAAAACATCCTTACGAGGTTCGGCATCCCCCGGACCCTGGTTTCGGACAACGGGACTCAGTTCGATTCCAAATCCTTCAGAGACTTCTGCCAAGAGCACGGCATCAGAAACTATTACTCCACCCCGGCATATCCACAGAGTAATGGCCAGGCAGAAATCTCCAACAAAGTGATCCTGGACGGCCTGAAGAAGCGACTGGACAAGGCAAAGGGCAGATGGACAGAGGAGCTTCCGAGCGTGCTGTGGGCATACAGAACAACTCCAAGGAGGTCCACCTCGGCAACACCTTTCTCTCTGGCCTACGGGATGGAGGCGGTCATTCCCTTGGAAATCGGCCTTCCTACCCTGAGGACAGAGCTGGTCGACCAAGGCCGAAATGAGACGAACCTGGCAATGGAGCTGGAGCTTGCAGACGAGCGACGAGAAGCAGCAGCCCTGAGACTGACCGACTATCAGCAGCGGTTAGCCAGGGCGTACAATCAAAATGTCAAGGAAAGAAGGTTCACCACGGGAGAGCTCGTTTTAAAGAAGACCCTGCCAGCCGACAGAGAACCAAACGAGGGGAAGCTTGCCCCGAACTGGCATGGCCCGTTCAGAGTAGTCTCACTGGCAGGAAAGTCGGCCTACAAGCTCGAAGACTTGGATGGCAAGCCGCTGCCGAGACCGTGGAATGCATCCCACCTGAAGAAATTTTATTTCTAAAGATGTAATGAACTTCAGAATCAATAAAAGCAGCTCTTGCCTTGTCATCAATCTGTCTCTCTCTGGTCGACTCCGGCAGCACAGGCTCTACGCCCTGGAAATGGCTTCGAGTTCCTACACTCAGCCTTTCCTAAAGCCCCGTGTCTTGGACACATTCAAGGCTCTACGCCCTGGAAACGGCCTGGAGTTCCTAAAC
Source organism: Litsea cubeba (assembly GCA_012931725.1). Classification (NCBI taxonomy): domain Eukaryota; kingdom Viridiplantae; phylum Streptophyta; class Magnoliopsida; order Laurales; family Lauraceae; genus Litsea; species Litsea cubeba. Next base: position 10,243,374 of record CM022953.1, read on the forward strand.
TCAGCCTTTCCTAAAGCCCCGTGTCTTGGACACATTCAAGGCTCTACGCCCTGGAAACGGCCTGGAGTTCCTAAACTCAGCCTTTCCTAAAGCCCCGTGTCTTGGACACACTCAAGGCTCTACGCCCTGGAAACGGCCTGGAGTTCCTAAACTCAGCCTTTCCTAAAGCCCCGTGTCTTGGACACACTCAAGGCTCTACGCCCTGGAAACGGCATGGAAGAGTTCCTACACTCAGCCTTTCCTAAAGCCCCGTGTCTAGGACACACTTAGGCTCTACGCCTTGGAAATGGCCTGCAGTTCCTACACTCAGCCGTTTCCTAAAGTCCGGGTTCATACACCCCTCAGAAGGCCATTGCCGAACTCATTTTCGCCGAGCCAAGGCCAACGGAATGGGTCCACTTCGGCACAATGCAGCTCGTCTTGGCCAAAGCCAGCCCTTTCGGCCGAGGTCAGTTCCGGCATTCAAACACAAAAATCCAAGCATTCCGGAACGGCGCAAAGAAATGAGAAAAAGAACTCAAAAGCACTGTACACAGTTTGGGTAATCAGAGAATTCCTTTTTATCCATTGCAAACTACTTCATTACAAGAAATACAGAATAGAAAGCAAAGTACAGAAAGGAGGATCACAGTCCTCTAAAAACAGAAAATGGATAAAGGCTAGGAGACTCTGATCTTCACCAACTCTTCAGGCAGAAGGCTCGAGGACGCCGGATCGCCGCCTGGAGGTTCTGAGCGACCCTGGACCTCGCTGGGCTCTGCAACACCCTCGGCGGCCAATGGGACCAGCCAAGCTTGAAGAAACCTCCCGGTCCAGCGGGGCCTCATCCCGCCTTCCGTACGACGGGCGCACAGGGCCGTGTCGGACGAGAATGCGCCACCGTCCCCCTGCAGCGCATCCTCATTCTGTCTGGCCAGGGGCGGATGGCCGTGAACCCGCGTTCAGAGAGCGCGTGGTCCACGGGGAGTTCCTTCAGAGAGCGCGCAGACCACGACAGCCTTCCCCCCTCAGGGATAGCCGTCCAACGGCGCAGGGTTCCCCCCGGATCAAATAACTTCGGACACCTCCCGGACATGGCTCCTACAACTATGTTCTTTCCTTCTCCCATGGCGAGCCTGCTTCCCCTACTTATAGGGTGGAGGAAGGCTCAGTCTCCGAAAGGAGTTATGAGGGCGAAGTCTCACACGCGTTACTGGGGATGCACGACTGTTGACCAGCGATCCCTATGGCGCCACGTGGAGACATCCGTCCGATTCCCTCGTCAGCCACGCCATCATGTCTATCGTTATTCAAGATCGCCCAAGATACGGAAGATCAGCGCAAATACCAATGAAGATCACCTAAAATACGGAGGATCAGCGCGAATACCAAAGAAGATCACCTAGGGTATGGAGTATCGACGGTAGCGCCCAAGAAGACTACTCGGCACTCAGTTCTAACGTTCCGTCACAAGGAGCACTCTGCCGAACTCAAGCATCGAAGTACCAGGCTTAAAAGAGACAGAAGCGCGAGTGTTTGAAGAAACTTTCAATTATATTAAAATCCCACTCATTACAGTGTTCAGCAAATACAAATTGAAGAAAATTACAGAGCAAAAAGCAAGAAAGCAAATATCCCGAGGTCCCGAGGTCATGACCGGTCAGTTGCACGGGCTGCGGCGCCAGAGGCTTCGCCGGATGAACGGGCAGAGGTCGGCACCGGAAGCGTGTACGGAGGAGGCTCCCGAAAGGAGGGGTGGCCCTCCGAGACCCCGGCCTCCTTCAGGCCGGCAAGCCACCCTTTCGCCCAGGCCTTATCCCTCACAACAAGAACCCTTTCCTTGTAGTGGGCGGTGACCTGCACTTTGGCATCCTCGAATGCAGCATCGCACTCGGACTCGAGCTTCGCCTCGGCTTCATCCGCCCTCTTGGACTCGGATTCAAGCTTCGCCTCGGCCTCATCCGCCCTCTTGGACTCGGCTTGAAGCAGGGCCGCGTAATCGTCTCCCATCTTCGAGATGGAGACCTCGAGCTCGGCCACTCTAGTCCTCTCCGCCTCGGCTTCTTCCCTCACCTGCTCGAGCTTCGCCGCGTACTCCTCTTCCACCCTGGCTAACTTCTGGCTAACGGCGTCCAGGGATTCCTGCAGGCCGTTCTTTTCCACGGACAGCTCGGCAACGTCCGCGCTGTACCTACGGATCCTGTCAGCAACGGCCATGGACTTCTGTGCCGCCTGTCAAAGAAACGAGACGTACGTGTTAGATCCAAAGTGCGTCAGACGCTAAATCGCTGGTTTGACGAAGGGAAATGAAGATTTACCACGAAGTTGGACTGCAACATCGACAGGATCAGCTTCTGATCGCTGTACTTGTCCAGCCGCTCCATGTCCCGGGGAAGGGCGCAGGCTCGCCCTAGGGCCTCGAGGACCGGGAGATCGATCTTGTGAAGAATGCAATCCTCCATCGTCATCGGCCTCCCTGGCCCAAGCATGAAGCTCGGCTCCCATAACGGCGGCCCCTGGGGCAACGAGGCAGCAGCCGAGCTAGGGCCCGCGTCAGTCCTCGGCATCTTCAGCGGCCGAGTTTCCTCCTGCTCAACCTCAGCCGGGGGCAGGCGTACCCCTGGATCAACAGGGCTAGGGGGCGCGGGAACCTCCGCCACCTCTGCAGGAGAAACCACCCGAGCCCTCGGAGACGGATGCCTCGGAGAATTTATCGGCTCCTGGGGGGCTCGGGCGTCCTCCACTCCAAGCGCCAAAGCCTCGAGATCCTCGAAGGACAAACGCCTGTTGTGCCTCATCTCGGAGCCTGGCGAGGGAGATCGGGCAGGTTGACTCGATTCCCTTTCTGAGACCTGGGGAAGTCTCGATCCCGATGTGGAAGCTAGGGTTCCAGACGTTGCCCTAACGTCGGACGACACCCGTGAGGGCTCTGCGACCTCCGGACCGGCCTGCTCCTGACCGACCTCGAGTCCGGCACCTTCACTTTGGATCGGCTCTACGGTGCCCCTCAAATACCCGCGGTACTTCGGCCGATACCCTAGCAGCGACCAAGCCGCCCTGCCGTCATGACCGCTGTATCGCTTCACCAGACGGAGTCAGGCATCGTTCCTCTTCCAAATGTATCTGGCAGCCCGTTTTCTTTCCTTCAAAGCTGCAACAATCAGAAGCATAAGCGCGGCAGAACAAAAAGAAACTTGTGAAAAAAGAAAGGAAACGAAGGAAGTTTACTTGGAATGGTACCGAAGTGGCGAGGAACCTGGTAGCCTCTATCGGTGTCGGCCTCCCCAAACTCCCAGTTCCCCGAGACGTACAGAAGATCGTCTCCGGCATACTTGCTTGAATCCTCCAAGTATCGGACGAAGCCGTCCCGGCCTGGCTTAGCCCGGAGATAATAAGAATCTCCGGACTTGCATATGTCGTAGACATCCTCAAGGTCGAAGACGCCGAAATCGGTGCCCAGGACCTCATTCAACTTGACCGTGCCCATCACGATCTTGAAGGCATTCGGCAGCAGTTGGCAGGGGCAGAGACGCCATTGACTAAGGCACCTCCTGAGAAGTGGGTGAAGGGGGAATCGGACCCCGCCTTCTATCACGGCCACTAGCGGAAAGGGCATCCAGCCTCCCGAAAAGTCGCGAGGGTTGTAGCCATGGGGTTCAGCACCCCTGACTTGAACATCAGCAGGGATCCTAAAGGCCGACCTGAGACCCTCGATCGCTGCCTCGCCCTCTAACCCGTGGCTATAAATCCCCATTCCTATCCCAGTCTAAAAACAGAGAAACCCGCAGAAGAAGAGGCAGGGCAGAAGGAACTTACGGAAGCAGAACGAAGATACTGGGCAGCAAAGAGACTCGACTTCAGCAGCGCACCACTTCTCAGATGAAGCTCCCTCACAGTAGTCTGCCCACCTCTGATGCTCGCCTCTGATTCAGAATAGCAGACGAAGGGTAAAACGAACCTCGATTGCCCTATATATAGCAGAGAGTCCCCCTTTCCAGAAACCCTAATCGGGCGCGCCAGGGGGCGCCTCTTGGGATTCGGAGCGAATCATTTCAAAAATTGATTGCGCCCCTGACGAAACGGCGCGCAAATCGTTTCAAAAATTGATTACGCCCCTGACGAGACGGCGCGTACGACCTCGAGGAGACAGACAACCAGCCAGGAGATGACGCGTGGAGCCGTCGAACTGTCCTCAGCATTGAATAGGGGACGCCATTTATTACCTCGAACATCCAAAGCGACAGCGAGTCAGGGCCGAAAGGGGCTTTTTCCTCCAGATAGACCCGGCACATAGCTCCCGACCTCACGGCACTGACGTTCTGCGCGAGCTCAGAAGCTAGGGGGCAATTGTGTGGGGAGATTCCCAGAGCTACATGATTAAGCTAATCACAGCCATCAGATGGGGCCAAGCATTCTCACGTGCCATCCGCGTGCCATCTACGTGGCACCAGTCTCACCTCGGCTACCAGAACGGGAGGTCCGGCCGAAGTCAGGCAGCTCCGGGCCCTTAGCGCCGAACTGGCCCACCTCGGGCGTCATCTCGGCAAGGAGTCCACCTCGGTCGGGCCACCCCGAGTGCCATCTCGGCAGAAAACCCTACCTCGTCTGAAGCTACCTCGGCTGAAGAAGCCAGGGCAGTAGCCGGAGCAAGAAAGAACCTTCACTTGCGCCCCTCATTCCCCACGTCATCAGACACGTGGAGAGATAGGGTCACGAGCTAGTGGGACAGACACGACATCCAGCCGCCCGCTATCTTCACCAGATCGCTGACATGGCGGCATCCAGCGGCTGAGGCCACATCAGGGCAAGGCCCGAGGGCAGATCCGCTGGTACTCCAACCGCCAAAGGCGCCCAACACAATTTGGCCCAACAAGACACGCATTTAATGCAATGTGGGCTGACCCGACTAGCATTAAATGCTGAGTGGGCCGGATTAGACTGCATTTATTACTTTGTGGGCTGATCATGACTTCCCAGTCGAATCATGGGACCCACACCAAGATATTCTCTGAGAGATACGATCCAGACCTCTATAAATAGAACCCCATGCACCATGCAAGGTACGCACAACCTCATTCACAGAGCCCTTACTCTGTCTCTCTTCTCCCTCTCCTTCCATTGTTCCAGTTCCCATACTGACTTTGGCATCGGAGAGCCTTGCGCCGCCCAGGCCAGGGTCCTCTGACCGTTTGCTATTCCCTTTCAGGCTTCCGGACGGCATCCAGTTACTTCCAGACACCATCATCTTCTCGGATAAGTCCTATAAGGCTCCCTCTCATTGTGGGTCATTATTTTCTGCACCTACAATATAGTTTTGGGGCTGAGCTTAATGGGCCCTATTTGCTAATATTTACTTTCCAACACCAAATTAGAAAGACACAAGGATATCTAAAACTCTACTAATACTATTTATTCCGCATTATCGTTTCGTAAAATAGGTTTTACTAACAATTAAAGCAACTAAGAAGATTATTAAATGAAATATATACTAATATATATTTAGCCTTTTCTATATTCTTATTTGTTAAAAAGAGGAAAAAGTGCATGCATATAACATTTTGGTCAGATCATGAACTTGGGGGGCCACAGGAATGCAGAAAGAAAAAATAGAAAGAAGGATTATGGTATTATAAATTTGAGCTTCCACAAAGAGTACTCCAAATATCTCTTAATTATTTAGTTCCCGTTTTTTCATCATGTGAAACGGACCTCACATACCTAGATTATGAAAATCACAATGAAATCATGGACATTCAAATAAAAAATAAAAAGAAGAGATTCATGCTGAAACTATTTATACACAATATAAAGGCTTAACCAATTCTAGACCCATAGGGTCCAGAAAAAAGATAGGAGACTTTTATGTCCATGGGTTTATCATATCTATAAAAATATTGAACGGTTTAGACTATGAATAGGGGGCCACATAGTATAGAGTAATAATAATAATAAAAAAGGATTAGACTGTTTTTGGATTTTTCACATATTTCTCAAAACCTAAGAGGATGTAAGATATGGAACTTTATGGAATAACATGATATTTCATGATATCATGGAGAGGGTAAAAAAAAAAAAAAAGATTTGGTGTGAGGTCCTCTCCCCCTCATTCTTTCATTAAAGTTTGCATCCTTTATCTTATTTCCCAATTTTAAGGGATTTTTTCTCGTGAAAAACCCTATTATTTTATTTGCTACACTGGAAACTCGAACTCAATACACTCACGTCAATACACTCACGTCCCTTACAAGCTGAGCGAAACAAGGTTACAAGTCCAGCTTGCATCTGGCTATTTTTGGGTTGTGCTTTTAGGCTCATGGATATGATCCTGTTTTCTCCACCAACAAATACAGAATTGAACAACTTGAATTTGATTTGAATCCATGATGGACTCAGAGAAAGACTTGATTAAGACTCTCCTACTCTGATAGACCTGAATCAATATATAGTATATAAATCCAACTCAAATGGACCTGAGTGTAGCCCAAATGAAAGTTGGCTTGACTCAAAAGCCAAGTGTGTATTATGTCATTAATCTATATGTTATATTATCATATACTCGGGTACAAAGATATTCGGGTCCAGTCCTTGCCATAGCTGAGCACAATATAACCAGATCCAACTTAGGATTCAGAACTGGACCTCATTATCAATTGGGCCTACTGAACCCAGATTTTCTGTGTCTTGTCCTTTTGGTAATTCAGATGCATGTAAATAACTGGATATTGGGATTGAAAGCTCTTATGGAGGAATAATGGATGAGTCCCATAATGACATGGTTTGATGATTGTAACCCTTCGATTAAGGGCCTCAAACTGACAGTATTGTAAGTAGGATACTAGATGTGTCCATGTGGGGCACGCCTGCTAATTCATGATGAGACCTTTCGTTTCATTATCCTTGTAATTTGTGCCCATGGTTCAAACCTGTGCTGCAACACGACCACACAACCTCTTACGAGGTTAAAACAAACGGAATCTTAATCTTTAAGTAATTCTTTAATTATACGTTTTTGCTAAAGAAATCAGACTATGGGTTAGTCAACATGGCTGAGTCTTGTTTAGTCTAATCTAACTTCGAACTATAGTTGAAATGGGTCAAATTAGTGTCAAGGGCATCAAGTTTTTACGGGCTTGAACCTGACTTTCAATAGGTCAAGCCCAAGACCCGACCGCGCCTAGCTTTGGTCCGTGGCATCTCTTAAAAACAATGCTAAAATAAAATCAAATCTAGCTCATTAATCTAAAATTAATGAGTCACAATCTACCCATAACCCTAATGATTCAGTTGCTTCTAGTGCCTTTGCATGGCCTCCCATTCTCTTATGCTTTATTATCACTTGCATCATTACACAAATTTAATGATGACCACTCAACAAAGGGAAAACCAATGGAAAGAACAGATTGAAATCATTCAAATATAGGAAGAGAATAAAATAATACAATATCATTGTTTAGGAATCTGGTCATGGGGCCATCTCTAGGATACAAACGGCTCAAAATCATTGCCACTTTATGTATTGTAAGTGGACACCGATTCACTATTAGATTGATCATGCACAATTATGATTTTTTTATATTTTATTTTTGTCATGTGTTTTATATGTGATTAATTTAAAGAAATGCCTGGCCCATATTGGAGACTGATATTGCCGAAATGATTCTATCTATATTGAAATTTGAATAATATTTACCGTTGTGTTAATAAAATGCATATGAACTCATTCACCTGAGATCTAAGCCATACATGTCACACCCAGTTACTAGATTTCCATCCACATCTTTCGATCAAAGAAACATTTTAGCATGTCTCTAGGAAAGTTTCATATAACATGATTTGGATTGAGCTAAGTGAGGTCTGTAGTCCAAAAGAGGGCATGTGGTTAGAATGGCATAGACCAACTTGTTTGCTTGAAAAATACCATGTAATATTTTTTTTTTCCACTAACCTTAGATGGACATGTCCAACGCATGCCAACAATGGTACAGCGGTAAGGTAAGGAAAATTTCTCTAATGCAAATTGATGACCTACCAAAAGGGAAGGAATAGGCAGAAAAAATACATAGATGGACGTATTAATAATAGATATGAATAAGTGCAATTTATCCAAGAATTTGGCCCATGAAAAACAAATTTAATTTATTTGATCTCAAAATAGTTGAGACAAGACATTGATAATGATGATGATGATGATAACCAGCCTATATGGTTAAAATCATGAGAGCCCTAATAATGTGAGGAAACATTAGTGAGGTAAAGACTACTTGCGAATATAACTCAGGGATTGCTAGATAGGACACATGATCAAACCCAACCCTGAACAGTTTAGTGAAACGACACACTTAACCACTAGTTTAACCCTTTATTCTCATTGGATGATGGCATATTATCATTCCTCATTTCTCATAGCCTCTACAAGGTAATTGGACCACTAAGAGATTATCCAAATCCTTTGACCCATTGACCCAAGTCAACGGTCCAAATGTCATAAACGTGTGCCACGTGTACGGAGATAAAATCCCCTAGATCTAAAAGAGTAAAGAATAGATACTGTGACCTTTAATTATAGCCCCGCTTTATTAAAACACATGAAAGTGGGCCCCACTTTTTTCAAAACATGACCGTTAGCCTCTGACACCGGCTTTTGCCCGTTACAAGTATTTCAAAAAATGCTCCCCCTTTCCTTCCTATCATCCGTCCATTTCCCCTCAATCAACGGCTCAGATTTTCCTCCTGCAAGTCATACCCAAATCTCCTCTCCCCCTCCCCCTCCCTCTCTCCCAATTCTACAGTCCTCTCTCTCTTTCTCTCTCAAAACTCAATCTCAATCTCAATCTCAAATCTCAGCATTTCACAACTAGATCTTTGCATCTTCCTGCATCAAACCAAGTTTCTTGAACTGCGTACGAGAGAAATCCAACTGAAGATGCTGAAATAAACGTCTTCTCGTTGTGTCTCCCGGTCTTGGTCTTGATTCTTCAAGAATGCCAGTTTCCACCAGGTCACAGGTCTTTGAAAACCAAGATGACCCAAATCGGAGCCAACGAGTTCGGCTCCGATCCGATCAAGAAGAACCCCAACTGGCTCCTTCGCCTCTGCATAGGAATCCCCATCACGGGCTGAAGGAGAAGATGAAAGCTCTCACCCAATTCTACGAGCAGCAGAAAAAGCAGACAGCAGCTCTCAGGAACCCCACATCATCGAATCGGATCGAAGAACAGAGATTCTCAACTCATCCTAGTGTGGGGCTTCTTGGGTCTAAAAGGAAAGAAGAGAAGGAATCGAAAATGGAGGAAGTGATGAAAGAGAAGTTGCAGAAGCCCTCCACCCAAATGGAAGAACAGCGGTTTTCTACTAATCCGAGCGCTGAGCTTCTTGGGTCTCAGAGAAAAGAAGAGAAAGCAATAGAGACTGAAAGAATAATGAAAGAGAATGTATTCAGGCTGGTTGCTCTGCCGACTGTTGGTGAAGCTGCTGATGAAGGAGAGGGGAAGGAGAACCTGATGGGTCTCGTTGGCAATGTCGGATTTTCTTGCCCCAAGAAGGGAACAGTCGTAAGGAAGCTCTCTATGGGAAGTTCAGCTCCTCAATCTGAAGTAAGAATCCGTAGAGAGACAGCAATTGGGGGAGAATTGGATACAATTTCAGAGAATTCAATGATGGGAAGTCGAATTCTTGTTTTTGTTAGGCTTAGGCCAATGGCCAAGAAGGAGAAAGAGGCAGGGTCGCGGTGCTGTGTTCGGATTGTCAATCGGAGGGATGTTTATCTGACTGAATTCGCGACGGAGAATGACTATCTCCGGTTGAAGAGGGTCCGAGGACGGCATTTCACTTTCGATGCATCCTTCCCAGATTCAACCAGCCAACAAGAAGTCTACGCCACTACGTGAGTCTATGATCTTTGCTAATTGCTGTTTTAAGAGTTTTCACAAATTGATCAGTTTCTCCAGCATTTATCAGACTAACTTCCCTTTCTTTGTTTGACATTCTACTGAATTTTCACATTTCAAGCTTCAATTGATATGTAATCAGTTTCTGCAATGTTTCCATGTATTTGATTCATGAACAACGTGTTTCTGAAAGACCCCAGTACTTAATTGTAGACCATTTCTCATTTTCTCAATTCAATGAATCCAATCTTTCAAAAGGAGATTTTTTTTTTTTTTTTTTACAATTTATAAGCATAGCTAACTAACAATGTGGGTTTACTTGCAGAACGGCAGATCTCATCGAAGCAGTTTTGCAGGGTAGGAATGGATCGGTCTTTTGCTATGGTGCAACAGGAGCTGGTAAGACTTATACGATGCTCGGAACGGTGGAGAACCCGGGAGTGATGGTGTTGGCCATCAAGGACCTCTTTGCTAAGATCAGGCAGAGGAGCTGCGATGGAAACCATGTGGTTCACCTCTCCTACCTTGAAGTTTATAACGAAACTGTCAGGGATCTGCTATCACCTGGCAGACCTCTAGTTCTTAGAGAAGATAAACAGGTTTGGCAAACTAAGTTTGGAGTTATATTTATCCAAATGGCAAACTGTTTAGATGAATCTCTTGACATTGAATTTTGCTTTTAACATATGTCAGGACCCTTTGATATACGGTGTTTTGTCGTTCACTAACATCTCGAGCTTTTGGTGTTTAGGGTTACTAACAACATACGTAATTGATAATGATTGATTGCGATAAATATTCAAGGAATTTGCATTTGGGGTGCATTCAAACACATTCTTATGTTTTTGGAATCTCCATTTCTGTAAATTGCGCTAGAGTTTCTTCAATGATTACACACACAGTCTTCATAGAAGATAAGCACAATAAGCACAAAACTCCTATCCTAGAATTATATTTATAAGTACGATGATTATAGCTTATATTTGATTTATAGAGCTCACTAAGCTGGCCTACGATAGATGGGATAAGACTAAAATGATGATAATGATGATGCAACTATCATCTTTTTTTTTTAGCCTACGGAAATGAAATTATTGTCAGAAAATCAAGTGGATGGATAGATAGAGTTTTGACTCCTACTTCGTAGTGAAAATACATATTGGTAATGTTTTGGGCCTATCATAAATAGTAACTATAATGAAGAAAAAAGCAGACATATTTATATGCTGCCCCAAATGTATAGTCCCATCCACTGTAGGTTGAAATGAAATTTAATAGGAAAAAGAGTTAACACTGTAGAAAACCATATTTTTCATTCATCTAGATGTTCTCTTTATGTTCCTAAGGTTAAAAGATAAATTTGTTGCTACAAAGTTTATTGGGTTTGAATCATCACCACCACCAGCTGTGTTATGATATCCCATCAAGTTGGCAGAGAAAGATCAATCGCTCTGCTTTTCTGGCTATGACCTTATTATGCCTTGGAATATTATCTATTGGTTTGAATCAAGAACTAAAGAACAGGGTGATGTGGGTAATTTTCAGGGAATTGTGGCAGCAGGTCTGACTCAATACAGAGCGTATTCTACTGATGAAGTAAACAATTCGACTCTTCCTAAGCTGTTATGAGTACTGTATTTAAGTGATAGAATGTGAAATATAAATTTGTTTGTTTCTAGGTAATGGCGCTGCTTCAACAAGGAAACATGAACAGAACCACTGAACCCACTCGCGTTAATGAGACCTCCTCACGTTCTCATGCAATTCTGCAGGTAATTTTAACTTACAGATATTCTTGATGCAGAATTTGGAGTAAAACCAGACTAAATAAGAAATAAGAAGTCTAGTCCTTAACTGAAGATGCTTAAGCAGATTAAGAAGATTTTTATATGCTTCTTGCAATTCAAAATCCTCTCACTCATCTAGTAATTTTTATTCTACATGTAGGTTATAGCAGAATACCGAGTGAAAGATGGTGCAGATGTGGTTAGTAGAATTGGGAAGCTTTCTCTTATTGATTTAGCTGGCTCTGAGAGAGCACTTGCGACTGATCAAAGAACACTAAGATCCCTTGAAGGTGCGAACATCAACCGCTCACTCCTTGCACTAAGCAGCTGCATTAACGCTCTCGTTGAAGGCAAGAAGCACATACCTTACCGAAATTCCAAGCTTACCCAACTCCTCAAAGACTCTCTAGGAGGAGCATGCAACACTGTTATGATTGCAAACATCAGCCCAAGCAATCTTTCTCTCGGCGAGACCCAAAACACCCTACACTGGGCGGATCGCGCCAAGGAAATACGGACTAAGGTATTGTCATATCTTACCACCCAATTTTCTTAAGATTAAACTTAATGGACATATGATCATTGCCTTTCCTTCCTTCTCCTTGCTTATTTTCAGGCATGTGTAGCAAATGAAGAAGTAATTCAGGTACCAGCACCGGAGGCAGATCAGGCAAAGCTAATACTTGGATTGCAAAAGGAGAACCAGGAGTTAAGGATGCAACTGGTGCGTCACCAACAAAAGCTGCTAACAATGGAGGCACAATCATTAGCTGCAAACTGCTCTCCAACTCCATCATCAGTTTCTTCTCTCCTATCTACTCCATGTTCAACCAAGCCAATCGAGAAACATCGAACCAAGTCCTCTCTATTAGCAGGGAAGTGCTTCAGCACACCCGAGCCCAAAAAGAAGGGTGCCGAAGAGACAGTTCGAGAGCTCCGCCAAGCTGTAAAGGCATTGGAGACAGAGATGGAAAGAATGAAGAAGGAACATGCAATGCAGATTATGCAGAAAGACAATCTTATCCGTGATCTTACCCAGAAAAATGAAAAATCATTAGGAGGAGAAGGGACGGCGAGAATTCTCACCAGGACGAGCTTGCGGCCAAAGGAACCTGCAGAAAGGACTAGGATAAAGGGAGAAAGAACAGCTGCAGCAGGAGAATTGAAGAGCCCAAGTCACCGGTTTCAGTCTCCGGTACCGCCAGTAAAGAAGCGTACCTTTTGGGATATAACCACAGCTAACAGCCCATCAGTTACAAATCTTAATGGCAGAAAGACTAGAAGTCATGTTGCTCCTGATCAAGCTCCTTCCATGCTTCTTCAGGTAGTGAAATTTCTTCAAGCTTATTGCAATTATTTATCTTTTTGTTCAAGTTTAACACTTTGGTTTTTGAAATGATGAGACATTGGACATTACCATAAGCCTCGACAGGGGTGGGTTCATAATTTAAGTCAAGGAGTTATTTCCTCCAAAATAAGAGATGGGTTATTTTTTTAAACACAAGTTTATTTACTTCCCTGGCTTAAATTAGAAGAGCCTCCTTTTAATTGCATTAACAATATGAAAAACCTCTCATCAATATGAAAAACCCACCTCTCAACACAGATCCTTCTATGGTTTTTAATGACCATGATGTGCCTGGAATGGATATTTGAATGTTTCTTCCAAAAGGAAAAAATTATAATTATACAGAGATTCATGCCAGTGAAAGTAATGCTTCTTCAGGCCAGGAAGATTTCTGCAATTCTTTCATTTTGTTTTTCTACATGGAAGGTCTAAATGTCAGCAAATGTGTATCAGATATATCTATCAATATGTATTTGCAACAGTATGTATGCCACAGAAGCATGATAATCCACAAATTTTCTTTTTCTTTTTTATCCATAGTTGGATCTAGTATGAAAATAGAGAACAGTGCATTAGTGGAAGGAGATGCAAGGAGGAGAAAACGGGTTAGGAGTGTCATACCACATAAGCTTCAATGATAAAACATACAAACACAAACTATATCAAAACACCAATAAAAAGAATCAACCATATCAAAAGGAGGATAATCCACATATACATTATAACACTGCAAGTGAGATGAGCTCCTTCTAACATAAGCCATAAATGTAAGATCGTCTAATAATTTTGTTCCATTCATGGTTTCTTTTAGATTGCACACACAATGCGCGAGCGCACACCAACAAAAAAAGTGAGTGGAATGATATTTTTCTGAATTCAGATCATCAAAAATCACGATCAGCATCATATAGAGGTCACTCATCATCTCAAATGTGACACTTGTCTGATAAAAAAACTCCCATGTGATTGTAGTTTGGTACAAGCGATTACACAAAATCACTCTTCTGTATCATCTTATTTTACTTTTCTGTATGTGAGTTGTTCACTACTGATGCAGCTTGCATATCCATGTTTCTGGTTTGTGCTAATGTTGGGTCCCCATGTCGTCAATTACATCCTCCAGCCCGGGTTTGCTCGTCCAAGAACTAATCCTCTGAACCGCTGAAAGCGATGAGGAAAAGAAGAAAGGGAGGAACTATGTTTTTCGTCGCTGTCATCTTCTTTGGTGCATTCTCTGCTTGAGCTGGTTGCTAGGAGACGAAAAGAAAGCATTTTTTCTTGTTCATCTCTTGTATTATTCTTATGTATTTTTCAGTGAAGGCCATAAAGATTATACTTTTCTTATTCATTCTTTGGATCATTGCTCTTCTCAAAGTCGCATGACGTCTGAATTTATTTTCAAGTACGCAAAATTTAAGAGGAATTATCGGAACTATCAGCATCTGACTCTCGGAATTGTTGTATATAGCCTCTTCTTTACTGTCCAATTTGTTGCAAATGACAATTAACTGTAATTGATGCAACAATGTAAAGCCCCTTATATGTGATGCAAGCCCTGAACATAGTTTGTAACAATATGGTAATTTAACTGCAATTGAATATTATCTTCTGAAGAGCTAGTGGCTTTGAGCACCAATAAGAAAACCGAGATTGGCTGATTATAACTAGTTTGCATTTGGCTTTGAGCACCAACAAGAAAACCGAGATTGGCTGATTATAACTAGTTTGCATTTGGATTTGTGGACAGAGCTTATAAGAGACAGTCAAAACAAGGGTGATTGTCAATTTCTTGATCTTTAGGCTATGGCCCGCTTAAGAGTTCACTTGGATCAGATTTGTTGAAATATGTACTAATTGATAAAAATATATAATCTCATTCACAAAATAAATGATACACATTTCCATTTTCTGATTCCTTAGAATGAAAAGTAAACAAAAATACATTGAGGAAAATATATCATTTCACACACTGATCTCATAAATCTAGACCTTTGATTTTGCCCATTGAACTCTGGCCAATGACCAAATTCCTTCAGAATCATTGGTATGATTGATGACGTCCACCAATAGAATGACTAGGAAAATCTAGAATACATGGACTTACATGAATTGTGTTACTCTTCAATGACTCCAATGAAGAATGATGCAGTATTGCATTAATATACTAAAATATTTGATGTTGCTATACCCAAACAGTGCAGAGCATCTGCATTAAACCAGTTTTGTTCTTATACCCTGAGAAGATAGATGCTCAGTTCAGGGCCTCCAGAACCATCAGGATTGATCATGTAAAAGGCCTCAGAGTCTCTGGATCCTACCACCCTCTCAAACCTTGCGCGCATATACATGATATCACCCTCAGACCCAGCTCCATTCCCTGGAAGAACTCCAGCACCCACAGAGATGGGCTCGACCGCCCTCAACACCTTCCACACTTGGGGCCCGCACTCGCGCCTCCTCGCTGGCCCGCACTTCCTCCCATTGCAATACATCCTCCAATTTGGCTCTTCTAGCAACCTAGCCTTCTTCTTTTCTGCCTTGTTATCGCACTCCAATGCAATCCTCACCATCCCAGATGCCATCTCCAAAACTAGCCCATCTGTGGTCTCTGCAAGCTCAATTAGGAGAGCTGGTCCAACCTTTGGATCCTCTTGGAATGCAACATGGACTTGACCATGCCGGTATCCAAAAAGGGTACCTATAACACGGTTGCCGGAACCCTTTGGCACATGACACCGGTTCTTGCTGGTGAAGACAGTTAAGACTGATCGGAGTTTAGTGACTGCGGCGGACTTTTTCTTTCTGGATGTTGATGACAGTGCCAAACACATTACCTGTCCTCTCTCCTCTTCAACCTCACAAGTAGAGGAGGAAAAAGAGTTGAAAGTAAGTGATTCTTCATCTTCTTCCTTCTTTCTTCTCAACGGAAAGTATCTTTTGGAAGATGAGAAGGAAGAGTCATGTGAAATTCTGGCCATGATTGTCCTCATTGTAGGAAAGGAGAGAGATGATAGAAGATTCCTTTCTCCCTTTGGAGACTTGGGGTGATTTTATTCCATCTCATTTGTACTTCTCACACTTCTTGTTATAGTGGGTGGTATTTGCCAATACTGACAAGGAGAAGGTGAGCAGCCCCACCTACTTGTTTGGAGAAAAAGAAGAAGCAGAGAGTGGGGTGTGGGGTTGGATGTTTGAAATTGGAATGGCAGAAAAATTTTGTGGAAACTCTGTAATGTACTGTACGTTGTGGCATGTATGCACACAAATCTTAGACCATTCAAATTGAAGACACAGTTATGGCCTATGATGCACGGATATTTTAAAATGGGTAATATATTGTGTCGTATGGTATCCGATATTTCACTTTTTATATGTAAAATCCGTGTCCCTGCCGTGTCTATGGCGTGTCCTTGCAGTATCCGTGCCGTATCTAGGCATCATAGGTTATGGCTGAGGTGTACCACAAAGATTTATGATGATCAGAAGATTATAGCCACCTGATTTTGGCCATTGAGGGTGACCTTCGTGGCGCGAGTTCTTTTCTTAACCATCCATTTCAGGGCCAAAATTCAATGATTAAGGTCACACTTTTAGAACTCGTTGAAACTAGGTAGGCTCAGTCTAGATATGGTTTAAGACTTGATCAAAACCTGGAAAAAACTAGGCAAAATCATGTAAACTCCGTTTTGGTTCAATGACACATGAACTTGTATTGTTCTCATTCATAGCTACAGTGGAACGAGGGCTCGGTCAAGTATGAGTCGACGAATTGAACTTTCTGGTCGATTTTAAGCTTCTAAACATTTTGGGATCCTTGATTAGATTGATTTAGGATTAACATTCCATGTACAGCAGTGACCATGGTGTAGGCAAGTTGTAGTCATGCAAGTGTTATTGCCCAAGGATGAGTTGGTGGAGAGTTTTTACTGTGGAAGACTCACATGTAGTAGCCCAAGTTTGGAAATTTAAACTGAGAGAGAGAGAGAGATATTCTTGTCTTTTTCAGTGTAGGGTCCTGAATAAGATGAGGATTGACAAGAGTGGCTGACTTGCATGCAAAAACAGTTAGGTGCAGTTGAAAACACAACCACCTTACCAAACCTAATACAAGGATATCTAGCTTTGCATCTTTATTAACTTTAGTTGTTATTTGTGGGCTAGATGAATTTAGGTCCACTTGAAGGTGCCCATGAATCGAAAAGGGCCAGGTTTGGTTGGATCCATACTTCCATAGTGTACCAAACCCAAACCCATATTATGAATAGAAGCCCCTGATCCCAAGCAAAGGACCTGGACCCAGACACAAATAAAGGCCCAAAAATGAAAGGGTCCAACAGTTTGGGTCATATGTAGGGACCTGTATTTACTGTACCCATGCATCTAGTCAGACCAGTCGCCCATGATTCTCAGCAATCTGCAACTCCAAATATCTGCTAATCCTATGATTTCTAAGTGTCTTTTTAGAGGGTCTTGATTACAAGTCAATGTACTAAAGAAGCAACTTAAAAGGCCCCACATGTATTATGACTTAGGTGCACAGGAAATTATCAACCAAAATCGTCACCACACACTGGCAGTTGGGAATCTCTCTACAAGGACCGTTTGCCAAATTCCTACTCATATCCTAGAAACTCATGGTTAAATGCCTTTTCAGGGATCAAGAGTAAAAAGAGTCAAGGGTGGAGTTCTAGAGACAACATCAAATTCTTAGGTGTCGATTTCAAAAGGGTGGAGGACGGGCAATCATATGAATACAAAAAAAAAAAAAAATAAGGAAAAACAAAGACTTGTGTCATGGACCCTTGTCAGCCTCTTTGATATAAAGCATAGTTGAGCCTCAAATACCAAGGAAGGGAGCCCACCTTTCATGAGCAGAAACTGAACATTAGTACAATAGGACGTTTGCATCTTCCAGAGAAGTCCAAATTAATTAGATTAAAGGCCACCCATACATTTATCAATGATGCTATTGGTGGAGTTAAATCTCTTGTTTTCTATAGGAAATCACATCTAAGTCCCTGCCACAAAATATGGCCCCATGGGATCTTCACTTTTCTCAAATTTGAAAGTAAAAAAAAATAAGAGCAAGTGTTTTTTAGTTTCAGGGCCGGTTTGTTTACACAGAATACTTGGGAATTGTATACAAAGGAATTCAAGGTCAAATGAGCTCCACTAAAGAATTATTAAAGAGGTGAGGGGTGAAGAATATAAGCTAGCGATCGAGATGCAACCCTCACTTTACTAGGATTTGAATTACTAGGGTGGTGGCCGGATATTCATTTCCCATCACCCCTTGATTCATTTTCCATTAGAGGGGAGATAATTTGACTCATTTTAAAAATTCACATTTGTTTCTTCAATATTAACCATTTTTAGAAATAAAAGTCTTATAGTTCTTAGGTATTCAATAACAAACAGGCACGTTGTGTCCAACAAAATTCAACACCAAACCTCACCAAAAAGTAAGCAGGAAAAGAAGACATACGAAACCTGCGGTTTGTTTTCTGTTCATATAACAAACTAAAGCAACATAAAACTTCAAAGCATCAATAAAGCTATTGCAGCACATTGCTCAGAACCTCTCTACGGGATGAAAAGCAAACCACAATTCCACGGGAATGTGTAAATAACATAGAAAGCAGATAGAGAAGTTCTCAAATCAGGGAAGCATAGGCAATTAACCATTTGAGTAGTAGAGCCATTGACTATTCAAGCTCTATTTCAGATGTTGTTCAGAGTAACACTGCTTCTTTCCCCACCAGAACTCTGCTGTTTCAATCCTCGCTGTCCAAGAACAGGGATGCCCCCCCTGCTATAATGGTGGGGACTGAAAATCCCACACAGCTGTTGTGCAGGAGTCCTGTAGTGGGGAAAAAACCAGCACAACATATCCTTTACCAGATAAAGTTCCAAATATGAAAACACAAGATGTCACCTCAACAGGATGGCCTCCAGTCACTTCACAAGCCCATAACATCAAGCCATAGTGAAAACAAGCTTGGATTATATTATTTTGATTTGTTAACATATTGATACAAGCAAATGACAAATGCTGCATGAAATTACTGTCAATGTATGCGACCTCTTTTATCCCCAATTCACTTCCAATGGCACTGAATGTCTTTCCTCCCACAATGAAGATAATAATGCAGGCCTTAGAGCATGATGATACTTATTGGCAAAATGATCAAAACCTGGGTGGACCATAGTTCTGTGGCGGGTATTTGGACATGCTTGAGGAAGAGTGAGGTAAAGGGCTGTGGGGACTATGACCAGGCGAACCTTCATGGACCAAAGGGCTCTTCCACCCTCTATCAGATAGAGACCTTCCTAAACTTGGGCTTCTTGGTATTGAGTTATTAGCCCTTGGACTCTGAGACTCCATTTGGTAATTGGAATCATGCCCACTGTACCTTTGTCCATAAATTGATGTGGAGCGATTGAATCCTTGGTCAACACCAGGAGGGCCATCATCTCTGTAGTCCCTTGTCCTCCGTTGGTCACGGTAGTGCCCTTTGCTGCCTTCTGATGAACGGTTCGATCTGGAATGTGCGCGGTTGGAAGAGGCAGGTGAAGCTGCCCAGCGTCTATGGTCTGCATTCTCAGGGATTGGTGCATTTATCCCTGGGAAATCAACAGTCATCTTCTTTTCTGGTGGCTCTAGCTCGCCAGTATCAAGAATTTCCCCGTCCTCATGTTCTTCCTTGGTTTCCTCATCAGCATATATAGTTATTCCTGAAGGCTGATCTTGACCTTCTGAATCTACCAAATGGAATCAGAAATCCATTAATTTCAAATCTAGTCATTGTGTGGAGATAAAAGAGAAAGGAAACGAGGAAAAACTGACAGAACAGAAAATATACAGTGTGTAACATTTGCTTAGCCAGCAAAATGTACTTGTGGCCTTGAGATCAAAACCATACATATGTGGGGCCTCATTACTGATGGAAAAATAAAATTCCACTACTGGAAAATCAAAACTGCTTTCATTTTAAGACTGAAGAAACACAGGAACATAGTCCTTCCAATGATGAAGTCCAACAGATATGACATACATAACAGAAAGGACTGCGATACCCAAGCCATTGCAGGGGCAAGCAACCAAAAAATCTATAAAAAAAAAAAAATTAAAAAGGCTGTTTCTTTCATTCAAGCATGACACAATTCCTTTTCTAAAAATTAACTAGGCCTTTAAAAAAAAAAAAACATTTGTTCTTTGCTTGCTTTTATGCTAGGCATGATGGATGGCAACAGTTTGTATGTGGAGGCTGGAGCAACCATGGTCTTAAAAATTGACCAATGGAGATTCGACTCACCTTCCAAGTCACATGTACAGCTGATTCCTTTACATTTATGGGTTTTCTAGGTATCGTTTTGTTTGAAGAGCATGTGAAACATCTCTAGTAAGTTTTCGGGGTGAGCTTTGAAAATCAAAACTTACTATTTTTCAAGATCCAATGATACAAGGTCACAATTGCTATTCATCAGGACAAACAATGAACCTCAAATCCAAAAATGGCCATCTACGACAACCAAAATTCATTAAAAACACTTAAAAATATAAAATAAGTCCTTAAATTCCATAATTATAGAAAATTATTTTCATTTGTTAGATTTTTTCATTGTATTTAACACATTATATAACTTCATCGTTTTGGGTGTGACTCAGTCCAACTAAGCCAATACCCACGTGACTCAAGTTGACTCGACTCAACTTGAGGCCTAAACACCTCTCTGTTCTATTACATTTGCACTCATCTTTATGAATGTTATTGTGGGTCCATGCAAAAATGATGCCCTTATGCTCATAGTACTGTTGAAAACCTCACATATTAAGAATACAACTCATCTAAATTACGCGGGGCAGAAGGGTCAACCAACGTCCAAGCCATTTAACTGAGTAAAGATTTTGTAACCCATGCCCAATCGAATGATGGTATGGCTAGAATTAGGCAGGTCTGATCAGTACCTCCCTTTGTAGCATTTCCTTTGTAACTTTCTTCTTTTCTATTAATAAAAGCTTTTGTTACCAATTCAAAAAAAAAAAAAATCATACATACATATATATCAAAAAACTTGAAGTAAAATCACTGTGCTTACCAAGATATCCCGGTGGGTACCCAATTTCGCGCATTCGATTAAACCAAGGAGGTGGATCAAATTCCTGTATGAAGACATAGTAGAAGTTATAAATTGCTAAGAGAGTTTCCATCATGTGATAAAACAAAACAAAACTTTGAAAATCACATTTATCCATAGGATAACCACATACAGAGAAAATAATTTCCCTACTCATGAAATAAGATATACACTGTCATGGTTGCAAGGTCAAGGTCAAGTTTTTTTTTTTCTTTTCTTTTCTTTTCTTTTATGTTCTTTTCTTTTTTGAATGTTAAGCTCAAGGTTTATTGTGTGTCCGGCTCCCAAAACATTCACCTCTTCTAATTATTTTTTTATCAATCACCCAAAAGAAAGTACTAATGATGTAAGACATAATGTTTTGTATAACAATTTCATCTGTCATTGTAGTTTTCGGCCATTTATCATCATGCATTCCATAAAATATCAATATACTGCCAAAATATGAGTTGGATGCTTGGACCAGCCCCCAAGGAACAAAACTCTCTCTCTCTCTCTCTCTCAAGAAATCCCAAAATCACGCACATCGCAGTCTCTCTCCCTTTTTGCATATCGGTTTTAAACAATTTTTAGGTGTTGTAGGGGGATGTTTCGGTAGGTGTTGGGTCTCAAAAAGTATTTTTTAGAAATAGCGACCTTAAAAATAAGGGATTTTTGCAAATCTATCATCTTTTGAAAATCCCCATGTTTGAAAGGGGTTCTCTTGATTATGAAAGATTTTTTAAAAATGGGGGATTTTCCTAAAAATCTCCATTATTGAAATGGGTTCTTTTAATGGAGTTGGATTTGATTTCAACAAAAAGAATTAGAAAAATATTCAAATTAGAGATAAGGGAGAGAGGTGTATCCAATCAGTCATTATTGATTTTAGCTACTTATGCATGTTATTGATTGTTAACTAATTTTATTTGGTTTTAATATAATATTTGGTTGTTTTTAGTTGTAATTTGTATTGAGGGTTTAGGAAGGAGTTTAGAATGAGTTTTAGGAAGTAGTTTTGGATTTGATTTGAACAAATAAATGAAATGAAGATCAAAGGATGAGAGAACCTATTGTTATTTTTTGTTCAAAGTTTGTTTCCAGTCTCCTCTTTAGATTGGAACTTTAATTCTATTTCACTCTATTTCTCATGCAAACGAACTGGCCCTTAGGATTACTTTCATATCAGGGGAATGGACACAAATACACATTTTACTTGATTGCACATTGTTTTACCAAGGTCTTAATTGATTATGCTCTTGCTTCGATGAACAGAGAACACAATTGATTTATTTTCTCTTTTGTCATCGGTAACGTGAAGAACTTTTTTTATTTGACCATTATCAACCCCCCTCAAGTGAAAATCCTAGGTCCGCCACTGGCTACCAACACAGACGCATACAGTTAGCAGAGATAACCACTCATTCCATGAAATGAAACTGATCTAAGTTTTTATTAGGAGCATATGTGATGATGCAATTAACAAGTCGTACACCATGAATATGCCCTGGATGATGAATCAGGCCTATCCCTCATCAGGTGTGACACATGGGTGCAAAACTAAACGAGTTTTTTTAGTACTTTCAAAAGTAAACAATTGTTTGGAAAATAGAATCATTGAACCTGGAACTTTCAAGTTCTACATATTGTGTCAATGTGTTGCTCAAAATTGAAGGGGTTGAAAATAAAAATTGAAACCAAAGGTAAACTCAAGGAAGAAGGGAGAACTGGGAGCAGATGCCCAGTATTAAATAGCTTAAGGGGAAAAGGAACAAGAAGTTTATTCATAAAATAGCTTCCGCTAGAAGGAGAGCCAATCGCATCCAATGTCTTATGGATGGGACCACTGAATGGAGGAGGGCAAGGAAGTATCACTAACGTGGTTATTGATTTCTTTCAAATCCTTGATACTGAGAAAAGGTTGCTGAGCATTTGCTTTGATGTGGTAAGTGTTTGAAGGGGGTTGGGGTGATCAGTTTGAAACGTTTTACTGAAGATAGATCATTTTGACATAAGAGTAGGGGTGAGGCCAGGATGTCTTCCATTTCTTCATATCTTTTGGGAGAATTAAGGTTGGTTTGGAGTTCATAAATTATCTTCACGAAAAGGGTTGCCTCAGTAATCAGATGAGATGCCCTTTGTTTCTCTAAAATCTAATCCCAACCAATCAGCCTGATTGTTAGCATCCATTAGATTTAACCTAAGTCCTTGCGTCTTGTCATCGAGAAGTTCTTCCTCATTGTTTCTCAAGCTCAGGGAGCTTTTGTTAAGAGCAGGTAAATCCTGAATGGACTTTACGATTGATACATTCACTTGATTTCTCTCTTGTAGTACCTGTAGCACTTTTTTTTTAATAATACACCATCATCAATATTAAAAAGAAAAGAAAAAAAATGACATTAGACATGCCACAATAAAAATAGAAAAGATGATGACAGCAAATAGTTCGACAATGAAATGAAAGGTGAGCCAACTTGCCCCAATTCCCAAACATTGCCTTGTTTCAGCCCCAAGGACGCCTGCTATTAATCCGTCAAACTTCCCACCAGGAGAATTTTGATAATATCGAGTCGGCAAACGAGAACCAGCAGGTAGATTCCTCTTCGAGTTGTGTTGTTTTCGTGCGCTATTGACAGCAGCATTATCACGGGGCTTTGGACACTCTTTCAATGAATGGTTGTATGAACCACAATTGAAACAACGAGAAGCATCAACGGTTCCAATCACTCTGTAATGTAAGGGGAAAACGAGGAGAAAAAAGAAAAGGTATTTAACAAAATGATAAGATGTTGTATCCAAAGAAACAGTGAGGACTCCAACATGAAGAAGTATCATTACAGAGGAATCATAAACCCCCGCTCTCAGCAGAATCACATTCTGCTGAGGAACCATTAACATACATGTTAACATGTTGAGCCTCAAGTTTTTTGTCCATATCACTGATCAAATGGCCACTAGAAATCCCTCCATTAGATGTTAAATCTTTCATGCTTTGTTTGGCCTATTCTGGACTGCTGACCTGTTCTCAACTATATATTTGTGACCCACAAATACTAGGGTTCGAATAATCAAGAATGGACAATTTCAGTCATACTCTTTGGAACTTGTGAGTTCAATGGTATGGACTACCAAATATCATAGGCAATGTACCCAAAAACAAAAAAACTGTATTGAATGCATCAACAAGATGTATACTTGCAAAGGCACAGGACCTTATATTCCTCATGAGTGGAAAACAATCTAACTTAAAATTAAAAATCTACAAGATGGAAGAATAGAAAGTGATCAGGTTTAGCACCACTCATTACTGGTATGAGACTGGCAATTTCTATACCATGTCCAACGCATTTCAGGAAACAAGTTGGGTCAAATCCAAATCATGATCATCGCCATTGAAGCCTTGTCTCATCTATCTTGAATCAGGTTTGTAAGTTCTACTTCACTACACATCCCTCTCTCAATTCTAAAACATCAATAACAATTTTTAAAAAAAAAGGACTATAAAACACAATGAAAGAGGAAGTTATAAAGATCTTCTTTCATACAAGCATGTCCAGTAAAGATACGATGCATTTTTATCAGTGGATAACCAGAAAAGCATGTACCTTTCAGGATTGGTCGATTTATCCAGTGAAGTCAAGCCCAATGCATATCCACGATCATAAAGAGGAACAGAGTCGCTCTCCAGCAATATGGATTCCTTGCTTTGTGTTGGTCTTGCTTGGCTGTCCATCCAAAATGACTACATACCCAAAAAAAATACGAAGAGCTAATTTATAAAAGCTTAAAGATAAAACTTAAAGCAGGAAACTTCGATACAAAATCAAAATAAAAGCAAAACCCTGAACTGAGGAAGGAGGTATGCCTCTCTCTCCAAGTTCAAAAGCAAAGTTTTCACGAGAAAGCTCTATGAAACTCTGAGCTCTAAAACTTCAACCAAAACCAAACTGTGGGAGTACGAAGTTTAATATAAAATTGAACTATAAGAAAACTCTCAATAAAGATAGGAGGTATGCATGCCGCCGCCCCACCCCACCCCCCAATGCAAAGGTTAGAAGTTTTAATTGTAAAAGCTATTTGAGTCCAACAGCAAATTTTTCCAAAGGACACTCTCCGAGAGTCTTAAATCCAATATATTCTGTACTTCCATTTTCGAACAAAGATCCTTCCATTCTTAGGCAAAGATCCTCTCAGAGAGAGAGAGAGAGAGAGAGAGATTCTCTCATGCCCATGGATGAAAAAAGCGGACGGCCACGCTACGGCCAGGCGGGCTGATACGCGGCACCGCCTCGGCGCCGAAATATCCGGCATCGGGTAGCGGAATCGCCATCCGTGGCGCGTCCGCGTAGCGGCGTCTACAAAAGCGGCTATCACCGTGGCGGCTCTGCTCGTACCTTGGCGGGTGGGGGGGCGGGCGGGGGGTATAAAAATCCCTTTTTGACCGGCCTGGGTTTAGACAACCCTATTCTTTCCTCTCTTTGCTGTGGTTTTCCTCATTCTTCCTCTTAAGTGTCCCCAAGTGTCTCCTAAGCATGGATAAAAAATATCGAGGCCGTACGTATTCCACTTTTTTTTTTTTCGAGGGCCGCTTGCCCCCGGGGCCCCTCACGAGCTGACCGGTCAACTCAACCCCGCCGGGGGATACCCCCGGACCCCCCTCTGCGAAGCGCAATCTTTTAGAGAGAAGTGCAATAAACAGACAAAATGAATCATTACTTGACCATGATAGCTAAGACTCTTTTGCTTGTGTTGTCTTTCCATTTTTGTGCTTGGATGTCTATTATTATCATAACTTGCTAGATAAGATATTAAACATGTTTAATTATGTTTGAAATTGTATAGTAGTAAATATATAGTTACCTATTACTACTAGATTTCAAATTGGTCTTAATTAAATTGTTTTATAAAGAACCCTCATTGTGCTGGTGACTAAGGTATTCCTATTTCCTTCACTAACTCTCTACTCTGTCATTTTTAAATTGGTGTTGAATGTTGATTGTTGATCACTTCATAACTTCATAGTTCATTCACTTGATTGAATTTAAACCTTGAATGTTGAAGTATTGATATTTAATTGTTCAATGTTCATTAATGAGTAATGACCTAACTCTTAAGTCTTATGCCTTTATTTCATGTTCTAGTTTTTTTTTTTTATTAGCTTTCCATTACTTTCTAAGTTAGTATGACTAAGAAACATGAATACATGTGAAAAAACTAATCATTACTATTATTTTCTATTTATACAGCGATACAGGACTTCATATATTGAGGGCACCGCTACGCCCCCTTTTCTTACTTACTTTTGCAAAAGAACCACATATTCTTTCATTTTACAATTTTCTAGATTTTCTGGAATTTTTTCAGATTTTTTGGGCAATTTTTTCAAATCGCACCGCTACGCCGCTACGCTACGTATCGCCCGCTTCGTAGAGGTTTGGCGGCGGGCGTAGCTACCGCTATTTTCATCCTTGCTCATGCCTATTCATATAAACTGCAATGGAAATCACATGAGTATAATCATTAATCTCATTGTGAAAGAAGCAGAGGCATGGAAACTGGAAAAACATCTGAACCCATGATGATTAATGATCCACACAGTAGACCAAATACCATGATGACCAAAAAACATTTTCAAACAAAATTGAAGATGGGTACAAGAGCAGTCTCCTGTGTGCACATGCATGTGTATACATCACACATGAAATAAGTACATGAACGAGGAGGAAGAAGAAGAATACCACTGTAGAAGATTTCTCTAAGCCTACATGTATTGCAGGAAAGTAAGTCTCCTCGCCATAGTCCAAGGTTTCTTTTGACAAATCCTATCAACATCACAAGGTGATAAGCAAAGAAAGGTAGAAAAAAATACAAGGCAAAATATACAGAGCTTCACTCGAATCTTCATAAATATGACTAATAAACAAAATTTAAAGAAAACAGCAAAAGAAATCAATCCATCACAATTAAGAATAGACAGACTAAAAGACACTGTCAAGCCACTTTCAGGGGCAAAAAAAAGACTATATGATCAAATATAAGAACTCGCTGGTGAGATTTCGTTGACAGATAGATGCAAAATCTGAAGGCAATATCATTGCCAATCAAGATATATATGTTAGTAAGCAAAAACACCAAAAGCTCAAGTTGTTATAAAATGGCACAACAATGTATATCAAAGGTTCCTGACAGCCCCTCTCACATGTGGGGCTCCGCACATGGACATAAACCCGCCAAACAACCATAGGTGGACAGAAACACGTCCCCAAGCTTTGAACATGCCGCCGGCTCTGACACCATGTTAGCAACCAGAAACACCAAAAGCTGGAGTTGTTAGAGAATGGCACAACAATGAATATCAAAGGGTCCTGACAATATATAAATATATGAAGGCAATGTAAGTATTGCAGAAGCAAGGCAGTGACATGTGCGAAAGAGACTCAAGAGATCTACCCACGACAAGAAGGGAGACACCTTCCCATCTACAATCTGCCAGTGGGAATGTCAAAGCAACTGATGATGTTCTTCTTCTCAATATTTGAATTGGTTAAAAATGTCTTCTTCCAAAGACCAGGCCCCGTCAACCAAAGGAGCACACATGTCAAAAAAGGATTGAGGGCCACTCTCACTCTAACGGGTCCTTTTCACACAACTGGGGTCATGGAAGGCTTGCGAAGATGAAACAAAGACATACATATGAATCCTTCTGGAAATCCCTTGTTGGATGATGTTTGTGGAAGGCTTGCGAGAATGAAAGAAATATGAGACAGTAAGGTGATATTAGTAAGGATTGAAGATGGAAAATCAAAGGACATAATATTTATCATCAGCAGCCTTTAGGACTCTAATCAATTCAAATGCTGCCAAGCTAATGGGAAGACAAGATAGAGAAACTAGAAATGGGAACACGATAATTTGCATTAAGAAGGGCACAAGCAAAAGACAAGAAGAAGATGAATTTAGCATACAGGTGGCAATGGAGAATGTTCATATACAGAAATTCGTAGTTTCCTAAAACAAGAAAATCAGTCTTTAGTCTTTAAAAGCAGCTGGAAAAAAGGATTGTGATGCAGCTTTCAAAGAAGTGAAGTGAGGGAGGGAGGGAGGGAGATGCAGAATTAGATGTTCATCAAATTTCCATAATGGCAGAAGCCTAGTTGGAGCAGATCGAGTATTCCAAGGGGGGCCACAAGGATCCCAGATGCAGATTTCGATGTTGATCAAATTTCCATAATGGCAGAAGCCTAGTTGGAGCAGATCGAACATTCCAAGCTGGCCCACAAGGATCCCAACAAGTTCTGATCAAACATTGAGTCCCAACAGTCCAAGTTTTTGTTTAAAGTTGAATATCAAGGGTGGCAGAAGCCTAGTTGGAGCAGATCGAGCATTCCAAGGGGGCCACAAGGATCCCAACAAGTTCTGATCAAACATTGAGTCCCAACAGTCCAAGTTTTTGTTTAAAGGTGAATATCAAGGGTTGTTTCGGGAATAAAAAGAAGCACAGGGCCTGTTTACAATTTCCAGAAAATTCATAACAGAAACTGGGCATTCTAGTGCAGGTTTTTGAGCAGCAGGTTAATTGGGTCAAAACTGACCCAATCCAAGAAAGAAGGGCACCACTAGGATCACCCATTGTGGTGTTCGAGAGAGATCTTGTTGACCCCATTCACTCATCCTAACAACTTGATTTTTGACCCCTCAAGTTTTTAATACCTTTAAAGGTTTCAATATTTTGAATTTTCAATCAAATGTTCAGTCAAAATAAGGTAACCACCAATTCATACATGGGGAAGGTGGATGGATTGTAATCCATAGGTAGCTAGGTGGTTAAAAAATGGAAGGTTAAAAAATGGAAGGTCTGAAGTCTGCAGTCTGCACCCTTCAAACTAGATCAAAACTCTATAATGTGTGTGCGTAGAGAGAGAGAGAGAGAGAGAGAGAGAGAGTAGTAGTCAGTTACAACGGTGCCCTGTGAAGCCCACCTGGGACACCATTTCAGTAGTAGTAGAAGGATGGAAATCGTCACACTTGGATAAGAGGTGATTAAAAATTCACTCACTTTCCAAGGTCCAGAGCCCTTTGGTCAGACTTTTTTTTTTAATTTTTAATTTCTTCTATCAGTCCCATTGGTCTGACTCAACACAAATAACTTGAATGTGCCTGGAAAAGCTTGTAAAAAAAAAAAAACAATAATTGTGTGACAGTATATGCAACTGTAGAGAAGGTGACTATTACATTAGATGAAGAAACATATCGAGCATGCCACTCAGACCACTGGTGCAGAAGTTCCTCAAGCTTCCGTTTGCTATCCCTGAAAAAAATTATTAGATGCACCAGAATATCCAATTAAAAGTATGCATATTTTGTTATAAAAAAAAGTTAAGGATATTTCAGCTTATCAAAGAAATTTTCAAAAATACATTGAATTCAAAACGGCAAAAAATTGGACAAAACGAACATAATGATCACGATATTACCTAAACATATCATCATCTCATAGTCAAAGCCATCCCAACTGTGTTGGGGTCAGCTACATGATATTACCTATACCTATACCTTCTAAAATTTCGTCTCAAATTCCACATGCTGTCAATGACGGTTTTTTTTTTTTATTATTATCTTACAAATTGGTTTTCAATAAATCAAATTCCGCATTAGCCTGGATATGGGCTGTGGTTCTAGTCCCGTGGGCAGGGCGCAGACCTCTTTTCTGGCTAAATGAATTCAAAACAGAAAAAAAGTTGGATTCAGCGTTTGATTGGATCAGACCTTGGCCAATGTTTGCTTGAAGGCCAATCCAAAGGCCTGGCCAGGTCCAGGATATTTAAATACCACATATTTGCAAATGGGCTGAGCCTCAGCCCAACTTGTGCATGACCAAATATCAGGCCAAAATAAGATAGGCTGCTCTTGGACAAGATTCAGCTAGCCCGCCCAGCCTATGAGCACCACTATATACACCACATTAGAGGCAAATATATACATGCCCAGAAAAGTAGACCAATGGTTAGAAATCTCAATTTAGCATGTTATTGTGTTCTGCTCCATAATGAGTAGCAACATTCAAACTGTTTAGATTAGCATGTAGATAAGCAAGCCTATGGAATAAATTTTGTATTGAGTAATGAAGATGGAACAGAATTCAGAAACCAAAAGAACTCAATTCGAAATTTCAACACCATCACATTTAAGCAGGTGTTAAAACATTTAAAGAGACAACTTAAGAGAGAAAAGAACCATCCAAACCTCGTTAAGGAATTATAAATGACATGCACAGATGGTTGCTGGTCACATGTCATACGAGCTCTCTTAACTCCTGATACATCTATAGCATGCCAGACTAAGGAAAGCATAAGATGATATAACATAATGAAAACTCAAAGTGGCAATCAGTTCAAGACTCATCCTTATGCAAGCAGACTAAAGCTAGCATGCCATCGTGGTCACATCCAGCAAGATATTTAAGATTTAAGGTACCAATGAGTGCACCCCATTGGTTATCAAAAAAAAAAAAGAGTGCACCCCATCAAAATTTTGGAGAAAAAAAAGCCATCCATTCCAGCATGCATTTGAAGCAGCAGAGCAAAAATCACATTAGATGAGATGTATTTTTCTGAATATTAAGCACCAAATCCACATCTTGAAATGGCCGAGTATTTTGGAATGGCAAATATATATCCATTCAGCTATCCATATTAAGTGGTGGGGCACTAATTTTCCAACTTAACCACCTGAAATTAATAACCACAATCAGCACTGGTGATGATCTGGAGCAGAAAAGACAGAAGTAATATCTTTCACCTAATGTGGTTTCCTACTGGTTAGGATATTTTATGTGTTGGCTAATTCATGGGTTGGACAAAACTCTAGGTCCATTGAGTTGTAATTTTCTATTTCTATTAGAATGGAATGTGGTTGTGTCATCGGAAGACCCGGATCGAAGATTGAAGTGTTATGGAGCGAAGAAATATAAGTTTCCAAGACATAGAACGAGTTGGAGACAAAACATAGTCCTGCTATAGCAAGGCTTTTGCTTGCTAGAGCGAGCATGCACTGAGTCCGGGACAGAACAGGGTCTCGCTATAGCGAGCCAAGAAAAAAGCCAAGTGTGATCCGGATTTCTATTTCGAGTTTGTTTTCACTTGCTATTTTGATTCGATTCAAACTGGAAACCTCTTGCACTAATTAAGGGCTATTTAAAGGGCGTTTCTCTCAACCCTAAGGGCAAATTAAGAAGACAAAAAGTTTACTCTCTCTTCGTTCTGAGGTGAGAACACCCTAAGAGAGATTCCTAGTTCTCTAGAGCCATTATTGAGAGTTTGTGCTGAAGAGTTGCTCGCCATTCTTGAGAGTTTGTGCTGGAGATTTGCTCTAGAAGGTTTGCTGCTTCTACCTTCTTGTAGAAGATTTGTTCATCTTGATTCTCAAGGTGTTGTTGGATCAAGTACTGGGAGCGGTGCATGGCAGGGAAGTCGTGGCAACAGGAGAAGTTGTGTAAGAACAACTACAGTCCTAAGGTCGACAGAATGACTGGGAAAGGGAGCAGTGAGTATATCTTGTAATCGCTCAATAGTGTTTGATTAATGATCGTGGTTTTTCTCCCTGGATAGGGTTTCCACGTAAAATATTGTGCCTATCTTTTTTTGTGGTGTGTGATTGGTAAATCTTTTTGCTAGTTTGCATTGTTTTGTTTCCACTGCGTTGGTTCATGGACTAGCATCCATTCTAGAAAAGCACTCTCAGTACTTTCACATCAAACCAAATGCACAGTGGGCACAATAAACAGTCTTTCACGGATATAAAAAAAAAAGGGAAAGAAAGAAAGAAAGAACCATTCCAATTTGAAGTGCATGCAATCACAACTTAGCTGTTAAGACATACTCTATCTGAAGTTTTGAAATAAAAATATGGTTCAAGAATATACATGTGCATCATAAGTAAACAGCATATAAGGCACAACCAACAATAGGATACGACTTCCTTCTCTCTGATCTCTGTTGATGACACCATCATCTAGGGTAACAGGGCAAATATTCTCACTAGCTGGTTCATCTCTGTCTCCATTGATCTTCTCTATTGTTGTAATAGTTGCCGCCACTTCAATACTCTCCTGCAAAATGGGCTTCTCCTGAATTGCATCCTCTTCAAGATCCATGTCCTCTGAATGTTCGTCATCCTCCGTTGCACACACCCCCTTAGACTGCCCCATGTTTTCAATGTTGGGGACGCTGTCTATAACCGGGGAAGTACCTGGTTGACCATCAGCCTCACTTTGTTCCGAGTTTGAATTATGCAACCCATTGTCTTCATTTCCATCCTCAGAAACTCCAAATGCTGGGAGGTCAATGAACTCCGCAGACCCCATTTTCAGATGAACGCGTTTGCTGCAGTTTTCATAAAAAGTGATTTTGTTGCAGTAATTCCAGTCAGTCAGTCACACACCAAAGGATAAAATCTATGGGGGGAAACAAATGTCAGTTAATGTTAGGATAAAAGGATAGAGAGAGGTGACTAATAGAACCACACTTCTAATAAGGAAGAAAGAAACTTTATACTCTGTAACGTTTTTTTTTTTAATATACTTGTTGGATTGCAGTGATTTGATCTATGTGCTCACTATCCCATTTCCTCAATGGGTAGTGTTCTTTCTCTATTGCACTATTTATGCTTTATTAATGATCTGAAATTTTAAAAACAAATTTTGTTGAATAAAAATATAATAAACATCTATATGCATTGGTTGCCAAGAATCCTATTGGGATTTCAGAAATCCTTAAAAAAACACAATAGAAATCCTTTAAAAAACAAAATAAAAAACTTTCAAATAAATCTTAATTAACATAATTTCAGAACTCTAGCCTGTTAAAGAGTCCTAGCAAACACAAATGGGACATCCTACTAGCTTATAGATTTTTATGTTCTAGAAAATGAGGACCCTAAATAATTGAAACATATATATATGGATATACCCAACTCTAAAATATGTGGGGCCCACATGTCTAAATATACATGCATTTAATTAGAACTTAAATCATGGGTCACACTGGTGATCAGGCTATGTGTTGTCCTTGTTGAACCATATTCCCGGTGGACCTTACTCCCAATGGTCCAAAGGTTGCGAATCACATTCAACTATGAGCGTAGACGACACTAGATGACTGATATCATGATAAGCTTTTGAGAGATCTGTGCAGTAATGTAGTACTAGTTCCTTTCATAGTGTTTTCTTTCTCTTCCTATAGTACTAACATCACTCACCAGCACTAAACAAATATTAGTTAAGAGAGGACAACCGATATCACAAATGCTTTTAGAACACTGCTTTTAGGAGAATCATGTAGTAGTGTGTTAATTCCTTTTGAACTGTTTCCTTCAAGTCTTCTTATAACATACAAACACCTTCCCTCATTGTCACCACCGAGTATCATCTGCACTCATGCTCCTCATTGTCTTCCTATAGAGCATGCGCACGCACACAGAGAAATGACCCAATGAGCTGCATTGCCCATTGGACATCATGGGTAACAACACATCAGAGGTCCACCTATAATCTCATCTTCCCCGTAACACTCAAGTGAATTGGCAATAGACCCAATTTGAACTCATCCAAACTATGTGCCAATGAATTTGATTTTTGGAATTTTGGGGACTAAATCTCTACACAATTTGAAACGCAATTAGCTGGTTTTTGCTCCTCACCATACCATGGAGACCCCCCCACCCTACCCCAGCCATGCACTAATAATAACCATGTAGCGACCAATATGGTCTTCCCAAACTTCAATTTTTTTTTTTTATTTTTTTTTTTTTTTTGCCTTCCTAAACAACACATACTTCTCATATGTGGAATCAATCTAAGATCTTTTAACACTGACACAAGACGTGCATTATTTTTCCATCCCCAACCAAAATAAAACACAAACAATTCATCCACAGTTTGAATCCTATTAACATTTACAACCCCAACAACAATCAAAAGACCCAATTACATGTTCCCACCATTCCAGCAACATGGAATCCTCTCTACCGAAGCCTGGCATTTACCAAAAACGTAATTTAGGGCATAAAATCACCTTCCTTGATCACACTCAACAAAAATCACCTACAGATACTTCTTTTCAACATGAATATCAATCCAATTTCGATTTCAGCTAACACCCAAAAGAGTTTTAGTCGAGAAAACTCGCCCCAACAATTCAAGGTACAGAAACTCCCAAACTTCTCATTTCTCATTTGTTAAAAAAAAAAAGGCAACCCAATTCAGAAAACAGAAATCTAAACCCGACCCAACAATATATTTCCCAAAACCAAAATTACGCATACAATCCAAGCGTTATTGAGACAAGAAATTGAGAAATATATGCAGAACTTACTCTTGGGGTTGAGATAAAACAGATTAAAAAACTGGGGGAAGAAGGATCCAAGAAGGTGTTTATCATTATCAGATGAGAAACATTAAAGGAAAGGGACGATGATTGGAAAGAAGAGAATTAGGGTTTTGAGGGGAAGAGGATTTACCTTCAGAGCATCTGAAAATCGAAGTTCCTCCTGTTCTCAGTCAAAAAAGGGATTTGAGAGGGCTTGGATTTGAGAAAAGGAACAAGTTTTGGATTTTGGAAGAGGAGGAGGGTTTTCTAATGGACGCAGGGTGCGCAGTTTAATGCAGTATCAATTTTGGATCAACATAACCCAACCGTTCTTAGTGGGACCCACCTTAATCTGAATGGGTGAAATATGGTTTTCCCACTTTTTCCTGCTGTTATAAGAAATTGGCCCAATTAGAGTCCCTTTGGCAATGGGACCCACTGATCACAAGAGCGGAGGGATGGAAAGAGCCATCTTGGATGGCTCTAGTGGCCACACATAACGAGTTTGGAGTCGGTCAATCTCATCCCTAAGTTTAATGGTTTTGTCATATATATAAACTTAGTATTAAGTTTCTTCGGCTAATCATTTTTACAGTTTTTTAGGGGACCGTAAATGCACCATAAATACCTTTCAATAATAGGGAGATCCGAAGGGGACTATTAAAAAGTGCTTCTGGTGTCTTTACTATCACTTAGAGTTTTGGTAAGAATGGTTAGCTTAAGAAACTTCATACTTATAACGTTCTTGGTTAATTTATGACGGCCATTTTCTATATACAGTGCATGAAGGAAACTAAATCCTTTCAAAGGCAAGACCATGATAACTAACTCCACAAGGCGTCTCCAATTCTGTTGCATTGTTTCCTTAATGCTATGATCTAGAAGGGGTGTCGATGATGGCAGTATGAACGCGATCAAATTAGTATCTCATTCTAATCGTACCTACAGATAGGACGGCAACACTCTTAGCGAATAAGTATAGAGGAAGTGTGATTGGCATATATATATATATATATATAAGAGATATGGGAGCCCTATGTTTGGTATCCTATCATTTTACACTATCCCGCAGAAAAAGACAGAGGTGAAGAGATCCGTGAAGCTTTTTAATCGTCACAAGGCATACAGATATCCGGCCGCATGTCGGAGTCTTGCACATTCAAATCGAATAATGAAAAGGACGTTATCTAGGAACGTTTTGGTGGCGGCGGTCATGACAATGCTGGTTTCTCCGGTGTCGCAGTCACTAACGACGACGATACGAACTTTGGAAGGGAAGCCATGCTCTATAGAGGAGGAGACGGATTCATATAATCTCCCAAGTCTATGGTTAAGTATGTTTCATTCGTCTTCTAATAATAAAAAGGACAAAATTCTTATTAGAGCAACTAAGTTTTACATTTTTAAGGTCTTATAAAGAAAAAAATTTGAACTCCATTCTTATGTAATCTCGATTAAGAAATCGGAAAGTTTGTGAAAACCATGCCCACAATTTTACAGAAATTACAGCAAATTAAAGAAAATAAAGAAAATAATTAAAATATATGCTGTTGTGCGCGTGTATGCGGAAACGTGAATTAGCGATCGAACGAACAAATTAAACCACACAAGACAAACAATCACACACAAGAGAATTACGTGGTTCGGCAATCTTGCCTACGTCCACGGGAAAGAAAACTCGACTCTCCTTTAGGTTCACTCTTCTCTCTGTCTGTCTGTCTTTCATGGGTTACACATTACATCATATATATAATGTTCTCTTTCTTATTCCCTAAGAAACCCTATCTTAGTAAATAAGAAAGTCCCGGTACAATTACCATAATACCCATGTCCATGAACCCAATTGGTCTGGACCTACTAAGCCCAACAATCTCCCCCTCCAGACCATGGGGAAGACGTCTCTGAACCCCTTACTAGGAGTCCAGTCCTGCCAACTCTGAACACAGCTCCAGCTTTCCCTTAGACACGACCTTAGTTATCATGTCAGAGGGATTCTTGTCAGTGTGAATCTTTTCCAGCTTCATGAGATTCTTCTCGATGACCTCACGAATCCAATGATATCTCACATCAACGTGCTTTGTGCGGGCATGGTATGTAGCATTTTTGCTAAGATCCATAGCACTCTGACTATCACAGTAGACTACATACTCTCCTTGCTTCAAATCCAGTTCTTTAAAGAAATTCCGCAACCAAATCATCTCCTTCCCTGCTTCATTAGCAGCTATGTATTCTGCTTCGGTTATAGACAATGCTGTCCACTTCTGCAACTTAGACTGCCAGGAAATAGCTCCCCCTGCAAAAGTAAATAAGTACCCAGAAGTAGACAACCGACGATCAAGATCGCCTGCAAAATCAGCATCTGTAAAGCCTTTAAGTACTGGTTTTAAGCCTCCGAAACACAAGCAAAAATCTGATGTACCTCTTAAATATCTGAAGATCCACTTCACTGCTTCCCAATGCTCTTTCCCAGGGTTAGAAAGAAATCTACTCACTACACCCACTGCATGAGCAATGTCTGGCCGTGTACACACCATGGCATACATAAGACTCCCAACTGCCGAGGAGTATGGAACAGACATCATCCGTTCCTTTTCTGCATCTGTAGTAGGACATGATCTTTTACTGAGCTTGAAGTGACTGGCTAAAGGCATGCTAACTGGCTTAGCATCTATCATGTTGAATCTCGCTAGCACCCGTTCAACATATTTCTCCTGTGACAACCACAGCTTCTTGGCATTCCTCTCACGACGTATTTGCATTCCCAAAATTTGTCGTGCGGGACCCAAGTCTTTCATGTCAAAAGTTTTTGACATATCCCTTTTCAATCTGCCAATCATCTCACTATCCTGTCCAACTATCAACATATCATCTACATATAAAAGAAGGATGATAAATTTGCCATTACCAAATTTACGAACATAAACGCAGTGATCTGCAGCTGTCCTCCGGTACCCATGACTCACCATGAATGAATCAAACTTTTTGTACCACTGTCTCGGCGCTTGTTTCAGCCCGTAGAGACTCTTTTTCAACCTGCAAACCAGCTGTTCTTTTCCTTCTACCTCAAACCCCTCCGGCTGAGTCATGTAGATCTCTTCTTTCAGATCACCGTGAAGAAAAGCAGTCTTCACATCCATCTGTTCAAGTTCAAGGTCCATGCTGGCAACTAGACCCAAGATAACTCTGATAGAAGTCATCTTCACAACTGGAGAGAATATTTCATCGAAGTCAAGACCCTTCGTCTGCGCAAAGCCTTTAACAACTAGCCGTGCTTTGTGCTTTATCAATTTTCCACTGTCATCTCTCTTCACCTTGAACACCCATTTATTCTTCAGAACCTTCTTGCCTTTTGGGAGTTCCACCAGCTCATAAGTATTGTTCTTTTTCAAAGAACTCATCTCATCCTGCATAGCCTTCATCCACTCATCTTTATCTTCATGAGTTTTTGCTTCTGGGTAGCTCTCTGGCTCCCCCTCGTCAGTAAGCAAAATATAATCTGATGCAGGATATCTTGTTGATGGTTGACGCTCTCGAGTAGACCTCCTAGGAGGTTCCGTGGTTTCTGACTGAGGAGACTGCTCCCCCTGCTCAACACCCTGTTCATCTGGCAACTCCTGCGCCTCATCACGATCTAAATCGTGTTGTCCACCTTCTCCACCTGTAGTCTGCACTGGAGAAGGAGTCGGTGTGAGATCAACCACTCCATCAACAACTTCTGTTGACTTTTCAGTCTTTTCAATATCTCCAAAGAATTGGTCTTCATGAAACACCACATCCCTACTTCTGATAATTTTTCTTTTCTCTGGGTTCCATAACCTGTAGCCAAACTCGGCTCCACCATAGCCAAGAAAAATGCAACATACTGCCTTATCATCCAGCTTTTGAACGATGCTCCTTTAGTACATGTGCAAAAGCCTTGCACCCAAATACCTTCAAATGAGAATAAGAAACATTTTTACCTGTCCATACTCTCTCCGGAAGATCAAAATCCAAAGGAACTGAGGGAGACCTGTTAATCAGGTAAACGGCAGTCAGAATAGCTTCACCCCAAAATGGCTTGGGTAGCTGTGCCACTCTAATCATGCATCTCATCTTTTCAAGAATAGTACGGTTCATTCTTTCGGCTACACCATTGTGCTGTGGAGTACCAGGAACTGTTCTTTCATGTCGAATACCATGCTTTGAGCAATAGCCTTTAAACTGGTTGGATGTGTACTCACCACCATTATCTGTGCGGAGACACTTCAAGAGCTTTCCAGTTTCTCTTTCAACCATGACATGAAACTGCTGAAATACTTGGAACACCTGATCCTTCGATTTCAACGCATAAACCCAGACTTTCCTGGATGCATCATCAATAAATGTGACAAAAAGCTTATTGCCACCCAATGACTCCACCTCCATGGGACCACAAACATCAGAGTATACCAAATCCAACACATTAGATTTTATAGTTGATGTTTTAGAAAAAGAAACCCTATGCTGTTTACCAAATAAATAATAATCACAAGGGTCAAGGGATGTACCTTTGGAGTATTGAATCAAATCTTTCTTTGCCAATAACTGCAGTCCTTTCTCACTCATATGTCCAAGTCTCTTGTGCCACAGATTTGGAGAGGACCTGTCTTCAACAGTATTCAACACACCTTTGCATAGCTTCACATGTGTTTTGTACAGCGTATTACACGCCTTCCCTCTCGCAAAAATAAGAGACCCTTTAGTGAGTTTCCACCTGCCATTTCCGAAGTAACTTTCATAACCTGCACGGTCCAATGAAGTCCCGGAAATCAGATTTAACCGCAGATCAGGAATATGTCGCACATCTTTCAGCGTCATTGTGCAACCAATATCGGTTTGAATGCAGACATCACCGATCCCAACAATATTTGAATGACTTGTGTTGCCCATCTTCACAGTGCCAAAGTCCCCTGCTTTGTACGTCGTGAACATCTCCTTACAAGGAGTAGCATGGTAGGATGCTGCTGTGTCAACAACCCACTCAACCTGATTATCTGTAACACTCAAACACTCTTCAACTTCACTGGTAAGAATCACTACTTCATTATCCAAAGTAGCAGTAGTGTTCGTGTCATTCTTCTGCTCATTGTTGGTTTCTTTCTTTTCCTTCAAGGCAAAGCAATTCTTTCTAATGTGACCCTCCTTGCCACAATGAAAGCATTTTCCAGACTTTTTCTTAGTCTGTGATTCCTTGCCACCTCTAGACTTGCCACGACCCCCCTTTGGTCCCCTACTCTTACTCCTCCCTCTATTCTCAGTAACAAAGGCCTGTGCATTATCTGTCCCTGCAGTTTTCCTTCTTGTTTCTTCATTTAACAAGCTGCTAGTAACTTGACTCATTGATAACACACCATCTGGAGTAGAGTTGCTCACGGAAACAACCAATGTCTCCCATGTATCTGGTAAAAAACTTAAAAGAAATAAAGCTTGCATCTCATCATCAAGGACCATCTTAGTCCAACTTATATGCCCATGATCTTTTCCAATTCTAGCCGATGTGGGACTTTGGTTGCACATCCCCAACTTATATTCCCACAGACGGCGCCAGCAGCAGCAGGATGGCTCCTTCTTCTCCGGCCAGATCGATGAGGGCGGCAGTAGGCACTTGTTGTGCACGGACTCCGATCACAGGCGATCGTGTGGCCCAGCGATGATAAAAAAAAATCAACCAAAAAACCCAATCTCTGATCGTCGAACCTTCCTGTTTCCAATTAGAAACTTCGATCCTTGTGATCCGTGTGGCCCAACAAAGATTGGAAACGATCTCTTTTTCCTGCGACGAAGAACCACGCGCAGAAGATCCGGATACCCTTGATCCGATCCGTCGATCGCAACGCAGCACAATCCAACCCTAGTAAATCCTAGGCTCTGATACCACTTGTTGTGCGCGTGTATGCGGAAACGTGAATCAGCGATCGAACGAACAAATTAAACCACACAAGACAAACAATCACACACAAGAGA
This sequence comes from Litsea cubeba, assembly GCA_012931725.1. Lineage (NCBI taxonomy): Eukaryota > Viridiplantae > Streptophyta > Magnoliopsida > Laurales > Lauraceae > Litsea > Litsea cubeba. The sequence goes on from CM022953.1 coordinate 10,283,839, forward strand.
ATTACGTGGTTCGGCAATCTTGCCTACGTCCACGGGAAAGAAAACTCGACTCTCCTTTAGGTTCACTCTTCTCTCTGTCTGTCTGTCTTTCATGGGTTACACATTACATCATATATATAATGTTCTCTTTCTTATTCCCTAAGAAACCCTATCTTAGTAAATAAGAAAGTCCCGGTACAATTACCATAATACCCATGTCCATGAACCCAATTGGTCTGGACCTACTAAGCCCAACATATGCAACTTAGCTAAAATATATGCATCTTATCTCCTTGGCATTCCAAATACTTTATTTGATGCAAGAATTCAAAATTTCAGTCCACTGACATTTGGAATTCTACTTTGATGGATGGCATTTGGAATTTTTAAAATCCCCCAATAGAAAAATTCTCACAATTCATGCAAACAAACATGCCAATAATGTGGAAACTCCAAAAACCTCAGCGGTCTAATAATTCCTACTATGAGAACTACCCGTAACAATCCTACTCAACCACTTTCCTACCAGCTCCTAATATGGATACAGCTAACAGAAATATTAAAAAAAAAACATGTAGTTTCCTCACATGGCTTGGTGTCTGAAACAGGCTGGACAATTCTTCCTATTGGCCCAATTTTAGGAAGATTAGGCCTCAATCACTTCCAGCACTGTATATAAAGATCTACTCTTGAGAAAAATAAAACAATTGTTCTGCATGGCCTGATGTCCATGGCCCGAACATGCCCTGGACCCTAGGATCTCATTTTTCAAAATGAGATCCTAGGGTCCAGGGCATGTTCAGGCCATGGACATCAGACCATTTATGAGCAAACAAGAATTAGACAACTAGAAGAGATGCTGCTACATAATTATTAGAAGTTTCTAATTTTCATGTTTAAATAAAATTAACACACCATTAACACAACTGGGCCCAAGCCCAAGCTTGACACTTTTTTATAAAGACCGAACATGGGTTTAGATGTAGGCCCATAGGGTTCGGCCGAGTCTAATTTTAAGGCCCAATTATAATGGCTGGATTGGCTCTATCCCTACCCATTAACACTGCAACAGTAAATTCACCCCACATGAAAACAGTGCACACCTTGCCGTTTGATGCTTTGTTCATAAACCAATTTCCCTTCCAAATCATTGATAGAATGACTGGGTTTGGCGAAGCTTATGGGCAGATCTTATTCATCATTGGTCCTGGGCCTGTTGATTCGATACTGGGGATTTATCTGCTCATCAATGGGCGGGGCTTAAAAATTTTCTTAGCCTGCAAATAAAAACCTTGTATGTAATTGAAGAAGGCATTTGATTAGAATGTTTCTAAAAGAAAATTTTAGGGGTATTCATGGGCCGGATCATGTCGAGCTGAGGCATATTTAGGCTTGGCCCAATTTAGAAACACACCCGTATCCCGTCTAATAAGCTCTACAATAGCTGTAAGGGCCTGATCCAAACCCAGGCCACCTGAAACTTGCCTGAGGCCGTCCATTTAGTTAATTGGGACGGCCCAGGCCTAACTTTCCATCACATATTTGAACAAAATCAGTTATGTTGAAGGCAGTAATTGTTTAGGGCAGGTCGGTCCAATCTTCGGCCTTTCTGTCACTTAATCTAAGCCCTGCCCAACTATTAAAAAGGCCCAAATTTCAGCTCCGGGGGCAGCCTGTATACTAAAGCCTGAGGTCTAAATCCGGCCCAAAATGTGCTTGCTCCTAGAGAAAATACCACTTAATAAAGCACCGCCGTCTCCAAGACAAATCAAACATATAGGATATGTGGTCTGAAGTAGACTTGTTGGCCCCATAAAAGAAAGTTAGTTAGATAAGGCATATATGACAATCAAACCTTACCCACATTCTTCAATTCAGGGCAATGATTTTGATCCACTTCTTGCTTCTTTGTTTTTTTCTTTGCTTTCTTGGTCTAAGTAGCCAAGGGGGCTACCTAAACCTACCTGCTCTGGGATCGATTCCTGAATAGAATGATGAGAAAAAAAATCCTATATGTGGAGACATTCCTATGTTCTCAATGATCTTAAGCTATTTACTATCACAATTCTTTTTTTTTTTTTTTTTTTTATGGATTGTGAGCGGATGGTTGGTCATACTTGAGAGAGAGAGAGCGCTAATCCTGTGAACTCTCTTTATTATAGTGGGTCCATACCAGGCGTCGTGAATTCAAGCATTGTCACTTTTGATGATGCCAAAATAGGATTTCGGACACCACCGGTCAAGTAATAAATGTAGTAAATCTAATAATTAGAGAAGAGAGAGAAGGAATTATAGTGGTTCGGTCAATATGACCTACGTGCACTTCATAAAGGTAGAGATTGCCAGTGGTGTTTTACTTCCTCAATGATTATTACAAACTAGAGGAATACAAGCGTCGAAGTGAATAGAGAGAGATCCATCCTCACCCCAGTGCTGGTGGGGCTCCTTGATTTATAGTCCTCCCCTAACAGATGGGGACGACTCTTCAGCAACGTTCGTCCTTGGAGCCCTCGAACTACCCTCGCGCTGGAGGAGGCAGGTGAAGAACTGCCCTCGCGCTGGACGAGGCAGGTGAGATATTTCTCCGCAGGACCTGGTAGGAGCGGGATTGCTTCCGAAGCAACGTGGCTGCCCTGACTTGGTCTCTTCGTGGGCTTGGACCTGAGCTTCATCCTCATGGTTTGGGTCATTTGGGCCTGACTCATCATTTGCCCCTCAATGCCCCGTGCCCAAATAATTTTTTGAAAGGGGGGCATTGGTAAATTCAGGTCTCTTCTCCCTCCAAAATCTTTTTCCTCTTTTTCGGTTTTAATCCTGGTCTTCAGAACCCGGAGAAGCCAGTTGGGCGCCCGGGGAGGAGTCCTTGGGCGCCTGGGGGAGAAAGGCCTGGGCGCCTGGGGGAGAGTCCTTGGGCGCCCGGGAAAGATGGTCTGGGCGCTCGGAGGCTTTGGGCGCCCGAGGGAGTGGATTGAAGGCCCTTGGGCGTGGAGAGGCCCTCTGGGCGCCCGGGAGGTCCGGGGCGTGGAGAGGCCCCTGGGCGCCCGGGGGAGAAAGGCCTGGGCGCCTGGGGGAGAGTCCTTGGGCGCCCGGGAAAGATGGCTTGGGCGCCCGGAGGCTTTGGGCGCCCGAGGGAGTGGAGTGAAGGCCCCTGGGCGTGGAGAGGCCCTGGACGCCCGGAGGAGTCTGGGCGCCCGGGAAGTCGAGAGGCCCTTGGGCGCCCGAGGGACTGGGGCGCCCGGGGAGTGGAGAGGCCCCTGGGCGCCCGGAGGAGTCTGGGCGCTCGAGGGACTTGGGCGCCCGGGGAGGTCCGGGGCCCTTGGGCGCCCGAGGGACTTGGGCGCCCGGGGAGTGGAGAGGCCCCTGGGCGCCCGGGGGTAATAGTCCTGGTGAGAGGGGGAAAGAGGGACTTGGGCGCCTGGGGAGTCCTGGGCGTGGAGAGGCCCTGGGCGCCCGGGGGAATAGTCCTGGGCGCCCGGGGGATTTTTCCTCGGGGAGAAGGTCTGGTCCCGTGGCGGCCGTTATGTATTCCTTTTTTTTTTTTTTTTTTTTTCGGGGGCGCTGCCCCCTGGGCCCCCGCGAGCTGACCGGTCAGCTCGACCCCCGCCGGGGGACACCCCCAGACCCCCTCTGCGTAGCACATGATATATCCCTTAACATATGTAAATTCCAAGACTCTGCCCCTCGGTAACTTCTGATGGGTCATCCCAGAAGAAGAAATGAGAGAGCTTCTCAAGCTGAGGAGAGGGCTGTGCCAGCTAGGAGAGGGCTGCGCCAGCTGGAAGAACTTCCGAGGCTGATTTTTCCGCGGTCTGCAAGAGGGCGATCAGGCTTGAGACTTAACTCTTAGTAGCCTATGAGAGGGCGGCCAAGGCAGAGGCTGAGCTTGTGAAGGACCTTGAGAGGGCTTCGCTCAGTGGGGCTGAGCTTCTGGAGACCCGTGAGATGGCTCACTGAGCTTCTGAAGACTCGCGAGAGGGCTTCGCTCAGTGAGGTGAGCTTCTGAAGACCCGCGAGAGGGCTTCGCTCAATGAGGCTGAGCTTCCGAAGACCCGCGAGAGGGCTTCGCTCAGTGAGGTGAGCTTCTGAAGACCCGCGAGAGGGCTTCGCTCAATGAGGCTGAGCTTGTACAGACCCGTGAGAGGGTGATACTCAGAGAGACCGTTGTGGAGACAGTGACTGGGGCGGTACATGAGAGAACTGCTTTCCCAGATATTGCGCTCTTAGGCTTCGTGCCGACTGAGGCACTTGATGATTGTAGTGGCAGCTCTGATGATGTCTATGGTGATGCCGAGGACAACTTTGAGAGTGACTAGAGGGCAGGGGACTCTTCTTTTTTTTTTTAACTTGTAGCACTGATAAAAAATGATTTTATTAATCCATTGTTTAGTGCTACACAACATTAACAAAGTTGAAAAAATCAAGCCCCCAAACCCTCACTACTTTGTCTCTCTTATGGTATTACTGGTAATTCATTTTCAACAGTTCCTCGTTCCCTGTCAATGTGTTCAACCACTGCATCGCGAGGACTGAATGCTCGTCTGTCTCTCTGCGGAGCAGGACCGCGTTGGTCTCTGACAGGTAGCCTCTCTGTCCTGCTTCGCTTATTGCTTCTATCCTTCCTTTCCTCTCTGTCTCGCCCCTTCCCGTTGTCGACTGCTCTGGAGGACTCCCCTCGCCTGGCCCTTGTAGTATCTTCAGCATTTATATACTTCTGGACCTTTGTTAGTAGCTCTGGCATGCTTTTTGGCGGGCGTTTCATCACTGAGAAATGGAATCTCGATGAACGGAGACCTCCAAGGAAGGCTGTCATGGACACCTTGTCGTCAGGCTCTTCAATTTGAAGTACCTCCTCGTTAAAACGAGTGAGGTAACTTCTGAGGCTTTCATTTGTATCATGCTTTATGCTGAGCAGGTGTGTGGCAGGCTTCTGGTGGCGGCGTCCTCCGATGAAATGTGACACAAAGGACTTGCTTAATTTCGCAAAGGTGGCGATGGAGGTAGGGGCGAGATTGGCAAACCACTGCCGGGCGGAACCCTTCAGTGTGGTTGGAAATGCCCTACACATAATCTCGTCAGGGATATTATGGAGCTACATTTTGGTTTTGTACGTCTCCAGGTGGTCCAATGGATCCTTTCTTCCATCAAAGGTCTCCATGGACGGCATCTTGAACTTCCGGGGAAGCGGGTAGTTCACCACATCGGGCTTGAACGGTGTGTCCGTTCGCCCGACTAGGTGATCCACTGTCTTCGGTGCCTTCACCTTCATGGCGTTGTAGACTTCTCCCAGCTGGTTCTGCATCTCCTTGATCTTTTCGTCCCAGGGATTGGGAGCTTCCCTGGATAGGTCACGAAAATAACCTCCCTCCTCCATGCTTTGGTTTTCACTCTCCCCTTCTTGGAAATGAGGACCCTCTCCATTAGAAGAAGAGGGAGGAGGTGGAAGTCCTCCAAGCTGGGCTCCACCGGGCACTCCATGAGGGGCGCCCTGGGGAATTCCTTGGGGAACTCCCTGGGCGCCCTGGGGAACTCCCTGGGCGCCGCCCAGAGGATGGGCGCCCAGATGGGGAGCTCCCTGGGCGCCGCCCATCCCCATATGGGCGCCGAGGTGGGGAGCTCCATGGCGTGGAGCTCTTGGAATTCTTTGGTGTGATGCTCCTTGTGATACTTCTCCAAATTGTGCTCCTCCTTGCCTTGCTAGCACAAGTTGTAAGATTTGCTGGTTTTGGGCTACCAGCTGTTGCATGGTCTCCAACATCTGCTGAGGAGTGGGAGCAGGAGCATTCGAGGTATGGCCATTCGGTGGAGGAACATCCTCTCCCCGCCTGGGGGAGTCTGGGCGCCTGAAAGGGCCTGGACACCCGGAAGGGCCTAGGCCTGTTGGGCGCCCATCTTGAGTGAGATTATCCTCCGGTCGTCTTGCTGATCTTGTGGTGATTACCATAATTTCTGAAGAAGATGTGTGAAGTGAGAACTTTAGCTTTGATTTTCGGTTCCCATAGACGGCGCCAAACTGATGATGCCAAAATAGGATTTCGGACACCACCGGTCAAGTAATAAATGTAGTAAATCTAATAATTAGAGAAGAGAGAGAAGGAATTATAGTGGTTCGGTCAAGATGACCTACGTCCACTTCATAAAGGCAGAGATTGCCAGTGGTGTTTTACTTCCTCAATGATTATTACAAACTAGAGGAATACAAGCGTCGAAGTGAATAGAGAGAGATCCATCCTCACCCCAGTGCTGGTGGGGCTCCTTGATTTATAGCCCTCCCCTAACAGATGGGGACGACTCTTCAGCAACGTTCGTCCTTGGAGCCCTCGAACTACCCTCGCGCTGGAGGAGGCAGGTGAAGAACTGCCCTCGCGCTGGACGAGGCAGGTGAGATATTTCTCCGCAGGACCTGGTAGGAGCGGGATTGCTTCCGAAGCAACGTGGCTGCCCTGACTTGGTCTCTTCGTGGGCTTGGACCTGAGCTTCATCCTCATGGTTTGGGTCATTTGGGCCTGACTCATCAACTTTGATAGATTTATTATGCTAGTGGGCCTCTTTTAAAAATAATCCATATTGCATCACAAAAGGAAATTCTTGTTGCCTTTTAAATTAGGACATGTGGCAGAATTTTAGGACACACAAGCCCTACAGTATATACAAGAGCCTGAAAGATTGGCCATCGATAAGAAAATCAAGTTTACTAGATGTTCTCTATCATGACTATCCTTTCCATAGCCTTAGTTGGACAGGAACTTTTTTTTTTTTTGGTAATCGAAGGTATCTCCCGTCCAGCCCAGCCCAGGAGCCTTTGGCCCTGAGCCCGAGGATCACTCGATTCTGAACAGCCAAGAACTAATCCCTAGGGGCATATGCAAACCCGCATATCCATATTCACCGAATAAAACACTATGGGAGGTGGCCAAAGAGGTAGGCATTGAACACAAAATCTTTCCACTTACTGGGGTGCAGAGTCACCACAAGTTCGTTTTTTAAATTCCACATTTAGTTAACTAAATCTCAAAATCTAGCAGATTTCACAAAGCACACCAAGTGTGCCGACTTCAAAAGGCGACGAAGCTTTTCCCTACTGATGCTATGGGAGAAGTAGTTCACTGCTTGCATTGGATCTTTGGATTCAAATTCATGGTAGACGATCATAAGTCACAACCATGTTTAGAATCAAGGTTCTTCAGGCAAATTATATGGATTTGGTACTTGAACCATAGCATTTATTTCAATTTAACACTAATCAAACCTTTTACACTATTTAGTTAAATTTACATACAGAAAAATGAATTTAATATACTATTAAATTAGATTATCAATTGATAATTACATATTTTTTTAATTATTTAATTGAAACTTCGCTAGTTTTTACTGTCGGTCTCAAGCCTAGGTAAAGGAAGAGGGTTAAATTAGATAGGTCTATCGATAGCCAACGTAAAATTTTATCACATTCCAAATATGAATTCTAAGATAACAACATGCCGAGATGGTCGGAATAGAGAAATAAAATTCATCTAATCCCCATTAATATAATTAGGACAAGGCATTGCTGATGATCACAAGGAGGGCAGCAGCGAAATTTCATACCTATCCATCATGTATAGATTTCTAAACAATGCGAGACAAGATGAAGCAGAATATACTTTCATTTGTTTTTGGACTCCAATGTGGACTGCAAGTGTCTTGTGATCTTCTAAAGTTCTTTGTCTTGCATACCATGTAGGTATGTGATTAAATGGGCCAAGTTATATTTTTATAAGTGTCCACATCTCTCATTACACTTTTGGTGCATGTGGCCAACATAAATGGTCCCATCCTCTAGTGGGATCACTCTGTCACCATCCTTTGTGAAATTCCAGCTATACTATTGTCTGCTCAGCCCACAAGGCTCCCCATGCATTCCAAAAGTCAGACAGCCATTGGATAATGTTGGGGGGCAAACTATATGGGATTCAAGTTGACATTTCCTTGTTGAGACTCAAATTTTATTCCGGTAGAAGCTGGTCGCATAGTAAAATTATACATAAGATAATTGATGAATGAATATAATTAATAATACATAAGATTGTATTAGTCAGTTGCTAATCTCATTTGATTGATCTATATGTGGTGTCCTTTTTTCTTTTTCTTTTTCGCTAATTGTTGGTATCTAAAGTCTCTTTGAACACCTGACTAAATCTCTTTGAACACCTGACTAAATCTCCTGGGGTAGTGGCCTTCCCTATTTCCACTCACCGGGTTCGTCAGGGCTAAAATAGCCTGAGGGTCCCAACACATTGGCGGTCTTCGATGCTGAGAGCCTGAGACCTCTGGATAGTTACTGAGTGCCCAACTAACGGTGCTACCAAGCGTTGGTGTTGTGGCGGTGCCGTATTTAGATTGGAATATCTTAGTCATCTAATCCATCCTGCAACTAATAAAATAAAAACTCATCCAATCAGTGGCTTGCAATTTGGAAATTGACATTTGGGGAAAGAAGATACAGCAACTTGGCTAGAGATGGGCCCCGTTAGCCCAAGTCCGGCCCAATGAAACCCACTTGGGCTGGAAATAGGCCATTTTTTTAAGCCCGTAGGCTTGTCCGGGGTTGCACCAAAAGTTGGGCCTAAACTACATAGCCTGGCCTAGCCCGACAAATCCAACACCAACAAGCCGAGCAATCTCAGAATTGGCTGGGCCATAACCTAGCTGCGAGCACATGGTCCGAACGAGGGCCCGAGTTTTGGGCTTTTGGCTCCCGAACACTAGGTCTGAAGAGCAAAAGGAACTGGGCTTGGACATGCTACAACATGGCCTGCCCCAACTCATATCCAAATCCCAATCCTCATGGCTTTAGTATCTACTCAGCGGTAGAAGAAAAGACCACTGGTAAAGTAAAGTTCTAGAAAGTGTTCCCGATCTAGTCAATCAAAGGCGGTGGGACCCACTTTGATCAACAGTGATGATCACCAGAGGCTGGGACACGTAAGCAAAGTGTACTCAGTGCACGACATGGTCCCTCGTGGGAGTGTACGGTGTACCCCGAGAGTCAGAAAAGAGAGAAAAGCCCAAACAGTGTACCTCCAGCTTTCTTCCAGTGGGATTCTGGTTCGGTAATCCTGAAGGCTACCTGAAATTGCAATGCACTTGGAACTCCAATCAAATGTTGGGAGATTTTGTCAGGAATTGTAACAAATCTCCAAACACTCAATCCTAGCTAGTATCTGGGCCAGTTTGATTGTAAGAATTGAGTTCCTTGAAATTCAATGTAAAATGGGTTCCACCGTAGAGTAGTAGAATTTTTGTATGGAGAATTTATAAATCTCCAAAAAGGTGTCCTCTAAGTGGAATTTTTAACCCTAAAGTTGTTGAAACTCATAATTCCAATAAAATAATATAACATTTAGAAACCCCCCGGGGCAGCCATCACATCATTGTTTTTGAATTCCCAATATAATAAATTTCAGTAAAAGACTCTGATAAAGAAACATACTCTTAAAGGATATAATGTGGAAATGTAAATAAGATCTAATTTACTATGGTAGTGGGTGGCTATTGATTTTCAATTTTTCTTGAAGGAAAGATAGTTTAATGGCCATTTATGAATTTCACCTTTATTTTTTTTTAATTTTAGTCAATTTTAACAAGACATTTCCTATAATACATAATTATTTAATTCCATGCAAACATACATGCCCCTAGGGCATGCATCTGTGGAGCATTTTCAAGTAAAATCAACGAAAAATGAAAATAATTTTCTTGAGAGAAACTAGTTTTTCATTTTTCCATGTCAGCCTTTTTCATATTGTTATTTTTTAAAGCCATGTCTATGCAATATCAAGGATTTTGTGATGCAACATAAAATGCTTCAATTTTCTATGAGCACATTTTTCTTTCTTTCTTTCTTTCTTTGGTAGTTCAGCATTACTGCACAATGGTAGAACTGGGAGATTCTCCAATGAGGACTACTATATAAAAAAAGAATTCTTCTTGGCATAATGTGAAAAAATGCATGCAGTTTTCAAAGTTGTATGGAGTTTTCAAAAAAATTTGGTATAAAGAAAGTATTTACCCTTGTTTTAGGAAATGGAGTCAAACTAAAGTAAAGTCTAGCAAAAACTAAAATTGGGAAATTTGAAAAATGATAACTCAAATTTTAATTTAAACTTGTCCCAACTTTTATATGAATTTAAGGGCTTAAAGTTTACGAGTGTTTTAATCATAAACAATAGTAAACAATAGGGGCTGCTCATAAAGTGGAAACTATCCAATTAAAAGTGATATTTTTTCGTGGGTTGAAATCTTTAACCATCAGGTAAAATTCTAAGGTATCTTAGATATGATCAAGTGAAGTACTACACGATTTGGATGTGTGTCAAATTTAAATGGTAAAACTAGAGTAAATTATATGACAAGTGAACCCTACACAAAAGTGTCTCAACCTACCCGTTCTTGAAAATTTGAACGAGCAGAGTTGACTTGATTTGCCCCATGACTCGACCCAATGATCTTTCTAATTTTTGACCTCATGAACAATGATTAGCACCAGTGGGCCCCATCAAAATCATCCAATCAAAACTACCATAATTGTGGGTCATCTAAAACTCACAACACAGATCATGGGGACTACAAGATGGAGTGATGACTGGTGACGTAGCTATAAAACAAAAGCATCTGAGGAAGACATATGAAGTAGACCCACTAAAAGATAACTGGATATCATTGTGGGGCCCAGCTCAGAATAATGCTGTCTCACTGTTGTCTAGTCTTCGTATATTTCTAGTCACTGACTCCACCAGTCTTGCAGGAATAAGCAAATGGAATAAGAGAGACGTGGCATGTAAAAGCATCACTTGTGGTTGTAGCTAAAGACAAACTATGAGAATCCAAATTTTCAAAGTATTTCTTTCCCAGTAAAACTGCAAAAAGGAGCCACCAGGTGGCAGTGGGTGTCATTATTTTACTATAATCAATGGACAGGTTCACTCATTTGAATTTTATAAAGGTCATTGAAAGAGTATTTTAGGCAGATGTGGTTTTTAGATCCCAATAATGTTGATCACAGGGGCACAAATGATCAATAGTATAGTATAAAATTGATACACAACTGATCATATTGTATTGTGTACTGTTTTGGAAATATGGCATGGATTGAGTCACAATAAAAATACTTCATCACCACTCAAAATGATTAAAATTTGCCCCCACCGCTACCTAGTCCAAATTAAGGCCCCAAATTTAGAATTTTTAGGACCCAGAGGTCTGACTGTAGACAAGAGGGGGCAATGAGATATTAAGATAATAAAAAAATATAACTTCTTCTAAAATAATTAAATTTTTAGGGACATGTATCAATGAATAAGGATCATCTAATGGATTTGAAATTTCACATGAAAATGGATCACATTCATATCGTTTGATTGTTCCCTTCCTCCATAATTGATTAGTCTTAGGTTGGCCCTACAAGCTATCTCAACATGATAGGTGCATATGAGAAACTTGAAAAAGAGCACGGGCTTTCTATATATGTGTGAGAATGATTTAGTTTACAACACACCTCCTAGTGGGGTCCACTTGATACCTAATATGAATTGGACTCGCCCAACCACCACCTTAAATGTCACTTATCCCCTTTTTTACACCGGTGACAGGTTCGAATGGATTAGACCGTGGGATTAATGGTCCTTTATATATATCGTCTAAATGAACTAAATCGTTGGATCAAGTGTGATTTTTCTAATTTAAAGGCATTAAACTTATGAACAACATATTATAAAGTTAGCATGTGGTCCCACCTAAATTGAGCTCATCTTTCTCATTATCTGCAGGGCCCGATGTGGGCTCTAACAATTGTCAGGTTTTCACTAATTTGAATTTTATAAAGGTGATTGAAAGAGTATTTTAGGCAGATGTGGTTTTAAGATCACAATAATGTTGATCATAGTGGGACAAATAATCAATAGTATAAATTTGATACACAAACGATCATATTGTATTGTGTACTGTTTTGGAAATATGGCATGGATTGAGTCACAATAAAAATACGTTTTTTCCCCTTGAAGTGACAGTCATCGGTCATCACCACTCAATATGATTAATTTTGCCCCCACCCCTGCCTAGTCCAAATTAAAGCCCCTAAATTTTGCCCCCACCCCTACCCAGAGGTCTGGCTGTAGACAAACGCGCGGGGGGGGGGGGGGGGGGGGGGTTTAAGGACATGTATCAATGGATAAAAGTTATTCAAGACTTAAAATTTCATATAAAAATGGTCACATTCATATTATTCGATTGTTCGCTTCCTTCATAATTGATGAGTCCTTGGTTGGCCCTACGACCTATCTCAACATGATGGGAGTGGGGCGAATATTAAGATAATAAAAAAATAATGTCTTCAAAAATAATTAAACTTTTAGGGACATGTATCAATTAATGGATAAGGATTATGCAATGGACTTGAAATTTCATATAAAAATGGGTCACATTCATATTGTTCGACTGTTCGCTTCCTTCATAATTGATGAGTCATAGGTTGGCCCTACAAGCCATCTCAACATGATAGCTGCATATGAGACACTTGAAAAAGAGCGGCTTTTTATATATGTGTGGGAATGATCTAGTGCACAACACACCTCCTAGTGGGGTCTACCTGATACCCGATATGAATTGGACTCGCCCAACCACCACCTTAAATGTTACTTATCTCCTTTTTTACACCAGTGACTAATCCGAATGGATTAGACCATAGGATCAATAGTTGTTTATATATATATATCGTCCAAATGGACTAGATCGTTGAATCAAGTGTGATTTTTCTAATTTAACGGCATTAAACTTGTGGACAACAAATTAGAAAGTTAGCATCTGGTCCCGCCTAGATTGAGCTCATCTTTCTCATTATTTGCAGGGCCAGATGTGGGCCCTAACAAGTGTCTCACATCGGCGCATGCCTCATATACACATGCTCGTATATAATATAATAGTTGCCCCCCCTCACACCGGAGCATGCCTCATATACACATGCAAGTACCCACCCCAAATTAGGTTTAACCTTTAAAAAAGAGTACTGCTATTGGCATAGAAGTTTTTTCTTTTCCAATACAAGGAATTTATCTCTTTTTTTTATTATGTTTTTACCCCTTTATGAAATGACCAAAATATCCATTATCCCTCTTTTCACATACAAGCACATCTTCTTCCCTCCCACCCATCTCACTCTCCACTTTCCAAAAAAACTCAAAACATATTGGGCAACTCATCTTTGTCCATTTTCTGCTCTTGGGTAACTCATCTTTGTCCATTTTCTGCTCTTGGGCATCTCATCTTCTTCCATCTCTTTCATTTTTCCTTCTTCTTATACATCTTTTTTCATTTTTTCTCTAAAGGATTTCTAGTGCAATGAAGAAAGAAAACAACAATCAAATGGTGCCTTTCAATCAAAGCAGTAGTGGAAATGCCACTTTTTTTTTTTAATTTTTTTCTCGCTTGGAACGAGTTGCAGGTCCTGATATGTACGGTCTTTCAGGTTCGAACAATATGCATATGTTCGGCACTGTACATCTGAACAGAAAGCATATGTTCGGCATATAATGTCCGAACACTTGGTTTTCAGTAGACCTCACACACTATTCGGACACTCAAGTCCGGACAGTCAACTTTTGTTCGGAACTACAATTCCGGACCAATGCATTATGTTCGGCATTTCAGAGACCGAAGGGTCACGATTTCTTGGTGATAAACCCTTGCGATGATGGATGAAAAATAGCCCAAATGCATGAAAAAACACTAGAATTTTTTTGTAAAATCTTACATTGAATGAGAATCTATCCCCATAACTAGTTTTCATGAAAACAAGATAATCTAAGGGAGGATCTGTGTGGGAAGAAAGAGGGAAATGAAGGAATGGGTACCTTGGGAAATTTTGATGTGTGTGGATAGAATTAATGTAATTTTTAAATTATAGTGATGTGTGTAGAAAGAATTTGTGTGGGAAAAGTAAAAATCAGTGTGCCAGTAGAATTTTTCTTAAAAAAATATGTTATAATGACTAATTCAACATGCCCTACTATTATTGGAGTAAATTTTGAAGAGGAGGGCTTTTTTTATTTTCTTTGGAATTTGAAACCGAATGTCTTCCTTTTTTGTTTTAAAGTTGATTGTATATTCGGATACAACACATACTTCCATGTGAATTCAGACTTAGATTTGGTCTTTTTTTTTCAGTTGGATCCAAGTCTAGCAAGTACTACCAATGGTTCTATCTTCGATCCAATCCATTTACATTCCTAGCACCGTTCTTATCACTACCATAAATTCTCCTTCATTTTATTCCTTCTTTTGCGTAGGAATTCAATAGGAATGTATATGAGGCCCACTATGCATTAGTGGAGGGGATGAAGTTTCACACATGATAGGTATGCCATGTGTGAAAAAAAAATCAACTTATAAATATAGAAATAGATTTACAACTTACAATTACCACCACATACTGTTTAAGCATTGGTTCTATCTAGAAGGATAATGAAATCTTTTATTTGTTAGTCAAATTTAGATTTGAAGATTTAAACCATTCAGCATAAAAGTCAATGAGATGGGTGGCCAATTTTTTTGGACCCTGCAGCAAAATTCTGCCCTCGTTCCCAAGTAAATGGGATAAGGACACACATGACTGAAGTGACATTTAGAAGTGACATTTAGCAAATCCTAATCACATTACATGGTGATTGACAAGCATTCAGTTGCACTGAAGTGTGCTTTTAAAAGTGCAAAACGAAGGTATTTTTTTTCCACGCACCAGCAATTTTTTTCGTTCCCGTACAAAGAAAGAGTTGCAAATAATTACGACTGCAAATGATCAGGTGTGCACCTGATCATGGCCCACCTGATGATCAACATGGGGAGTCCTTACATGGACTCTCTTGAATTACACTGATCTCACTTGTTTGCACCCGTACTAATAGAATGGACCATTCGATCAATGGAGTTTTTTTTTTTTTTTAATATATAAAGCCGTTAAATTTACGAAGGCATTGATCAAGTGGTTGTAATTATTGATTGGACCCAAATTTAGTAGGAAGAGTTGGAACCCCATCACAATGTGGGACTACTGTGAGATAGCATTGGATCTGGAC
Source organism: Litsea cubeba (assembly GCA_012931725.1). NCBI lineage: Eukaryota > Viridiplantae > Streptophyta > Magnoliopsida > Laurales > Lauraceae > Litsea > Litsea cubeba. The sequence continues at coordinate 10,298,922 of CM022953.1, forward strand.
TCTAATTATGACTTTTGAGAAGATGCAACACTTTGAATGACTGGAAAACAAAAAAAAAAAAAAAAAATTGGAGAAAGCAGTCTTTTGGTAAATAAGAGGAAGAAGATGATGCTTTTAGGTTTAGGTTCAGTTTGGCAACTCTATTTTTTCCCTTTTATTGGCTTAAAACTGATTGGAACCTTTTTTAGTATGTTTGGTTGGACCTTTTACTGTGTCCATTTCAAATGACAAAAAGACATAAAGCCTCTGTTTCAAAAAGGACCAAGAAGTGCCAGAATCCAATCAGTGGAAATGGTCTGAAGCGGGTAGACACTTTCTCCACAGTGTTCTGGACGTCCTACTAGGACAGTCCGGTTATTCTTTTTTCTTTTTAATTTGCGGGACCCACAATCATGATCCAAGCCGTTAGAAATATTCAGAAGGTCAAGCACGGCCACGTGTCAAAATCTCAGCCGTTGATCTATCTCGAATCTCGAGATATTTATAAAAAAACGTGAGCCATTTGATCTAATATTATGGACATTGTGCGCCCCATAATCATGATCTGATCTGCTGATTCCCTTTGGATGGCCAAAAACTACCACAGGTCCAAAAATGAACCTTTGAATCCAAGTGGATCTTGAGATATTTATAAAAATGTTTTTGACCGTTGATGTACCATGATTTTTTATGGAGTTTTGAAATTGTACAAGCAGTGTGGTTTTTCTTTTTTTCTTGTAAATTTAGCCACCAAAAGTCATGATCCAAACCATTGGATATATTCAGAAGATCATGCACGACTATGGGTTCAAATTTTAGCCGTTGGATCATCATAGATTTTGAGATATTTATTAAAAACCGCAAACATTTATATCTATATTTTTTAAAACCATGGCCCCCAAATGTAAGATCCAAACCATTAATTCTCTTTGTAAGGCTAAACACAACTATGAAGTCAAATCTCAATACTTGAATCCTCATGGATCTTGAGATATTTATGAAAAATTTTGAACCATTATTTTAAAAATGTCTATTTCAATCAATTGAAATGTGTAACCAAACAAACTAATTTCTACACCATTAATTTGAAACGGGGCCATTTGAAACAGATCTATTTTATATTGATCTGTCTGATATAGATAAGAGAAGCCAAACAGGGCCTTAGTGAAGAAAATCTTTAACAACCGACTGATAGTTCAGCGGTGAGGCACCTTCTCAACTCTCTTTCCACATAAATAGGATTCAATCCGTGATTGTAACAAGATGGTCAAAGTACTTGGGTTGGGCATTCACTTTTTCACTTATTGTGACCAATCAAACAAGATAAAGTAAAATTTATTATAGCTAACATCAAATTTTACTTTATCACATGAAATACAAACATTCTAAGGTCAATTGTGTTAGATTTATTGCATACGAATTATGTAAGATTAAGAACAATCACTTACTAACTTACCTCACTAATAAGTGGCAGGAGTTCTCACTTAACTGTTTGGGCTTATGCTATATTTCTTCATCAACGGGCTTGATAGTGTCCCGAAGTCTACTTCCATCACTTGATGGCTCCATCAAGTCATCCGATATGGACCACCACCTACATGCAACAACACCATCTTCACGTTGGCCGTTGACGATTGATTTTATACCATCTTTTTCTTTCTGCATACATGCATTGGCTGTTCATGCATACAACTGAACTCATGTGTACACTGCTTATAATCCGTGATCACATGAAAGGTGATAACGACGACCATGAAATCCGTGATGACCTTTCTTTCCGATTCTAATTGTATATATATTTACTATCCACAGTGGGCCCACATCTAAAATCACAACCATTCAAAATTGCTTTCCACTTTGGGCAGGTATGAACCATGTTGTAGTGGGCCCCAGAAAGGCCCAACAGTGATTTTTGAGGGTACAACTGTGGACTGGACCCATATCTGATGCATAGAATACGGAAACCAACACGTAACGCCCATTAGTAACACTCACGTGTCGGCTACTTTATGGTTTGTTAAAGCGTGGAGATAGTTGGGGCAACTCACGTGTACCTTAAATATGAATAGATGTAAAGCCAATTAGATTTTGCTAGATGCTTTCTTCTCCTATTAACATCGTAGGGATGTAAAAGGTCCCTATTTTTCGATTATTCAGAGATTTTGATACGATAGAAATCGAATTTTGGTCCTTATTTTAGCTTCAACAAATAAATGGGTCCGAGTTTAGTTCTACCTTGGTTTGAACCTGTGGACCGCGAGACCCTACATATTATCTCAATTTTTTAAAACTTTTCCTAAAAGCTATACTTTTTTAATATCATTCTCCACCTAGATCCGGACCCAAATCTAGACTCGTCCCATATATAGTTCTGATTTTAGTTATGAAGCTAAGAAAAAGGTTCTGAATCGATTTCGGTTATGGATCCACCATGGACCCGCACTAGAACTGACCCATTTACAACCCGATGACATCACCTTTGTATCATTTGTGCTAAATAAGGAAGCCCCCTAATGAATTTTTATGTTTTCATTTTTCTTTTAATTAAGGCTTTGTTTTTATTCAAGAGGTGTGAAAGATGAAAATGAGAACTCTCACTCGTTTATGATTTGATTTACTAAGGTGATAGTTGGATATTCATTTATTTCCCCGATTATTTTACTTTCGTTAAAAAAAAGATTATTTAATTATCATTTTCGAATTTTCATCTTTGTTTGTTTAACGTTGTTTGCTTTTATGAACCCATCTTTTTTAAATTTTGTATGAATCCAATCCAATGCAATAAAAAGGGCTTAGAACAAAAGATGGATTAGAGTCAACTTTGAAAGTAAAAGGCGTTGGGATGTTCATGGATGGGAAAGCAAAAAAAGTGACGGTCAGTAAATTTTCATCTGTATTTATTATACACACTAAACGGTTGGACATGGTGGATGTAACCATTCTCCATTGGATCCCTCATATTTCTTGAGAATTCACAGGCAGATAAATATGAATTATCCACACAATAACAGCCAAGATATTTTTTCGCCCTTATCACTAACTAGGCTTGGGTTGGCGCTTTTTTTTTTATATATATTCTGACTAAGGAGATGGGCCCTAAAAGATTTGAACATGCGACATAATAGAAACTCGCACGTACAAGGGATGAACAACTCTCACTTGTGAAATAATAAAAACTCACACATGCAAAGAGGACTAACTCGCATATGCGACATAATAGAGACTTGCACATGAGGCAAGTGAGGATCGACTTGAATTCACACTTAAATTGTTAAAACACTATTAAATTATTAACCCACACTCAAATTGTTCGAGTGGTTAAGAAGCCTAATAATGAGCTGGAGATCCTGGATTCGAAACGTTTGGGGTCTTACATGAATAGGTGGTGTTGTGTATCCAGGATTTTATCAATGATCAACTGTAAGAGGGGTTGGGCAGGTTCCTCATTAATCATCATAAAAAAAGAAAAAGTGAGGACTTGAATCGTAAATTCTTCATCATAGTTTAGTTGGTTATGAGTTTGGATTCATACTTAATAGGTTGGGTACCAAAATTTTATTAGGTATGGCTTTCTTTTCAGTTGGTATGAAATGCATGTAAAGGAGTATTATACAATATTTTCATCAAAGCAAATTTGCCTGGAATGACCAGGTCAATGAGCATTTAGCATTCTTCCAAATTAGCATTTAGCACTCTTCCAAATCTGATGCCCATACTAGTCTTGTAGACCTTTAATTACATCATACAAAGTTGGCATTCATCTAACATTATAATTGCGTATTTTATTATAGTAGATGGTGGATGAATTATTATCAAATTGATATGACTTCCAACTCAAGAAAGTAGATGTGTGTGTGAGAGTGTTCATTGGTGGACCTCGGCAGTTTAAACCTAATTTGAGTAAGAGTGCTGCTATGTACATTGGGATTTGCTCTCTACACACTGCAGTAAATTGAGACTAAAATGTCCATTTGTAAATTTACCAAAATGATTGAACTTCACCCCTCCCAGAGTCTACTTGATTTGATATGAGAAGGGTTCTACTGTTATCTACACACTGCGTTTTCCCTCCAAATCAAAATATAAGAAGGGTTCTTCAGTTTACAATCTTCGTGCATTCATCACTCCTCTCTACTTGCTTCCCTCCTTTTCAGTTCAAATGAACATGAAGACTGCATTAGGAAGACAAGGTTTCTACTTCCTGCATTGACTCCTCTCTACTTCCCCCCTCTTTCAACTTCTTCTCTCCCGGTATAAAGCCTCACCTCATTCTCTATTTGACCGCAATAATTTTAATCTTGATTTCATTCAAAGTTGATACCCGCTTTGCTAGCATTCTTAAGCAATGGACGAGTGAAAGGACAAGCAGATAATGGCTCCCGATCATTCAAGCAGTGTCGAGGTAAGCATATTCATCGCGACTTGTGATATGGTCAGAGACAAACCGTTCGGCCCTGCATGTCTGACCAAATGTCCTTTTACGCGACATGTTAGTATCGAAGATTTCACAATTGAACGGCACTACAGTGCTGATAAGAACAAAAATCTAGGGACATGACTGACAGAAAATAGGGAAACTGTGGGGACATGCAGGACCGAAAATAAGAACAATGTGCGATGATTTAGGTCCGAACTATTTAATTCTGTCCGGATATTTAGAGCCGTGCGTTGTGTCATTTACATACTCTAACAAAATTGGTTCCATAGCAGTTTCATGCACCTACTGAATGCAGCAAGGTTGGCTCGGAATGTATGGTTGACTATAGTAATGAGTTTATCACTCAAGAGGTAATTAATCTAGATGAATCATTCGATATTTAAATTGATGAAGTCACTTGGTTTAATATAATTTTGTTTGGTTATGTGCAGATATTCACAAGCCGAGAAGCCCTAATTAATTAGGCTCGTGAGGTTGGGAGGAGAAATGATTTCATTGTTGTGATTAAGACATCAGCAGCGCCCAACAGGAGAAATAAAAAACCAAGGCTGACCCTTGGGTGTGAGAGGAGTGGGTCTTATGGAGACACGAGGATAACTAAAGATGGGACCGTTGGAAAGAAATTAAAGCCGAGTGGTTCGAAGAAATGTGGCTGTTCATTCACATTACAAGGCAAAGTGGTTGGCTCAAATAAGGAATGGATATTGCATGTAGTGTGTGGGGTGCATAATCATCCAGCTGCAGACTTTCTAGAAGGGTACTCATTTGCAGGGAGATTAACAAAGGAGGAAACTTCACTGCTGGTAGACATGTCCAAGAATATGGTTCGGCCAAAGGATATCTTGGTGACTCTAAAACATAAAAATGAGTTAAATGTAAGCACAAGGAAGACTATTTACAATGCACCTCAAAGGCATAAAGTTGTGGAGAGGGCTGGATGGAGTCAAATGCAGCAACTGTTGAAATTATTGGCGGAGCATAACTACATTGAGTGGCATAGAAATTGTCCTGCAACAGATACTGTCATTGACTTGTTTTTCACAGACCCTACCAGCCTAGACCACTTGCGTGCATTTCCTCATGTGTTGATAATGCACAGCACCTACAAGACCAATCGGTATCAAATGCCCTTATTGGAGATTGTTGGAATTACATCCACAGAGAAGACTTTTTCGATATGCATTGTATATCTCCAGAATGAACGTGAAGACTGCTACTCATGGGCATTGGGTATTTTGCGCAAAGTTATTAGCGAGGGTGTTCTTCCTAGTGTTATCGTCAAGGACAGAGAGATGGCTTTAATGAACGCCATATCTATTGTTTTCCCCGGCGCCAAACATCTTTTATGCAAATGGCATATCAACCGAAATATCTTGACTAAATGCAAGAAGTTGTTTGAGACGAAGGAAAAGTGGGACTGGTTTATAATGAGCTATAACATGTTGGTCTCCTCATCCACAGAGGAACATTACAATCTGTAATTCAACTTATTTATGAAGGAGTTCATCACCTATCTGGCAGCACTTCGGTATGTCATAGCGTCTTGGTTAGATGCGTACAAGGATAGATTTGTGGCTGCCTGGACGGACAAGGTCATGTATTTTGGTAACACTACTACAAACAGGGTGGAGAGTTCACATGCACAGCTGAAGCGGCAGCTTGGATCAAGCCAGTGGACTTTTGAAGACTCTTGGATGAAGATTCACAACCTATTGCTGTTGGAACATATAGAGTTAAAAGCATCATTTGAAAAAAGTAAGACGGTTGTGCAATACAATTTCAAGCCTTCCGAATTCAAAGAACTTCGTACGAATATTTTTATAAGTGCATTATAGAAAATCTTGGCTGAGACGAAACGAGCCTTCAGTTGGTACTAATAGAGATGCTTATGGCTGTGTACTTCGACACACACACATGGTCTACCTTGTGCTCATGAGATTGCAGAATACATAAGTGCTGGGAGCCCTATTCCTCTAGATTGCACTCATATGCATTGGCGCAAGCTTGACTTGCTATCTACCGCTTCTACCCAGGACTCTAGTGTCAATTTGGATTGCATGCCAGAGATAGATTTAATCGTCGAACAGTTCAGGGGCTATGATTCGAGAAAGAAGTTACAGATCTTTGATAAGCTTAGGGAGCTAGCAAAGTCTGATACGACCTCATTGATCGAGCCAGATTCGAAAACTAAATGTAGGGGGCGCCCCAAATTGAAATTATATAAATCTACTAAACGCGAACCCTCTTCCTTTGAATATGTCGAATCAGCTCAGGGTAGTTACTCTCCTGTCATGAAGACGGAAGAGACTATTGTCAGTAGTGGGGCCTCCTTGGTTCCCGTGAAGAGGCTGATGCCTAAGCAAAAGGTCAGTCGTACACGAAATTTGAAGCCAGTTTCTTATATTAACACACTCCCAGCTGGTTTAACGCCTTATATTCATCATGTAAAAGATGTCAATGCGGATGGCAACTGTGGTTTTAGAGCCATTGTAGGATTGATGGGACTTGGTGAGGATTCGTGGCAGCAGGTACGGAGAGATCTTTATAGAGAGTTGGTGACTCATGTAGAACACTACAGACAATTATATGGATTACACCAAAGGGTTGATGAACTTCTCCACATCATATCATACCAAGGGGATTGCCCTCCATATGATCTGTGGATGACGATGCTGTGTATGGGACATCTAATTGCATCGCACTATAATGTTGTCCTATACCACCTGTCAATTGAGCAATGCCTGACTTTTCTTCCTCTTCGATCGGTGCCTATTCCTACTGCTGCTAGGCGGGAGATCGCAATCGGTTTTGTCAATCAGAACCACTTTGTTCAGGTGATAAAATTAGATTCACCTATCTTATTTTGCCTGAAATGCCGTGACTCACTTGAACTCCTTGTTATGTGTTGGTTTTCCTCGTACAAGGTCACCCAATTCCACCCATTGCTACTAATTGGATTCGTCACCATCACCCTTTTGCAGATGGTTGGGTTAAAGCTTATCAATCTCGGATTCAACATTTCAGAGAAATTATCAGTCCATCAGTTGCCACATGATAAGGATGTACAAGGATCCAATTTTTTAAGAACTCAATGAAATTGAGCCTTGTTGTAACTTTTTCCACCGTTTTTTTTTTAATAAAATAACATTCCATATATCTTCTTGGTGTAATGGCACATCACTTAAGCTGTAGTTACTAATTGCGGATGACAATTTAAACTGAACAGTCCTGATATTCCGAGAAATAACAGTTTGCACGGCCATGTATAACCGAGAAATAACAGTTTTCACGGCCCTGTATAACCGAGAACTAACAGTTTACACGGCCCTGAGATGCCGGGTAGTTTCTATGGTGTCGGCCCTAATACGCCAAACACAAGATCATCAATGTCTGGTACCAACATTGGCAACTTTGTTCATACCAGTTTACAACACTACATCATCCATTTCATCTAAATGATATGCAAATACAAAGATACTATCATTTTACATCAATACAAACTACAACATTAAAAAAAATATCTATAAAAAGGCCAATGGATGTCAAAAGTTTTAAATGTACCATCTTTGTTATCCTAGACCCTAGGGGTGTACACCGGGTTTCAAAACCCGGCCCGACCCGGTGACCCGGTCCGACCCGGACCTAATCGGGCGGGTGACATAGGGTCTTTTACCGGGTCGGGTCTCACCCGGCCCGATAAGTCCTTATCCGGACCGGGTTCCGGGTTAAGAAAGTATGGGTTATCGGGTTATCGGGTGACCCGATAACCCGGTTATATATATATTTTATATATATTTATTTGTATATGTATACAAATAAATACAAATATATACAAATAAACATTAAAAATATATCTATATTTATATTTACTGTATGTTTACTGTATATATATATTTATAGTATTTTTTTATCTCAATTATTGAAACTTTTAGTTGTTCTAAAAAAAATATTTTAAACTTTATAATTAACCGGGTGACCCGGTAACCCGACCCGGTTGACCCGGTAACCCGGTAACCCGAACCCGGATAACCCGGATATAGTTTACCGGGCATTCGGGTGGGTTTCTTGTGTTTATAAAATTACCGGGTCGGGTCAAACCCGGCCCGATAACCCGGGACCCGACCCGATGTACACCCCTACTAGACCCCACGTCTCCCCTTGCGGCTGTAAGTGCGTGCCTTGCTCCGTGGCGGTCTATGAACAAAATCTTCCGAATCGGCTCCATCTAAGACCCTGTTGATGTCATCAAGGGCCGCGTACAAGGCATCAGGATCTCGGACACTCAGACTATGCCCTCTCCTTAGAATAGGCTGAATAATACTTTGGGCATTCACGATGCATTGTTAATTGATCACATAATGCACAAATTAGTCAGTTGGTTATACATAATATAATAGTTTAGTTGTCAAGCATCATACCAATCGTGGGTCTATAGAAGAGCTGCCCTGAGAATCTTGAACACGCGGATTAAATGTGGAGCGATGTGCAGGGTTCTGAATGATTGGATACGACAATCGGAGGAACCATTCCATATAATTGGGGTGCACAGTCCCATGGGTGCACCGCAGGCACACCACGCTCCATCGGAGACAGGAGGTGGTTATGCCACCTCTCCCATATTTGATCCAAGTAATTGTAAGCGATCCGATACCAATTTGCTGTGGCACCCCTAATGGCGCTGTGGAGCTAGTGGAGTGGGGGGAATGCATTGGACCCTACCAAACTACCTAAGCACCCGATCAAGATGATATGGTTCAATGATGTCCATGCATTTAAGACAGCCAGTATAAAAAGCAACCTCGTTAAAGGGCTGGTCTGCCCTATGCTCTCGGTAGAGGTCCCACACCACCTGCAACATTAATCAACATATGCATTAGTTAGATTGTACGGTACTCATTTACCCAAATTTTTTATTTATAACTTATAAGACCTTACCTCATGGGCACTAAGATCGTCAAGTGCCTCTCGTAATGACTGTAGGTTGGACATTTGGTCCCCAGACTCTCTTGGTGGCACCCAGCGATGCACCTGCGGTAAATTTTCTGTGTATGTGCGGTTTTGGTGAGGCCTACACCTGGGGAAATGCTCGTAAATCCATGCCTATAGTAGAGTCAAATATCTTGCAATCTGCCTGACTTCACTCCGAGTAGCAAACCCCAACTGTTGGTATAGGTGCGCAAGCGCAGCAGCTCCCCAAGCATATGTGCGTGCCTCATCGAAGTTCATTAGCAGCCTTAGATAGAGCACTGGGACCCTCGTGCAACTCTTATCTATGAAGAGTGTACAGCCCAAGATATACAATAGATATGCTCTAGCGGCATGCCTAATGTGCTCTTCTGGATCCGCATCGGTCACGTCTCCATATAGATCCCTTAGCCACTCCAGTCTAGCCGACAAGCCCCGCACACCTACTAACTCTTCGTGTGCCTGCTGGGATGTGACCCCAAGACCATGCTCTACAAGTGTCTTTGATCACTCAAATGACAGTGGGTCCACTGATACAGATTTTTCAGTGACCGGGTTCCCTAGAATGGTGCTCACGTCATCAAGGGTAATTGTCATTTCACCAAAAGGCATGTGGAATGTGTTTGTCTCAGGCTGCCATCTTTCCACAAAGGCTGACACCATGTTCTTGTTGATGGAACGATAAGATGTCGCCACCAATGGAGCCAACCCTGAATGGCCAATGAGACGACTAAAAACGGTATTCTGCCTTCCTTCTGAATTCCACCCCCATTCACTGATTTTTTGCCAATAGCTTATGCATTTAAGTGGCGGTCTCTCTTGCAAAACGAAATAACAAACAAATTAGTGATGGTAATAAATATTTAAAACATGTTTACTAAGATTATTCACAAACCTGCTGCTGCCAAATACTTGCAGCAATATTTGTCCGGAAACTAGGTAACAGGGTCAAACTTGTAGGCCCCCCTCGGGAATTTCTCCAGTCAAATCATAAGCAACAGTTGAAGTTCGTTCACGTACTTCTTCTGCCTGTTCAGTGACTTCGGTCTCCACTTGGGCTTCGGGTTGTTCTTCAACTACTTCTTCATCACCCTTGGACACATCAGCAACAAACCTCTGACGGAGTCTCTTGTTCGATGCTGTGGGTCGAATCCTAGAGGTCCTAGAGGTACTGGGCACATCCATATATCCGAAGAAAAAAAAATCATCAGTACATAATTTACCACTGAGTCATAGCCTGTTCGGCCCTGACTATCCGTGTGGATATTATGATATCGGCGTTACAGTGCCGAGAAAATGTTTTCTACTCGGACCCATAGTGCCGAGATTTTTAGTTTTTTACGGATCGTGTAGTCCGAAGAGAATGTCTTCTTTCGGACCTACAACGCCGAACGAGATCGTCACATACACACTGAAACGATGACAGTGGCTGGATAAATGGGGGAGACAAAGGCGCATGAGGGAGGAAAATAAATATGAATAAACCAAATCTTTGATCTTAAAAGAAAACTACAAGCATTTCTAATCAAGAAAAAGGTATCGAAATCACTCACAGAGGTTGGATAGTCGACGATTCACAGTAATGCAGTTTGAAGAACAAGGCAATAAGAGCACAGACAGATGGCTGAATAGGAGGAGGTGCAGCGTTCACGTCCGGGTGGGGGAGCTCGTCGAGATTGCCTTCGACGTGGAGGTTGCAGTGAAATGACGGTTTACAGAGTGAAATGGGAGGGAAGAATGCAACGTGTAGGGAGTATTTTCATCGAGTCCAACGTGCAGGGAAGAATGAGTGTTTTAGGAAAATTGCAGAGTGTAGAGAGAAAAAGTAGAAAAATTCTTCACTGAAAACCACTGTGTAAAGAGATACAGTGTGTGGAAAGCAAAACGCAATGTATAGGTAGCAGCTCTCTTTGAGTAATCTATAGTCAAGCAGGAACAATACCCGAGTTTCATAGGTGGTCTATAATCTGCAATCAATTCAACTATAGCTTGAATGAGTCCAACCTAACTTTCACTTTCAATTGGTTATATGTGTATTTAGTCACTTTTTCTAACTCCAATTAGGCCTAATAACTTTTATGGAGAAGTAAACTCTATATCTTCTAATGTTGTTTTACTTTAGCACCCCTCCTATTCTTCTACTTTATTCATAATTTGATTCTTACTTTTTTTTTTTATTTAACTTTTTTGCCCGTCGACCTAGTGGATATGAGTTGTGAAGTAAGCTTGCCTGCCCAAAGATGAATCCATGCTATCCTATACAATATTATTATTCTCAAATCCTGCTTTCTTTTTTTCTCCTCCTCTCATGCCAACTTTAGGTTAAAAGGTTTAAAAACTCAAACCAGGAGGTGAGTACTCCCTTTTAGGTAGAGTCAAGTTGGCTAAATCATGCACCCTCAAGCTACATAAACCTTTCCAAGAAAACCTCTTACAATTGGACCCGACTAATTTAAACTAAAATTCATACTCAAATGAGTTGCAAGTTGCAACCAATTATACTACTAGTTCTTTTTTTTTTGAAAGGGGACTCAGACCCGACTCAGTTCAATTAAGACTGAGTCTACGAAAAGGATTGAGACTCGGCCGAATTTTAAAACCATATGCTAGAAGCCTAGACCCAAGCCCAACCATTGGGCCCCACATCATTTCCATATGTTATATGCTTTTAGTGGATCCGAATCTAGGAGTTTCATGTTGAATTTCTAAAAGAAAAGAACGCACACTTGTGGGTCCCACCTATGAAAAAACTAAAATAAATGAAGATTCTCTTATTAAGGAGAAGCTCCTCCTCCTAATAATATCAACGTCTTCTCTTCTTCTCCTTTTGATCGCCCCAAACATAAAAACATCTCTCTCTTTTGCTACGCTACAATGACAGACACCACAGACGATATTGCAGAGGAGATCTCGTTCCAGGCCTTCGAAGATGACTGTAGGCTTCTCGGAAGCCTCCTCCACTGACGTCCTCCAAAGAGAGGCTGGCCACCAGTTCATGGAGAAGGTCGAAAGAAACAGAATCCTTGCTCAGGTGCTTTGATCGCCCCACTTCAAATTTCTCGAAACTAGTTTGATCTTTTTGTATGTACTGTTTGTATATGTCTTCTTTGAAGAATTTTGGACTGTGGGGTGCTTGGTTTTTTTGGTGAGATACTTGGGTTTGACATGTTTGTTGTATTTGCTGATGAAAGATGGAAGAAATCTCTGTTTTGGTTTATGGGGCTCTTTTTGGAAGAGTTTTGTATCTTTTATCTTTTAAGTTCTTTCTAAATATATAATCTTTGAGGAATTTTGGAATTTGGGGTACTTGTTTTTTTGGCTAGATTCTACGGATTGACATCTTTGTTGTAGTTACTGTTAAAAAAGACTAAACTTTGCTTTAGCTTCTGGATCTTTGTTGTAGTTACTGATAAAAAAGACACATCTTTGTTTTGGCTTCTGGAGTTCTTGGAAGTGCTTTATATCTTTGCTATTCTATGTTGTTTTCTATGTCTTCCCTGGAGAATTTTGGGCTTTGGATTTTTTTTTTCCTGCCAAAGTCTACTGTTAACATCTTTGTTGTAGTTTTGAAAAAAGTTTTTTTTTTTTTTCTTTTGGGCTTTTTAAGCCTTGGGTAAGGTTTTTGGAAGTACTTTATTTCCTGAACTCCATGGAGATCGAGGTTTTTGGGAGTACTTTATTTCCTGAACTCTAATACTCTATGGAGATCGTTTCTTTTTGTATTTTCTTCTTTTATTGGTTTCGGTTACTTTGGGTGTGTTTTATTATTATAATTTTTATTTGTTTGTTGAACTCTGTCTCTATTTTACTAGTCATCGTTGTAGAAACTTTCAGGGGAATTTGAGATCTTCATATGTATTTGATGGCGTTTCTTATATGGGTTATTTTTGGATCGTTTATATTTGTTATTTGAAGGAAAGCTTTGGTGCTATGTTATTAGTTAAATGTAAGATTTTCTATGACCACCTGCAGGAAATCTTTTTTTTTTTGCCCCTTCCCTTTTTGATACTCTGTTTTGGATCGAAGATCTTTGTAACTTTAAAGAAGAAGAGAAAACATATACTTTGCATTTTATGCCTGTTTGCGCATGGGGAATTTAATGTATAAAATTATTAAACAGATCCAAATTTCTGAAGATTAAATTTATATTTTGATGTATGTAACTCTTGAAAGGCAATAAAAAATTAGCAACACAGATTAGAAATGTCAAGCTCCTTGTAGAGAGTGTTTTCTCTATTCTAGTTCTACCACGACTGCTAAACCCGCGACAAAAAACTCCTTTGGTCACGCGGGCTTTCTTTGTTCTCTGGAGTTAGATTCATTTCTCAACAGTTGTTTGGCATTTAGTGCTGTTTTCGTCTCTCCCTTTGAGAAGCAATCAAAGTATAGTTTTTGTTAAAAAGAAGAAGAAGCTCTACTTAATAATCACAAACCATAAAGGCAATAGACTGTAAAATGCCATTCCTTGTCATACAGCATGTGGTCACCCTGCTCTTCCAAACGTATCTGCCTCTTCATTCCATTCTTTTGGAATGTGGGCAGAGGTAACATCAGATGAAGATAATATAAATCAGATTGCTTTTGCCTTGTCCATGATACTTGGATACTTCAAAATAGGCAATGCATTGTGTTGTATCGTATCTGATAGTTCACTTTTATGTGTAACATTCGTGTCCAGGCCATATGCATGGCATGTCCCAGCCTGTATTTGGGCATCATAGTTTGCCAATCACTATGGTGGGCACGATTGTCCTTGAGCTTACCTTAACGCGTTAATGGAATTTGCTTCAATGAACATGGTTTACGACCAACGTAATGCAAGGTATGCAACCCTTCCTTTAATACCAAAATCTCCGGTATTGCATCCCTTCAGGCCAGCCGGATCAGAAAAGCCTTGACCAGCTCCCCTTTATTGTTTTTAATTTGCGTGCTGATCATTTTCATCCTGCCATACATTTTCACCACATTCATTTTTTGGTTTTTGTTTTTTTAACTTATTCTTAATCTTTAATGAATTTGATATTTTCTTGGTGTCCAAGAGTGCTTGCAATATGAGAATGGCAGGAATTGAGGACACAGCTGAGTTGCTCGAGAAGCAACTAGCATCAGAGATATCAAAGATGACACTTGAGGAAGCTTTGACACTGGCTCGGACCTTTAGTCATTACCTCACTCTAATGGGTGTTGCGGAGACCCATCACAGGTACATTGGCTTATTCACTCATCTAAGGCTGTGAATGATGAAGTCCTTTAATAGAGAGCTGACTATTGGTCGTCGTCGTCATCATCATTAGATGAAATTGTTTGTGAATCATCTAAGGCATTAAATTCTTTTCCTAGAGGGGATTTTATCAAAGGGGGTAGAGCTGACTATTGTTTATGATTTTTTTTTAATGATGAAATTGTTTGTCAATCATCTAAGGGCAATGAATTCTTTAGTAGAAATCATGAACCTTGTTGGGAAACTAATACTTCATAGCAATTCCTATGAAAGGGGATTTTATCATATGGTGAAAAGTGACGGTCAAGTGTAGAGATTTACAAGGAAACACTAAATTTCTAGTATTCATTTTCATAGGGTGAGTGGTGGGTGACCATTTCCTATCAAACGGGAGGAAATTTGATGGTCCCTTGTAGATCTCCGACCTTGGTCCTTCACCCACAGCCCCTTTGATCATGCCCATTTTCCTAGGAATTATTGGGAATCACATGGGAATTTGCCAAATGTTCCCTTAAAGATGATGATGTACTGTATTGCTCAAAGAACTGTACAGTATAAGAGAAATATACTGACTCAAAAAACCCCGTTACAAATCTACAGTATAAGAGAAAGATGACGATGGTACATTATTATTTATTTCACATGTTCGTAATTGGTTTAAAAAGAACTGCTAAGTGAGACTTAGCTTTCCTTTCCCACATGATTGCCCTCTTGCTCATTGTAAATTGATTTATTTTGGCAAGGCCATTTATTTTTTATTATTTTTCTTAATGAGGCAGTATGACCTAAATTCTCGGACATTTTGGTCTCTGTAAGTTTTAAGCATTTGTGCTCTTTATCCTTTTATTTAAAATTTGTTGTTAAAATTTTGAAAGGTGTGAATAACTGCATTCTAGTACTTCTAGTCCATACAGATTGTTATCATTGAAAGTGGGAACATCACTGACGCTTTCTCATGGAAAGGTCAAAGGGCAGGCTACTTAGACGCTAGAATTCCCTCAGTGATCATTTTATCGACAGCTTGCGTGATGCATTCTCCTTATAACATTGATGAATGGCCAATGAATAATGTAATATGCAACTTGGTGGTGGTTCCTCGTAACTATGCCCTGCTACTTCTAGAATATCATGGATAAAAGCTAAGAAGCACGGACACGGACACGGGACACGGACACGGACACGACACGACACGGACACGCCGACACGGCATTTCTCAAAAAAGTAGGACACGGACACGTTCGGGACACGTTAATAATTAATAATAATAATAATAATAATAATAATAATATATCTAATCATATACTAAAAGATACTATCATTTTAACTTTGTAATCAATTTAGCAATCAAATAAGTTATGACCTTCTACAAACAGCCATCTTTTCTTTTCATTTTTTACTCTAATTTTATTATTTTAACTTTGTAATCAATTTAACAATCAAATAAGTTATAACCTTTTACAAACAGCCCCTTTTTCTTTTCATTTTTTACTCTAATTTTATAATTTTAACTTTGTAATCAATTTAGCAAACAAATAAGTTATGACCTTTTACAATTAGCCCCCTTTTCTTTTCATTTTTTACTCTAATTTTATTATTTTAACTTTGTAATCAATTTAGCACACAAATAAGTTATGACCTTTTACAAACAGCCCCCTTTTCTTTTCATTTTTTACTCTAATTTTATTATTTTTTTTCCAATTAAAAGAGGCCAGCGTGTCCCCAACGTGTCCCAGCGTGTCCCAGCGTGTCCCCAGCGTGTCCCAGCGTGTCCGAAATATTAAAAATAAAAAAAATAATCAGGATACTCTTTTGGGCGTGTCCGACACGTGTCGGAGCGTGTCCGTGTCCGACACGTGTCGGACACCGACACTCTGGCCCCGGAGAAGTGTCCGTGCTTCCTAGGATAAAAGTGTGACCATCAAAGTTTTTATTTTCCTTTCTAGTGAAAACGTTAAAGGCAGAATCTATTTGAAGCTATCGTTCTACTTCCTCCCATTCCTATTTTATCTACACTTTCGGCTGATGCATTCTCCTCATAACATGGATGAATGATTAGTGAATAATATATTGACTTTCTGTTTGTTGTTATGCTAACTGCTCTCTATTAACATTATTGTTTAAAACTTTAAAGCATAAATATCACTGATATTTTCTCATGGAAGGTCAAAGGACATACTATTTGAATCTAGAGTTCCAACTTCCCTCCTATGATCATTCTATTGTCATCTTTTCCTTTTAAATTCTCCTTGTTCAGCGCCGACAGTCTGAAATCACATGGGTGCAGTTTGGGGCCCAATAAGGGTTTCAGAACCCAAGCCTGAGTCCAGGACTGACAGGGGGACCCTGGAATCTGGATCTGAATTCTGACTTCTGAGCCCATCTGATAAGGGTAATGGAGGGCCCCAGTCTGTCTGATAGAGGGCCCAGCTTGACAAGGGCCCAGGTTTGATAAAGGCCCAAACTCTGATAATGATTGGATCCTGGAACCTGGGTCTGGCCTGATAAGGATTTCAAACCGTTGAACATGTTGGCAGTCTGAAGCCAGAGTTATTGGATTTATGCTTGGGCGTATCTTGGCTGGACCCAGGTCCATTGGCAGCACTGTTCCTTTTTCAATAGATGAACGGGTAATACAATACATGAGCTGTTTGTGGCCATGGAATGGAAGTTCTAACATGCATTACATCAATGGTTATCATTCGACATTCAGCTTTACGTCTTCTGATAACAATGTAATGATTTGTCATGACTCAAATAAATTGTTAGTTCATTTGGGAATTACTTAAAGTGCACCATTAATGTACACAGGGTCCGTAAAGCACGCAATGTAGACCATTTATCAAAGTCTTGTGATGACATATTTGATAAGTTGATACAAAGTGGAGTTCCTCCAGAGGATCTTTATGACACCGTCTGTAAGCAGGTTGCCAAAATTCTGAGATTTTTAGATTTTTTTCTGATGAAAGGAAAGTTTTTTCCTTCTTGTTAATGTTTTCCGCATTGTCTTTCCTTGCTGCAGGAAGTTGAAATTGTTCTAACTGCACATCCAACACAAATAAACAGGCGTACCCTACAATATAAGCACATCAGAATTGCTGTAAGCTGTTTCATCATTTCATCCTTGTGTTTTGGATGGAAAAACATTGCTGTTCTTCATTTTGTCAGATATGTAAATTATGTGTGTGTGCTATGATCGTGTGAGATTGGCATACTTCTCATGGATATTTGGGATTAATGTGCCTCAGAATCGAGATTTCCATATGATTACAGAAAATGTGATTTTTTTTTAATTGACAGGAGTTTATTTGTAACTTTAAAATGTTGTACTTTGTACAAGTAAAGGTAGATAGCATAAAGGATTTTATTGTGATGATGCGGAAATACATTATAATTTGTATATTCATGCTTAGGATGATCTTTCATAGGTCTGTTGTTCTAGTTAGTTCTTTCTGGGCTTAACCTGATACTTAATTTCAGCATCTTCTGGAGTTTAACGACAGACCAGATCTTAGCCGTGAAGATAAAGAGATGCTCATTGAAGATTTGGTACTTCCCAAAAACTGGCAATTCGTAACCCTTGTATATATTGTCCGTGATCACCCACCTTGCATTTTGGTTTTTGTAGGTGAGAGAAATAACTTCAATATGGCAGACAGATGAGTTAAGGCGTCACAAGCCTACACCTGTAGATGAAGCCAGAGCTGGTAATATTTATTATTTCAGTGCGGGTTTAGTTGAAACTAATGTTGCAATATTTCACTAAACATTGTCTTAACTTTTAGCCATTACAGGATAACTTTATATAAATGTTTTCATACTGATGTTTATTGATTAACATTGACAAAAGCAGTAGGGGATTCAACCTTATTTTTTGCCACTTATCATTGCATAAAAATTTGGCTTGGAGCTCAACATGTTGAATCAAATGTTTGTTCTACTTTCGGCTTTCTGTAGCCTTATAATTTTTATATTTTATGTCCTCTGAGACAGTTTATATGCTGCCTCTCCAGGTCTACATATTGTAGAGCAGTCCCTTTGGAAAGCAGTACCTCATTATTTACGTCGCGTTAGCACTGCTCTGAAAAAGGTAATCTTTTGTGATGATTGGATGTTAATACCTCACTCCATGGCTATCTCATTCTCATCAGATTTCATGTGCTATTTGATTTATCAGCATACTGGTCGGCCACTTCCATTAACTTCCACACCTATAAAGTTCGGCTCTTGGATGGGAGGTGATAGAGATGGAAATCCTAATGTGACAGCAAAAGTGAGGATCAATTTTCTGTTATTGTTCTCTTTTCACTTATGACAAAGTACTCATCGAGAACTTATTTATGTGTATTGTGTAAACTGTAGACTGAGGCCTGCTTTCTTTATGACTACAAATATATCAGATTGTCTTTGCGTTGAAAAGAAGTTTTATTTATATGAAAGGCTTAATAAAATCTTAGAGGTCATTCTACATGTGTGCTTGTGTCTTGATCTGCCCATCAGTTTCTTAATGTATATGGCTATGTTTGAAAAAGCCAGAATATTGCAAGGTTTTTGGCTGCTGCTGAATATTGAAATATTAAAGTACTTAACCTTGGAATATTTTAATGTTTCTTTATCCAGTGGAAATTGAGGTTGAATCCTGCAATAATGTTTGCTTTGCATCTGGAAGGCTACAAACATGAAAGCCTCGAGTAATATTATTTATTTAGATTGTAGGTGGAAGTTAGTCCAGAGAATGTGAGAAGCTTGCCGTAATAGAGAAAATGGAATCCATTTTCAAAAAATAAAAATAAAAATAGAGAAAATGGAATCCTTTTCATTAATAAACCGTTTATCAGAAGGGTTCACATGTGTCAACTGATAACGGCTGACACATGTGAACCCTTCTGTGTCAAATAATGGAATCCTGTATGCTTAAACATGCAGAAGGGTTCACACATGTCAACAGCTATTCCTCTACTTGGCTATTGAAAAATCTTGCAGCATTAGGCTTATCTAAATCTGCCCAACAACTCTCATTTTTTGTCATTGCCTTTTTGTATGCTTCAAGTCTGTTACCAGCCTACTTGTGTATGTCTAGAATCATAGCCAATTTCTACAATTAATTTTCTACATGAAATTGTAGATCGTGTTGTAGTTCTGTTCCTCTTCTGAGATTTTGTCATGGGTGTTCTACTTGCATATCTTCTCCTGTTTGCATTAGTTGTAATGTGTAGAGAATATTAAGCAAACATTGGAACAGAATGTGGTAATCTTTAGAGCAGTTGCAATTGTTCAGAGATAAAAACTGAGGCCATTTTTGTCCACAGTTTTATACCTGTAGTTACCAAATATTGGCTTAAACTATGTCGGCATGTTGAGTGGACTTGGGTTCTGTAACTACTGAATCACATGACTTGATGCAACTCAATTGTGTTGCAAGCTGCATAACGATTTCTTTGATTTCTAGACATTCTTACAAAGTTATGAGGGGTGGACTGGGAATTTTTGATCTATTCCAAGAATTTGCAATATTGATTTTTTGAATGAGAACAACAATTTGGTATATTGCATACAAAGTTCTGAGGGGTGGACTGAGAATATTTGACCTATTGAATTGGAAATATTGATGTTTTGAATGAGATTAACAATACAGTACATCGACTTTAGCCTTTTCTCTTCCACCAACAATTTCCTTTTCTCTTTCAGCTATTGGTTTGTCTTTATAAAACTTGGACTTCTCTAGCCTCATTTAATCCCATTGGGTTCATTGATTATGGTGCTTGAAATCTTATGACAAAATGCCCCTGAATAAAGACTCATCCGACTAATAAACATATTCCTACGAATGGTGAGAAATTGGCTATTACCACCAATGTCATAAAATCAGGGAGATAATGGAAATATCAGAATAGTATTAGAAAACATTGATTTTATGATATTATTATGATATTTTTGAAAATATTAGGAAAACTGAAAAAATAAAATCATGAGAAGACTATGATGTTACCAATGTAAAGTGAAAATGGTAAACAATTATGTTATAGTTAATTTCTAACAATCAATTATATAAAAATATATCCTTTTAATTATTTGAAAAATCGAATTATCGTTCATGGCATTTTGTGTAATATCCCGCAAAAACCCTTAAATTTGAAAATATCCCAACATTTTACTGAGACAATGATTTCCTCTAAGCAATAACATGATTTCTTGGAGCAAAACATAGATCCAACCTTGTGCAATTTCCAGAGGGTATTTTCTCAAAACAGAGTTGTGCACAGTCTAATTGGACTGCGGACTTCTTTACTTGTTAAATATGCTGTATATAGCTAGGAGCCTTGCTTACATCCATGACGCACATCTAACATCATAATGATAAATTGTTTTAATCCTAACCCTTAAAACATCAATGAAGGAAGAGGAAACCCAAATACATTATAGCTACAAACTAAAGGAAAATTAACTAAGAGAGGTGCCAGCTTATGGCTGGCTGATTTGCCCATATGGGCTGGGCAATCAGGCCTGGGACTGATCTGATGGGTGCTGTTTACTAATGGCCCGGTGCACGTTATCTTGGCTTCACGGGCCCAAATGTGGGTCTGCAGTGGACCCACATGATGCAGTATCGGCTACTATTCCACTATTGGTCCCACCCAACATAGTTTTGAGGATAGAACATAGTTTTGAGGATATTTATTTTTTTAGTAGCTTCCTAATTTTATTGTAATTAGGATTAGCATTATGATTTATTTGGTTTCCTAGTTTGATTAGGATAGTTTCTATTATTAGATTAGGTTGTCTTAGGCCCTAAGTTTACTTTGCCTATTTATATTGCATTGTAGAGATGATAATCTCATATTTGGAGTTAAATAAAATTGGGATTTTCCCTTAGAGAGGTTGTTCCTCGTGTTAGAAATCTCTACGGAGATAGTTTGAGGTGTCTTTGACACGTGCTTCGGCATCTACGCAAGCCCTAACCCTAGGGCCTGCATCAATTGGTATCAGAGCGAAGATCCACATCGCTCTGATCCGTCTCCGGTCACCGATCGGAGCACATCCCCCTTTCCATCCCGTACTATCATCGCCCCTTCCCTGCGGAAACCCCCCTCACTGTCGACATCACCTTTTCCAACAAAACCACCCGCTGCCCAGAACCCACCCAGCCTATCCACCCACAGATAACTATCAACTCAGCCACCTTCCTGCAACCCCCATAACCACTGATTCCGCCAACTCCCCATCGTTGTCGTCATCGCTCCCGCCCCTTCTCGTCGCCCAAACCAGAGAAAAAAAAAAAAAAGAGAGCAGAAAGAACAAAGTAGAACAGAGAAGAAGAAGAAGAAGAGGAGAAGCATACCGTACACCACTGTGGTCACCGCAACCTTTCGCATTGTGCACCACCATCGCCCCGCACCAGCAGCGTTGTCCGCAGGCTCCTCCATCGTTGCACGCTGTCAGCTCCATCTTCTTCGCTTCCTCTTCGTAGCGTGTAAGCAGCAACAGGAGATAAAAGGGTTTCGAAACCCCTTTTTCTCATTCTCTGAAGGCACGAGGACTGAGGCGCTTATTGGGCCTGGTTTCTAGTTCGGCCCACAGGTTGATCCGACCCATTGAAGAAGCCCACAAGGAAAAGATACATATCTTCCCGCAAACTTCTGATCAATAGCAAATTTGACCAAGATCAACGGTTGAGATTTCTTCTGACAATATCGGGCTCATCCACCATTAGATTTTAGATCCATTTTCGCCAGCGTGATCGTGGAGATTAGATATACACATCAGGTCGGTCAAAAATTCTGAATTTGCATTAAAAAAAAGCCTCCCAAGAAGCATGTAGAAGTGGAGTCTTCCTCCAATAATGATGATGATTTGAGGGGAATCGTTGCGGAATTATCGGTCACTGTTAATCACCTATCCGCAACGATGGTTCAAATACAGGAGACTCTTGCAAGGATCGAAGCCCGATTAACCAATTTGGAAACTAATCGGCGTGAGGATAATCATCGAGATGGAGGACATTATCGGAATCAACGAGATCCACATGTCGCTAATGTTGATCGTGATTTGGGTATTAAACTCGTGATTCCTGAATATGATGGAAAATTGAAACCGGATGAATTCATAGATTGGTTAGTGTGTGTTGAAAATATTTTTGCACACAAGCCAATGACGGATGGTCATAAAATTACACTGGTGGCAACTCAATTTCATAATTATGCTGCAATATGGTTGGCCGAGTTGCAAAAGAAGAGAAGAAACCAACAAATTGACCCCGTTGACACATGGACCGAGATGAAAAATCTGTTGAAGCAAAAATTTCTTCCTGTCAATTACTCCAGAGATCTGCGTTCAAGTTTTCAGGATTTGAAACAAGGATCTAAGACGGTTGTTGAGTATTCAGAGGAGTTCATGACCATGCAAGCTCGTTGTGGTTTGAATGAAGATGATGTATTAGTTGACAGATACTTTAATGTGCTTACACTTGATATACAACATATCCTCACATTCAAGCATTTTGACAATGTTGATGAGATTGTTCAGCATGCTATCAAAGCTGAGGGGATTGCAAATCATCAAGCCAGAAAACTTAATGCGTCTAAATGGTCTGCGCAAAAGACTCCATCAAAGTCAGATTTTAATCCAAATGCTAATTCCTCAGAAAAGTTTTCTTCCAAGTCTGAAGATCCAAACAGATTCACATGTTTTCATTGTAAGCAAAAGGGTCACCGTGCGTTTGAATGCCCAAAAAGAATAAATTTAATGAAAAGTGCACAAGAAGAACCGGAAACAAAAGATGATCCTAAAAGTGAAGAATCCGATGAAGCGGAGGAAATAGCAGCTGAAACAGATGGTGAACTTCTCTTGGTGCAACAAGAGTCTATACCCACTGTTGAAAAGTTTTCGTTCCACAGGTACAATACATGGGCAAAATTGTACAGTTGTGATTGATGGTGGAAGTTGTGAGAATATTATCTCTCAAACTCTTGTTGATCGCTTGAAGTTGAAGGTTTACAAGCACAATTGTCCCTACTTTGTCAAATGGCTAATGACAGGTGATGAAGCGCAAGTTCGACATACATGTCAGGTTACTTTTGCAGTTGGTAATGATTACAAAGATACAATTTGGTGCGATGTGCTACCAATGGATAGTGGCGATATCCTATTGGGTCGCCCATGGATGTATGACAAGAATGGCACTCATGGGATGCGCAACAACACGTATACCTTCATGCACGGTGGAAAGGATGTTACTCTCTATCCAAAGAAGCCCGAATCACCGAAGAAGAAATCCAGGGCCAATTCTACAAAGGAAGTGCTTCACGTACATCATATATACAGAGGCAACTTGAAGAAGACTCGAGTTCGAGGTCGAACTCTTCTTTCAACCTGGGGGGAATGATGTAGTATCGGCTACTATTCCACTACTGGTCCCACCCAACATAGTTTTGAGGATATTTATTTTTTTAGTAGCTTCCTAATTTTATTGTAATTAGGATTAGCATTATGATTTATTTGGTTTCCTAGTTTGATTAGGATAGTTTCTATTATTAGATTAGGTTGTCTTAGGCCCTAAGTTTACTTTGCCTATTTATATTGCATTGTAGAGATGATAATCTCATTTATGGAGTTAAATAAAATTGAAAATTTCCCTTAGAGAGGTTGTTCCTCGTGTTAGAAATCTCTACGGAGATAGTTTGAGGTGTCTTTGACACATGCTTCGGCATCTACGCAAGCCCTAACCCTAGGGCCTGCATCAATAATGATGCAGTATCGGCTACTATTCCACTACTGGTCCCACCCAACATAGTTTTGAGGATATTTATTTTTTTAGTAGCTTCCTAATTTTATTGTAATTAGGATTAGCATTATGATTTATTTGGTTTCCTAGTTTGATTAGGATAGTTTCTATTATTAGATTAGGTTGTCTTAGGCCCTAAGTTTACTTTGCCTATTTATATTGCATTGTAGAGATGATAATCTCATATTTGGAGTTAAATAAAATTGGGATTTTCCCTTAGAGAGGTTGTTCCTCGTGTTAGAAATCTCTACGGAGATAGTTTGAGGTGTCTTTGACACGTACTTCGGCATCTACGCAAGCCCTAACCCTAGGGCCTGCATCACCACAGCCCACTGGACCGGGACTGTTGGTGAAACAGTCCAAGCAGTGTATTTATGCTCCGTTTTGGGCCTGCCATGAATCTAAATCATCTATACTTACGGGTTGCATGTGCAGTCTTAGGCCTCCATATAGGCTAGAGCTTGCCCCACAATATGATCTTCTAGCTCTTCATCACATGGATCTGCATCATGTAGTGATAAAGTGGTGCTCTTGTAGACTATACCATAAGGGGAAATAGTCTTATTTTTTGGGTGAAAAATATTATTGTGTTATTTTATGTATATACCATACATGTATTGTGGGGTCCTCACATATCGGATTATGTATCCTTTCTTACTTCCGAAGTATGAATATAATCTCTTCCATCTCACTTTACACATGCAACCAACCAGAGTTGCAAGCAACTCCATATAGTCAACTCGATATGTATGGTGACTGAGTTGGATGCACACCAAAACCAAGATGCAATCCTTGCTTACAAACCTTTTCAATAGCACTTTTTCAATGGTACTTAATGAAATGCGTGAAACAGATTCCTCTCACAAAAGACAAATGTTGGTACTATTAAGCCTCAAGGGTCTCTCATAAAGTAAAAGTCCTTAAAGTGGTTTCATAGTAACTAATAGCTTTTCTAACAATGCATGACAATTGTTGCAGGTCACAAGGGATGTTGCTCTTTTGTCACATTGGATGGCAATTGATCTTTATATCAGAGAAGTTGACAGTCTCAGATTTGAGCTTTCCATGAATAGGTGCAGCAATAAGATGGAAAACCTTGCCCATGAAATTCTACTTAAAGGTCTGGTGCATTCAAGCAGTTTTAATGTTCTGAAGGGATATTTTCTTTTGGACCTCACATCCTTGGTTTTTGTTTTTCTCATTTTAAATTATGGACAAATTCAGTGTACATTCATGTTGGAAAACCATATAATCTATAAATTATGCTAGTTATTTTAGTTCACCATTGCCAATTATGATTTTGAGCTACATCTAAAATATTGGTAGCTTTTTTTTTTTTTTTTTTTTTTTTTTTTTTTTTTGTGTTTTACTGATAACTTCATTTTGTGAAACGAGTGAAAGTATTCTCTTTATTGGATTAATATTGACATTTCCGTTTCCATCCCTTCTTTTGGGTCTGTTTCTTTACTGGAATTTAGAGAATTCCTAAATGGAGGATTTTGAAATTCTCGGACATAGTGGAATCCCTAAATCCTCCTTTGTACCTTTTTTTTATACCAAAATCCTCCTTTGTACTTGAGTATCCAGACATTCCACTAAAAAGCAGAGGGGCTGGAATTTCAGGAATTCCAAACGTCATTTGAGACCTTTTAGGTGGCTGGAATTTTAGAATTTTGGTGAAGAAAGTATTTGCAAATGCCAGGGGTTAAGCCTTCATCACATCATGTTATGAATTCTCCAACACCAAATTCTTGTCAGAAATTCTAGTAAAGAAATAGGCCCTTTATCTCTTTTGAAAGAATCAGTCATATTTATAATTGAGAAAACTCATTATATTTAGCAAAAGAAACTTCATCTTTTTTTCCTTTTTTTTTTTGAAGGGTGATAATTAATCAAGGGCAAACCCACTACACAAGTAGAAGCCACACACACTATTTACTGCCCCAGTATGGCATCCAGCTATGTCGAAGCATATGGCTACTTGCTGAGCTAATAGAGCGGGCTCAAAAAATATAGAGCGGAGCGTAGAGCCAACAATATGAGAGAACCTATGAGCTCAAAAGCTGGGCCAGCTGTACAAAATAAAGCATCTAAGTATTGGAAACGAATTGGATAATCCTTTCCCTATTAGAAAGAGAGATACTACAGACCATCCGGTGTTCAAACTTCTTAACCAAGGAGCGAGAAATCCGCTCCAAATCTCAGAGGTAACAATCTGACTTGTGAGGATGTGAGAGCCAGGCAAATCCACAATATGAAGGGCCCTCAATCATAATTTTGCAGGCGGGAGTGGATGATAAAATCATCTGGAGGTTTTTGAGATAGTTGCCTTGAATTGAAGTATTTTGATGAACATGAATGGCCCTGAATGAGACCCTGTCTTGCTGGCTATTAATAATTAAACTTAAGAGAAATTCCAAACAGCTGGGGAGTTATTCCAATTCCTGTCATTCAGAACTAGCAAAGCAGGCCCGTGCTAAGCCTAGGCCCAATAAAAACAATGTTCTATTTAATATCATTTGACATAATTCGATTTTTATTGGTAATAAAAAAATGTGATAGAAAAGGCATTAAAGTATGACAACTTTGAATAATAAAAGGTTGTAGGATAAAAAATCTTCATACAAAAATTAACAAAATTTGAATAATTTATCAATTTAAATATATATAAATCCAATAGAGAGCTGATGCATGAGAGTTTTTGTATGTCTTAACTTTTTATTGATACTATTGTTTTTTTTTTTTTTTTTGGTATTCCAACTAAGGGGCTGAGTCCCTAAGAGACTTGTAAATGCGAGGTAATAGGAACTCATAGATGCAAGGGGCAGAAAACTCACACATGTGAGGTAATGGGAACTCACACAAGCAAGGAGGACAAACTCGCACATGCGAGGAAATAGGGACTCTCACATGCAAGGGAGGGCGGAGGCCAGGTTCGAAACCTGGTCACCCCGGTGAGAACTGTTGCATCTTACCGCTAGGGTAGGATGCCATTCTCTATTGATACCATTGCTAAAGTGATGCTTGAGAGTTTTTTGCATATTTAACTTTTTATTGTTGCAATTGAACACCTTCCACTTGGTAGTTAGTATTCTAATTTTCAACTAACGAATCAAGGATGAAAATAGCTGCAGCGGTGGGCGTAGCGGCCCTCCGCCAAAACGCTACGTAACGGAGTGATTTGAAAAAATAGTCAAAAAAATCTGTAAAAAGTTGTATAAAATCTAGAATATTGGAAAATGAGAGAAAATGTTTTTTTTTTTTTTTTTTGCAAAAGTAACTAAGGTAAGGGGGTGTAGCGGTCCCCTCATTGTATGAGGTCCTGTATCGCTGTATAAATAGAAAATAATAGTAATGATCATTTTTTTCACATGTACTCATGTATTCATGTTGCTTAGTTATGCTAACTTAGAAACTAATGAAAGACTAACAAAAAAAAAAAAAAAACTGTCATGAAGGCAAGACTTAAGACTTAAAACTTAAAAGTAACTAGAGAAAAGAATACCTCTATCAAAGGGGGTGTTTAATAGGATGTACCTAGAGAAAAAACCTTGAGAAGAACTCTCTATATCCACTGTAATTCGGCGAGATCATGTGCTTTTTGGTGTTCTTTTAAATATAAAAAAGTAGAAGAGTTGCATAAAATATTATTTGGAGAGAGAAAGAAAAGAAATAAGCATTATTTTGAAATTTTTTGAAAAGTAGGAAATTTTCACATTCCGTAGCGGCCCCGTAGCGGCTGCTATGGATGTGAATGGCACTAAATGCCATTTAGACCACTACGCCCGATGTAGCGTAGCGGCCGCTTTTTTGATCCATGCAACCAATATATACCAGTAGATTAATCAGGTGCACCCCCATGTGGGGCCTACCTAGAGACTGGATACATGCCAATCATATGGGGGGATAAAATTTTATTTATTTATTATTTTTTAGTTTTGGTAAGGGGAGGATAAGAATTGCAATTGCTTTGGGTGGATTAATGATGAGACATTCAATAGAGTTAAGATTCCAAAAAAGGAGACTTGCACAAGTCTACTCCTGCTGTTGGTTCCTAAGAGTTAGAAGATAAGGGGCATCCTGTTGATTTCCTAAGTTAGGAGCCTAGTAGATCTCATTATGATTCATACCTATTTTGTAAAACTACTAGCTATTATTTTCCTTTTTAAAGAGTTCTACTTTGTTAAGTTATTTAATTTCATTTCAGAGACGCAGTGGTCGAGATTAGCCTTTAATTTTGATGGACATGATAGGTTTAGCTCATATAATACTAACATGACAACAAAAACCCATGTAGACCATTAAGTTGTCTTTGTAAAATAATGAAATATTAATATTTGTCAATAATGACTCGTGATTTTGTGTAAAAATTACTCTTTCTTCAGTCTCTATCTGAGATCTAGGCGTGGGGTCTACCCCTTTGCATTTGTCTTCCTATTATCAACATCTTTAATCATTTTTTAGCATCACATCTTCTTCGTCTATTAGACATCACCCCCTTGACTTATTAGTCCTCAACACAGGTCACATTCAACTTGGACTGGATAGCCCCGTTATCTTTCCAAATGGGTTAAATGTTGTTGCTTATGTTCTTATTCTTTATCTATCCTTTGCTGATAAGTTTTACTTGAAATTCCCTGGAGCTTATAAGAGGATAAAGAAAAGATAATGAATTGAAATATGTTAAAAGTGTGAGTACAATTAAGTGCAGCAACAACGAAGGAAAAGAAAATAACCTACTTGTAACCATAATTGTTGTTGTGATCATGGAAGAGAATTAACTATGAGGAACCTCTTTTTTTTTTTTTTTTTTTAAATAGTTAGTATTTAAGATGTAGTTGACAGGTTAATTATGAAACTATAACTTTGATTTGGTATGGGAGCTACATTACTTCTTGAAACACTGCAAATTTTAGCATGCAAATGAATGTCTATCAGTTTCAAGCCCTGAGCGGCCAAGTGGGACGGTTGTTTTCATAAATTAGGTTCTATGAGATGTTCTTTTCTTGACCAAATGATTTGACTTTAGATAGTCTATCCAGACTTATCTATATGCATGATGACTGATTTTTATTTTTATTTTTTCTGTTACAATGTTCCTCTTCTGCCTATTCAATGAAAACTTTATGCATATTCCTATGTAGAAACTGCATCAGAGGATTGGCATCATGAGAGTTGGGACCAGCAAGTTGAAAGAAGTCACTCCAAGCATTACAATCAGCAAACTCTAGCTTTGCCAACACAACTTCCTGTTGGTGCAGATTTGCCTTCATGTACAGGTATGCCTTCGCTTATGAGAAAGGGTTGGTGGTTCTTTACTATTTATGATATTAATATATTTTTAAGTAAAGAGAAAATCATTGAAAATCTGGATGGGTATTAATAAGTGAATTTTTGATAATCTGGTCTGGGTATTAATATCCATTCAAATGAACCTTTCCTCTGTACATGTGACATTTCTGTATATCAAGGTTTAAAAAACCAGACTCGGGACCCGACTTGTTCATGGCCGAGTCCGAGTCGACTCGCCGAGTCACGTGGGACTTGGCCGAGTAGGGCCGAGTCCCAACTTCAGTTATAGGACTCGACCGAGTGGCATTAGGACTCGGCCGAGTCGCATGATTCGAGTCCGAGTCCCATGCGACCCTACTCGGTATGTGCCGAGTCCGAGTCGACTCGGCCGAGTCAACTCGGACTCGGATGATTTTTTAAACCATGCTGTATATCCATCCAAACATTTCAAGTAGTGTTCTGCAGTCTGTAGATAGGCATTCCCTAAATCTGATATCTTGTTACCGATAATAATAATTAAAAAGAAAAAAGATATGGGTAATCCTACCTTCTGATCGATGGACACTCATTTGTGGAATTTGGAACATTAACTTTTGATTTACCGATTCATCAGTAGGCTCCCAATACGAAGGTTAAGAGTTATATAGCCCATTGAAAATAGAGCCCACAATAAGGACATTGGTTTTTTGTACATTTATGCCACAAATACTGGCAGGATGCAAATTTTTTCTTTTTTAGTTTTGATTGGTCCACTGGTAGCATGCATGATGCATCTGTATGGATTCATATGCTTGGAGTATCAATAATTCCTTGGATAAGTTGGCATTATTCTTTCTGGACTTCTCTTTTTATTTTTGTACTACATCCATTACCTTTCTGGCTTATTAACTATAAACAGTAAGAACCTTTTCCTTTAGGTGTGCTAGTACTATACCAAAAATAAAGATGATAATACTAGGGGCGGAACCAAGAGTTTTGTTTAGGGGGGGCCAAAGAAAAAAATTATTTAACAAAATTGTAAAATCTAATAATAAAATATGTAATAATCAAATTATTAAAGTTGTGCTCAACGTTCTTTCAATGAGTTGAAATCATCAATTATTTTTTCTGTATTTTTTTTCAATATATATAATTAAATAATCTGTAAGAAATTCATCTTTCATTCTCTTGCGAATTACACAAGATGGGTACCGGTCCTTATGTATGTAACTTGTAAGTTACAATTTAAAACTTTATTATTTAAAAACTCTAAAAAAAAGTAATAATAACATCCCATATCTAAAATCTAAACCATTCAAAGCATGGTCCCACTACTTTTTATCTCCTTAATAATAATCACAACAAAAAAATAACTATATTTCTTTATCCATGATGAATAAAGCTCCGACTGAGCTAAAAATTAATGTAATAAGTGAACACAAACAGACATTAATTTTAAGCGGATTAAATTTCAATATAAACCACAAAGATTGAAAATATATAATGACATGTAGTGAAATTAACACATTTATGCAAAGCAAAAAAAGAATTTATAAAAGAGAAAGTGAGTTTGTCGTTCTTCTTTATTCAAACCTCAGAATCTCCACAAGCCTGCAACCTACAACTCCTTTCAAGATCTCCGTCAAGAAGACGTGACTTCTCCTCTTCCTCTTTTGGATCACAAGATTTAGGGCGGATGTAAATAGGTTAGAATGAAAATTGAGGAATTTCTTTTCCAATCTCCATCAAGCTTTCCTTATTTCTTCTCCTTTCTTTCATTTACTTTCCTTTTTTTTTCTTTTCTTTTTTCATTTTGATTTTTTCCCAAAATCGGCAATATTTTTGTTTCTTTTTTCTAAGAATCAAAATCATGTTAAAAAAATGTGAAACAATGGAGGGGCCATCCGCACAAAATGCTGAGATCAAAGCATTGCTTTGAGATAATTTTTAAGATCTATGGGGGGGCCATGGCCCCTGCCAGCCCCCCCTAGGTCCGCCCCTGGATAATACTGAGAGAATGATTAGAATATCATTTATGAGACATTTTAAAAATAAAGATGATACTCTCGTTTCAAGACTAAATAGATTTTTCAATAATTGCGACATGACTAATGCTGCTACTAGCATTGAAGTGGCTCGTGTTTCAGTCTGTGAATCTGCAGACAAGATTTGATATCCCAAAAACAACCAAAAATATCCAATCACATGTTACCATAAAAAAAGTTTTTTGACCAATTGTGTGTTACTTGTCATAAATTTTTTTTTTTTTTTTTGACTGGATTTCTTGCTTTGTTTTCATTGAGTTTTCCATCTGATTAGAGACATACCATTTAACTTAAGTAACTGCCTTGCAACAATGTTCATGCATGCTGATTTCAGGCTTTGTTTCCTTCTGTAGAGTGCAATGATGGAGAATCTCAATATTCCATCCTACAATTTCCAAGCACTGATCACATGATGCATCATCGACAGGTAATTGAGTTTTAAGATGGCAATTTCTTTCTGTTCAAAGGAAACCCAGATACTTTTATATGCTTAAGATACCTTTATTGTACCGAATTATGGTGATACTGATACTATGCCTGTCATTGCTTCCTGTAAGTTTTGGTTTTATAATCACAAATTCTAGCAGATTCCTGGTGGTATTTAAGCATTGGATGGGATGCCTGTATATCCATATTTTCATTATAGTTTTTGAAAATGCAGATTTTGGAGTTTTACCCCCTTACCTCTTATATATAAGCCAATTTTAGGCATCATAGATTGCACAGCACCCAAGTCTCTTAATTAGGTTTGAACCACTTGCCTTTATAACTGTATTCAAATTGCACTTTAAAATCAGCATAATTTTGTGGTTGTAGGATGATCAGCGTTCTTCAAGTTTGATTTCTTCATCCCAACATTCCGACCAAACCTCCAGCAAAATATCTGGAAATGGAAATGCAGCAATGGGCAATCATTCTTTACCTCCTATCAACCTCCATTCGTCTTCAACAGGCTCAACACCAAGCACCCCTCGCTCTAGTAGTCAACTCATTGCTCAAAGAAAATTGTCAGAATCTCAAACTGGACAATCCAGCTTCCAGAAGCTTCTAGAGCCAAGTCTGCCTCAACGCCCTGGTCTAGCTCCTTACAGAATCGTTCTCGGAAATGTAAAAGATAAGGTAATATTCTTTTTTTCTTCAGTGAACATCAAAGACAATGGTTGACCAGGTGTTGGACCTGGTATTGAGAATTGTTTTTCTTCTACTTCTTCCTTTTTTTTTTTTTTTGGGGGGGGGGGGGGGGGGAGGTTCTAAGTTTTCACATGATACTATTTCAAAGAGAAGCATGAACAATCAAATGCAGTAACAGCAAACAGCCAGAGGTGCTCCCTCAAGGTTCCAATACAATTCAGTAGCAAAAAAATTGCTAAATTCCATTTTCTTCCTTAAAAAATCAACATTCATAATTAAAGATTATATGAAGTTCAACCTTAATCCAATAAATCCTTCTACAGAATTATCCATCTACTCTGAAAAGTCCTAGTAATAGCATAAATGAGAACTTTCTATAAATCAGTTTCTATATTAGAAGTCTCAGCCTTTTCCTTATAAAAATTATATATGTAAATTGGTTAGTAAACAGTCTCACACCAACCCAACCACCTTAGCACCCAAAAAAACAAAGGAAAAAACATTAGGCTTTTTATAAAGAACACAAAATTTCCCTTCACTAATACAAAAGGCCCATGGTTCTCTTCTGTAATTGTTTTTATCTTTTTTTTATTGGTAACAATAACTTTTATTTCAAAAAGAAAGAAGTACAACTCAGCTTAAAAAGACAAAAAAGGCCATCCATAGTGGAATTGGTACAATAGAAATGAACCAGCCACACACTACAATATCGAGGCGCTTAAATTACAAGATCTATGAACCCCTTGCTTAGGTAAACAGTCTGCCATCCCGTTTGCAGATCTACTAATGTGTTGAAACGTAACCTGCAAGTTAGAACTTAGATGACTAATTTCATTGAAGAGAAATTGCATTTTCCATAGTCCCCTCAAAGATTTCACCCAAGAAATAGCGTTAGCCGAATCACTTTCCACAATAAGATAATGATGAAATGAGCTATGAAAAATACGAAGAGAAGAGCTTCTAGGATTTCCAGGACTTCCGTTTCATTAGAGTCTTTGGTCCCCACATGTTTAGAGAACGTAAACAAAAAACTTCCCCCTTATGATTTCTTAGAACACCTCCAATGCCAGCAAAACCCGGTTTTCCTTTTGCTGCTCCATCAACGTTGCATTTTAAGATATTATCCTTTTCTTCTTTAAAACACTTGTTGTTAGACAAGCTCCCCAATTTTGCAAAATGCCATCTATCTTAATTACTGTACATTCTTTTGTAGCACAAGCCCATTTAGCGATCCTCAATCGGACAACTGAAATTAGCTCCTCCCGAGATGATTCTTTCCTGTTGAAAATTCTTCCATTCCCCTGTTTCCAGATTGACCAAAGAATTGAAACAGGAATAATCCTTCATAAGATTAGATCATTTCCACCCATTGGGCCCTCCATTCTTCAAACACCATCGGCAAAGAACCTGGAAAACACCAACTCACTTCACATTGTTTGAGAAAAAAACCCCAAATAGACGAATCGACACCACAATGGATGAACAAGTGACCTATCGACTCCATCTCCCCTCCACAAAGGCAACACATATCGAAAATAGTATCAGTCACCAGCCCTCTTCTTCTCAGAACATCTGCTGTCAAGATTTTTCCGGCCACTGCCAACTAGAAGAAAGCCTCCACTCTAGGTGGAACAAGCCCCGTCTACACTGCTGCACAAGCAGACGATATTGCATAAAAAAGGATCAATCTCCTTATAGAATGACCTTGAGGAGAACAAACTTTTAGAAAGAGGCTTCCATATACGAAAGTCAGCTACATCCCTGTATAAGAAAACGTTAGAAGAAGATTGGACAAAGACTCACTGACCTCCACCTCCGACCGACGGAGGGCCCACCTAAAACTAATAT
This sequence comes from Litsea cubeba, assembly GCA_012931725.1. NCBI lineage: Eukaryota > Viridiplantae > Streptophyta > Magnoliopsida > Laurales > Lauraceae > Litsea > Litsea cubeba. The sequence goes on from CM022953.1 coordinate 10,333,598, forward strand.
TCCAAGACATTTCATTTCCATCCCACACAGAACACTCTTTAACCAAAGCATCTTTTTTTTGAAAAAACCCTAAATAGTCTAGGGAACAAAAGGTTTAAAGGACCAACACCCACCCAATCATCATACCAAAAACGGACAGTTTCCCCCTCCCCTACACAAATGCCTGAACCTTAGCAAAGACCTCCCCTCTGAATTTGACTGGTCCCCATAACTAGAAATGACAGCCCAAAAGTAGACAACTTATGCTTAGGGACTCATTTTGTCACCCACCCTCAAGCATCCTCCCCATACTTAGACACTGTTACCCTCCTCCACAATGTCTCTTTCTCTTCTCCATATCTCCACCACCATTTAGCTAATAGAGACTGACTTACAATTTTCCCAAGCCTACCCCCCCCCCCCCCCCCCCTCTTCCGGCTTAATCACCTCACTCCACTTCATTAAGTGCATCTTCCTTCTTTGAGAGTTTCACTCCCATAAAAAAATTTCTCCGAATTTGATCCAACTTCTTGATAACCGCCATCGGCATCCTATAAAGTGACATGCAGTAAACTGGTAAGTTGGACAAAGAAGATTTTAATAAGAGTAATTCTCACTCCTAAGTCCTAAAGAAAGATATTGTCCTTTTCATGTAGATAGTTTCTTCTCAAACTTTTCCACCACCGGATCCCAGAAAGCAATCAACCGAGGGTTCGCCCCAATAGGCAGACCAAGCTACTGGAAAGGAAGACTCCCCTTTCTACAATGCAATTTGTCCGCCAATATTTGAATATCCGCCTCCGAACATCCTACCCCCACCAAAGAACTTTTTGACAAATTAACCTTCAAGCTTGAAACTAACTGAAAGCATCTCAAAATTCATTTCAAGGTCACAATTTCATCCCAACTTGTAGAAGAGAACAAAATTGTGTCATCTGCAAATTGAAGGTGTGTGATGGCTTCCGCCCCCCCCCCCCCCACCGACCAGCTTCAAAACCCATATTTTTCGCATTTGAAAGCAACCCACCCAAAGCTTCAGCCACTAAGGTGAATAAAAAGGGAGATAAGGGATCGCCCTGTCTTAGACCTCGCGAGGCCCGGAAAAGTCGTGTAGGAGAACCATTCACCAAGACTAAGAAAGATGTGGAAGAAATGAACTCTCTCATCCACCCTCTCCAAGTAGCCCCAAACCTGAATCTGCCCAACATATAATCTACAAAATCCCAATCCACATGATCATAGGCCTTTTCCAAGTCGATTTCGAAAATAACACCCTCCATATTGTCCCATTTCCTTGAATCTATGAGTTCAATCGCAATTAGAATGCCATCCAGAATTTGTCTTTTATGAACAAAAGCCCCTTACTATGATTTGATGATGAGAGGAAGAACCCTTTTAAGTCTGTTAGCCAGAATCGTTGACAACAACTTATAAATACACCCCACCAAACTAATGGGTCTGAAGTCCTGCAAAACCGTTGGATTTGGAACTTTTGGAACGAGACATATAAAAGTAGCAGCATTAATCTCCTTGTTCAATTTTCCCCTTGAATGGGATTCTGACAACATACGAAAAAAATCCTCTTTAAGAATGTCCCAAGAAGATTTAATAAAGGTAAAGTTGAAACCATCAGGTCCTGGAGCTTTATCACCCTCCCAGTTTCATAAAGCTTCACTGACTTCATCTTCGCCAAAATCCCTTTCTAACCAACTCTTGAGGTCCTCCTGAATCATGGGAAAGTCAATCCCGTCCAACGTCGGTCTAACGAAATGATCTTTCAAGTATAAACTTTTGAAGAAGCAAGCAATCTCCTCGTTGATCTCCGCTGGTTTATGAAGCATAGTGTTTCCTTTTATAATCTTTCCAACACAATTGATTTTTCTTCTAACATTAGCCATCCGATGGAAAAGCTTGGTGTTCTTGTCATCCTCCTTTAACCATAAAGCTCTAAGCCTCCATGATATTTCCCCATCTGATTAATCTTCCACAACTTACACTTTACTTCTCTACTTGTCTGAATCTCTACTCGATCAAGCGACCTTTCCTCTTCTATGTTGTCCCAATCCTCCAATTCTCTTTCAAGAATGTTTCTTCTCTCATCAAGGCAACCAAATTCCTGTTTATTCCATTCCTTGATTCTAGCTTTAAGCCCATGCAATTTCTTCACTAGAGAAGCCTGCATAACCTGGAAACTGTAAATGATACCACCATTCTCTCACCTTCATTAAGAAATCCTTATGAAGAAGCCAACAATTTTCCAACTGAAAAGGTTTGGGACCCCAATTAACTTCATCTGTGGACAATTTAATAGGGCTATGGTCAGATACATACCTGGGTAAAGCCGATTGAATTGCATCCTTAAAGCACTCATCCCATTCCTTGGAAACAAGAAAGCGATCCAGTCTGCTCATAGCGTTTTCTTTTGTCTTATTGACCTTCAATACTTGCATTTTCTTCTTAATTCCCTTCGATATTAGTTTATGACTTGGATTATATAATTTACATGCATTAATGTCTGATAACCTCAGCTTATGAGGACACGAAGACGGCTGGAACTCCTCCTAGAGGGTCTTCCTTGTGATCACGATCCTTCAGATTTCTATGAAACACCAGATCAACTGCTGGAACCACTGCTGCTATGCTATGAATCCCTGGTAAAAGAATATTTAAATTATCTGCCAAGTTTTAGAATAGTAATTCTATTTGTCACCATATTGATGCATGATCTTCAATGCTTATAGCAATCATGTGGTTCTGGTATACTTGCTGATGGACGACTAGCGGACCTCATCAGAAGGGTTGCCACATTTGGGATGATACTAATGAAGCTCGACTTGCGTCAGGTGTGTGAGAGTTTAAATTCAGTTCCAAAAGCCCTCAAAGCGACTAGTTTACACTTTATCGTAGTTTCATTTATTCCTTTCTCCAGGAATCTGCCAGACATTCGGAAACATTGGATGCTATTACGAAATATCTAGATATGGGTGTATATAGCGAGTGGGATGAAGAAACAAAGCTTAAACTTCTAACTAGAGAGCTCAAAAGCAAGAGGCCACTAGTTCCTCCAAGTATAGAGGTAAGCTGATTTTTCATGGAATTTTATAAATTGAGTAGATCTTACATTTATGTTTGAAGATCAAGTAGAATTATGTTAATGATGATTCTTGTTAATAAGTTATTCTGTAGTCACTTGTAGAAATATGAGTTAATGGGGTGTTTAATTGGAGTATGTAATGTTCAGTCATAGGCAGTAACAATATCATTTTGCTATAATAAAATAGCTCATTACTTGGGTAACATGCCTGTGTTTACTAATCTACTAATTGTATTTCTGGCTTCAACTTGATCTAGGCTCAAAAAAATCAAAGCAAGTCAAGTTAGTCGAGAATCGAGATGTAAGAAAATACGATATATCTTCTTTTAGCCATCTAATTTATTTGTTTTAGCTCGTAGTACTAGGGGATTAATTTCGAAACAAGCTCTCTTACAAAAATCTTTGAATGTCATATCTGTAGGAGGCCGACTGTTCGAAATTGGCATCAATCAGAAAATCTGATATGATGAATAAGATATCAGAGATTATATACAATCTTATATTGGTAACTTTGTCTAAAAAATATTTGAAAATTTCTTTATAAATTTTATATAAGTCCAGTTTTAGTTTTTTCCTAGGGTCTCTTAACACCACTACAGTTCACATTAGGATGATAGTCCCTTGATTAACCAACCGGAACCAATAACTTAGAAGGGAAAAAGAGGTAGAAGGAAAAAAAAGGAGATATAGAAAGCTTGAAATTGGTGATTAAGAACAAAAGATGAAGAGAGAGAGAAATGGAGCAAGAGAGAATGGAGAAAGAGATGAGGAGATCAGGATATCGTCTAGTGTCATTGCTTATCTCACCCTATGGGGAATTGGAGAGATCTTATAGGATATGTATACAATCTACTATCAGTTATCTTTTTGGTGGTGTTCTCCCATCTCATACTAATATCTTGTTCCGAAATCATAGAAGAGCTGGAAAGGTGTAAGTTAGCAGAAAGGCCATTAGAGAAAACCAAAAATAAAACCAAGTATGAAGCCTTTTACAATTTGTTTGTACAATTGAAATAAAGGATGAGAGGAGTATCTAGAAGTAGGGTTGTCCAAGCCCTGCCTCTCAACATATGTGGGCCAGACTTGTGGCGGCCAAAGCCCTCTGAGGGGCTTGTACTACCTAGTAGGCTCCCATGGTCCAAGGATAGGGACAGGCCCAGGGCCTAAAGAGATGGAAATCAATTTTTAATTTTTACTACACTCCTCTGGGCATCAAGCATAAAACTGATGTTAACAGACTGTCAATGCAATGGAACAAGCAACATGGAGGTAGGTGGATATCTCACTTTACTACAATTTGATTTAGTAGGGTGATGCCTAGGCAATCATTTATTATCAAAGAGGAGACTATTTAACGGTATTGGTGAATCTTATTTTTTAACTCGTCAATTTTAGGCACTTGATAGAATGCGTTGCATTAAATTCTCATGAATTAAATACTGAACAAAGAAATAGATACTATTTAGAAAAAAGGAAAAAAGGTCTTGTAATTTCTATTGCATGCCATTGGGATTTGTAGTACTTTGTTTTCTGGGATGAGGCCCATACAAGAGGTGGGCTGTTGGAGTTGAATGAATATGAGGCTAAATATTTGACTCCAATAACTAAAGAGCAGTGATCCCATGCTATTAAGAACCCGCATAAGAATTAGATAAGAATCATGCTCAAATAAACCCGCATATATATGTCAAATGAATCCACATATATAACAATTGTACGTAGATAAGGAGGAGGAGGAGGAGAGATCATATAAGAATCGTACATGGCTTATTTACGTAAAAATCACATGATACTCTCAAAGAATCGTGTTAAAAAATTTAATGTAAGGATCATATAAGAACACACATACAAATCACATAAGAATCATGCTCATATAAACCTACATATTTGCTCAAATAAATTCACACACATATAAGAAAAATAATGCTGGGCATTGTATCGTCCAAGCCCATTCCTCAAATTGGCAGGCCTGTAAAAGTTTTGTCCAAGCCCAGCCCTCTGGGCCTTAAAAAAAAAAAAAAATCCCCATCTTGCGTGTCTATGGAGGGCCAGGTTGGGTACCCTCATAGGAGGGCCCAATTGGCAGCCCTATCCACAAGCCTGTCAAGAGAAAAGAAAGAGGTTTTTACAAAAATGCCCCTATATTTTTTGACAACCTCGAAAAGGCCCCTGATTTGATGGTGTAACATATGACTGTTAGTTTTCATGGACAAGTGATAGAAATACCCTTCATTTAAGCTTAGCAAATTTCCACTATCTCAAGTTACTTTTAGCGGTACCTAGATGCATGATGACCAAAGGAAGCATAGCGATAAAAAAGCTTGGATCATCAAGTCATTCAAACGAGCCTTTTGTAGGCACTCAAAGTATAAGGGGCAAAATTGTCTTTTATCTTTTAACTAAAGGGACAAGTCATTTGAGTACTTCTTAAAGGGTAAATCAGTCAAAAACAAAAAATTGGACTGTCTAGTTACGTTTTGTACAGGTTGATTGGTAGTCGAGTTTTTTTTTTTTTTTTTTTTTTTTTTTTTTTTTTTTTTTTTTTTTTTTTTTTGTAAAAACAGAAAACATAGGGGACTTTTTGAGATTATGAGAACATAAGGGGTTTTTTTGTAAAAATACTCTAGAAGAAAACTAGAGATCTTGATCACATTTTGTGAGAGTGGAATGAGAGGGTATTAGTAAAATTAGATGAGGTCAAAGATGGATGGGGCATGGGAGATGTATTTTGAAGACGAATTAGCATGAAATATGTGTGACGTAAATATTGATTTACAACCCAATAAAGGAAATATCCAGAATAGAAGTAAGATTGCTTTAGCTAAGTTAAAGGAAAAAGAATAAAGACCAATTGGTACACCCCTGTATGCATGTGGTTTTAGGAATGGAATTCAGATAAGATTGGTTAACCAAATTGTTTGATTAATTTTGAGGTTAGGAATGAATACTTGATGAATGGGGGGAAGATCACAATGGTCTCTTTCTGCTAGAATGGATGTAACACCTGGGCAAACAACCTTGCTATCAAATTTATGAGCTGCACTATGAAATTTTAAAAGAGTGATAGAGTAGCGCTTACTAAAAGAATTGAATATTCTAGAAAACAAAATTCGGTTCATTTTAGGAAGTTCTAATATAAAAGCCATTTATTTATTAACACAACTTATGAGAAACTTGACAGGAGGAAAAACTTACATATACTTTGTGACGTATAAAAGGCAATGGTGCTAAGGCAATTAATTTGGTGGATGTCGAAGGAAAAGGGCATTGTCCCTAGTGGGTATATCGATGTTATCCAAGACATATGAAAGGGCAGTAATGAGCAAAGAACTATTTGTGGAGGTGAGAATTGAGTTCTAAGAGCATGAGAACCAATGGTATGTGTCTGAGTCCCTATTAATTTACCTTAACTAGTGAAAAAACTTAAGATATCTAAGATGAAACCCCTTGTTGTATGTTATGTGCTGATGATGTGGTCCTCAATAGCTAGACAATAAAATAAACAATTGATAAGCTAGACCTTTGGAGAAAGGTGCTTGAGACGGTGTGTTGATAATTAGCATATCAAAGACAACAGATACAAAGTACAAGTTTAGTAGATTGGAGACAGAAGTTGAAATGGTCAAAAAGTGTGACTTAGTGTGATATCCAGGAACTAGTGTAGAACAAAATGGAGGATTTGAGTTAGATGTGACAAATAGGATGAGCATAGGGTGGAAGTGCTATGTGATTGTTGGGTGCCACTTCGACAAAATGAACAGTTTTATAAGACAGCTGTTTGACCTGCTCTGTTGTGGGAAACAAATAAATGAATAGAACCTAAAGTACATATTATTGAGATATTCATACTATGACAGTCATTTGGATTTACAAGAAGGATAAAGGAAACATGTGGGTAGCTCCAGTAGATGAAAGAATAATCAAGGAAGGTCATTTGAGGTGGTTAGGCAGATATATGGAAGGCCATGGACAACCCTTTATGTTGTATTGGAAAGAAGTAGAAGGGGAAGACCACAAGGTCCCTGAATAAAGGAGTGAGGGAAGACATGCTAGATTATGAAGTTAAGGAGAGCATGTCTTCAAATAGGGCCGTGGAAAAGCAAAACTCATGGAGGTGACCCTAAATTGATGCGACAAGGTTGTGATAGATCAAGTGGCTAGTTTGAGGGTAGCATTATCATCCCTCGACAAATATTGATTAGAAGGGACACCCCATATCATGGTGCACTTTAAAAAAAGAGGAAAAAGGACAGATTTTTTTTGGCAGAATTGACAGTATCTGTACTATGCTTTTGGGGTGCAGCGCCAAATACCAACCATTCGCTGCACAAAATACTTAATGTGGAATGAGTAACCATCCATATCATGTCAAAATATTCAAACCACTTGTCATTCAGGGCAAGTTCAGATGCTGCTCCAATTTTACTGACTGAAAAAGGTTGCACCCACCCACAATTCCCATTTGTGACTGTATGGCATTGAAAATTTGTTGAAGTGTAAACTAGAATCCTACATCATATGATTATGAAAGCAAAACTCATGAAGGTGACCGTAAATTGATGCGACAAGGCTGTGATAGATAAGTGGCTAGTTTGAGGGTAGCATTATCATCCCTCAACAAATATTGGTTAGAAGGGACACCCCATATCATGATGCACTTTTTGGAGTTGTGTCTGGTGAAGTTCACTATTTTCTTATGAAATGTTTATTTGTTGTTTTTCGAGGGGTATTTATATTCCTTGCTGCCATTAACTAGTCTCTTGCATTCATCCTCGCATACACACATATAGAGTGAGAGGACATTAAGATGATACTGTTTATTTATAATTAAGTAGTAGAACTCATTAAGATGACTTTAGATTGATGGAGTAAAGCTGATATATGTTTATGATGATGATGTCAAGTGCTCTCTCTCTCTCTCTCTCTCTCATTCATTTGCTCCTTTACAGGTTGCTCCAGATGTCAAGGAGGTCCTGGACACCTTTCGTGTTGCTGCTGAACTTGGGAGTGATTCATTAGGAGCTTATGTGATTTCCATGGCCTCCAATGTATGTACTAATTCTGAAGTTATATAATCAAGAGATTGGTTATTTGATGTTACTGGTGGGATTAAAGTGGGTCCTCAAATATCTAACGGACCCAACCCAGAGAAATCAGGTAGCGATAAAGTATTTGGATCCATTTTAAATCCCGCTCGTGTCCAGGTCTGGGTTTAGGTCCAGTCCAGGTCTATGGGTTTATAGGTCCAAGTGTCAAAATATAGAGTAGATATGACTTCCATTGCCTTCAATGTATGTACTAAATTTGATGTTTCATATTCAAGAGATTGGCTATTTAATGCTAGATGTACAATTAAAAAATGGGTCCAAATACCAGATGGACCTGACCCAGAAAAAAATGGGTACTTGTCCAGGACTTCGATCTTTTTGATTCCTGGTCCGCTAGTCGGTTCAGGTTGTGGTCCATGAGGTTCATAGCCAGACTCGGATCCCCAAATATGTCATTACAGAGCATATGTGATTTCCATGCCTCCATTGTACGTATTAAATGTGATTGGTTATTTAATGTTACATGTATACTTGAAAATGACTCCCCAAATATCTCATGGACCTGATGCAGAAAGTCAGGTATCACCGTATCAGTCAGGGATTTGGATTCATTTTTAATACAGGTTCAGGTCTTGGTCCATGAGGTTTGTACCCACAAACCCAGTATGCAAATATTTAACTACATATATATATATATATATGTTGACATTAACTATTTTTTTTCCCTTTTCGAAAATAGGCTTTTAAACACATTTAGTGTACACAGTGAAATATGGCATATGACTATTCCTCTGAGTATAAAAAAGATAATTTTAAATTCTTATAAGAAAATATGGCATTGGCTTGGTTCTAGATCGGGTAGAGTATTAAATATGGTATGGAACTATTCCTGAAGTATAAAATAAATTTGTTCTTTCTTTTTTACAAAAAATATGGCATGAGTTTGGGTCTACATATGGTATGTGTAATTTTGGTTCTTGTAGCACATTCCAATTAAGATTTTGGTTCTCAGACGAGTATTGGTATCCCTATTGGATATTTGAGTTTGGGTCTAGGCAATACTGGATCTGACCTGACCCAAATTAACTTGTTCTCTTCCCTTGTTACATGATAAAATACAAGCTTATGTAGTCTCTCTCTACTATCCATTGATTTCTTTTACCAATTTAAATGAGTTAGCAATAAGGTTGGCTCATTTTGTCGTTCACAGGCGAGTGATGTTCTTGCTGTGGAGCTTTTACAGAAAGATGCCCGGCTTTCTGTCAGTGGGGAGCTTGGTAGACCATGTCCTGGTGGAACGTAAGATTATACAATGCTCACTCCCATGTCACACCACCACAAACACCACTAAGTGATGCTGACTCACCATTGTTGTCATACCATTTTTTAGATAATGGCACGGATACTGACCATCATAGGAACCAGTTCTATAATTCTTCATCTCCAAGATACTGGTACAAAGATATGAATATCTTTCTCAATTTAATACCATGACAGAAGTGTCAACTGTTGTGTTTATAGTAATGAATCTATTACAATAGGAATTAACAACTATTTCATAAGTAACCATGCAAGAAGAATTATATGATTGTCTGTATTGGTTCCTTTGATAGATCATACCCTAAAATTGACCCAGATTAAGATATACTATTCCCAACTCTTTGATCAAGGGTCTGTAAGTTACAGTTTCGAATAAACACAGTTCACAGTCAATTGAAAGGCCAATTCTTGTAATGAGTGGATCTTCCATTCAGGGTTATATTTTCGAAATGGGATCGCCTGATGGGGTTATCAGATCAGTGGTAATCTGGATTATTGAACCATGGGTCCCATGTGTGCTAAATCATCAGGACCCCAAGGTATTATGCTAATTCAATTGAGGATCATATAATTCTTGTCGATTCACTATCTAGTGTCAATACTGGCATGACATGATTTGGTATCAGAAGCCTTGACACACACCACCATGTGTGCACAAACAGCATCAGTAACACCACCATCCCTACTGTCACGTACACAGTTTAATATGTTGCATTCCCACCTTGGAGCAGGTTGCGGGTGGTTCCTTTATTTGAAACGGTGAAAGATTTGAGAGGCGCTGGTTCTGTGATCAGGAAGTTATTATCCATTGATTGGTACCGTGAGCATATTATAAAGAACCACAACGGACATCAAGAGGTATTCTAATATTGTCATATGATGTTTGCTTTTCAATTTTTAGAATCTGCGTAGGCCTGAACTCACAAAATCCTGGTGAACAGGTCATGGTTGGGTATTCTGATTCAGGTAAAGATGCTGGGCGGTTTACTGCAGCATGGGAACTGTACAAAGCCCAAGAAGATGTTGTGGCTGCGTGCAATGAGTATGGCATTAAAGTTACTCTCTTCCATGGGCGTGGGGGAAGTATTGGTCGTGGTGGAGGCCCCACATATCTTGCCATACAGTCGCAGCCTCCAGGTTCTGTAATGGTAAGCTTGCTCAATTCAGAAAAGACTCCAACAGCCTTCCATACTCATTTGAACATAGAATTATGGGGCCTATACAGTCCCACCAAATTATGGGTCCCATCAGATAGCAGTTTGCAGTTGCCTGATTAAGCTTTGTATTGTTGTTGATCCAACGGCAGAAATAAAACTGACCCCAAATTGATGATCTTGATCGAGTGATCAACTGTGACGCCCATCTTCGGTTACTAACATCATCATTATTGGCTTTTGTCCAGGGAACACTGCGGTCAACTGAGCAAGGTGAGATGGTGCAAGCCAAGTTTGGGTTACCACAAACAGCAGTTAGGCAGCTAGAGATATACACAACTGCTGTGTTGCTTGCAACTCTACGCCCCCCAATCCCGCCCAGAGAAAAGAAATGGCGCGACGTCATGGAGGAAATCTCCAATATAAGCTGCCACCACTACAGGAGCACTGTCTACGACAACCCAGAGTTCCTCACCTACTTTCATGAGGCAACCCCTCAGGCTGAGCTAGGCTTCCTCAACATTGGAAGCAGACCCACAAGAAGGAAGAGCTCGACGGGCATCGGTCACCTGCGTGCGATACCATGGATATTTGCATGGACCCAGACACGTTTTGTGCTTCCTTCCTGGCTCGGTGTTGGAGCTGGGCTCAAGGGTGCATGTGAAAAGGGATACAAAGAGGACTTGCAAGCCATGTACAAAGAGTGGCCCTTCTTTCAATCCACCATTGACCTTATAGAGATGGTGCTTGGGAAGGCAGACCTTCCCATTGCGAAGCACTATGATGAAGTGCTTGTGTCTGAGTCTAGGAGGGAGCTTGGTGCACAACTAAGGGGCGAGCTCGGAATGACAGAAAAGTATGTTTTAGTGGTCAGTGGGCACGAGAAGCTTTCAGAGAACAACCGAAGCTTAAGGCGACTGATCGAAAGCCGACTGCCTTACCTTAATCCGATCAACATGTTACAGGTGGAGATATTAAGGAGGCTAAGGCAAGATGATGACAACCATAAGCTTAGAGATGCATTGCTTATCACCATCAATGGCATAGCAGCAGGCATGAGGAACACTGGTTGATGACTTTCGTTTGGTTTCTTTCGATGAAAGAACATCTTATTTACTAAAATATAGTGAAAAGACATTATCTGGTTTTGTTCGTGCACATCGTAACGTTTATGGTGTTTAGAACACTGATGTTTTGAAATACACGTAGAGAACATGTGACATCGAAGGGTTGCTTTGGACATTGTTATAGTGATAATAGTAGCTATGATACCTTTGGCATTTTAAGCTCTTTTAAGCTTTCATGCAATCTTCCAGTTTTCCTGGCTCTCTCGCAACCTCGTAGCTGGAGTAGGAGATGATATATTTTTCATGTGGACATCTTTCCATTCATTGTGTGAAGCAGAAGAGGTCCCAGAATTAACTCATGCTCATCACCAAGAGGCAAGGTTCAAGCAGAAAATGCAAATGATAGAAATTGAGAAAAACAAACATGGGCTGGGCGCACACACTCGCTCTCTCTCTTCTCTCTCTCTCTCTCTCTCTCTCTCTCTCTCTCATATTGCTCCGTACATGGATCTCATTCAAAGCAACCCAAGTGAGCGACCAGTGGAGCCCTCGCTGGGCCATGATTATCGTAGAGAGTAGTTTGTGTAACTTTCGGTTGGAACTCACAGCTGTTCGAATCCAAGTAGCCCTAGATTACTTGACATTATTATTATTTTTTTTAATCCGTAACGATAAATTATATTAAAAGAGAGCCAAGAAGCCCACCAAACAAACAAAAAAGAGCACGCAGGTATAAAAGAGTTATACCGCGAAAAGAAAAAGCAGAAAACAAAGAAACATCACACAGAGAAAGCCACCAAATTGGAAGACATATCCAACCCTTGCTTAGCTAATGAATCAGCAAAACCATTTGCTGACTTCCCAACATGTTGAAACGTCACTTGAATTGAGGACGTTAAAGTTCTAATCTCATTAAGGTAAAATTGAAATCTCCAAGGAATGGCAGCCGAAGAGGACACTCATGAAATAGAATTGAGAGAATCACTTTCTACCTCTAACCTTGAATGAAATGAGGAAGAGGCAAAAATTTGAATAGCTTCTAAGATTGCCAACACCTCCACCTTATTAGACTCCATAGTCCCAACATGCTTGAAAAAAATTACCAACACGATCCCTCCACTTCCCCACCAATACCCGCCAGCCCAAGCTTTCCTTTAGCTGCCCCATCCACATTAAACTTCAACATCCCTACATTGGGAGGAACCCAATGCACCACCTTTTTACCTTCTTTATCCCACAATATAAGGAAGCCTCCTAGTCATGCAACACACCATAAACTTTTGAAGTGTCGAACTCCTTGAAGGAAGCCCATTTTGCAATTTGAACCACCACCAATTGCTCTAAATCTTCCACGGGCAACAAAGACCCTTTGAAAACTCTATTGTTCCTTTCTTTCCACATTGACCACAAAATAGCAAAAGGGTAGAGAATCAAACCACTACAGAAAAAAAGAAGAAAACCTCCACGCTTCGACTAACCCAACCAATGACATTGGGAAGCTCCAAAGAACACCCACTGTGCTAGAAACCTACACCACAAAGAATAAAAGAACTCGCAATGTACAAATAAATGATCTGTCCTTCCCACACAACATGCATATGTCTGAAATAGCCATTGAAGTACAGTCATCTTCTTCTGAGGTTGTCTACTGTAGAAACTTTTTTGGATAAAGCCAGCCACATGAAAGCCTCCACCCTACGAGGGGCCAAGCTTAACCAAGCCAAAGAAGCTGAAGCTTTGATACTTGAAAAACCCTCCAATTCCTGCAACCTTATGTGAGAATCAACTAAACCCCTGCAAAAGAAAACATTAGAAAAAAGATTCTTCAAAGACCCAAACTCAGACTCCTCGGATGAATGCTAGACCCTCATAAGGGATACATCCCAAGACCCAAAGGCCCCTCACCCACATTACAATCTTTGACCAAGGCCCACTTGTTGACCACCAATCTAAACAATCTAGGAAAATACATGTACAAATGACCCAACCCCACCCAATAATCAACCCAAAAAAGAACATGACTTCCCTTCCCCACTTTGAAACCAACCCCACTCCTAAATAACTCTCCCCCAACAAAAGACAGATCTCCAAACCTCAAAATATTATCCAACAGACTTGACAAGCGATGCCTAGGAACTCTACTAGGCTCCCAACCCCAAATATTTTCTCCATATTTAGCCCTAATAACTCTCCTTCGTAAAGCCTCCCTTTCATTCCCAAATCTCCACCACCACTTAGCCAAACGAGCCCAATTTTTAAATTCCAATTTGTACAACTCTAAACCACAGCGACCTTAGGCTTGACCACATCCTCCCACCTAACAAGATGCAACTTCCTTTTGTCACTCCTCCCTCCCCACAGAAAATTCCTCCTTAAGCAGTCCAACTTCTCCTTGACCGCTATCGGCATACGCAACAAGGACATATAATAGACCAGCAAATTAGAAAATCAAGCTTTGATTAAGGTGATTCTCCCTCCTAATATAGGAAAGATAATTTCTTTTCCACATAGACAATTTCCTCTTGAAACTTTCTACCACTGGATTCCACACCTCTTGAGATCTCACTTTGCCCGCAATAGTCAAACCCATATATAACATAGGCAATTTACCAGATTTGCACTGAAACTTTGAAACTAAAGTTTGAATCTCTTCATCCATTGACCCAACCCCACCATTAGGCTCTTGGAAACATTTATCTTTAAACCTAAGCATAGCTCAAAACACCTGAGAATCCTCTTTAAGACTACAACCTCCTCCCACCTTGTAGAGCTAAACAAGATGGTATCATTTGCAAATTGAAGGTGAGTAATAGCTTCTACCCCTCCGCCAACCTCAAAGCCTTTCAAGATTCCACACTCCTTGGCTTTGGACAGTAGAGCACTGAGAGCTTCCACAACTGTGGTAAATAAAAAAGAAGAGAGATGATTACCTTGTCTAAGCCCCCTAGAAGCTCTGAACAGGCGTGAAGGAGAATTGTTGACCAAGACAGAAAAGGAAGGAGATGAAATACATTCCCGAATCCAAGCACACCACCTTCTCCCGAATCCAATCCACAAATACATTCCCGAATCCAAGCACACCACCTTTTCCATATCTATTTTAAAGATAACCCCTGCTTTCTTAGATTGTTTTCGGGCGTGAATGAGTTCATTTACAATAAGAACTCCGTCAAGAATTTGCCTTTTCTGCACAAAAGCCCCTTAGAAAGGGCCTATAATAAATGGTAAGACCTTCTTCAGCCTCTTAGCCAGAATCTTTAACAACAACTTGTTCACGCAGCCCACCAAACTTATAGGTCTATACTCTCTAAGATCAACCCTTTGACATTGATTTGTTACTAATGATCTTGTGCAAGTGCTTGACTTGAGTTTGCCATCTATGATTAACTAGTTTCATTCGCCCGAAATGACACTAGGAAAATCTTTGGCAAGGGTATTGGATGAGTGGTAATTGGTAGGGGGAAAAATAGCTTAGAGGGAAAATCAAGAGCATTATGGCTTAAACAGAGGGTGGTAACGCTTCTTTTTTTATTTTTTCAGTGAGAGTCAAAGATGCCAAAAGAAACATTTATATTTCTAGTTTAATGATAAACGGGGAAAGAAGAGAAAGATATGGTGATAGAAGAGGAGCTTGTCCTGTTTCTGTATTTCAGAGACGACTGTAGAAGGCTTGATACCCTTCCCACTTCCACACCACCTAGAATGAATAGCTACAGAGCTGTTTTGAGGAGAGAGAATTCCATATGCTGCTGTTTCCGTGCAAATAAAGCTATACCTATTGAAATCACATAGTGTGACTGTGGGTAGCACACTGGCCTCCCACAGCTCCCTCGAAGCTTCGAATCCTGGAGTGGTAGCTTTCCTTTTCTTGTCATATCCTGGCCACTGAGCCACTAAGCAAGGAAAAAAAAAAAAAATCCATACCCATCACATCAACTACCTTCAATGTGTTTGTGATTGACTTGAGTAATGTGTGTGGGTGCCCGAGCATTTGATAGAGCAAAAGGAAAAAAAGGGAAAAAATTGCATGCCGTAATTCAGAGCTTTATCTTGCTAATGTTTAAAATTGGATTTTGCAATATCCAACAACAGAGGCTTGATACCAACTGAAGCAATCTCCACAAGCTTGGTTTAATCCAGAACAGCGGAACAAATTATAAATGATTAAAGACAAATGCTAATTAATTTTACAAGATCTAATGGTTTGTGTCGCAAACAGAGCTAAAATCACATCAATTAGGAAGGGTTAAAATTATTTAGAACGAGGTACATTGGGTTTCTTCTGGTAGGCCATATGATGGTGACGAACATTCTGAACTGTCATGGAGATTATTAGCATCGATCGACTGTCATGGATGGAGATTAGGTCGATAATCGAAGAGATTAAGATGATCTCTTGTATGAATGTTTATTTTATGCATATTCCAAAAGAAGGGAATGAAGTGGAAGCCTTGGCATAAACAGCAGTGTCTAAACCTCACTTTGTTATTAGAAACTCCTTTATTGTACATCTTTTATGTGATTATATCTTCTTCAAAAATATTATAGCTCCATTGATTTAAAAGTTACAATCCACATTTCTGGATTCTGTAATAAACTCGACAACCATACTTACATTTTGCAGGCTAAACAAAGAATCATATCTGATCGTAATCATCATCATCTTAGCCCCGTCCCATCAATCTGGAGTCGGTGTGACTGACCTTATTAGATTTGCTCCCTTACAACTACACTATAATCTAGCACGGCTTAAGCATGTGTGTTAAAACTATTACACAACAGGCATCAAAGGTTTTGGCTTTACTTCTAACATAATGACAAGGTTAACATGAAACCTGTCTGCCATCTTACATAATTAATTTGGAGATGCAAATCACAGAGAGAAAAACCACAGTGCACCCCAATGTTCTTACAAGGTTTGAGCACAAAAATCAGCTCTCTATACTACGATCCGAGTCCAATTGCTTTGGTATGCTTGTTCCATTCATTCTTGCACGTGCTTCGGCAAACATCCGCTGCTGCTCCGCCAATGCTTCCTCCTCAGTCATCTCAGCTGCAGCGGTCCACTTCCCACCTTTTGGAGAGTCCTGCTTAGGCATTCACATAAGTCTACAAACCCAACTTGATGATAAAATAGAGGGACATGAGCTGCAGCAAATGTGTAGTTTGCATAGGCACCCATTCGGTACATGTGGACCCCATCTGCTGTGGTCCAACCCTGATGAACACCAGAGTAGATGGATGATGCCTCAAAATTCTCCAAAGACCATGATCATTCTATTGATGACCTAAGAATGGATCAAGAAACAATACAAAAACAACCCAAGAAAGCGGCCAAAATACTGAGAGCTAAGATCCATCAATTTTGCTTAAATTTGAGGCATTTCCAATCTGCATTGCAGTTCATTGGCTGTCTAGATCAGCGACCATGGGCCATATATGTGATCTGGCCTCACAGAGACTGCACTTGTTGAGGCACAGGACCTGTTAATCCTTTCCACAGTAAAGACACAAACGTACCAGAGTTTCGAGCTTATGTTGTTCATATGCAGCATAGACCTCCTCGATATATTCCCCAAACCCAAGAACCTGACACCCATCATTGCAGTTCTATCATAAATAAGAAGATTGCACTTATAAATTTTTGATAAAATTTATACCCTTGTAGTTGACTGATACAAAATATATATGTAGAAGCACCAACACAAGTAACATCTTGCACGTGTGAGGGTTATATATAAGTATAACAAATAATACAGATGGTGGAGTGGATTATTTTATTGGAACATATCTAGAGGACATTGCCTAGATCACAATATCTAATATATATGATTTATTTAGACTGTAACCATCTAATAGTAATAGTCACGAAAACTATTACTCTCTCTCTCAGTTTTCTTTTCTTATTTTAGTCTATGAAATACTAGTTAAGTGCAGAAATCTCTCTCTCAGTTTCCTTAGTTTTCTTTAGTTATTTTAGTCTATGAAATACTAGTCAAGTGCAGAAAATTCTTTTCTTGCAAAATGACATGGAGTCAGACCGACCTGTAAAGCCTTGATAACATGCTCAGGTGCAATCGTTCTCTTATCTTCTTGGTTACATACTTCATTGGACTCCGAAGAAATGAGATTGATAAATTCTGCAAGAACACACAAATGCACTGTAACGGAAACAGCTCTTTTGTCATAACATTGTTGGGAAAAAACGAATTAGTTACCCAATCATCTAAGGAGTCTTCATTAGTAATTTACAACTCATACTGGCTGTTATGTCAATAACCACAAGAGATGAGATAACCAAGAAGCCACAATAGACTAATTAGAGAGGGCAGGGGAGAAGGCTAGAGAGAGGTTAAACTTTTTCTATTTAGAAAAAAGATTAATCTAAAAACATGGTGGGTATTGCAGTTGATAAAATTTCAAGGAACATATTGTAAATGTTGAGAAAAATGACAGGGCTATAACGGTTAAAAAATTGTATTGAACAAGAAAACCTTAAATGGTACATCTGTGCACCTCAAGCAAGATTACTTAGTGTTAAAAAAGGCATTTGGTGTGTGAAAGATGAGTTTATACCATAGTTTTAATACTCTGCCAAGTCTCGGCACAGCAGAGTCATGATGGACTTAGTACCTATAGAATTGCCTGGACCCAGCTCAGTCTAACATGTTTGGGTGATGCATGGTGCGGCTCGGATTGGACTAAGGAGAGAGAAAGAAGATATCTATATAAGCTTGCCAAATAAGAGGAAGGAAAACTAGAGACTTGATTATGGAAGGTGCA
The DNA here is from genome assembly GCA_012931725.1 of Litsea cubeba. Lineage (NCBI taxonomy): Eukaryota > Viridiplantae > Streptophyta > Magnoliopsida > Laurales > Lauraceae > Litsea > Litsea cubeba. The sequence continues at coordinate 10,352,043 of CM022953.1, forward strand.
TTAAAGATTCAAATGAAAGTGACTATATAAAAGAACAGGGATTAAATATAGATGGTGGACAATGTATTTTAAAGACTCATCAAATATGAAATATGTGAGTGAATTAAATAATAATTTAGAACAAATTAAGGAATTGTCAATTAAAAAATATATATAGAATAGAAGCAAAGCCTACCTTAGCTAGGATGAAGAAAGAAAGAGCAATAAGACCAGATTGAATACTTGAAAATTGAGTTTCGAGAGACTAAATTGAACATCCAATGAATGGAGAAAAGGCACTGTGGCCCCTTTCTAAAAAAAAAAAAAAAACAGAGTTATTCAAAATTGTGAAAACTAACAAGTGTCTGCCTGAAGCCTTTATTCATTCGCCTTCATTATAGTCAATTTAACAAAAGATATCCAAGATGAAGTTTATTGGTATGTGTTGTTTGCAGATATTGTGATAATCATACGTCAAACGAGGAAGCAAATGATAAACTAGAACTTTGCAGAGAGGCTTCTCCTCAGTCAAATATGTTGACAAATAGCAAATCAAAGAAAGAATATTTGGAGTGCAATTAGTGGATATGACTATATGAGAGCAGAGAAGATGAGTTTCTCTTGCCGCTATTAAAAAATAGGAAAGAAGAGTTGGAAAAAATAAAAAATCACGAAGTGCCATAATATGATAAATTCCAAATTCTATGAGCAACTATAGAACCAAGAAGAGAGCTTGAATTGGATCAAGAAAATAGGATCAACGCGTGGTGAGTAGAGCAAGTCAGTTGTTATGTAATTGCTGAGTGCCACTTCTACTAAAAAAGGCACTTCTACAAGATGACAGTTAAAATTGCTTTGTTTTGCATGGGAGCTAAATGTTGCTGAACAAAGAAACAGGAAACAACAAAAGAATATGTCGCTGCAATGTGCATACTAAGATGGGGATCGCAACATTAATAGTTAGGGACAGAATTTTGAACGAACATGTTAGAGAAAACTTATTGCTTATCTACAAACACACAAACAAGATACGTCATTTGAGCTATGATGCCCAGATATGGTCTGGATACGATAGGGACATGCCATGGACATCGCAAGCACATGGATTCTACACATAAAAAGTGAAGTATCGGATATAATACAACACGGTAAGTTGCCCATTTTGAAGTATCCGTGCATTATAGCATTTGAGATGGTTCGGGACCTCGGGTACATGAACAAATCAGAAACAACTCTTGTATGACATATCGAACAGTTGTAAGTTCAAGGAACTAGGACGAAAAGAAGACTAGCAAAAACCTTGGACAAAGTAGTAAGGAAAGATATGACAGATTGAGAAGTTAATAAGAAAATGGGTTTAAATAGGGTTTGAGTGGAAAAGAAAAACTGACAAAGTTGACCCTAGATAGATGGGAAAAGCCTTAAAAAATTATGATAATGATAATAATATAAGGATCTATATATATTAAGAAAGAAGAAATGGTATTAGTTTGAGTACGTATGGCTAGAAGGAGTAAGTTAAGATGGGCATGCAAATTAACAAAAGGGTAGGAATGAATACATAGGAGGATATCTACATGGTTGCTCTGATAAAAGAGAATATAAAGGAATGCCATTTGCAATGATTTGAACATGAACTCATGAGACCAGAAAAGGCATGTTTGATCGTTAAGTGATAGAGAATATTTTAAATAAAGTTGAGCAGATAAGTAAAAATCACAAAGACAACCCAAGACAGATGTGATGAGGCTTCGATGATATCATGATATACCATAGATTGAATGAGACAATGAAAGTACATGCGGTGTGGAAAATTATCTATAAACAGTATGTTCCAGAAAGCTGGATAATACGTAGGAAAATTGTGAAGCAAACATATTCAATTCATAATAAGATTTCGAGTATTAAATGTAATTTCTTTTGTTGAACTACTACATGGCTGAGGCATCTTTAGAATTTTTAATGAAGAAACATTTTTCAGGAGGAGGCAATACTACAGCCAAGGAAAAAGAAAGAAAGAAAGACAGCAAGAAAGAAAGGAGCTACTCAAGCAGGATGACAGGTAGCGCCAATATAAATGCATTTAAACAAATTCTTTCTCCATGTCATGATCAATATGAAAGGTTTCAACCATATATGAAAAAATCATAGCCGTAGGCTCTTGATGTCTCCAACTTTTATCTACCTCCTCTCCATTGATTTAGATCTCAATTAACAAGCTTAAACACTTTGCAAAGTGGGAATTCATAGTTACACAGATTCCTCACATGATTGACATTCCCAAGTAGCACACCTCTCACATGAAGGAGTTCATACTGTCTCTCCACTCATGGAAAAAAATATCATTTAAGATGAAAAAAGACAGTTGGAATGACGGATGATAATGCACCATGGACAGAGTGAAACTTCCAGCTTAAAAATCCATTACTTTCTTCATACCTACACAGCACTCGACCAGAAGATCTTGAGCATCCCTAGCAACACGAACATCTGGTGGAAGCATCTCCTTAATGATCTTGAACATGGTAGCTGAAATGCAACAAACTCTAATGAATATCAGTCACTATCAAAAGTGAGCTAAAATATGCAATTCCGCAGCCATCTATCATATTATCATATATATAAAATGTCAATTCCGATTCCACTGAATGAGCAAAAACACAAAAGAGTACAGACCTTTTTCATTTGATCTTTGATAAATCTACACATGCAAAAGAATGCCTATATTGATTTTTAAAATTATTGAAACAAATTCTCATTGATCAAAATAGTTATTTTGAACAATATTTTCCAAGCAGTAGCAAGTAATATTTCACATGAAGGCAGAACATTATAACATACAAGCATTTGGTTTTCATTTTATCGACGAGCAATCTGACCTTAGGTCCCATCAGACCTTCCTACACAGATGGCCCCACAATTAGGTTTTGATTTCACCTGGACCTCCAAACTAAAAAAACAAAAATGATTCATAGACCACATTACTATCTATTGCCTTGACAACTCAACATCCACCATAATGTTGAACCTGTTCTATGAAACAACCGCCCAAGAAGTTCATGGATTCTAATTTCAGAAAAAATAAAGACTGAGAAATAAAGAAAAAAAGAAATGTTGGAGTCTGATAAGAGCACCATCTTCTTGCAGGCAACCAAGCACCTATTTTCAACCCTAATTTCCAATGGTAATAAGTTGTAAGAAAACTTATCATTTCACACAAATCAAAAAGATAAATCCCAGTAGAGCACTCCTTTCAATCTGCGAAGATATTCTGAAGAGGACATAATAAGCATCAGACCATTAAAAAGATTTTGTCACTATCTTTATTTATTTATCTTATCATTACAAAGAATTCAGAAAATTTTTCCCATTTTGCGAAGAACAAGAACACAATAAGTCTTCTTTGAGACCATCGAATTGAAAAGGAGTCTTTTGATTCCAATTCATAAAAAACCGCATCTGTCCCTATAGATCCAAATCAATGGATTAATAAAATTAAAAACAAAATACACAGAAGAGAGAACCTATCAATAAACAAGAATTCTTCTCTAAAAACATCAAATCTAGACCTTTTTCGATCCAGGTCACCTAAAATTCACGTCAATTCACATCCATATGAATCTAAATCAACAAAATACAAAAACCCCAAATCATAAAACTACTCAGATCACAAACCCAGAAAGGAAAAAAAAAAAAAAAAACAGTTCTTCTACCGAATTGTCATATCGAGATGTGAAAAGATCTCACCTTTCGGCAGCGAAACGTCCTCTTTCGACTTCCCTACGATATCCATCGGTTCCATTTCCTGAAAACCGATTGAAAACCAACGGGCTGGACGAATTCAAAGCCAAGATAAAAAATTATCTGCCACAGACGAAGAAAAATCTCAAATTGACACCTCAATCAATCCAAAGACGGTGAATTTGAAGCATTCAATAAAAACCCAGATCGAGAAAGATCGAATCAAAGGAAGAGAGACATGGATTAGAGAGATGATCGATCGATCATCGAAGGGAATAGGGATAATAGGCGCAGTAGAAAGAGAAAGAGGGAAAAGGCTTTCCGATGCAAGAATTACGAAAATGCCATCGGAGTATTTATCCGTTTCTCGTATGAGGATAACTACGAGGTGAAAAAAAAAAAAAAAAGAGAGAGGATTGCGTGCGTTTCGGAGGGTTTCCTTTGTCCTCCTCCATCTGTTCGACGAAATGCCAAAACGAAACAACGACTCGGTCAGCTTGGGAAAATCGACTCGCTCTCTAGCCCTGAGGCTGAGTCACTCCACCGATCCCTGTCAGGATTGACTCGGAAAATTATTGGTTTTTCAAATTTAGGGTTTTCTCATCCTGAGAATGTTTTAGAAAATAAACCCATTTTTAAAATAATTATTAAAAAACAATGAATGTATAAAATAACGTTAAAATCATTTTTATTGCTTTTTTCCCCTCTAATTCTTCTATTTTTATTAAGAATTTTATTGTGATATTTTGAGAATATATATTGTGTTGATAAGAAGAAGAGGATTTTACCCGAAAAATCCTTTAAGACTTGTCAATAGCCAAAAGCACCATGATTATTTTATAATGACCACAGTAGTCTCAAAAGCCTTATTTGGTTTTTCTTTTCTTTTCTTCTCTGAGCAGGGATATCCCTGCTCCTCCCAAAAATCCTTTTGCCTTTTACCATGTTCGACTTCTTCTCTCCCTCCGTCTTTCTTCATTTCTCTCCCTTATTCCCTATGGTTCGGCACCGGCAGCCTGCAGTTATCCCTCTCTTCTTTTCCTTCCTTTAATCTGCTGCAACTATCTTTTGCTACGAAAGATCGAAATCTGGGTGTTTTCGAGCTCATTGGGAAATGAGGTTTTGATATGGCAACTGGGTTTTCTAGAATAGGAGCTTTTTCCACATTCAGAATCTTATATTTTCGGAAGATGGGTTTTAAGGATTGAATCTAGAGTTTCTAGTTGGAATTTGGGGTTTTCTTGATTACAAAGTAGAAGGGTTTTCTTGGATCTGCAAGGATTAAAAAGCTATTGTGCTTGGATTCATCATTTTGAGGGGATTTGGGTCTTTTTCATCTGGGTTCATATTAGAACCTCTTCAGTTGCAGAGATCAGATTCTAGAACGTCAGAGGAAGAAGAAGACAGTGCATGCCCAAATTAGTGATGTGAACATGGATATCCCTGCTTTTGTTAGTGCTGTAAGCGGGGATATCCCCGCCCACCAGAGTACTGTGGGTGCTGTCTCTCAAGGACTGGTTTCAGTTGGGACGGGATATCCCCCTCAAATTAGTGCTGTGAACAGGGATATCCTTGCCTCTGTTAGTGCTGTGAGCGGGGATATCCCCGCCCACCAGAGTATTGTCTCTCAAGGTGGTTTCAGTTGGGACGGGGAGCTTGACCTTCTTCTTCTTGTGCTTGATCTTTCTTTGGCTTGGTGTAGGTCTTCTTCTTCCTCTTCTTGGCCATGCAGCCGCGGAGGCGGAGGACGAGGTGGAGGGTGCTCTCCTTCTGGATATTGTAGTCGGCGAGGGTCCGGCCATCCTCGAGCTGTTTTCCGGCGAAGATCAAGCACTGCTGGTCCGGGGGAATGCCCACCTTGTCCTGGATCTTGGATTTCACATTGTCGATGGTGTCAGAGGATTTGACTTCTAGGGTTATGGTTTTGCCTGTTAGGGTTTTGACGAAGATCTGCATCTTCTTCATTTTAGGGTGAGGGTTCGGTTCTTCCTTCCTTCCTCAATCTGATATGGGAGAGGATGGAGTTTTGGGTTTTGGATTTTGTTTAAGGGAAATGAGCAGGGATATCCCTGCTTAAAGAAAAAGTAAAAAAAAAAATACCAAACAGAGCTTTTGAGACTAATGTGGTCATTATAAGATGTGGATGATGCTTTCGGCTTTTTACAAGTCTTAAAGGATTTTTCGGGTAAAATCCTCTAAGAAGCATATAGTGTTCCAATTGAATTATATTTGTGATGGTGCAGAAGATCCAATGGACTCAACCAAAAAGTCTGGATATGGACCCGATTTTGTGGGGCTTCTGACAATTTGCGATGGTTTTGAGCCCACGGTTACCGACCCACTGAGTGATTGAGTTGGTTCCTATCTATTTTTGGGTCTTTACCCGATTTTCTGAATACCTGAATGATGCGCGATTGAATTTATACTAGCAGTAAGGCCTGTGCAATGCTATTTGTAATAGGATTTTAGGTTGAGGTTCTTCTAGGCCGAAGGTAACCTAAAACATCCATGGTCCCTGGTTTAGAAGTTTGTTATCACTGGCTGCGACTCAATTGAGTCAATAAAATTGACTCAAAAGGTTGTCTAGTAAGGCGAGTCTAATGAGTCCGAGTGAAGAATACTCAGCCTGACTTCCCCAAAGTTAGTTGGCTCCCAATCTTTTGAGTCAAATTGAGTTTTTTAGTTTCTTATTTGAAGGGACTCAATTGAAAACTGCAAATGAGCACAAAGAATAGCTGCAAAGGATTGATGTGCAGCCCTAGTGAAGTTTTTAGGAACAAAATTGAAATCAACCAGATAAAAAACAGCTGATCAATGACAAAATGTCCAAAATGATAGGGCTGGTCACCCACATCTCCTATTGATTGATGGCATTGATGACTTTTACGGTATCAGACATAACGTAAAGATGAGAAAAACCATTATCTTTAGCCTTGCTTAATGCAAAAAGAATCGCTCTCAGCTTCAACTTCGCAAGCTTCTACACCTAAGATAGAGCCATTAAAAAGGACAATGATGCTCCTAGTTGAATCTGCCCCCCATGACTAAATACATGCTGCAAATTTTGTCAATCTTGGGCCTGACTTTCAAACCTGTAGTCTGAATCTGGCCCTGATAACTAAATGGGATAGATAGTCTTGGACAAGCTTCAGCCCAGCACAACCTGGCCCATGAACTGTAATAATCAATTTTGATCCTTCTGGTCTCTATGAATGGCTGAACGTGGATACTGCAAGGAAGTTGTTTTGACTGCATGCAACTACGATTGAAGCGAAACATTATAGGCCCATCGGTCACTGGATATGGTCTTGGTTGAAGCCCAGTTAGCGGAATATCCATATAGGCGTACAGTCTTATATGTAATTGGACTTGGGCCTAGGCTTTTCCTGAAAAAAAGGTATACCAGTAGTGGAAGTGGAACATTTAACCTTCTACCTGAAGGACGCAACTCATGAAAAATTGAAACGGGCCCTGGTTTTGGACTGATGAACCATGAGGTGATCGGGTCGGCTCCTGGACTACCGCCGAACTTAGTTGGGTCTGAGTTGCCATGAACCCAAGGCTGAACCCCAACCATATTCATATGTTGTCCATAGGCCATTTGTCCTTCAAACCTCTCTCTCTCTCTCAAATCATATTCCAACAAGTGAAAAGGCTTCCTGAAACTTGCAGTAGTTCTAAAACCAAGTCAACTGGGTTCTGATTGATTGTGTGGTTATAGTTAGTTAGTATTGGACATGGGTCTAAATAGGCTGGGTTGAACCTGAAGCCCGTCTCCACGTTTATTATTTAGAATCATTGGTCTTGGTTTCATTAATTTTATAACTCCATCATGATCTATCATTTATTTTTCTTCATTTAGATTCATTGGTTAGTTCTGGGCTTAAGGCCGAAGACCCGGCGGGCCGAATACTATGATGATCGACCCCATTTGGACCTAGATTCTGTAACAATAGTATCATTTCTTTCTTACTCTGATTTTTCATTCTGAAACGCCAGTTGTGAATGTTGGTCCCTGTAGCTAGGGCACTTGGACAAAAGGTTGGATCTTGGTCAGGTGTTGGCTCAACCCAAGTTCAACCAGAATTGTACCATGGCATAAGGCCATGATGATGATGAAATCTTAATCCGCCTAAACTTGAACATGACCAACGCAAACGGGTCGGGCTGAGTGAGTTCGGATTTGGACCGACCCAAGTTGGTGCTAACTTGGACAGGGCTTGCATTTTGGAGCTCCCAATGGCCTAATTAACTAGTCACTTTGTACACTTGAAGCCAACATTGAATAGTCTCAAAAGGTATTAGCACAATCACTCTAACGAAGTAATTTTATTTAATTTTTTATACTGGATTTTTGTTTACTGAATTCGAGTTGATATGACTCAGAGAACACATGGGTCAACTTGAATTGGGTTAATTAGTTTTTAACTTGGAGGGGCAGATTAGTGGTTGTTAGATGAGAATGGGACAGTCCCAAACCGATCGAATGCTGCCTCAGTAAGCCAGTCAAAGGCTACAAGGAAATGTCATTTTAAAGACAAATCATGTTTTCTTGCTAAGCAAACATCACAGACTAAAATTACATTAATCTAAGCAACCTTCGGGCCCACCTAATGCTAGAGAAGATATTAGTTCCCTTCCCAAAATGTAAAGGATGAATTTAAAGCTCTACATCAATTAGCTTGTCTGGTATTCTGTCCCATTATCTACCTATCTATCTTCTACTCCGGCCAAAAGTTTGCTCTGGTTGTGTAATAGTAATCAATAATGTTGCCTGAATTCAGGGCCTCCCACAAGGAGCCTTGATTTGCTTCTTTGACATTCTCCAATATATTATTTGCCAACACACTCGTAGTAGAGTGGTGTTGGCACGTTTATTCTGCACAAATGTCGTTCATAGATGGATTCCTGGGTCCTCAAGTCACAGTATCATTCTTTACCAGTAGTGGCTCAATGTAGGAAAAGAAAAGGGGAAGATTATTTGACCCACCCCCACCTCGTTTATTTATGTTTTGTGTTACTTTGTAGATCTATTTACACAAGGATATAAAAGCACACGTGGTAACAGACAATGTAGAATACTTTAGATATTAAAGTAATCGTCTCATGATCAGACTCAATTATCAATCGTGTACACATTTTTTTTTTGGGTCCTGTCCATTAATGGATAACCAGGTTGACAAATGACATCCTCCCTGCTTTCAGTAGAAATGAGTAGCAGAATTCAAAGACTCCTTGTTGCATGATAAAAGTGGTGTTGATCTTGTGAAGATACACTCGCAAGATAAGTGGCATCCACATCATCTCTGACGACCACTTCAAGATTTCCAATTGGAAGTAAAAATGTTGATGTCACATTATCACCTACCCTTTATATTCTACATTTCTCACCTCATAATATACTTCTCACATTGATCATTTCCATGCTGAATTCTTTTGGAGAAAAGTCAGTATCTTGTAAACATGTGTTAATTTGAAAAATTTTAAAAAGTTTTTCCACAAAAGTTTATATTCTTGGGGACACATTTGTGTGGTGTTCATTAAAAAGACTTCTACTTTTCCGTGAAAAAATTTACCTTTTTTATCCCACTCACATCGAAACACTTCTATGTAAATTTACGAAAAATTATTTATCTTTAATGATCTTAACGTAAGAGCGTTTGCACCTAATGATAGTAAATATTTTCTACAGAAAAGTCCAAACATTTTCTTTCATTTTTGCACAACAACAATATTACACAAATGCGTCATAAAAGGAAAGGCAGAATTATTTCTATTGACTTCCTCATGGATTGTTTCCATCTATGATAGGGGAAAATGTGAGTTATCTCCCTCTTTTCTTCATTACTATATATAAAAATTGTATATTATTCGTCAGAATCTGATAACCCTCAGGCCCTGAGGTCAAAGGCCTGCCGGAGGGACACCCTGGGTCAAAAAAAAAAAAAGAAAAGAAAAAAAAGTTGTGTGAGGATGTATATATAATCATATGCACTTGAGAATATCCATGAATGCTACAAAATTGTAAAATCCATCGTTGTATTGCGTAAGAATCAGTAGTTACGTGTACATTCTAGTCTCTTGCATTGCATTGCATGTGTACGTCTCCTTTTTCCTCCAGCTTTTCAACATGCATGAAGACTCTTGATGAATAGGAATTAGGAACTTGGAGAAATCCAAAACGTTTCTCTTATTTAGGAGAATGGAAGTTCATGAAAGCAGAAAAGGACACAAGAATATATAGCACCAAAGAGGCCCAACAAACTCCCCCACCATAATGAGGGCACCTAGCCTAAGTCATAAAGGGCTGCTGGAGAAATAATATAATAGAAAAAAAAAATCTAGTGTTTTTTTTGAAGACTTCACATTCAACATGGTTCCACCAGCCCCATGTATGTTAGACCTTCTAGATACTTCACTTTGTATTTTGGACTTTCAAAGATTTCAATATCATGAATTGAAGGGCACACCAAGGGTTTATTAGTTCAATAAGCAAAATGAACCAATAAATTCCAAGACCTTATGGCTTGTTCCCCCAAGGGACTGGTTGGACTCGGATTTCCTCTCCTGCAAGGAAAAAAATATTATATATATTTTTTTATTTCTGTGATGATTTATATTGTGTCAAAAAAAGAAATATAGTAAGAAAAAGAAATGAGAGTTCCGTGGCATGCATGCACAATAGTGCATTTAAGTTTATAATTTTAAAATCTTCATAGATTTTGAGTATTTCGTAAAAGAAAATGTAAAAAAAAATCCTAATTTTTAAAATTAATTAATTTTTTACACTTACACGCATCTGACTTATGATCTGACCGTTTAATATTCTTGTACTAATGATAAGCATCAAAATATTTAATTAATTTCATATCTTAAATATTTATTAATCTTGAAAACTTTGTAAAAACTAATTGAAACAATCCAAACACATTTAAATCCGTTGGATATACTCATTCACTAAAATGAGAAAGGTGATTTTGAAAAACAAGATCTATTTTAAATATATAACATTTGCATATGAGAAATTTACATATGCAATACACACTTTCTTATCTCATGCGCAATAAACGAGCCCATAATGTTATTGGTAGAAGAGTAAAAACTGAAAAGAAGAAGAAGCCATGATAGAGATTTGATCCCACTAGCTAATAGTCTTTCAGCCATGACCTTTGTGATATGACAACTACCTAACAGGTATCTTAACAGCAACCGAAGTAGACGCACTTCTTTTCAATGGCTGAGGTGCTAACACATATCAGCGTCCATGTCGCTGATGAATCCCACTTTCAATGTGCAGATGTGCATGGCCACTGTCATATCCACTTAAAACATATTTTTCCTCAAGGAGTCCTGAAGAAAGGGAAGTTCCATGAAGGAAAATGTTGGACCATCATTCATGGGGTCACATTGGATAGAATCATTAATGTTCCCAGAAAGACCCAAGCAAAGATTTCCTGAAAGCAATAGTTGAGAATTCAATGGCTTCAACATGGTGATGATATCATCATTGCATTATATGAAGACTCACTCAATAAAACAAATATGAATCAGAAAATCACTAACCTTCACCTCAAGATATCAAAAGTATAGTTACTTGGTCTTTAGTTATATCAATTCATATTTGTTTTTGTAGTTTGTAATTTGAGACTTAATTTGATTGAGTTTATATCTAAGTCCATGCTATAAATCCATCACTGAGGCCTACATCTAAAATCCAGATATTGCCTGAAACTATATATATATTAACTTGGGCTTAAACTTGAAGCCAAATCTCAGTCCAATCAAATTACTAAATTAGTCATATCACATCATATTAATCAATGAGTTATTAAAGGGCAGGATTTGGAGAGGTGAAGAGTGAATAGGCCAAGGAAAAGTAGATTTGAGAGAAATTCCGCCATACCAAATATCTATATATAACCCAAGCATTTAAACAATGGTCTCAAGAAAAATGAAAAATCCAAGAATCCTCACTTTGAAGAGATCAGCTACTCCACTTTGTGTGTGTGTGTCAGTGAACCTAGCTCTTAATTTTAGCTTCTCAAAACTTAATGGCTAAACATCATGTAAATTTTTTGTGATAATATCTAATGGTGGCTAAAGTTTTTATATATCAGACTAGGAATATGTCCAACTCAAAAGAAGCAGGTGTTTGTGAAGAGATTTGATTTACCACAGGATGAATATTGAAGGTAGCATGTGGGTTAGGTGTGAGAGATGAAAGTACTAATAAAGGGGCGCGCTTATGGATAATTCACCTGTGTCTTTGTATAAAAAATAACTCAATCTATAGGTGTATGGTTTAGTGATCTATCACCTCATTAATTGACTTAACGCAGATAATCATATTTTAACTTTCCATAAGTGGCACCCAGTTGTTACTGTCTCAATACGCTAAGGACATGCGCGGGCCCATATGGATCCCACATGCCAACAAGACTAAAAACATTTTTTCAAGTTATTTGTTTATAAGGCCCTTAAATCACATCACTATAGTCAATTCAGTTGAGTCAAAATTCCACCCCACTAGGAATCTACCGTCAGTGATCAAAGATGATGGTTTTGAGGTGATTCATTTGGTCCACATCACACGTTTCAGCCCAGTGAATTTGCATGCATGTGTTGTTCTAAGTTGACTCCATGTGATGTGATAAGTTCAAGGGGACTTGTTAAATGGGGTTCCAATGATGGTGGAGACAATTGTATAACATCAACCCTCCATGTATCCTTTTGAATACACTACCATTTCTCACATACAATTAGGGATGGGCATGGACTGGGCCTGCATAGGCCCTTGGAGACTGGCATTGGGCTCAATACGTCTATACTGTTGGCCCATTGGCTTGCCTTGATGACCCTTCCTATTATTTGTGTATCTATTTTCTTTAGTCTGAACACATAGAAGCATAATTAGATTTGGCAAATTAATGAGCTGGGGTAGAGTAACTTCCAAGCCAGACCTGGCCCAAGTTCCATCTGGGTAAGCCTGAATTGATTATTGTTATTAAATGAGATCCCCATTGGCCCATCTCATGGAGCACACTTGAAGAGGGGCCTCATTATGGATTAGGGTTTGGCTAAAAGAAAGGCCATTGAGTTAAGGGCATCCATGTGTTACATATGGGGAGTACAAATCCAATAGCTGGGTTGCCCTGATCAAGGGTAGTTTGAGGCAGGCCTCACAGGGTGGTGCACCTATTATCTTAAATGTGGACAGCTCTTAATTAGGTGAAATTAGGTGCGCTCATGGGCCGGGCCATTATGAGCCCAACTGGAGCCTGAACCTCACCGGGCTGGATATGGGGTATAAATTTGGCTCCATAGGTTAGCCCTTGGCCTAAATCTCTGGCCTAAAAGAAAAACAGGCCAAAGCTGTGAATCTGTGAATATATTTAAGGGCCCAGATCGATGGAGATATTTACCGAAAAGTCTTATATGGATATTGAAAAATGCTCCTGCAGATGTTAAGGCCCATGGATTGGAACTGGGCCTCAATTTAGTCCCAATAACTTTACAGGCTAGGCTTGGAATGACTTCAGCCAAGCCCATTAACACCCCTAGTGAAGACTTCAATCTAACTATTTTTACTATAAAAATAAATTATCATAACATATAACTCAGGTACCAGGCCCAACTTGGGTATCAAAGGCTCGATGCCGTCTGCATCCTACCTGGGCTTCAAAATATATTGCCGAGCCCTAGCCCAAACCAAAACAATCTGGGCCTGGATTGCATTTTAATTCAGGCTGAATCCCATGTTGTAAATATTACTGAGATTTTGAATTTATGATCATCTTGATAAATGCAGTATTTATTCCTATATTTGTTTCTATTGTGACATTACCATGATATTTACTAATGTTGCCGTAATATCGAAATATTTACCAGTATTATAGGCTTCCAAATGTAGTGATTAGGAGGCCAGGTCCACAATGCAAGTAGATATCTGCCTGACCTTTCCATCAAGAGAGGAATCTTCTTACATTTTTAAGTTAATTTTTTATGTTAATCATATTTTCCCAATAATATTGCAATAAAAATGAAATTCACCCTAGATTTACACCACCTGAGAGTTGGTGGAGTGGCATGAGGCGTGGGTTTGATCGCCATGTCTTATGTTCGAAATCCACCCCAAATTTATCTGGTGGGAGTTTGGCTGACGCTATCGGGAAAATAGTCTTGTTAGGTCAAAACTCTTAGGATACCCGTGTTATAAAAAAAGCAAAAAAAGAAAAGAAAAGATGGATAGACCTCCAATTAGTATAGGATGTGTAGGGGGTGGTGTTGTTTGTGGGTAGTGGGTGGGTTAGATATTTCTCCAATGAGACCTTCTGTTATATATAGAATTAAAGTTGAATGGTTTTCAACAACAATTTTGTCCTCTTCTTTAAAAGGATTCATCTCTCAATTTTTGTAGATTTTTTCATTTGTTTTAGTTTCTCAGACTGCTTGCCAGCATATAAAAGGTTTTATGTCATGGTTTAGTGGTTTTTTAAGTTCATCTTTTTTGTCATCAAATGGCTAATACAGCACTAACCCTTCCCCTATTTTACTCAATAAGATCTCTCTGCTCTGACACTAGGCAAAAAAAATCTTTGCGAGAACACACAAAATTGGGCCACTTGACATATGTGTCGGGCACATCTGGTCAGAACAGAGGAAAAAGTCTCCAGATTGGGCCTCTATTAAAATCCAACTTTATAGGTGCCTCTTTATAGATCTCCAATCCATGGACTCATCTTTTGACTAATGAGATCGCACAAGACTATGAATATGCCAGTTATGCCTAATATGAGAATTCCTGCTTAAAATAGCATAGAGAATCCACCCACCCCAACTCTGGCCCAGCCAAAATGCTAACTTTGTTCAGCCTGTCTGACCCAGCAAGATGCAAGGGAAAGAAGTGGGTCCCACCCATGATTTGAATGATGGAATGTGATGGGATTATTGTTGGATTGCCCCCCACCATACATTGACATTTTCACATCCACAATGACTTAAAGGCAAAAGATGCTAAGCTAGGCAAAGCTGGACAGCCCTCTATGCTGTTTCTATTTTAGGGGGGGTTCATCTTGAGAATCCAAGATGCTTAAAATCACCCTTTTAACTATTTCTATAAAAAAAAAAAAAGAAAAAAAAAGGGTCACTTTCTAAATCATTTTATGTCCAACTACTCAGATTATCAGCTCCTAAAATGTCTGACTAAAATAAGGCAAAATAACGTAATTTACATGTCATGGCTCTAATCTTGAGCAAAAGTGCAACCTATTCTAGGATTTGCGGGGAGTATAGACTGGAATGATAAAATGAAATTTATATAGCTTACTTTAATATAGATGAGACAAGACTTTGATTATGATCAATCTAGCAATGAAATTAACTCGGATTTGGAATTAAAAATATATGATTTT
Source organism: Litsea cubeba (assembly GCA_012931725.1). Lineage (NCBI taxonomy): Eukaryota > Viridiplantae > Streptophyta > Magnoliopsida > Laurales > Lauraceae > Litsea > Litsea cubeba. Next base: position 10,367,174 of record CM022953.1, read on the forward strand.
AGAGCAGTTAAACTTTTAAGCTCTCTTGTCAGTGCCGGTGCATGTCTATGTAAAATTTGGCCATATTTTTAAAAAAGGAGGGCATTTCTATTGAACCATTTAGATTTTCACTGACCCACTTTGAAAAGAGCCTCAAAGGATCAGGGTTTTTTTTTTTCTTTTTTTGTATTTATTTGTTATCTTTATAATTTAAGAACTAATTTATTTTCTTAAAAGTTTTAAAACTCCAATAGACTTTACTTATGTGAAATGGAACTTTTAGAGCTCCGGAAGCTTCAAATTCTAAATATCCGGATGCTATTTGATATTGAAAACATTTCAGAGACTTGAGACAGACAACAATCGAAGAATTTGGAATTCAAGCTATTTGAGGCCAATGCAGAGACGTTTACAAAAACCCAATTGAATGGTAAGAATAGTCAAAATGCAGCCAAAAAATCTAGTTGACTCGTTGAACACCCAACTCAATTTATATATCAAGATAAGGTCTAAATTAGAGAAACTCTTCAAGCGAAAAAAAAAAAAAAAAAAAGAAAGAAAACAAAAGAAAGAACGGAAGAAAGAAACTCAATCATCAACATCATGTGTCAAATTTTTGGATTGTTGCATTTTTTCAGAACTAATCTTATTACCTGAATTCGTATACTTTTCGGCCTACATTTTTTGAGGCCGTCAACTAGTATATAATCACTTTTGATCAAGGGCGCCTTACTTGTTTGCGTTGGACATGTTCAAACCTATCAAACGAGTTTCTTTTACTTTATTACTTATTGATGTTACTCCTAAATACTTTTTGAAATTGCTCATTTTAATTTATTTATTTTTAAGTTTAAAACCATTTTTTCATTTATAGGACTCGAGTTGGCATGGCTTGGTTAACACCCGAGTCAACTCAAATTAGGCTTCTGGAGTCTGAGTGCCACAGAACAAATCACTAGTTGCCAGATGAGATTGAGAAAGTCCAAAACCATATGCTGCCTGAGTCAGCAGGAGGTCAAGGGCAAGAATATCATTCAAAGACAAAACATCCATTTGTGCTTATTAAAAACATTATAGACTAAAGGCCCATTCATCTAAAGCAACCTTCTTGGACCCCACCTAATGCTAGAGAAGATGTTAGTTCCCTTCCCACAATGTAAGGAATGGATTCAATTCAATGCTCTTCAGTTTTTTTCCCTCTAGACTCTAGAATATCTAATCTACTCTTTGAAAGACAAAGAAAGGCTGATATAGTTGTAGGATTGTATCAATAATGTCTTCAAACATGCCTGATTTCAGGCCCCACATAGTGGCCTTGATTTGCTTCTTTGTTCTTGTTAGTGGCTTACAGTTACAACAGGATAATGTGCTTCACACATATAGCATCAACCAGAGGCACTTTTTTTTTTTTTTTCTGATAGAAAATATCTAACTGTCCCCTAATACTTGAAAAGGCCAAATTGAAAAGAATTTGACTTGGATCCATTTGGCCCCATTTTTTAATGAGTCCAGATTCAGTTCAATTGGATGGACCCAATTTGGGTCCGTGTCAGGTGACGCACCAACCGGGCCCATCATAGCCTATATGGGTCAGATGCGGGCTAGTCAAGGCTCTAACCCATCTGATTAACGGGTTGGATACAAGTTAGACCTCAACCTGCAGCACCTTCTGGACCTAATCCATTTTCAAGTGTCGCAAAACTTGAATCAGAACATCTAGACCACACTTATAAAACTTGGTTGGACTTGACTAATGGGTCTGATGTTTTGCACCTCAAACTACATATACCCCTCTCAATCCGATCCAACCCGTTTAAACTCGGGGCGACCTGCTTTTCAAACACCACGACCCACTAGACTAGTAGTTTTGTATTTTTGGTAAGACACTGGACTAGTAGTTGAAATGACAATTATGGTAGTTAGACTAGAATAAAAAATAACATGAGCTACTTAGGGGCCAATTAACCTTTAGGCATTGTGGTGATTGGAGAGCACATTTTAAAAATAATTAATAAGAACGTAGAACCCGCCATTTATGTCATTTTAAAAACTTATAAAGTTATTTTCATCCAAAATACATAAATTTTACATTGTCTACCTCTATCAACTTTAGCTAAAAAACTCTTTTAAAAAAAAAAAACAGCCCATCTTGACTGTTCTTTTAGAGGCGAAAAACTCTAATTGGAAAATAAGCTCTAATTAAAATCAAAAGGCTAAATAGAGGTTTATCAAACAATCTAATATTTAAGTAAGCTACCAACAAAATCCTGTTACAAAATTTTAAAAGGAGAGTTCATCATGTGACCAATCTCTCACAAGATTAGTGGCATCACCACCACGTGCAAGATTTTCATTGGAAGATATATAGTGATATCACATCACTGCCCTTCCTTTTAATTACATTAAGTTCTCCATGGCCCACCTTAGTCTCTCCTCAGACCTCCACGTGTCCCACATCAGAATACATTTTCCACACTCATCCACACCCTAAAAAGTCCATCTCACATGCAATAAGAACTAGAAGTTACGTGTACATTGCATGTGTTTTATTTCACTTTTTTTTTTTTTCAATCTTCTTATGCTCTCTGAGAATTCATAGTTTTTGTCCTGCGAAGGGGAGTGGGAGTGGAAGTTCAATAATGCAGAGGAAAAAGGAGAACAGGAACCAACAGGCAGAGGAAAAAGGAGAACAGGAACCAACAGGGTCACCCAAGTGGTTGGCCACAAGGGCCAAGTCATAAAAAGGTTGCTAGTGAGAAAATAATACATATCTTTTTTGTGGACCCTACATCAAATATGGTGCACCTTATGTAACTAGACCTTCCAAGATTATCCATTGTATTTGGACCCATGTAGATTACACTGCCTTGAATGCGCAGTGACTTCATGCATGAACACCAAAGATTCCTTTGTGTCGTGGAAAAAGCTTTGATTTTTTTTTTGTAGGCACCAATTTTCTAAAGTTTGATAAGAATATTTAATTTCAGAGAGAGAGAGAGAGAGGAACTGAATTCTTTAAAATCGAACTTCTTACAGGAGGGGGTTGGGACTGTTTTCCTACAGCACCAAAGAAATGAAAATCCACCAATGTGAAATTACAGTGCTATGCAAGAATGATCTAAAAGACTGATTTTATTTTTATTTTTATGCACAAGCATGAGAGAAAATTTAGGGATCAAATACTTAGCAGTTAGGTGAGACATGAACTTCCACCGAGCTATTCCTTTTATCTAAAGACTCTGGGCTTGTTGGTGTAGCATTGTGATTTCATATTTCACAGAATTTCTTCTCTTTGAGGAATGAAGAGCGGAAATGATTTATTTCCGAAATAAAGAACCAGTTTCTTCCTTCTTTTTTTTTTTATTCTTTTCTTTTCCTTGTGATCTCTTAGCGTATGAAAAAATGGGAAAGACTCAGTGAGTGCAGAGAAGAAGAATTTTTTTTTGTCCCTGCAGAATAGCAAAATTCTCTTTGCTACACAAACAACCTAATAAAAATGAAAGTTCATGAATGTAGAAAAAAAGGGAAAGGTAGCTCAAAAGACTTATCCACACTGTCCGAGAGGATATAGTCCAAGTCATAAAAGATTGCTGTGGAGAAAATAATTAAAAACAAATCTTATACAGACCCCCCATCAAACATGGGTCCACCCTGTCCCTGTGTTATATTAAACCTTCAAAAGACTATCTTTCGGATTTGGACCTTGAAAGAATTCATTATCATGTGTGCGCAATGATATAAGGCATGAACTATGCAGAGGACATTCAATATTCCATTCTTGGAGTAAATCATTTTTAAAGATCTTCCAGATTCCCTCCAAAATCAGGGAGGTGGGACAACGGCCACACATGTTTTTGGGAATATTGTAAAGTATCTGGTATTCATTGGACGGTTATGATTTTACAAATTCATTAGTTGGGCTTCCATATAGATGATGGATGTAAAAGTGCTAAAACAGGCATGACCCAAAGGCCAATCATATAATGGTTAGGACACCCATTATCAAATAGTGGTCCATGCCCTCACAGATCAATAATTCATATCTGTTGCTTCTCAAACTAGCTATGAGGTGCATATGATCATGAATTGAGGTAATGGATGGCTTGAAACAAACCGAGGAAAACTGATGGAAGTTCAAGCTAGAGGTCTAAAACTGAGGAGCCATAAACAAATTTTCTTTCTTTTTGGGTGGTTGACAGAAAATGCATATATATATATAGTGAGTTGGCAATATGGTTATAAACGGGTCGGTTCTCATGGACTCGGATCCGGAACCGGAACCATTCAAGAGAAGGTGGAACCGGATCCGGATCCGAAACCATTTGGGAACCGGTTTCTTAGCTCCGGAACAAAAACTATATATGAGACGTGTCTGATCTGGGTTCGGGTCTAGGTAGATAATAATATTAAAAAAATATGATTTTTAGGAGAGACTTTCAAAAATTGAAGTAATATGTTGGGTCTCCGGTCCATGGGTCCGAACCAAGGTGGATCCGGACCCGGACCTATTTACTTAACGAGACTTAAATAAGAACCCAGACCCGGTTTTTAATGGGTCGGAGCCTCCGGGTAATCGGAGAATCGGGGACCCATTTACATCCCTAGTTGGCAAACTCACCATCCATTCATCCAAAAGAAGAGAGTGATGCTGAGTCCTTTTTGGGCCTGCGGCCTAGCTGACCCAGTGGATCTTTTCCACTGAGAGTCTGCCAAATCTCACTCCAGTTGTACTTAGAGCCAAATTGATAATGCATAGATCACATGATCTCACTTACTATTTCATTATTTCAAGCACGAACTTCAATTAGAGTAAAATTTGAACTAATGCTAATACTAAATATCATAATATATGCCCATCACATATAATTCCAGGTTTCCTGCATCAAAATGATCAGGATACCTGTTATGGATAAAATGAAGTCAGATTAGAAAAACAGAATCGAAAGTAAAAGAACCCCAAAAGTTCAAGAAAGAGACACTTCATGGAAGCGACTAATCAAAGAAAGAGTAATGGACTTGTTTCTCTCCTTCCTTTTCTAAAGCTACTACTATTGGTGGAAGAAGGAAAAAGCAATGGTCGGGTCATGACCAAGTACTCCACTTAGCCAATATATATTAGGGTTCACAGGGCCTTTGTGACAAGACCACCACCCAACAGGTGTCTTGATATGAAGAGAAGGGAAAAAAATTGAAATACAGGCACTGACTTTGGATGGCTGTGGTCCTGCCACAACATCATTGCTGTGGGCGATGGTGGTTGTTGGCCATACACGTGTGCGCCCTGATTCTAGAGTAGGACTTTGACAAGTTATCTTTATAAGAGAAAGGTCTTCAAGTGGGGCCACGAAAACAGTCCCAATCCTCTAAGGCCATGAGTTGGAGAAATGAGAAGTGAAACTTTATATAGTGGGTCCGAACCCACATATTGATAAATCGACTCATTCAAAATGTATGTTTATTTTTTATATAAAATCAAATAACGTTTATTTTGAATGGATCGAATTTTCAATACGTGGATCAAATGTAGAATTCGATCCCTTCAACTCACGATTTCCATGCCAGTGATAATACGCAACTTACCTTTCCTCAAAAAGAATATAATAACAAAAGAAGGAGATCTTTTAAACAAACAAACAAATAAAAAATAAAAAAAATAAGAGGGAGATTAGTTGGTGTGAGTAGACTCCTGTTGAGGAAAATGCTTCCCACCTTTTGTGGGGTTCATGATTTTCTTTGAGTAGATAATTTAGTGGATGTCCGGAAATAGCATACTTTTAAATATTTTACTATATTAATTAATAGATTGTGATCTAATCCATCAATTTAAAAACTAGATGTTTGATTAATTTAATATTCATTGTAGAATATGTTAATTTCTTTTAGAAACCTTTGTATGTCTTTCACAGATGTGATGTAAAGATTTTTCATATAAATATTTATACAACCGAAAGCTGAAATTCTTCTCTATATTTAAGCTCATGGGGAACCATATGTCATAGTGGTCCCACTATCCTTTCAAACATTCAATGATTCTCCTTGAAATTACTAAAAACCAATGGTTCCCACTGTAATTGGACTCGCAGCTTGCAAACATTTGATGAGCAACATAATGATTATTAACATTAGATGGCCCCTATTGATTGTTAATATTAGGTGGGTCCCATAGTGATTACTAGTATTAGATTTTGTGGCCAAAACTAGCTGGTTAGCATCAGGTGATCCCCATGTGACAATCAACAATTGAGGACTCCACCCTGTACCAACAATATATAGATGGGTCCCTTAGTAATTACCATAATTAGGTGGGCCCATCATGATTACTAACCTCAAAAGAGTCTTATAATGATTTTAACAATTATAATACATGAAGAAGCCCAACTATGGCCAGTGATGATAATCACCATCACATGTTTAACATTGTGCTTACCACATTTTATGTCTCCATTATGATTTAATTAGCAGCAAATGAATCTCAATGTGATTTTTAATACTTGATGGTCGCATGATTTCTATAACATGAGATAGGTCTCAGTGTGATTGCCAAAATTAGATGGATGACATCATTATTACAAACATTATTCGGGATTTATCCCACAACTAGTGTGTTAATGGGTTGGGCCAGCCCGAGCTGAGTTATATCCAAGCCTAACCCGAGTTTAGAAATAAAGACCTATACCCAGACAAAGCCTTATATGGGCTGTAAAACTTGGTCGGCCAGACCCTATCCATCTAGTCATTCAAGCCCAAGCCCTATTAGAGCGCTATTAATACTAAAAATAAAAACTGATATAGATATTTTTAAGTTCAAACATAATACAATGTTAAACCAAATACCTCTTAAGGAAGTAATAGAGATCATAAATGATATAGAATTACACCGGAGCAGATGGGCTTTCTGTCATTTAATCCAAGCATGAGCTAAACATCAAATGGGCACAAAGTTCAGATCCAATTGCTGAATGCAAGTCCTAAAACCTAAGGCCTAAACCCCACTCAAAGTGAGCAGGGCCAAGGCTGCTGATACAATGTGAGTGCCAAGGGTGGGATCATTGTCTAGTAAGCAGACCAAACATGACATTTTCCTTTGTAAACCGAAATGACGCAAGGCAAAAGATGCTGGATGCAAAGGAAAGCAAAGGAAAGCAAAAGGAGAGAAGTATTAAGAACACGGACAGTACAGTCCCAGGCCCCCATCCACAAGTGCGTTGGTGCTTTGTCCTTTCAAACCAACCAGAGGCCCCTCTAGCAGTTCCCACTAACCAACTGCTCTTTGATCCAATTCTGATTCCATGCATGTAATATGGGGTACACAGACAGCTGTAGATCGACCGTAGGATTTTGCCGTGCACAAGGATCTACTTGTCCGTACCACATCTATCTTATTTTGTAGTATTATATATACGGACCTCCTTTTAATTTCACTTCCAGACAGTGAATGGAACTGTCACTTCACTCACAAAAGACCATCATCCCAACTCATGGCGATTTTGAAAGAGCCCGTTGGTGTTAGTTAATTAACTAGTTAAATAAAAGTAAAATAAATTTAAATAAAAAATGATAAGGGTCATATCAAAAATATATAATTTTAAAATTCTATATGAATTTTTTAAAAAAAGTCGATAAAACCCCTCATTTTTCCACTAAAAGACAAAAAAAAAAAAAAAACTTCACTTTTCCATATAAAAAGTCAAAAAAATTTCATACTAAACAAATCATACTTCAATTCATCGTACATCCAAACACACCCGAAATGTAATTGAACTTTTGTTTGTGAATTAATAGATAGTAAATCATGGTAAGCTCCACTGTAATAAACACCTTATGTTGAGTTAAGAAGGGATTTGACTTATAAGCTTAGGGTCAAGACTTGAATATTTCCGATGTGGGACTTGGATAAATCTTTACGGTGCTAACCGAAGCGATCTACCCTTACACCGAGGGATTCAAGTTTTTTTGGCTAGCATCATCACTTGACTTGATCTTGCCTAAAGGGATTACCCAGGCTGATTGGGGTCTCACATCATTTGACTAAGAAATACTATGTATTCAATTTCATATATGAAAACAAATAGGGCCTAAAATCTTTGCGAGAATTTGCAAATTCTAATCACATAATTTTCATAAATGTAAGTTAGGAAGAATATTCTAAAACAGTGGGTTCGACCAATTTAGCCAGGTAGCAGCTTCCTGCAAGCTAACATCCTTTTGTAGTCGGCCTCTACATCCATTGAACCCCAATATTCTTAATTCCACAAAGTATATTATTGCAAAACCTTTGGAATATATCAAGGTTAAAATGCTTCTTGATATGGTGAATCCCAAATCATATGAGATGATGGGAATGGATGCTTCTTGTTTCACTTTAGTATAACAAGCAGCAAAATGCTCTTGATATTTTTATCAATTGGGTTTTGTTTGCTAAACCAGATGTTGGGTATTTCACTTGATTGAAAACAGAAGAGATGACACAACATGCAATATGGGAGAAGAAGGGAGGAGGACATGTTCAATTTCAGCTCTCATTGGTCTCTCTAAGAGCACTACTTCATCATATGTCATCACATCAAATAAATGTCCCATTGAACCATGACCATGTGTCCCACAAACCTATGCTAATGGACTTGTACTGTGTGCACCTCAAGATAAAAGTGAAAAGGAAGTGCTACGTAAGCCACCAACTATGCATGATTCCCTTTTACTGGATTATTTTATCTTGGGATTCGGGATAAACACAGCAACTAAGCTGAGATTTTTTTGTTAATCCACAAGGACACAATTCACCCCACTCATGAAATCTGCAAAACACATTGTGGGGCCCACTTTGATACATTTTAGTAAGGGGCTACAAATAGAATGGAAAGTTTTTTATATGGGTTAAAAGCAGGCAAGATATTGGCATGATGTGATTATAATAACCATCTATTTAGAAATGTTCAAATCCTGAGGAAAGCGAATTGCATGTTAGCGGAGTGTAATATTATGGCTCCGACATATGTTATATTTTTTCTCCCCAAGAATGAGACCCATTTTAGACCTGCCTCTGATAATAGTATTTTAAATTTTATTGTTGCGGCTTTTAAGAGGCCAGATGATAGGGGTGGATGTGGCTTTGCTATGTCTTTTGATGATTAGTTTTTATGTGCAGGGGCCACAAGAGCTTTTGCCTCTAACTCTCCCAAAGAGGCTGAAGCGCTCGCGATCATCTTCGCACTAAATTATGATGTGGCTAAAGGATTTTTCAGGATTCAAGTTATTTTTTTTAGCTTTGGAGATGGCTCAATGTATCAATGGATCGATGAATTGGTCCTTAATTACCCTCATCAATGATATTTTGAATATTGCTAAGTACTTTGAATGTGTTAAGTTCTCCCTTTATATATTGTGAGAGAATCTAATAAGGTAGCCTATTTTATAGCTCAGTTTAGCTCATTGGCGATTGTTTTTGGGACGGTTCTTTTCCACCTTGGCTCCTATCCAGTATGAATGGGATGTAGCATTTTTGAAATTTTTTTATATCTGTTATTTTGTTGTTCTCTTTAATGGAAATCTGCTTTATGCAAAAAAAAAAAAAAAGAAAAAAGAAAAAGAAAAACCCATCTATTTAGGTCTCAAGTGTTGAGTTATGAATGCCCTTGTGCAACTTTTAAAACTTGAGGCCCTTATCATCAAATTATACTAACATTAGAGAAACTCTAACCTATACTAATACCTTCATGTGGCATTCTTATCTTGTGATTTACATGAATAGAGGTGGCCATGAAAGGTGTCACAGATTTGGTAGTTAGTTTCCTTGTTGAAAGAGGAAGGTTCCCTTATCATCAATCAATCTCTTCACTTCCGTGGCGTGTTTGTCCTTGTTCTCCCTGATGCCATACCATCCAATAAAAAGAAAGAACCCTAGTTCTACTGCAGACAGGACACAGTGAGTGCATCTATAAAGGTTAGTGGGTATTGCCATGAAACCATTATCTCTACCAACAATGTGCATTTGGTCCTGACTTTGCTTTAAATAGCAAGCAAAGATAAATAAATGATAATAAGAAGAACATTATTCTAACATTCATAAGACAATGAAGTGACTTTTCCAAAGAGTCCAACTCCAATTAGTAATTAATTAACGGATACTCATCCACTGTTGCTTTGGAAGATCTTCACTACAATTGAAAATAAAACGTTTGACAGAGTTTGTGAGAATCCTCACTCAATCCTGTACAAAAAGAAATAAGGATTTATTGGATATTTTTAGTGCTAGACAGCAAATGTAAAGTTTTTCTAGTTATTCTCTATTTCAAAAAGTTTACATTTCAAAATTTCAGATTGGACACATCTGAATGGACTGAACCGTTGGATCGAAGTTGAATATTTTTTTTGAATATGAAGTCATTAAACTTGTGGGCCACGGATGAAGGGGTTAGGGGCATGGGTTTGAGGTCAAACTTGATACTAGGGGTGGTCTCACATAGATCTTTCCAACCCCCCTGTCCCATCCTCAAATGGGACCTACAATTGGATGCCATAAAAAGTTCTCATATAATATGTGAGAACTAATTATCACTTGAATATTACCGTTATTTTATTTAGTAGATATACAAACTAGTCTGAAAGTATAAATATTCTAGCCTCTTAGGTATTTGATTTGGGGTGATAATGCAAGGCCATTAATCTGGATCATTTCAATTAACACAATGCCCTCAATTTAATTTGGTTTAGGATCGAACTAAAAAAACTAAGACTGTTACAGTAAAATACTTCGAATTTAATCAACCAGTAGGAATTAAAAACTGCTCTTTAATTGTGAATCGAGATGCTTTAGGGCGTGTTTGGATAAATGAAAAGTGGAGTGAAATGAAGTGGATCTTATATGTGGAGTGGAGTGAAGAGAAGTAGGTTGAAGTTAAAATATTATACTTCACTTCACTCCATTTGGATGCTTATTTTGAAGTTAAGGTTTGAAGTAGAATATACTTTTACTCAAGAAAATGAAAGTAGTTAGAGTTGAAGTGAAATGGAGTACATATGGCTCACAATATTACTTTATCTATTAGGACAGACTCATCCAAACGGGGTAGAGTTGAAATTTTAGACAGTTAGGGCCCATTTAACTTCACTCTACTCTATTTTTTGCTTATCCAAACAGGCCCTAAATAAAGTAATATTGTGAGCTATATGTACTCCATTTCACTTCAACTCTAACTACTTCCATTTCTTTGAGTAAAAGTAGATTCTACTTCAAACCTTAACTTCAAAATAAGCATCCAAATTGAGTGAAATGAAGTATTATATTTTAACTTCAACCTACTTCTCTTCACTCTACTCCACATGTAAAATCCACTTCATTTCACTCCACTCCTCATTTATCCAAACAGGCCCTTAATTAGAGTTTGGCACCTATTCCACTTTATCTTTTTTTCGGCTTAAAAGGTAATTTGTATTAAAGAGAAGGGAAAAACAGGGATACATCTATTCCACTTTATCTGATAGCTAGGATTTAAACAACTTTTAATCCCTAAGAAAACTACGTATGTTGATTGGATAGTTTCATTTTTTTTGCACACAGGGAGATGACATGGAGACATTTCAAACCCCCTAAAGTCCCATAATTCTCATGCTTTCAAAAGGGCCTCAATAGGCTGAAGAAAACTTTTAGATGCTAGGAAAGATCTGTCCAATCTTGAAAATGCCTCATATACAAAATAATAATAACAATAGAAAAATGCACGATTACTTTAGATGGCCACCTAACTAATTAATTACCAGCGTAACCCAACATACTCCATCATCACCATCAAAATCTTGTCCCAACTATATTGGAGTTGGTTATATGAATTTTGTTTCTCCATGTAGATTTATCCGAGCTAAATCTTTGAATATATTGCACTTCTTCAAATATATTGCTTTCATTCATGCCTTGATTGGCTTATCCTTTTTTTTTGGTGGGCCATCAACTTGTATATTAAAACTTTTTTACCACAGCGCATATGGGCCAAATAATTTTGAATGAGACAAATAAAGGTCTCGCGGGAGATGTGTGTGTGTGTGAGAGAGGGAGAGATAAGTTTAAATCTCCCATTTATTCCCTAATACCCTGTACTAAAGAATTGGGCCTTATTTAGACAAGTGGGCAAACAAACTTGGCCTAGTTTAAAATGTTGGACCAATCTGTACTTGGGCCGTAGCATGTCATGGCCATAGTAATTCCACACCATGTGACAGGCCCATAATTTAGTTAAGTTAGGTGCCCTGGACCTGTTGAAATCCCATTCAAACTAGTGGTGCACATTGACATAGCACAATCATGATCATGCTCTTGACTAGGCCCAGAGGAGTGTAGGTAGAAATAGTAAGTGTGAATGAATGTGGTTTGACAAATGGTTAAAGATTCAATGGATTGGCACATGAGCATCATAGCCACATACATTACATCATAATCATGTAATTGATTCAGTTTCTAAGCATCGGCACTGCACTTCCATGAAGGTGACAAATTAAATATGGAATGACCCAATTGTAGAACATATATTTTTAGACTGTCTTCAGAATCAATGGATCAGTTTTATAAATGGAATCTCAGCTGAAATGATAAATCATAATCCTTATCATAAGAACACCATAAATATATATATCTAGAGAGGTTATATAGTAATGTATAAAAAGGTTGTTTTGTTTCCTCTGTGTTGGGTCCACAACTGGAAAATAGATTGATGAATTGAGTAGGATCAAGTACCATATGAAATCTCCATTTCCAATCTCTTGCATGAAATGCAGGGACCAAAAATCGAAAATTCCTCATACCAGCTGTGAGGGCCTCACAGAGGAGGAAAAAAACCCACATGGGCTTTGAGACCCTATTTCATATAATTAAATTCCTAATGTTTTTTTGGACTTGTATTTCTAAAAGTGATTAAAATTTGAGACAAAGTTGAATATCCGAAAAAGGCAATTAAAATATGTATTTTTCAATGGAAAATTAATTAGGAGAGATGGAAAAAGAATACCCAGCGATGACCTTATTAATTCATGTCTCAAGAACAAGGTCCCATCTCCATCTTCACTTCATACCATTCAACCTTCACCTCTTTAATAATCCGCCCATTCGGCCTTGAATTCTTATGTATTCTATTCTTTGCAAACAAATTAATGGACCCTTGGTCACATTTGAAACTAAATTTTTTGGAAGAAGATTCTTGCTTTCACATTTGAAACTAAATTTTATGGAAGAAGATTCTTGCTTCGCACATAAGTCTGAAAAACTCATATTTGGTGATTATAGATCTCGAGAGTTTTGGCCATGCCATATAGTCTCAGCCTGGAACCCCAATAGAATGTGGAGTGACAAATGAGGTCAAATAAGTGAACATAGACCAATTAAGTGGACCATTGGGTTAGCTTTTTATATATCCAAAATGCATATTGGTTCACTTCCGAGTGCGCATGAACCCACTTGTATCCACGACACTAAACATGATGGCACCTCTTACGGATGAAAACAGCCTAAAACAGTCAAACGGCTGAAATATCTTGGTCCACCTATAACTGGGATACCTGGCTGGCTATAATTGAATGAGGACCATTGGTCATGACCGAATGTTTCACCATTCAATAGAAGTAGAAGAAAACATAATATATGAAGACAATTATTTTTCCATCTCTGGATATTTTACAAATAGGATAACATTCATCTTCTTCTTATAACTTTGGATTCCCTCATTGTCTCCCTTACGCTTTCAGGGAGTTAAAAAGATTGGAACTACATTGTAGGCAGAGGGGGACTCACATACATCTATGTGGGGGCGGACGCACTCAGTGGACCTTGGTCCGTTTTTAAAATCATAATGAAAGTTCTATTTCTGTTCGAAATTTACATAAAAATTATGTGCCCACTTTCAAAATTCACTTAAAAATCTTGGATTAGTTCCAAAAACCCACTTGCTTGTTTGGCCCGCACCCCTTAAATAAAAATTTCGGGTCCGCCGCTTATTGTAGGATCCACCTGTTATCCTCTCATGTACTGTATGTCTTTAAATTTTATCTCTATAAAAGTTGATTCCACCGTAAAATTAAACATATGATCAAGAACGTGATTAAGACAGTATTCATTAGTCAAGGCAACCTCGTAGTTTAGGTTAAAGGGTATTAAATCCAATCAAACCTTGTGATTGGGATGCATCAATGTGACCCAGATGAGTTCTCAAGGCAAAAACTTTGCCGACGGTTCTTACCCGAATCTCACGACATGATTTGTGCTAAATTTGTCATTATTATCCCAAATCACATTCCAAAAGCATGATCAAGACCTTTACCTTTTCAAATCAGAGTGTCATTAGTCTATAAATATCAAATATACTAAAAACAGTTAAGAAAATGTAGTAATCATCCCCCATATGAACTCAAGCCTTATCTAGATATCATCAAACCTGACACGTGCTCACAACCCCTCATTTGAAAGCCTATTCACTGAAGAGTTTCTAATAATTAATAAGTCTTACATCTTTAATGCAGTGTTTCTTTTACAAAATAAGTGGCCCACTATAAATGGTCAGGTGCTTCCAAAAGGCATCAATTTCTTAACTTTTTAATGGAGTCTTTGACTAATTTTACATTGTTTATGTCACAAGCATAGTGGCAAGAATGTTGTGCTAGCATGGAACAATCTTATTCCAAGATTAAACAAATAATTAATTAACCCATGTAATTAGGGATGATCTTGAGCCAGTTAGGGTTAGAATGTTAGATTGTCCATGGTTGTATATATCTGAGTTGGCGGCTTTGCGCTATAATTAAAGAGGTTATGTGTAAAGCATAATTTACCAACCGGAGGTTAATTGGTGCCACGTGTCTCCGTCGATGGCCAATAGAAAATGTCACAGTGAATTAAGACTTGGTGATAATTAGTAGTTAAATTGGATATTTAAAGATTAGATTCTCTTTCCATTCCAATTAATGGGACCTAAGTCCAACCCCAATAGTGCCGAATTCCTGTGGTTGACAGGTGCATATTACCTAATTAGTATTATATATATATATATATAAGGTTACTGTAGTTTATGCACACAATGAGTGTATGTGATGGGTTTTAAAAATAACTTCTGATGAGTTTTCTTTAGTACCAAGTGACTCGTTGATCAATGCATATAAAGAAGAATGGAGGAAGATTTTTTACTGAACAGCAATAAGACAGTATGAAACATAGAGCAAAATGATCATCTGATGCAGTGCAGAAAGGGTTGGAATTCATGAAAAAGTGGGACCGACGGAAGGCCAAATAATGTTTTGGGGCAACTTTTCGAAGTCTCCGTTTTTGGCGAGATTACATCGTTTTTTCGGTGGAAACGGGCCAATGAAAACAACATAGCGGCAGTTGCCGATGATGCATGGCCTTTTTTGGGCAAATTCCATTGTTTAGGCCCTGAAAAGGGCGTTTTTCCTATTTTTGGTAAATTTTGTTTTGTTAATAACTTTTAGTAGGAAGGTCAAAATAGGTTGCCGTTTTTTGCGTTGATTTAGTTTCTATTAATACTATCTAGTGGTGTCATTATCTCAGATCTTTCCTTTTTTGGAAAAATTTGAATATTTAGAGTATTTTCGATTTATCTTGTTACTTTTTTCGTTTTAGGGTTATATTTATACCCTTTGTAAGCCTGATGGCGAGAGGAGTGATTATTGAATAAAATTTACAGAGGTTTCCCCTTTGTCTCTTCCAACGTTCGGTATTCTATTGAATCAACGAACTTTGATGCCTATTTCCTGGTATTTCTAAGCAAATCAACAGGTTAATAGAGGGTTGTCTTTCAGCCTTCCGTGTGGATCTTCCTCGTAGACGTTTCCGCTACATCATCATCGATCAAGAAATATATGCAAAGAATAAATATAACAGATATTAGAATGTTGAGATGGATAGTGGTGAAGCTAGGAAATTAAAGGTCGTATTGGGACATAATAAATTTTTTTTTTTTTTTTTGTAAACAAGAAACCATTAGAGAAACAAACAACACAAATACAAAACAATCCAAATGGAAACTAGCTCACACCACCGAGACACGACAATAGAATGGGGGAGGAGCTAATTTACCCACCAATCGGAAAATCCTCTACCCAGATCAAATCTCTCTTAAAAGAGGAGTAAAGCCTAGCCAAAGAATGGGAAGCCCCATTTAATTTCCTATCACAATATGAGAGAAATCAAAAGGTTTGAATATTTGATAGCTTCAATAGGTGATAAATCAAGAGATGTTTGTTAAGATAGTTTGGACATATCAAACAACAATGACATGACCTATGTACGAGAAAATTTTTTTCTATTGAGGTTGATGACCTCTCAAAGAAATCAAAGGGGTAAGCCAAAGAGTGCACACATGGAAGTAGAAAGGATATATATATATATATATATATATGGGGCAGGTTCTCCTAAGCTGCAGCTTAGGGTATCATAAGCTGCAGTGTGTAAACGGCACATGTGTGAGCACATGTGTGACCCATTTTTGCACTACTGCAGCTTAGGATACCCCTAAGCTGCAGCTTAGGAGAACCTGGCCCTATATATATATATATATATATATATAAGAAGAACAAGAATTCATGTAGTTGAACTAACAATGTTGGGACAAGGATGATGATTTTAAAAACAAAGTTTTTTTTTTTTAAAAGCTATGTGTAATGTCAAGAGAAATTTAAAGCAACAATATTAAGTTTAAGGTCATGTTTATTTGCATTAAAATACATACGAATTAAATACGTAAAATTCATATTAACAAAGATCAAAGATGTATTTTAGAAACTGAGCATCAAATAGTCGTTCCTTTTAGGAAAATAGAATCAAAAGAAGATGGGAAATGAACTACCTGCTAGTCTTTTTTTTTTTGTTCTATTTTTCTAAAAAGAATGGTTATTTGAAGCTTATTTTTAAAAGTTACATTTGATTGACATTCCTAAATCAATGGTTATGACACTTTAATGGGGCTAATTATTTTGCCTAACCATGACGGCGCCTTTATTTTCCCCCAACTTTCAATCATGGGCGTGCATCTAGGTGGGCACCAGACCACATTTGAACGACATACAGCTTGCTGCTTGTAGGTGAAAATTCTCCTAATTGTATTTATTTTATTTATTTTGGTAAAAAAGGAAAAAAAATTGTTTACTAATGCCATTTTGAGCTAACGTTAACAAAATTGAATTTCAGAATTTCGAGTTTGGTTGGCGAATGTCATGAATCTTAAAGTTCCAAAACTAGTCTATTGATGTTGAATTAGGGGTCACTTCTATCAATTTTCATTTGAAATTTTTATGGAGGATAAAAGAGAAGTAAACTTCAACTCACACCTGAAAACCTCATCAATGGTCCAAACTTTCAAAGGTAGAATTCTCACGAACAGTGACTTGCATTCAATAGGATTTCAAGGGAAAAAAAAAACTCCAAATTACAGTATTCCAAGTTTTGGAATCTCACCAAATATAAGAGCCAAACAGGCCCTTAAATGTAACTTGAGTGCATAAATTTGATTTGCATGAAAGTTGGAAAGATGAGTTGCCAGTACTTGCTACTTGGTCTTCTGCTTTTAATCACTTCTAGTGCTTCAAATTCATGAACTATATATAGACTACGTATTTGTGATGCAGTTTGTATGGAATGGGACCTACTATGCAAGGATAGAAATCTCATTTTTGTTTAATTATTGCAAAACTGTGAATCCAATTAGAATGAGTAACTCGCTTAATTAGAAGCCTTTTTCTCCCCTGTTACTTTATGGGTTGACCCGCAACGGGTGTGGGTTGGATTTAGGGTGCGGGTTGGCCTTCAACCCACAAATATGACCTGCCAACTTAACCAATCTTGGCCCAACTTAACCCATTTGCCACCTCTAAAATTTATAACACAAAAGTATACTATGACGTTTTAATAATTTCGAACTTTTGCTACTCACTCTAGGCGTACACACAAGTCGGATTTAGCTAGGATTGATAGATATAAAAACATATTACCAAGAACTATAGATACTTCAACCGAAGTCTCAAAGAAATGATTGAAGAACTATTTGTGGATATCTTAAAATTAGATGATACTCCAGCCCAATTAAATTTTTGTAGAATTGATTTTATCATTGGAGAGAGAGAGAGAGAGAGAGTAAATGCAGCAAATTACAAATGTAGTGTAGTAGGCAACAATATATATTACTCAACTCGAGGACAAGTTTACTGTAAGTCCTTTTTTTTTTTTTCTGGAATACTGTAAGTCCTTTTGGCATGGTCCATTATCCCTGAGATTTTTTTTATCTATTTAATGTTATATGATAAATCCGGCCCTACCAAAATAGAAAAGCAATAATATGAACAAGAATACATTTGGTAATTGGTAAGGAATCTCTGAAGAATCTGCATATTTAGGGCATATTTGGGTAATGTCCTTGGAGACAAATCCTTTCTGGTTTTCCTTTAATATTCCGAGGAAAATCCACGTTCTGGTTAAGAGAGAAAAAGTGAGGGTTCAAATCTTCCAAATCCATCAAAAATCTTCTTTTCCATCGATTCCTTGGTCTCCACCAACCCCATTGGATCTTGCAAATTTATAGTGGCAAAGAAGCACTTGAATTATGAAGAGTGACTCCTAGTTGTTTTCCATACTTGAAATGGAGTAACTCGTGACATCAGAAATCCTCAGAGAGGGTAGCATGGTTACAGGGAAGAAGGAATCCTCTATACAAAGGATTCTTCTAGACAAAGGATTCCTCTTTGTTTACTAAACATACCTTAGGGCATGTTCGTATAAAACTTTTCTGTAGAAGTGGACGGTTTTCCTTTTCTGCGGAAAACCCCTTTTTGGTGTTTGGTATGGAACAATTTTATGAAAACGCTTTCTTGTCTTGTCAGCATTTTCCTTTCTAATGTAGGAAATGGGTTTCCTATTGGGTATGAAAAATGGATTTTCTCAGAAAACTTCTCATTCCTATGTAATCTCATTTCCTCACTCTTTTCCATTTCAACCCAAAACCCTACACTTTTTTAATTTTTCTATTTCTTTAAATAAATTATTATTTGACGTCGAGTAAATTATATCCATGTTATGTTATATTTCTTCGAAAAATCATTGCATTAAATAGGAAAATTCAATTTTCTATAAAAAAACCCACAGTCGCACCAAACAACATTAGCACCAAACATGAATTTTTAAATTTCACGGAAATCCTTTTCCATGGTTTCAATTTCTATGAGATTTGCTGACGTGACAATTTTTCCTTTCCGCGGGAAGGGTGTGTACCATGGTTTAAAATCTCGGTATCGGTCGCGGTATCGGCCGGGCCGAAAAACCGATACGTCGCGGATATCGGTCCGTCGCGGTCGTCGCGGTGTGAGTTTTTTTTAATCCAAAAAAATTCGCAAAAATATTCAAAAAATCCAGAATATTAGAAAATGTTGGAAAACAATATTTTTTTTCCATTAGTAACAACAATAAATCAAAATCTTGGTCACCTTAAGTTATGAGTCCTGTCTGTGTCGCTGTTCGCTTTATTCTCCAGTATTTTATATAATGCAACCATTATTGATGCTCATGATCAATGAGATGAAATATCATAAATTTGACATAATGCAACCACAATTTTTGGCAAAAACTCATACTTTTTTGTTCCAAAAGTATAGATCTATTTTAAACTAACACATTATCAATGCATTTAAACACTAATGTGAAAAAATGTAATTGATTTCAAGAAAAGCCCCAAATGTTGGAAATAAAAAAATTTAGATCTACGCTTTAAAATACCAGATCTAAGGAAAAATGAGTGAGTAACATCGAATCTAACTCAATATAAAGCCTTTTGGTTCATGAATTAGTGTATTACACAATCTTTACTACTATATCATTCCAAACATAATTAAATAGGTTAATATCATATCTAGCAGCTTATGATAATAATAGACATCCAAGGCCCAAGCACAAAAAAAAGAAAGACAATTAGCAAAAGAGTCCTAGCTATCATGGTCAAGTAGGATTCTTTTGTCTTCTTGATTGCCACTTCTCTAAAACATGCGCTTTGCAGAGGGGGTCCGGGGTATCCCCCGGCGGGGGTCGAGCTGACCGGTCAGCTCGCAGAGGTCCAGGGGGCAGCGCCCCCGAAAAAAAAAAAAAAAGGAAATCAGCCGATATTTTGAAAATATCGGCCGATATATCGTCACGGCCGATATTTACTTCATATCGGCCGATATCTCGCGAGATATTGGCGATATTTAACTCGGTATCGCCGATACCGGTACGTATCGGCCGATACGTACCGGTACCGGCCGATTTTTTAAACCATGGTGTGTACAGAAACGTACCCTTAGGTCATGTTTGGCAACCAAATCTTTAGGAAAAAGATTTTTGGTTTCCCTCATATTGTGATAAAATCCATGTTTGGCAATTGTAAATTTCCAAGGATTTGGACGGATCGAAATCTTTATTTGTTAGGATTTTTAAATCCGATCTCCATAAGATTTGAAAGTTCTCACTTAAGTGGATTTGCACCCCCAATCCTAGTTATAGTAAAGAATCATCAGATCTATGGATTCCTCGTCTCTTGCCAAACATGCTCTTAAGGATTCTATAAATGCACTTGGAACAATTATAAATGTGCCTCATTGCCAGTGAGGACTTGTATAGCTGATAAAAACTGGCATCAATGCCTAAATCCTCAAGAAATTAGGACTTTCAAAACCTGAGAATCCTAAAAAATAAAGTTTTTCCACTGGCCTAAATTCTTGAGAATTAATGATTTTTAAATGTAGTTTTTCACGACTATACAAAAAATCAATAATAAATCTATAAGAGTTTGATTGCCAAACATGACTTAGATGGAGAAATCCCCCCCGGTACTGTGCAATATATGTCATAGGATCTGTTGATAGTTTGGGCAATACAAAAACATAGTCCAAATCCCATGTCTCAGTGAATAGATTCTACCGTATACCACATAGAGAGAAATAAACCCCCACCCAAATGCCCATGATTCCTCACTGGAAATATACAATACTAGTGATTTACAGGACCCTGAGACTTTTCCTCTCCCATTGTGACACCACCTCATTCTCCATGCCCTTCTTTTAATGGAAACACGACACAATCTCCTCCACTATCCTTCTCTCTTGAATGGTTACTCGACGCGTGTTAAAGGCAAGAAGAACTGGCACTTCCCCTTTGAACACATAAATAAATAAAGCAGATACCACCTCAACCCAACCCAACTCAACTCATCTAAAGGCAAAAAAAGGCATAGAAATCCTCATCAAAAGACATAAAATATATATAAACAACAGACAGCACATCTCTCACCCCATCTATAGGAGTACTCGGCCCCTACCTACACAGTCTGTCCTCACATCTCTCACCCCATCTCAAGTGGGACCCATGTCACAAACATCTTGACCATTGACATAGAAAGACCCATTGTTGAATTGCTAATGATGGAGAATGGATGGTGGTGATTTTTCCATATATCTTGGGGTTTTTTTTTTTTTTCACATGGGGTATCAAGATTGAGACCTGTTGTATGCACCAACGGTTTGGATTCCTGAATAGTGGATTCCACTAGTAGAAACTGAGAACCTGAGCACACTGTACAGATATGCGGCACAGGGTTGCACCTTTTTTTCTCTTTTGGGATAAATAAAAGGAGGAGCCTAGAGTTTGTGTCACACAGACACCCCAAGTTTGTGTGATGATAAGAGAAACTCCAGGAACTATACTCCTAAAAATTTAGTCCATACTACAAGACTAGGGACATCTCTCTCTCTCTCTCTCTCTCTCTCTCTCTCTCTTCTAAATTAAAGATCCCATGACTAGTTTTTCTATACATGTGACCCTTCTCAACTGTATTTAAGCTGTCACTGCTGGTCCAAACTTCTCTTCATTTCTAAGCAAAGAGACTTGATCTCTATTCCTCCTCTTCTTATATCCAAAGATGATGCCCCCCGAGCAGGAGATCGGTACTCCAAGCCGGATTCCTCCGGCCTTAAACCGGTCCGAGAACGTCACAGTCCACGCCGAACCAACAAGATGTGAATTTGTAGATCACACAAGCAATGCAAAGGTAACTTTCGAGGTTCACACGACGGAAAGGGGACCGACGGTCCCATGTCGACGGCATCCGGTGCCACGGAAAACATTGCAGCCAGTGACACTTAAGGTAGTATCATAAGGGGCCCAAGAAAAAAATCTGTCCTAGGTTTGATTGGTGCAATTTTGGACTACTTGTGTTAATAAGTTTATGGTTCATGTACAACATGTTCATATTAGGCACCTTCTTGTTATCTATGTTGTTGTGACATGAGATAGTACTAAAATGTGCTTTTTTCCGCAGTTCGAGGATGTGGCTTACAGTATAAAAGTGCCCACAACCGATGGGTGCTGCTTAGCACCACCCGAGCCCAACCCCGACCGGGTGGTGCTTAATGGGGTCACTGGGCTCGTGTACCCAGGTGAGCTCATGGCCATGCTGGGCCCATCAGGGAGTGGCAAGACCACTCTCCTGACCGCGCTCGCTGGCAGGCTCCCCGGCAAGATCTCCGGCAGCATCACCTACAACGGGCAGCCCTTCACCGGTTCGATCAAGCGTAAGACTGGCTTTGTCACCCAAGACGATGTGCTCTACCCCCACCTCACCGTCGTCGAGACGCTTACCTACGCCGGTATGTTGAGGTTACCTAATACGCTCACCAAGCAAGAGAAGATCAATCAGGCAGAAGCAGTGATGCAAGAACTTGGGCTAACTAGGTGCCGAAATAATATTATTGGAGGACCCTTGTTGAGGGGTGTATCTGGTGGGGAGCGCAAACGGGTCAGTATTGGGCATGAAATGTTGGTGAACCCGAGCCTGTTACTATTGGATGAGCCTACTTCTGGGCTTGACTCCACCACGGCCCAAAAGATAATCGCGACGCTGCAGGGGCTGGCCAGAGGTGGGAGGACAGTCATAGCTACCATACACCAGCCGTCGAGTCGACTCTACCGGATGTTCGACAAGGTGGTGGTGTTGTCGGAGGGGAGCCCGATATATAGTGGGAGTGCGAATTGGGTCACTGAGTATTTCAGGTCGATTGGATTTGCCACCGAAGAGAATGTTAATCCGGCGGACTTCCTACTAGATCTTGCGAATGGTATGAAGATTTAACTTCTATAATATCTCATACGACAATTTTTTCATATCTTTTTTTTTTCCCTAGATAGATGATATAAGGCTTCAATGATAATAAAGATTGACTTGACCATACTCGATCGATGCTATTCTA
Source organism: Litsea cubeba (assembly GCA_012931725.1). Classification (NCBI taxonomy): domain Eukaryota; kingdom Viridiplantae; phylum Streptophyta; class Magnoliopsida; order Laurales; family Lauraceae; genus Litsea; species Litsea cubeba. The sequence continues at coordinate 10,390,406 of CM022953.1, forward strand.
GTCAAGCTCTTTGATAAGGATGAAAACTTGGGCAAATCAAGTTTGTTTATCAGAGTTGTATTTTGGTATTTAATGTGTTAATATCTTTGGATGATTTCTCACATCTCATGAGTTGTATATATAAATCATGTTTATCTTCATAGCATGGTTGTATAAATCCAATGGTAAATATCACCTCACCATACACGTGGAGGTTGAGATGGAATCATTTGCTATGATGAGAAAGTTGGCTCCACATGTATAGATTTAGTTTGACCATATGATACCTATATACGTACTCCCCTATCTACTAAGTATACAATAGTAGCAATTGGCACTAAAAGATCCACATTTGTTAACCAAGAAAAAAAAACCTAATTGAGGTTTTTTTCAATCTGTTCAATTTCAGCCAAAAATTTTCTTCAAGCCCCCTTAATTTGGGGGTCCTGGTCAGTCAATACAAATCATGTTTTTTTTTTTTTTGGGGGTGGGGGGTGGGTTTTCAAACTAATCGAATTTATTAGGGGGGTGGGTTTTTTTTTTCAAACTAATCGAATTTATTAGAGGACTATAAATTTGGTGGTCCCAAGAACACTATAACCTAGCTTTCCTCTCAGAAAATCTTTTTTTTTTTTAAAGCCAATGAGACAAGATTTTGGTTCTTCATGTGAATGGACCTACCATGCGTGTGATGCCATTAACTTGAATTTTACTTCAGTTTCTTTTCCCGACAGATAGTGTATATACATTCATTCATTCGGTGTATCATCGATCTTTCTACAACCATTTTGAATTCTAATTCTAGTACTATCATCAACGAGAATGAATGATGGATGACTGATGCAGTATATTAGACATTAAATGATGGTGTAGACAATACCTTCATCATTATTATCTTAGCCTTATCTATTTGGTTCAGCTGTTAAATATAACTATCTTTTATAGTAATTAAACTCTTTTATATTATTTTTTGAGATGATTGATGGTGCATGGTGGGATATTCAGGCATTGCTCCGGACATCAAGCAAGGGGATCATCAACATGAGGGTCCTGGTCGACCGGAAAGCAACGATCAAAATTCAGTCAAGCAATCTTTGATATCATCATATAAGAAGAACATTTATCATCGCTTGAAGTCTGAAATTCTCCAAAACTGCATTGAAACAAATGCTGCTTCGAAGTCATCTTGCCGGAGTAAGTAGCAATAACCCTCCCACTTTTCTCCTTTTTTTCAATTACATGAGGAGATATATACATAAGAAATTAAGTTTAAACATGCATTGATTGATCCACATCTGAACTTTTTTTTTCAAGTGATGGTGGTCCAAAATTCTTGATGGTTCGATATGATCAGATAATTTTGCTTAATCTGTAAAGGCAAGTTGTGTTTAATGTTTACACGTTAAATATTCAAAATCTAGGCAATGGTAGAGATATTTTAGAATAAAAGAGTGAGAAATAGAATGCAAATGCTTAATTTCAAGTATATGAGTGCAATGCTTAGTTTACAAGTATGCATTGCTTTACTTTTCACCTTAAGGGTGATATGCATATAAAATAATGTGAACAAGCTTCTATGGTCCACTTTGGCCAAGATATGATTAATATATACCCCCAATGAAACACTCATTTTTCATTATGTTTATACTTTTTTACCCTTCCCTTTTTTATCTTGTCGGTAATGTGACTTGAATCCACAACGTCAAAGTTGCTGTAGTAGTACCTTCTACTATGCAACAGTCTCTTGTCATATTTTTCTATTGTTGACCTCTTTAAAAGTGAGAAATTCATATTTATTTTCACCTGATTATGTTGATCACTTTAGGATATTTCTCATCTATTCATAAGCCTTCCATTCCCCTTATTCTTTGTGATTATCATGCATCCAGCCCCAGGTAGGGCTCACAAGGTGGTTCTACTGTGTGTGTATGAGAGAGAGAGAGAGAGAGAGAGAGAGAGAGAGAGAGAGAGATGCTCCAGTGTTTAATGTCTGGTGCCTCTTGCATTTCTATTATTCTATGTATGCTTTGTGTTAAATCTATGCAGTACTCCAGTGCTTAATGTATAGTGCCTCTTTGCATTTCTATTATTCTATGTATACTTTGTGTTAAATCTATGCAGAAAAGCACTTCTATCTTCAAAATACTTTATTGACAGAACCACTAAATTGCTCATGTGGAGAAACACTAATAAGTGCTAGAAAGATCTCAATACTCATATGCATGCATTGAGGTGCACCAAAAAAAAAAAAAAGGGAGAAATGCTGATGTATATGGAATGTGCTCGCAGTTCAGGAACCCATTACAACAATCTTCTCCATCATCATGCCATGAGTCTTTCATTGTGGTACTTTGGATGCGGATCAGGAATAACTAGATGCTAAACAGGTTGAGTCGACCCAAACCAGGACCCAATTAAGTTATAGTGATATGAATTTGACCCTATTACTAGGTGGGTCCGTTACTGTGGACTCAAATGAAAGCCCACTTGTCAAATAAGCCCAGAACCAGGAGCAGTACCTGATTTTTTCGAGTTGGGTCCTTTGAGTAGTCAATTAAATGGGACCCACAGACACCCCAAGGAGCTAGGAGTGAACCTCTTGAATCCTGACTCCTGATGTCCAATTATGCACTTGAATAGAACCTACAGGAACTTGATCTAACAATTAATAGCTGTTGTGAATTGTGATAGGCAATGAGAAGCAATGGAGCACAACATGGTGGGAGCAGTTCATGGTGTTGTTGAAGAGGGGTTTAAAAGAGAGGAAGCATGAATCCTTTTCAGGGTTGAGGATTTTTCAGGTCATGTCAGTTGCAGTCCTTGCTGGGCTACTTTGGTGGCATTCAAGCATCTCCCACATCCAAGATCAGGTATGTTAGGAGTTCTCACTAGTAACAAAAATTACTACGTTTTCATTCATCCAACCATGGCTCATGCTGCACTTGGATGGATGTCCAATTTCTGGCATTTCAAGACAGCCAAACACAGGATATATAAGCCCAAGTGCTCCAATGGGTTTGCAGGTGTTATTTATTTAAGGGCCCCTATGCATACTTTGGATAGAATTACTACGCATCATAGCAAAAGGAGTTTTAGCTAAGTGTAATTAAAGAGCTAAAGAGTGACAAATTTAAGTGGAGAACTAGATGTGACCATTAATTTTTGGGGATTTAATTGACTGGGTGATGGATGAGTAAATATTTTCTATCAGAGGGAGATCATTTGATAGTCCATTGTTTATCTTCACATTTAACCTTCCACTTTTAGCCCCTTTAATAATAAGGTATTGGTTAGAAATACTTGGAATTCAATAGATGCTCATTAAGTAAACAGACCCGGTTTCCATCAGTATTGCCAAAAATACTTGCATTTTATTAAATAAAACCGAAGGCTCAAGTGTTTTAACTTTTGAATAAATGAAGAAAACTTAGAACTTAGATCTCTCTAATCTTGTGTTGACTGATTCTGCGCGCATCATGGTTGTGAACGCTCGTTGAGGATTTCTGTCTTATCAATGTCCCCATTTTCTGGCAATATGACAGTTCCATCACATACTCTGATTGTGACACCCATCTTGGCTGCATCATAAACAGCCCCAAAGAAGAATCTTAAAATTGTTCTCTCCATGGACTCCCTTGTAATTTAGCTGGCCAAGGAGCACCAGAGTATGCAGTATAAATATTTAGGAGATTTATTGGAACTCCTTGTTTTCATTGTTAATTACTCAGTGGTTCCTTTAATTTCATCCTCCAAATGAAAAAAACAACAACAATTAAGATGTTGCTTTAGCTAATTTTCTGTTTTTCCTTCTTTGCTATGTGTGTGTGCACGCGGACATGCATAAGCATATCATATTCATCACATTAATAGTGATTAACATGCTACAGGTTGGCCTCCTCTTCTTCTTCTCCATATTTTGGGGCTTCTTTCCATTGTTCAATGCCATATTCACCTTCCCCCAAGAGCGTTCCATGCTAGTGAAGGAGCGGTCCTCTGGGATGTATCGCCTATCCTCCTACTTCTTCGCACGAATGGCGGGCGACCTGCCAATGGAGCTTGTGCTCCCAACAACATTTGTGGTAGTCACATACTGGATGGGAGGTCTTCGGCCTTCACCGATCAATTTCATCAACACCCTCCTAGTCATCCTTTTCAATGTGCTGGTCTCTCAGGGACTGGGCCTCGCCCTTGGCGCTGTACTCATGGATGTTAAGCAGGCGACCACCCTCGCCTCTGTGATCATGCTCACCTTCTTGCTAGCTGGGGGATACTACATTGAACATATACCCCCTTTCATGACATGGCTCAAGTACATCTCATTGAGTTACTACTGCTACAAGCTTTTGTTGGGGGTCCAATACACTGAACATGACTACTATGATTGTGGGGAGGGTGCAGCATGCAGGGTTCTGGACTATCCAGCCATCAAGCATATGGGCCTTGAACATAAGGGGTATGCTGTTCTTATACTGACCCTGATGTTGGTGGGGTATAGGCTTGTGGCATATATGGCCTTGAGGAAGAGAAGTCCTCATTGACATTTAGAGAGAAATAAGATTAGGGGATGAAATAAGAGTATAACCCTAATCTTCTTCCATCAAGTTGTCACTTCATTACTCTGAGAAAACCGACCAAAATGTTCTTGGAAGTTAATTGAGGGATGACTTTGTAATACATTGTATGGTGAGCAAATTGCTGCATTTTCTATTGTTTACCTGAAAGGGTTACTAACATGCTTGTAGCTTTAGCAACAAATCAGTCAGGTGTCAATGGGCCATGGCCTGAATGCTCTTTAAGATTGTCAATGTCATTTAAGGTTGCTTAGAAGGGGAAAATTGTGTAGTATCATTTGTACTCTTCTGGGTATAGGGAAATGATTAAGAAAAAAAATTATGGTTACTTTCTGTCATTTTCTTCGAGGATTGGCAATGGTTTATTCCTTGATGAGCGATCAGATGTGAGCAACTTTTAAAACTTGACTCAACCAAAAGGGCTTGTTTGGAATCATTCCTGTAATTATCCTAATCTTGTGCTGCGATAAGGTTGTGTGCGGAGAACAAGTTGTGTCAAGATCATGTAGTGCGAGTTCTGTTTGGTAACAAGTTGTGTAGCTCAATTAAACAAATAGCAGGGAGAGGAAGAGGGAGGGATAAAGAGAGATTGGGTGTTGGGGGAGAAGGAGTGAGGAAGGAGAGAGAAGAAGAAAGAGAGAATGAAGATACAAGGGGAGAGAGAGAGAGAGAGAGCGAAAGTGAAAGAGAAGACAGGGGAAGACAGAGGAGAGAGATTGTGCTTAATATCCCTCAAGCTATAGTATATGTTCTGCCCATATAATCATCAATTGATAAATGATTGTCTCAAGAAGTAGGTCATGAACTTCCTGCGGTTAATCTCTAAAATCACAAGGGAGAGACAAAGGAGAAAAGAGATCACAGTTGGAGAAGGAAAGATGAAGAAAGAGATTGGGTAGGGAGAGAGAAAGATGAGAGGGAGACAAAGGAAAGAGCTAGTCCTTGATGTTAGGATGCAGGAAATGATTTTTTATTGTTTCAAAATTTATATTCCCATGAGACCTTATTTCATGGAATGCTCTGCAAGTAAAGGTTTCCAAGGTTGCTAAAATCCTTCCAAACAAAGCTGTCTAGCATATAATATGATCTTAGATCTGCTCACCTAGCTGATGAATAGTTTGAGGAGGTAACTGTAAGGGTCTTTACCAGAAACTCTGTGATAAAGGCAGACTGCAAGTCATGAAAAGTTCTGATAGACCCCTCCAGCAAAATTTGAAGCCAATGGAACGCCTTGGCTATGAAGGTGCTTATGTTTGTTAAGCTTGATTAGCCAATACATTCCAAAAGCTTATGTTATTAGGAAGCGGAAGGTCAATCTACTTAACACCCTCCTCGAACGGGATGCCAATTATCGAATTCGCAACCCACATGTGTCTACCCACTCGATACGTGTCTGCCGTTGCGACCTGAGGCAACAACACTTCCACAGGGTTCAAAGTCGAGACCTGACATGACTCTAATATCATGTTAAATTCGACTAGCCAAAAGCATAAGCTATTAGAAAGTGGAAGATTAATCCACTTAACAATGTTGACTATCATTTTCGAACAATATAACAGTTCTTATTGTGAAGTGCCATAAAAACTGCGCTAATGCTCTAGTATCATCGAACATGGGAAGATCAAGGCATTTAAATTTTGGTGGGAAGGGGCTATCTGTTACACCCCAAGCTTGATTAATCCTAATTAATTAAGTTTTAGTTAGATTTATTATGTTTAGTTACTAATTATGATGATTAGTGCTAATTAGTCCTTGAGAATTGAGTTGGTTGAGTTTTAAACCTTGAATAGATGAATTGAGACCGATTTAACTCGGCTTACTAGAGTCAAGGGCTTTTTCGTAATTACTTTATTTTCGTAAATTGCATCATTTGCACGTCATTTTGCCGCCAACGCATGTATCTCGGCGAACACGCTAATTAACTTTCGTATTTGACTTGACCTCGTTTGACCAACCATTGTTAGAATGGACCTTTATTTGACTTAATATGGAAATATCCATTTTGAATGGGTTTATTTGCAAAAAGGGGAACACTTATCCCGTTATATATATGACCTCCCCTTCATTTCTCTTTCTTTCCTCCTCTATCTACTCTACTCCTCTCCTCCTTCACTCTTCTTCATTTCTCCCTTCTACAATCACCAAGAGGCTTGATACTTGTGCTTTTGGAAACTAAGGATTGATTACCTTCATCTTCCTCATCTCCTTTTGCTATTATTGACAAAGAGTCATCAACATCATCTCCTATTTTCCCTTCAAAATTCGGAGTTATTATCAAGAGGTAGGTAACACACCCACTAAATTGTAATTTTGAGTACATTTGTGTCAAGGAAACTCCGAATCCCACATGCATTGCGTTCTCATTCATTTTTCATGGATTTACTCTTGATTAGTATAGACATTAAATTGGAATTACATCTCTATAATACTTCATTTCTCATGATGCTCTAATTTTAATGATTACTTCTTTTTAAAGAATATATGATTTTTATGATTTTCATTTGATAAATGGATTAGAAAAGTTATATGTTGTGGAAGTGAGTAGGAGACTCCATTTATGTATTTGTATTAGGAGGAAGTGAAGAAGAAGGATGGAAGGGAATAACACATGAGAATCTCGAACAAGGGAATTCTGGACCGTTCGCTTGAGCGAACCTGGGACCTGGACCCAAGCTCGAGCGACCAAAGGTGGTCGCTCGAGCAAAGAGCTCTCTGGATGGGATCCACATGGGTTCGCTCGAGCGAACCTGAAGCACTTTATTAGGCTTCTCTTAGTCCATTTTATGAGTAAAATTATCACTCTTAGCCCTTGCTAAACCATCATAGTCATCCCTAAATGGATGATTAGGGTGCACACCCCTTTTTCCATAAGAATTTAAGTTTCCTTAAACTTTATATCCTTTGAGTGGAACCCTTAACCTTATTAATTAGCCCAATGGAGATCACTAATCTATTATTACGCCATAAAGATTAATTTAGAGTATCAATATAATTTCATCATTATTGACACCAAGTAGATAGCACTATAAGAAATGTTGGGATAGACTATGCAACACTTACCGACGCCACATAAACGTCAGTAACTTCTACTTTTACCGACGCTATCACCAAAAGATAGCGTCGGTAAATTTGTAGCACTGGTTGAAATATGTGTTGTACAACTTTCCGACGCTAATGGTGTCGGTAAGTTTTGATATTTAATTCCCCGACGCACACGGCGTCGGGAAGTTCTAGGCGCTAGATCTTTTGTGCTGCAATTTCGGTTCGCGCGTTTGACCAAAAAACTTACTGACGCAGTGAGCGTCGATAAGTTTGTGAAAGAAAGTTACCGGCGTCGGCAAGTTAATTAAAGAAATTTACCGACGCCATATGGCGTCGGCACGTTAATTAAAGAAATTTACCGACGCCATATGGCGTTGGCAAGTTACTTATATACCCTCAACCTTCCCCATCTCCCCTCTCCTCGCCAATCTCTACAACTCTGCCTCCCCCTCTTCTCTCTGCATCTTTTCTCTTTTCCTCCCATCTCTCTAACTTTCTCACAGCTAACCAATTTTATCCTAGCCTTCTTCCCCTCTTTATAAGGTATGAAATATTTATATTATCAGTTTTATTTTTTTGTTTTTCTTCAAATATTTTTCTATTTTTTTTTGTTTAAATGTTTGTCAGCATCCACTCACTATCGGCGACCACCACTATTGCCGGTGTCCACTGCTGCTGCCATTCCTCACTCATACCGCTCTTGTTACATCTTATAATCAGTATTGATTTTCTCAATTAATCTTGTATTGGATAGTAGTAGGGTATGTGAATAATAAAATGGTTAGTAAATGTTTAATGACATTTGAATATTGTATTGCACATTGAAAATGAAGATTTCTATTTGTACCAATTTTATTTGATTAAACAATCACATTGCTTATAATATTGGTTTCATTACCTTCTTTTCTTATTGATATTCAATTGCTATACAATTATTTGATATTAATGAAGAATTTGAATTGAACAAGCATTTAATGATTTGGAAATGTTATTCAACTTGATTTGTGTATAAATTCGATTTGTTATGGATATAATTGAGTCAGCACTACTTAGCTTCGACCGAATGATACCCGTCGGGGTTGAGTCTTGGTATAAAAATTTAAACGTCGCTGCACAGTAGACAGTGTGGAGCTCCGGAACTCCAGAACCTGGGTAGCTAGGGAGACATTTGGCCGGGCCCCTAGTGATATCCCATCTAGATTTGATCTCACCAAAAGGATGAGCTATATATAGTTGCCAATTTGTATTTGTACTTGTATTATTAAAAGAATTCAAAATATTATTTTACTCATGGAAATAAATTGTTTAGTTATTTCTTTTATTCATTTCATATATTATTCTCAATTATGATTTTCTTCAAAAACCTCATGTATATCTTGTTTATTGTTTATGCTTGCTAATCATTGTATTAAGATATTACTCTTGGTGTCACAGGCACAGTTGCAACTCTCGGTCCTACAGAGGCTCAGGAGGGAGAGAAGGTTACCCAAGAGGTACCTTCAGGACTAGAGGAGTGGCCCGGTGTGGGGCTCATGTAGAGACTCCTCGTCACGGAGAGCGTCAAGATCTTTTGAGAGCTTACAGTTAGAGTGTAACTGACTTGTTTTTGTGTGGGTCACACTAGCCTTTATTTCATTTTGTTATACTTTTGATATTAATGTATAGGATGTTTTTATAGAATCTCTTTTGTATAAACAATGTATTTAAATGTATAATTCTTTGGGATCAACTTGAACATTGTAAATGGATTGTACAGTGATATGATATTCCATTTTATTCAGCTTCCGCTATTTAACTGTTGATTAATGATTTTAGTGAGTTCTGACTCACGAGTGGATTGGTTCTTCTCCTTCGTGTGCATGTATTTAATTCGCGATAGGTACAATCACACGGGAGTACGTGTGTTTCACCGCGGGAATTACCCTAGGCCAGGATGATTCAGGACCGGGATGTGACACTATCCTCCATCTACACTATAGTTTAAAGTTAAAAGCAGATGTAACCTAACCTATTGCTTGAGCCATCTTTCTTCCATTCGCATAGGCTGATGCTAGATTGTATGTGTTAAGTTCCTCATTGTTGCTAAAGATCCATATATCGTTTCTAATTGCCTGCTCCTTTTTAAGTTCAACGCTTGATCTCACATGCAGTATTGAAGTACATCAACAATAATGAGAATGGCGAATGAATCAATAATTTTGTTAACTCTTACAAGCATTTTAAAAAAATAAATTTTGAATAACAATCTTTTGGTAATAAGAAGCTAATAACACAACTGTTATATAATATGAAAAAATATTTTAAATTCTTTTTCTTTTTTTATGTTTAATATAAAAAAAAGCGTTCTTACAAACATCTAATATATGTAGTAATGGACAACTAAAACTTTATTCTTATATTAGTTTATGTTACCCTTTTCATGATCTTATGTTGGCTTCATTACCAAACCGATGACAGCTAACCACTATATTTAATCATGTAAAACTTACCTTTTGCTCGATTTAATCAACTCACAGTGTGTATCCCCCATATGCATATGAACTAACTCATATTTGATTTCAGCCATAATGATATATAATGTCAGACTGATCATATAACGAAAATATAACAACATATTTCATAAATGTCAATCCAATGCTATATATCACTTTGAGTAGGTTGATATTTAGGCTAGTGCCCATACATACGGAGTCATGTGCTATGAGTAGATTGAATCAAACAAAGCTGAATCACATACAAGTTTAATCAGGTGTTAGCTGCGGTCAATACATTATAGATTACAGTATAGGGCGGCTTCTCAATTCACATTTTGACTTCTTTTTTTTTTTATCAGTAACAAAAACATTCATTCATTAAAAAATGAGATTACAATGAGGGAAGAAAAGGTACAAGAGTATTGTATCCTCTCCCAACAAATACAAATAAAAGACACCACCCAAAAGTAACATAATCATACCCTCCCAAGGAGAAGACCGCTCGAGCCCCTGCTTATCTAAAGCATCAGCCATAGAGTTAGCCGATCTAGCGACATGATGAAAGATAACATTAAAATATATAGATAAAGACCGGATTTCATTGAATAGGAATTAAAATTTCTAAGGGTTGAACTTCTTTTTAGATGTCCAAGCAATCGCATTGGAAGAGTCACTTTTGATTTTATTTAGAATTTATATCATCCTTAAGAAATAAGTGAGAAAAATAAATATCTTGGCAACAAGTTATAATTTGTACTAAAAAGTCTAATAATGTTGACTCTATAAAGGCTAGTGGCCACACCCATCTCCCATCAAGTCTTGATCAACCCAAGGCAATAATGACCTCCAGTAACAAAAAACTAATTTTCAACCATTCGATCATATTGAATATACACCACTGATATAGTGGGTCCCACTATGCAAGGGCTCTTTCAGAAATAAAAGGTTCAGAAGATTAAGACAAGATACTAATTTCTAAGGTGTGGTGTGATGTGGTTTGTGATGGAGACCAAGATTAAAGTTGACACATTATTGTCTGTCTATGATACCTCCACGTGCCTGGCACGTGTTACAAAGCATGTTCCATATTTCTTTCCACCATTGCATAGGGATGTTACTTGCAAATAGAGAAAAAAGTAACCTAGGGTTTAGTTTTAACGAGTGCAATGTATTTTGTGAGGCTCACGTAGATGCATACGAAGAGGCCTATCTTAGCCAAAAATGACTTTAATCAAATAAAATCATCTATTTTGGGGGCTCAAAAGTTTATAATTATAGCTTTTATTTAGGTTTTAAGATCCATTAAGTGTCAAGATGAGTGAAGACACTCACCCAATCTTTCTTCATCATTGGATTGAAATCATAACAAAGTGATGCCCCTAACACTATTAAAATTTAGGGCTATGAATCGAGAGCTTATGATGATGTTACGGAGTCTAGACTTTACACATAGGTAGGTCTCATTTAGATCTTTTCATCTAATGATCTTCCATGATCATCATGCATCTCAGTGGATTCCACTAAGAGGGGCAATCTTTTCTTTAAAAAGCCGGGGCATTTTCTAGCATTGCCATATCTATATCTATATATATATATATATATATAAGGATTTATTGAAAAAATCTCTATAGACTTTGTGGAGAACAAAAATGTCCTCAAACTTCAATATCGACCAGAGGCTCTACACGAGGATATCTCCGCTTGTGTATACATATGAAGTAGAAGAAATGAGGGTGATATCCTCCACTCATACAAGTGAGCCGTGATATCGTCGCTCAACAAAACAAAACAAAAAAAAAAAAAAGAAGAAGAAATGAGTGGAGATATTTTTGTTTAGGGCATTTTTTGTCAGTATGAAGCTTGAGGACTTTCTTGGTCTTCACCAAGTCTAAGAAGATTTTTCCAGTAAAATACTATATATATATATATATGTGTCTCTTTTTTTATAGTTTCATGATACGTAAGTGGAATAGGTTTTCTCTTTTCTTTACTTGTATTTATTATATATCCCGTCCCTCACGTCATAGGCTTTGAGAACAAGTTAAAAACATCTAAAGCATAAAAAGTTGCAAAGCAAATGTCAAAAGTCGAGGAGAAAAACGGGGAGGGGGGGGGATCATGGACATCAAACTTGAAATATGAAATGTGTTGATAGCAAAGGTGCCCACATAAAAAATGAAACCTTGAAGCGTTTGGCCAAACACACCATACCAAGTGCCCCATTTCTTTCTGTTTAAGCTTGTCATTTTCAAATTTTGGTTCTTGTCAACCATGTGTTGTCAACCATGTGTAGCATCTTCCTATGGAGATTTTTTTTTACTATTAGAAAAGGCACCTTTGGCCATGACATTCTCTCTCTCTCTCTCTCTCAAATAATAATAATAAATAGTAGAGGATAATCTTTATATTGTAATATATGGCCTTTTTGACCTTCTCTCCACCACACGCGTGGCATACTAGGCAAGAATTGTAGGCCTAATTGTGAATGGATGCCAGTTGAAAGATTTAAAGACACATTATATTAGATGTCCTAATTCTCTTCCACAAGTCAAACTACAAGATCTTATTGTAATAATGGCCTTTGGTAGAATTTTGGGGCCACCATGACTTAGATTCGATTCAACGAGGTTCAGACCCAAGGGATACAATTTAAGGCTGTAAATGCATTGTGCCCATAGCGAATCTTCATGCATTTAGATTTGGATTCAAATATTCATTTGATAGACGCGCATTTGCAAGCCAACATGACATGAAAATGAAAGAAAGAAATGGACTCTTATCTAGAGTGACAATAAGATACGGATATGGATACTGACACAAAAAATAAAAATTGAATATACAACTCAACGCTTCAAAAACTATCTTAGATATAAGACTCGTGCAGCTTACGTCGCAGCTTTCCTAATTTTATCTTTAGAATGTTTCAGAATTAATGAAATGATCACTATTCACATTTTTTCTAATATTTTTACATTAAAGTAAGAAAACTAAAAGAATTATATGAAATAATGGGTTTGGTAATAGGATATGCTAAACCTGAGGGACCCACTAAATTTGTCAATCTCTCAAAGAAAGTGGAGGGGCCCATAGAAGCCTTAACACCAATCTTGTATATTAATCCATCCAACCATAGGTGGCCTATTTATAATTGATCAAGCAATCCCAGACCCACCAAGAATGCGATTGAAACAGAGTATTTAAATACCCAAAGAGAGCACCATATGGGTCAAGTTAGGGTTGGACTGGGTTGGCAATATGTTAGGTTCTGCTTAGGTTTAACTTCTTGACCCCTCAGGTCATACCGGTCCAACCCAAACCCGACTTGTTTTTCTGGGTTTGGTCATTCTTTAACTTAAAAACTGGCCTCAAATCCAGACCTTCTGAGCTGGGTACCTACTGTTCAGGTCAAGAGTTGCCACTGTAGGAAACAAAGTGCAGGTGGGGTTTACTGTCACAATTTTTTTAAGAGAATAAGTTGTTGCACAATTTAATTTTGATGTCATGGTTTTCTGTTCATCCAAAAAATCTACAGTAGTTCTCCCACCATTATAACAATCAACCAGAGAATGCACAAAACCCAGCAGCAGAAGGCCCTGAGTTTGCGCTCAAATAATATCAAGTTCCAAAAAGTCGCCCAACATGCTCAAAAGGGGCTTACTTTGTGAGCCAACTTCAGCATGAACTCAGGAACAAGGCGTCGCCTTGGAGTTGCATTTTCATCATTGGGAAGTGCACCTGCGTCACCGGCATGAATAAATGCAATGATATCTTCTAGCAGATCATCCCTTCCACCCCTTAGAGGGTCCTGCATTCCATGGGATATGTAAAACAAGTGTAAAAACTAATTCTAGCAGCAAGAAATATTACAATTAAACCATCATGATGCTTGCCAGAAAAGACTCTAATTACATCATGTGTCCTAGGAACAAGAAGTAGAATCGCATTTGGCGAGTGTGCTATTCAATAGCAACTCAAACGAGTGTTTTTCCTCGTTCATAGTCTTTTATTTATGGAACCCTACACAATCTGCATTTTTAATCTTATAAAGCTCCAGTGCTCAATCTCGCACATCTTCAGGAAGAGGAACAGAGTAGCAGATGGACTCTCCAAAGTTTCAGCTCCCATCCTATTCTGGATGGTTTTCACCTTCATCAGATATTGCCAAGAGCTACCTGCTGACAAATGATGTAGCTGTTCAGAGGCATCTCCACTCTTCCAGGCGTTCTAAATTTCAAATCTTTTGGACTGCCTGTACTTCATGTATATCTCTAGTGGCAATTATAACAGTAGTAGATTGACTTTAGATAGATAGACCCCAGATTGGATGAGGCTTTAAAACCATAGGATCAATCTCAACTCCTCACACTCGCCTCCCTCCTCCCTCTCAAAGCATACCTCAATTTTCCCCTCTTGAATTTTCTCTCGCCCAAATTTGAAACTCATCCAAGTTAACCTAATGGCTAGGATTTTTTGCAGAGGTATATCACCCTTTGATTGTCATGATACCAAGTGGGCTCCACAGGCCAGATTGTTCCATACTCCGGGACCGCCTGGCCATCCCTAGAAATGACTCGTATAATATTATCATCCAATTACCGTTCAAAAAAAATATTATCATCCAATGAAGCAGTCAAATTCCACATTAATGTGGATGGCATTCAAAAGTTGAAATGCACCAACCAAAATAAAGTAAACTAGCTCCTATACACCAATTCTGTCCAGATTAGCTAATTTCCAGTTTGTGAAGTCATATGGACATTGAATTTAATGATTGAAGACTGATCATCTATCCTTTTATCTTGAATCTAGGCATTCATTTGCCACTAGCACCTCATACAAAATCCGCCTTCCATTCATGAAAGCTCCTTGGGGATAGCGAGATAATGGATGGACGACCTCTTTAAGCGTCAATGCCAGAACTTCTGATAACATGACCTTATAAGCACTACCGATCAAGCTGATTAATTTGAAATATCTTTTTCTAAACGATTCCTCTTTTGCAATGAAGGCAATATGATGCAGTCAGACACAAGACCTATGGATCGATGGGGCCTCATTGGGTCCAGCCAGCAAGCCCAATAGTATTGGTCAACCTACCATAGGAGTTTATATTAATTCGGGGTCTTAATTAGGAATTTTGAGAAAAGTCTTCAGTAAGGAGTTTTATTTTATTTGGGTTGTTAAGCAAGTTTCTAATTATAAAAGACGATTTAGGAAAGAAATTAGGAAGTGTAGATGGAATTTAAATTCCAACCCAGGAAGAAACATCCCATCCCAAACCAATAAAATATTACCCCTTTGGGCATGATTATCTTTCATCATTTAATAAAGAATCATTCAGTTTCTCTTTGATTGTAAGCACCTCTCTTCGACTTGGATATGATTATCTTTCATCATTTAATAAAGAGTTATTTAGTTTCTCTTTGATTGTGAGCGCCTCTCTTCGACTTGTGTGCACGTGTGTAGAATCCCTTGGGGGTTTGGGTAGGCCCTATTTGGAGCTTGGTCAATCTCGCTTGGAATCCCTTGAGGATTTGGCCAACTCCCTTGTGGAGTTGCTCTATTTCAATTCGCGGATCAGGGGCTGCATGGCTTTGCCACCACCTGGACATTTCAAACTAAATTTTGGTGGCAATGAATAGGCAACCCTGGTCATGTGGGTGTCGGGGGAATAATTTGGGATTCATCAATGACCATCCTGTTCATTTTTTCAGGTCTAGTGGGAATCGAAACAGGTAATGGAGCCAAGGTTGTGGTAATACTAATTGGCCTAAAAAATATTTTTGAAATGGGGATAGATACCTTGGTTGGTTGGAGACTCGAGTCTCTTGAGCCAAACATGCAACAAATGTTCTATGGAGATCGGCGCATGTGGTAGAAGTACTAGAAGATTTAAAGAGACTCATTATGTTATCCTTCCACCAAGTACATAGAGGAGTGAATGATGAGGCACACACCCACACAAAGCAAGGGGTTGCCCAGGAGGCTTAGTTCTAGCTGGGATGACAACCTTAAGTAGGATTCCTTAAATTTGTTCTCATGGGTTAGCTTTGGTGGCAATTAGTTGAGCGTGTGGCTGTTGCGCAAAAAAGGGCATGCTTTATTATGGTTTAGTTTTGGGGCCTTGATCATGTTGGATGTATTTCATCTCACTATCTATGCTCAAGTTTGGTTTCTTTTGTGCCATCTTTGAGTTGTTTGACTCTTTGTACACAGTTCATATACAGCAACAGAATTTTAACCTTCATATACAGCAACAGAATTTTAACCATTCAAGGGGAAAAAGCCCATGGTTTGGCAATTTATTTCAGACCATTGATGTGATGGACCAAACCCATCGATGATGTATGAGTTTTAGAGATTGGTATATCAGTCTTCCATTTTCTGGCCTCATTCTGGATTGTACTGTTCTATATTCATTTTTCTATTTCCTTGAGTATGCGCTGTTTTCTTTTCTTAATTGCTTATTTGTCACCCACTAATTCAAGAGTTTGGTGCTTCCTAGAGAGTTCGGGAAAACATTAACAGTATCCATCCCATCGATGAACTGAATCCCCGAGACATGGTAAACACATGTAAAGAATTTTGAGGTAGGAAAATATTTGTTTGTTGCAACAAAAAAGGATAGCATTCAATCAGAAGTATCAGATTTAAAAATAGGTTCCATGACAAGCTTTCTTTTTGTGTGTTCAAGAGTCAAGACTTAGAAATCAAGTAAATTAAGAAAATCTTAGAATTTAGAAGAAAATTGATCTACACCACTGATTGCACTTATTATGAAGCCATAATTATAACGGTTTATGAGTTTATCTTATTTAACCAAAGGTCTGATGAGCAAATTAAGTGAACATCTGACACCCATATTCTTCAAAATAGGAACATATCCCTATTCATATCTTATCTGATACTTCATGTTCGTATGCAAAATCTATGTACCCACTGTTGTCTGGGCATCATTGATGAAAATAACAAAAGAACAGAAAAATGCATATAACGTGGTACTTCACCTGAAGAAACAAATCAGTGTGAGTTTTCCCTTCATACAAAATTAGCTCAACTTGAACTCCAACTTTTCGAAGGGCGTCAGCAAAAGCCTTACTGAATCAATATGTGATGACAGCATGTTAGTCTTGTAAAATAAGCCAGAGATAGCCCACACAAAATACAGGGGATGTCATAAACCCATTCAGAAATAATAACAGCATGATTCAAGAATAATTAATTAATGAGGCCAGCAATTAGCTCATATCCTAATTCCTAACAGTTTCCCTTAGGAAATAACCACACCTGGCGTCTGATGGTATGGATTGATCTGCAGTTCCATGGAGAAGGACAATAAGAGGCAAGAGAGAAACTGCATGTCTGAAACGTGGGTCCTGCACCATTACTTCAGGAGAAAAACGCTCCAAAGATTGCTCTCCTTCCATTATGCTGTAATGAGAATTTAAAACCATCATTTAAGGTAAAATTCCATGATGGAATTGCTGGATCCTTCGTCTCAGCAAAAATACCATTTGCACACTCCTAATTTTGTTACAAGACAGGTCCACATTCACCAATGTGGACCATTGATCTGATAAAGCTAACCATGGATGAGATGCCCAAAAAGCCCTCCCAGAATGGAAGACCCTAACCTTTCAATCCTTGTAGGACGTGTACCAAATAGATAGGTAGGAAAAGAAAATAACAGTCTACAAAAGGGCAACCAATAAATGATTAGGATCTACCAATCTGGGATATTTTAGTAACATCACATGTTGGGCAGTTCAATCAATGTTCCGGTCGCACAAGCTGTGGGTCCAATGTATGAAATGGGATTCTCATGCGGTACATTTGCTGAGATGCAGAACCTGTAATTCCTCAATTCTAAAACATCACATAACAGAACCGCAAACAGGAATTAGAAAAGGGAATCACATTATCATAAATACAAATAAGCAACCACTCAATGGTTGATTAAATACCTGAGAAAGATGGAACGATACAGGCCTCGCCGATGAAAATGATCGACTAAATTCAATATGTTGTACCTGTTAAAAGGGCAATCATAAATATGTTCAAAGATCTCTCTCTCCTCTCTCTCTCTCTCTCTCTCTCTCTCTCTCTCTCTCTCTCTCTCTCTCTCTGGGCAATCATAAATATGTTCAAAGATCTCTCTCTCTCTCTCTCTCTCTCTCTCTCTCTCTCTCTCTCTCTCTCTCTCTCTCTCTCTCTCTCTCTCTCTCTCTCTCTCTCTCTCACACACACACACACACACACACACACAGAAACGAAGTATAACCTTCCTTCTAGAACAGATTATTTGTAATTGCATGAAGAGATTTGAGAAGCATAGCAGTCACAAGGCTTATAACGTCACGAGTCATCATAGATGCCTTACCTCTTAAGGCCAGTTTCTTTACCAGAATTCTTAGAATTCATATCCGGAGAATTTGGAATTCTCCAAATGGTGTCCCCCGCATGGAATTCCAAATCCTCATCCTATCTAGCATTTGAAATGCTAGAATTCAGAGAATTCCAAAGGCTATTTGTGACTTTTCAGGTGGGTTGGAACGGTTAGAATTCAGAATTCTAGCAAATCCCAATGGGAAAACCATCATGTCAATATTGGAAATCCCCCAACTTGAGAAATTCCTTTCAAGGATTCTCCTAAAGAAACAGGGCCTTAGTAAGTATCAACCAAAGAAAACCCACAACTGGGATTGAATTGTCTCGTTTAAGTGACCACTCACATCTACTTTATATAGATTATAGTTACATAAACTAGGGATGCAAACAGGTTGGATATGGGGCGGAACCCCGGTGGATCTGGACCCAGATTTGTTTTTATAGATCTCATCTTGCATAATCTTAAGTTCTTAACCTATTTAAATGGGTTGGGTTGGGATCAATCCGCATTTAGGATCAATCCGCATATCTAAACCCATTTAAACAATTTGGTTCTTACTTCTTACAATAGTCTATTTTACATGGAATGAGCCAAGCTGATGTTGGGACTGTTTTGGCATGCCACTTAAATATATCCTTACTATTTCAAAAGGATTGGTTTTGGGCCAAGAATAAGATTCAATGCAGGTTGGGTCGGGCCAACCCACACCGGTTCAACTTAAAGTTACTTGACCCATTTTTAAAAGGGGTACCCCTTTTGTCAACTCTACCCATTTTAACACAACCGGGCCTGTTTGCCACCCCTAATCTGGATCAGATTTCAAATTAAAAAGATGGATCTGGATTCGAAATAAGATGTAATTGGATAAGAAATCTTCAAAATAGTTTTTTAAAATATACAAGTGGAGCTCATAAATGGTTAATATTATTATTTTTTGAATGGTAACTATCATTAAATCAGAAAATAAATCAGTACAAAAGGATTATACTGATCTGGACAAAGGAAAAAACAATCAAAAGTTTGAAACCCCAAACATAACAAACTACTTAGCTACAAGGGAACCAAAAGACTAAGGATACTAGGACTGCCCTGATCCCTGTTTACAAGAAAGCTAGCTCATAAATGGTTAATATTAAAGCTAAGTGAACTCAAATATGAATATAACTCATGTTATGTAGGCCCTTAAAACTTATATATATATATATATTTCTAAGATGTGAATGTAATCGTCCTTGATCCGGATCCTCAGGTTGGAATATACAGGGATCCAGTTCCATATCCAAATGTTCCAAATCCTAAATGCTTGAATATGGATCCAGATCTAGATTTCTCCCAAATCCAAAAATGGGTTCCACACATAGTTAAGAATTTTGTTTCTAAGGATTTTGTTTCAGACACCATTTCGGTTTGGCCAGAAACTGAAATATTTTAACCAATTTGGAATTTCAGTGAAAGATGTTAGAAAACATATAAAACTATATATGTAAAAACATAATATAAATTTTAAATTTTAAAATAATATATATCATTTTATTGAGGATTTTACCCGAAAAATCCCCTTAGACTTTGTGAAGAGAAGAAAGGCCCTCAAATTTCAATATAGACTATAAAGGCCCTCCTACCACCTTTTTTTTTTCGAAGATCTCACTGCTTGTTTCTTCTTCTTCCTATTCAGGTTGCTTGTTTTGAGAGAGAGGGGTGTTTGAGCTTTTGAGGTGAACTTTTTTCTTTTTTTTTTTTTTGAATGGTGATGCAATTTTATTAAAAGCTAAACAGCATATGAGACATATACTGAAAAACAAGAAAGGAAACCAAACAAAAAGAAAAGGATACAACAAACCTAAAATTCAAACCTCACACGGCTACAGAATTAACAGTCTCAATGACAAGATTATCAAACCCAAAATTCAAACCTCAAACGGCTACAATATAAACAGTCTCAATGACAAGATTATCTCTCCCAACACCCCTTTTGGCGAGATCATCCGCCACCTCATTCGTTGACTGCTTGACTGGAGCAAAGGAGACATTTAGCCTGGAGGCCAAAACCTCCACCTCATCACAAATGTCCTAAGAACCCAAAGCCCACCCAATCACACAAAAGGAATCACCCTCTGCAATAAGACTGAAGTTCTTAAAACCTTTCCTGTCATCTTCTCGAACACCAATTCGAAGGGCAAGTGGCTCGGCTTCATTCACTGTTTTAAATTCAGAAGGCCCCGAGAATGATAGACGATGAACTCCTTCACTATATCTCTAAAGACATCTCCAATACCCGATTGCCCAGAATTACCCAACGCACGCCCATCAAAATTATGCTTGAGTGTACCTATTTGAAGTGGCATCCAAGGGGGCAAGATCTACGGGCGGTAAGGGGATGAAAATGCCACTTCTCTCCAACTTCTCATAAGAGAATCAATGGGGTAGCCATGTACTTTTTGAAATTGAAGACGACCCATTTGTAGGAAAATGAGAGAGAAGAAGAGAAGCCGTGAAGTTGGTGGTGTTGGGTCTTTAGGGGAACAGTTGCTTCTCTTTTAAGTGATGTTGGACGGGTCTTGTGCTTTTCGAGTTGGGGCGTCTTTGGGATGTGACTATAGTTTCTTCTTTTGGATATTTTGAAGAGAAATGTGCAAGTAGGGCAGTTGGCAGGATTTGATTTGGATCTTGGAACTTTGGTTTCTTGTTTTTGCCCTTGATTTCAGGTGGGCTTTTTGGTTTTTATAGGATCTTCAAATGGGTGTTGGCTCTTTTGGTCAGACATGATTGGATTTGGAGGTCTAGTTTCATGTTTTTTGTATTGACTTGAACGTGGGAAGATGGGATCTGTTTGGTTGGTCTTGCACTAAGGAGGAGAAGGAGGAAGAAGAAAAAGAAGAAACGAGCGACGATATCATCATAAATGATATCATTGCTCAGACAAAAAAATTAAAGAGGGGGGGGGGGGGGGGGGGGGGGGGGGGCTTTTTCACCTATATTGGAATTTAAGGGCCTTTTCGGAATTCACAAAGTCTACAGGAATTTTTTTGGTAAAATCCTCTATTTTATTTTAGTTTAGGATGAAGTCACGAAATGGACCCCAATTGATCGAAATGAACCAAAAAAGTGGACACAATTTTTTAGGGCTGTTTTCGTTTCGGTTTTGTGGGCAAAACAAAAAAATCTAAAGAATCTTGTCCGAAACGAAACGAAATTCACAACTACGGTTCCACACCCTCTTTTTCTGGAACCAAAGACTTTGGTTACCCACATAAATTGATACCTATTTGCCTCCTAACATAAACAAAATAAATTACATAACAATCTTATCTCTAATGACGTCTATACCATCTCGTAAAATAAGGATAGAGCTAATCTAGGTATAATAACAAATATGGGTGGGACACCATACATCTACATTAGACATAAATATAATCCATCAGCTCTAACAGTCCCCCACATCCTCTTTCAATTTCACGATACAAGAAGCTATGCATGGAGAGATTGTCAAAGTATATATAATGAGATCCAGCAGAAGTAAGTGACTTTATAATAAAATCAGCGCTAATTGACAAAGTAGAGCAAAGTGCAATAGTGATTTTCCAAAGATGATACTGCACGATGATAATCAATGTAGATATTTTTAGTCTGTTCACGGAATACTTCATTATAGGTAATAATGTGGGATCGCAATGGAGGAGGGATGGGAGCATCAATAATAATAACAAGAGGATTTTACAGAAAAAGTCCCGGAATTTGGTCAGTCCTCGCGAAGGGTCCTTGCAGATTGTGTAGCACAAATGTGGTCCGTCAGGACCTTTTCCATTTTTTTTAATGCTGTGGGGAGTAGCGCTAGCGTCACTCATGTCTGATAGGAGCAACACTAGCATCGCTCGATGCAATTTTCTTAAAACACAAAATTCTCTTTGTTTCTTCTTCCTCTTATTTTTTTTATCTTATCCCACCTATTTCTCTATCTCCTCCACTCCATTTTCTCCCAATCATCTTGGGAAAACAATATGACAGGCTTTATAAAAAGATTACTACAGACTGACATACTATTTCTTTCTTTCTTCTTTTTATATTCTCAAGATTTGTGTTTAAAAATGAAAGAGACGGGAAAGAAAAAAAATGGCAGACATAACATGGAAGAATGGTTCCAATAACAATCTTATGCTTGTACATTATCATGTAGAGCTTACCCTAAACCCAGTATTTGCAGGTTTGGAAAACTTGTTTTCGCAGCTTTTCCACCCATGTTTTTTTTTTTTTCTATTTTTTATAACAAGCTTTTCCATCCATATGAAGAGTGGAAAATGGAAAACTTGTTTTCACTTGTATTCGCAGCTTTTCCACCCATATGAACAGTGGAAAACTTGTATTCGCAGCTTTTCCACCCATATGAACAGTGGAAAACCTGTATTTGTTATCTGGGCACGCTATCGTCGCTCAGAAGAAAGTACAAATTATAAAAAAAATGGCAGGAAGACCGAGTTTGTACAGCACAATCTGCGGGGGCCTTTTGCGAGGAATGGCCAAATTCCGGGATTTTTCCTGTAAAATCCTCTAATAATAATAATAATAATAAAATAAGCTAAGGCAATATGGTATCATAAGGGAGATGGGTAGGAGAATCATGGAAAAAAATCTATTACTATTCCTTTGAATTGGTTCAGCAACGCACATATAGGGTTTTTGATGCAGTTTATCTATGAGTCAGCAGTTAACGTTCAGCTGCATGTGATAGGAGGGCCTAGAAGTCATCACCTACGGAACCAGGAAGTTATCACCACGACGGTGGTCTGCAGTAATCACCAAAATAAAAACTCATGGATAGAAACAACTGAAATTAAACAATTGACGTGTGCAGCCGTGCACTACATATGTCCGAAGAATTTTTCACTTTATTCTCAATAAAGAAAAACCCTAACTAAGACAATTCCAACCAATTCTAACTTTACAATTACACCAAATCAACTTCTAAATGCATCCCAATATACTGATGAGCATCATGATTATTTTGGTTGCCAAACATTGTTGAAGGATCAAAAGAAAAAGATTCACTTTGTTCAGACAATGGAAAGAAGAAAAGAAAAAAGAGATTCACTAGGTTCACAATATTGTATCAAAAAAAAAAAAAATTTACCCGCCAGATATACCAAAATAAGCTTTTATCTGAGAAACACTCCATGAGGTATTCTCTCCTTCTCCACCTTCTTTAATTGCTTGATTTAAGAGAGCACAGGCAGCAATATGTGCACCTGCAGACTGTCCAACCAAATAGATCCTACATGGAAAACCATGAAGATAAGCACCTAAATTGTGAAACCACATGTCAGCTGACCAACCATAGATAGTTGTGTGATTTGATTTCTGTGTTATCTGTATGTGTGTGCGTGCGTGCGCGCACACATATTATTCTGGACATTTTATTCAAAAGATGTGTAGTTATACACATTTTTGAAGAATAACTTGGATATTAGTTTGCAGAATCAATACGATTTACATATGTGGGTAAATTATATGTCCCCACTAGGTTTTTCAGTTAGCATTTTCTTTAGTTCTAGCCACATTCAGTACTGTATCCCTGAAGGGTTTTCACCTCAGAGCAGACGGCAGATGTGCTTATGCGGTCCAGCTCATGGGGCCCACTTGGATGTTTTCCTATCATTGGGGTTGGGATGGATGGAAACGTCTCTTTTAGTCTTTACCAATAAGGGTCATACAAAAAATCAACCCCATCAATTATCCTAGCCCTTTATTTGACAGCCTTGAAGTTTAATGGTCTTTTAACCATAGATTTTTTTGAGATTCAATATGGGTGAGTAATGGTTTGACAAGCATAAAACTGGGCATGGTGCCAGATCTTGGGGGGATGAGAGTGTGAAAAGAGCTGGACTAATCAAAGGTGAGCCCGGTAGGTCTGGACTGCACATGCAGTCCACTCATAGGAGAAAATTCTCCCAGTATCCCCTATGATAGTAAACCTAAAAGATGCCCACATCCGTTTTTGATATTTCCAACTTTATGGACAAACTTAATGTACCCAAACTGAATTATTCCCGACTGCAACTCCTGCCTTACTTTTGTTGTATGCCAAATGGCAATGGACCAAACTCCAAAGTGCCACATATGCTAAAAATATCAATCAAGAGACACAAAGCTTTTCCAACCAGAAATTACGGTAGGGCCTACCATACAGTAATCTAATTCATTCATCTAGCAGTAGGGCCTACCATACAGTAATCTAATTCATTCATCTAGCAGGACAACATCAGAAGGGCAACCATTAATATACTTCCATCCAATGATCCTAGGTATCTAACTGGTGAACTGAAATGGATGCTTATAGCACCGACCTAAATTAGAACGGGCAAAACCAAAAGTTTTCAGTGCATAATAATGCTCATCATATAACTGTTACAGTCATCACATAGCAAGACCATGTACTAATTCATATAAACAAATCCCGCCATTGAACATTGTATGCTTTCTCTAATTATTAAGCTGAATCATAAATTAGACATCTGTTACCTGTTAGGATCACCACCATATTCAGAAATATTATTGCAAACAAAAGAGATTCCTTGAGAAGCATCCTTCACCATATCACTGATGGTTCCCTGAGGAAAGTTCCTGGACAGAAATGAAAAGGGCATGTATTAATGAATGTGTTGTGCTTCGTGTGTACATATATAAGATTGGATTTGGACTACAACATGGTTGAACCTGAATAAAAAGAAAACACCTGTAATCAATGCATGCCACTATGACGCCTTTTTCGGCTAACTCTTGCCCCAAAAGAGAGCCCCATGCTTTATACCTACACTTCCAACCTCTTACATCACTTTAGCATCCGAATGAGGAGGTTCAAAGCAATGTAAAGAAAGCTACGCTATAAAATATAGCATTCTTGGGTTACTAAGTCACATTACAAACTTAAAAAAGAAAACTAAAAGTTTATGAACAAAGCAGCAAGTAAACCAACAAGGATTCAAAACCCACCCAATAATCCAGGCTCCACCAGTTACAAATGCCACGACTGGTTTTGGCTCATTGATATTCATGGGTAAGTACAAATCCAGTCTGCAAAATGAAAAATAAAACAAAACCCGGCTGCTTACATCAGAGGATGCATGCAAATATAAAACATGCAAGTTTAACAAAAGGAACAGGCATAGAATGCCAAAATCATTTCACAGGTACCTGTTCCTCGGCTGATCTCCATAAACTATACTTCTGCGAACCTGACTCGAGAAAAAATAGTAATATCCAACTGCAAAGAACTAAATCTCCAAGTTATATTATATTTAAAGCCGATCCCCTCCAATGAAATAGTTTCCATCAAGGATAAAAGAAACAAAATCCTATGGCAGTCAGAGGAATGTCCATGGTGAATGAATCATGCATACAAACTAAATAGCTAGGTACTAGGTAGTCCCAAAAGAAAAAAAACCAGAATTGAGATTCATAAAGAAGCAAGTGACTAGATGCCCATGCACATATTTTGAATAATAAATAATGATATATAACTTAAAAAAAAAATTATCAGCTCCATGGAGCGTCTCAGAGGGCGGAACCTAGACCCCACTTGGAGAAGACGCCCTCCCACCTCTACCTTCTCTCTCTTTGTTTCCAATCTTCCTCCAGCCATCTCCAAAGCTGAGCTAGAGGCGATGTTCGTCAGGGCAGCCAAAGTCACAGACTCTTTCATCCCTAAAGACAGATCCTCCGGAAAGCAAAGTGGTTTTGGGTTCGTCAGATTCAAATCGGAAAGGGAAGCTCTCCTAGGTCTAGAGCTAGCCAACGGCAGATCCTGGGGAGGCTGAAGAATCCTCGTCGATCTGGCTCGACCACGCACAGGAAGCCCCTCTTCCACTGAAAAATGCCCAATGCGGGATTCTAGGCCGACCACCTCCCTCCTTCTCAGAATCTCTGGTACCATCTTCAGACAACGTTCAGCCAGTCAGCAACGCCTGGAACCTCCCTCCACCAGGACTTTCCGGCTATGCTGCAGGCTGGATCGTCAGAGACGACAGCAACAATTTCATTCGTGTGGCACCTTGGGTTGTTGAAATGGAGAAGAAGTCCCTATGTCACAGCTTGATTGGCTTCCTCAAACAAAATCAAGGTTTACCAGAAGCAGCCTCGTGGATTCAATCCATCTGGGGCAGATCGGCAGTTCGACTCAAAAAGCTTGAGGGTAATATCGTCCACATCCAACTCCACTCAGAGGAGGAAGTCTAAGCAATTTCTGCATAGCTATGCAGTATCTCCCTCTTCTCCTTTTTTAGCCCTAGACAGATGGATGGAAGTCATCGGATCCCCCCCAATCCCCAAATGGTTTCGCTTCCACAGAGTGCCGCTCCAAGCATGGAATGAAGGTGTCTTCCGCCTTCTGGGGGATTTTATTAGTAGCACCATATAAGTCGATCGTCGCACTTCGGAGAAGGATATCCTCGCCTATGGCCGTGTGAAGATCCTCACAAGCAAACTCTGCAAGCCTCCGACTGATATTCCCCCTTTTTGTTGGTGATTTGCTTATTTCAGTAAAGGTAGAAGAAGAAAAAGATCCTCCTGCTCGCTCTTCCATGGATTTCTTTTATGCTTCCTCTGAAGAAGACGACAATCTGGAGTATGCTGGAGCAAGCGCTGATCTGGAGAATGCAGGAGTAGGCGCCGATCTGGAGATGGCTGGAGAAGACTCTTTCATCGCCGTTGGAAGCATCCAGAAACGGGCTAGGGTTCACAGACGGGCCAGATCCCGCAGGCGAGCTAGGTTTCGCAGGTCCAAATTTGCCTCAACCTGGTCCATAGATGATGGGTTGAGTATAGAAAATGGGTCAAGTCAAAATTTCTCTCTTAAAAATTTAAGTTCTCCAGCAACCTGGCCCACAGTTAACAGGCAGAGACAAGGCGAATCTTTTAAAAATTTATCTGGGTCGTTCTCTCTGGCCCTAGTCTCCTCTCCTCCCAACCTCAACTTCTTCTCTGTTTCTCATCAAGGTAAAGGTGAATCTGCTGCTACTACGTCGACTTCCATCTCCGACTCGTCGACCTCATCAACGGAGTATTCCATGGTAGCCTCGACCTACCCTCATTGCAAGGATCTATCCTGCCCTCCCCCTCTCTCGGACAGACTTAGACGACGGGCAAAGTCAGGCTCCCTCTGGCTCCTCAGACATCGACTCCATTCCTTCTTGCAACCCGTCTTCCCTTGTCTCTTCTCTCAGGGATCCCACCTCCCCTTCTCCCTCTCCTCTTCTAAATGATCCTGCTGATCATCAGACACGGCCCACTTCTGTTGACTGCACAAAGAAGGCCAGTTTAAGGATGGCAAATAACCCTCCAAGTCACTCTAGAAAATCTGACTCAGCAGACAGACCCTCTTTGCCTGCTGAAGGATCTTCCTCCACCAACTCTTGGCTGCCTAAAAAATGAGTCTGTGGAGAAGCTATAGGCATTTCAGTAGAAAACAACAAAGGAGGCTGGGAAAACCTAATTGCCTTTGCAAACGAGAATGTCAACCTAGGCAGATCTGGCTCCTCCAAAAAGAGCATCAAGCGAAAGGGTAGCAGAGAACTCCAGAACCTGTCGTGCTCCATCAACTATGACAACCGTAACCATGACAGCTCTCCCTCTTTCAAGCTGGTTACTAGAGTCAGAGATGCCAAAAACTGTTGTAAATGAAAATTGTCTCTTGGAATGTTCACGGGTTAGGGAGCCTAGTAAAGAGGGCAATAATAAAGGATGTCATTCATTCTTTCAGAATAGATATTCTGCTCCTCCAGGAAACAAAGCTTCGGGCCTCGTCTCTCCCTATTCTTAGAGAAATTTGGGGTAACAGCCACTGTAATTGGATCTCTTTAGATGCTGTGGGAACTTCTGGAGGTATCCTTCTGTGTTGGAACAGCATGCTCTTCTCTATAAAAGACCAATACATCGGCGCCTTCTCTGTCTCAGTTGTGATGGAAGATAGGGTGAATGGTTCTTCCTGGATAATTTCCTCTGTCTATGGTCCGTCAGACCGCGGTTTTCGAAATAGCTTCTGGAGTGAGTTAGACTTCATTCGTAACAAATGGGAAGGGCCATGGTGCATAGGAGGTGGTGATTGGAACATCACTAGATTCCCCTTAGAAAAGTCTGGAGGCGGGAATATTACAGCAGCTATGCAATCCTTCTCAGATTGGATCAATTCCCACTTCCTAAATAGACCTTCATCTTTTGGGGGGGGGGGGGGGGGGGGGGGGGGGGGGGGGCGCTAATTTCACTTGGTCCAACCATCAAAGTCCTCCGACTAGATAGATTCCTGGCCACTGCTGATTGGATTGATTTATACCCAAAAGTCTACCAAATTGCTCTCCCCAAGCCCACCTCTGATCATTGTCCCATCTTACTTGATTCCAAAAGCTTAAAATGGGGTCCCTTCCCCTTTCGCTTTGAGCTTTTGTGGCTGGAAGATAAGCTTTCAGAGACTCAATTAAGGAGTGGTGGAACAGTTTTGAAGTCAGTGGGTGGGCGGGTTTTCGATTTTCCTTGAAGCTGAAGATGCTGAAAAACAAGATTAAAGAATGGACCAAGTGCAATTTAGAGCCTGTTGGACCTTTTAAGGCAAAAATTCTAGAAGAATTGCAGTCTATCGACAGAAAGGAAGAATCTCAAAGATTTTTATCTGAAGAGGATCTCGCGAAGAGACTTGAACTTAAAGACCTTTTAAACAAAAAGTTGGGGAGGAAGAAATCAAATGGAAACAGAGATCGAAGTGTAGGTGGCTAAAAGAAGGGGACAAAAACACCAAGTTTTTCCATAGTTTGGCTACGACTAGAATGAGGGGCAACAGGATTGATCACTTGATGGTCAATGGGAACAGAGTAGAGGATAGAGAAGAGATAATAAATCACATCATCGGTTTCTTTAGCAATTTATTCAGCAAGGATGAAAGAAGTAAGCCTTCTTTAAACAATCTACAGTTCCCCATCATTAGCGAGGAAAATGCAAATTGGTTGGAAGAAGCGTTCCAAGAGGAAAAAGTCAAAGCAACAATTTTCAGCTTTGCTAGTGATAAATCTCCAGGCCTAGATGGCCCAATTTCTTTCTACCAAATTCATTGGGATCTCCTGCGAACAGACTTTTGGCATTCATGAAGGAATTCCACTCCAGAGGCAGACTCTCCAAAACCATTGGCGCATCCTTCATTGCTCTTGTTCCAAAGAAGTCTGGGGCAGACTGCATAAAAGACTTCAGAACCATAAGTCTCTTAGGCAGTACTTACAAAATTTTGGCTAAAGTGCTTGCAACCAGACTGCAAAAGATCCTTCCTTCCATCACCTCTCCTTCTTAAAGTGCCTTCGTTAAAAGGAAGACAGATCTTAGATGGGGTTCTCGTCACGAACGAATGCATTCATTCCAGATACAAAGACAAGTCTCCCGGTCTAATATGCAAACTATACTTGTCCAACCTTCAGAGTCCTCCGACTATGTCGCGTCTAGATAGATTCCTGGCCACTGGTGATTGGATAGATTTATACCCAAAAGTCTACCAAATTGCTCTCCCCAAGCCCACCTCTGATCACTGTCCCATCTTACTTGATTCCAAAAGCTTAAAATGGGGTCCCTCCCCCTTTCGCTTTGAGCTTATGTGGCTGGAAGATAAGCATTTCAGAGACTCAAATAAGGAGTGGTGGAACAGTTTTGAAGTCAGTGGGCGGGTTTTCGAAGACCGGAAAAAGCCTTTGACATGGTAGACTGGGACTTCCTTCTTTATTTGCTGCGCAGGATGGGTTTCGGAGATAAATGGAGGGATTGGATTCGAGAATGCATCTCATCTACTACTTACTCAATCCTTGTTAATGGCTCCCCAAAAGGATTCTTCCCAGCAGAAAGAGGTCTGCGTCAGACCCTTTATCTCCGTTCTTTTTTGTCATCATTGGAGAGGCTCTCAGTAGGATGCTTTCTAAAGCAGAAGTTTGTAATTTGATTTGCGGGTTCAAGCCAGCTAAGAATGCTCCATCCATCTCTCATCTCCTTTATGCGGATGACACTCTCCTATTTTGCGATGCAAAAGTAGATCAAATTCAAAACTCATTCTCAAATGCTTCGAAGTTGTTTCGGGCCTCAAGATCAATTTCTCCAAGAGCGCCATCCTAGGGATCTCTATTGAAGAAGACTCTCTTCGTCACTATGCAATTATCTTGGGTTGCAGAGTCGACTCTTTCCCATCTACCTACCTTGGGCTTCCTCTATGTCTAAGTAGGGTGCCAAAATCCATCTAGAACCCAATTCTTGAGAGAATTGAGAAAAAGTTGTCTTTCTTAGAAAGCAAGATACTTATCCCTAGGAGGCAAAATCACATTGATCCAATCTGCTCTTGCCAACCTTCTAATTTACTACATGTCTATTCTCAAATGCCCAGTTACTATCATCAACCGCATCGAGAAGCTTCAACGTGACTTCCTATGGCAAGGCCGCGAGGAGACAAAAAAGATTCACTTGGTGAATTGGAAATCAGTCTGTCACCCTAAAAAGTTAGGCGGTCTAGGTATAAGACCTTTAAAGAGCACGAATCAAGCTTTATTGAGCAAATGGCTTTGGAGGCTGGGGGACGAATCTGAAGGCATGTGGAGAACTATCCTTCTAGCAAAATACAAAGTGAGGAGAAACAGTTGGGACATCTATCCTCCATCCCAAAGGTGCTCAAATTTTTGGAAAGGAATGTGCTCTACCAAAGACTCTTTTGCTCATTCCATCCGTTACAAAGTTGGCAATGAAGAGAACATATCCTTTTGGCATGACATTTGGGTCAGTAACAACCCTTTAGCGATTCAGTTCCCAGATCTTTACAGATGTGCCAGAGACCGCAAAGCCAGGGTCAGAGATTACCTTGACATGAATGGTAGCCAGCAACTTTGGGGCCCCATTTTCAGAAGGAATCTTTTTAAGGCAGGGGAAGCAAACCTCTTCAATCTTTTTGAGGTCCTTAGCGGGTTGGAAACCAGCGAAGTGCAAGACATCAGATTTTGGTCCCCTTCCAGCAGCGGCTCTTTCTCTGTTTCCTCCTTCTTCTTCGCCCTTCATGTAGGGCCCCCGATTACTCATCGAAATTGGCCCTCCCTCTGGAAAATTAAGGCCCATCCCAGAGTCCTTGCTTTCGTCTGGCTTGCTCTCCAGAATAAAATTTTGACTATGGATAATCTCCGCCGCCGGAAAATGCTTATTGTCAATGCTTGCCCTCTTTGCTTAGTTGATGAGGAATCGGTTGACCATTTATTCCTCCATTGTAAGCGGACAAAAGCTATCTGGTTAGCAATCCTCAAGGAGTTTAATTGCAGCTGGGTTATTCCTCTTTCCTTCCCCGAGATGTTCCATCAGTGGGCCTGTCCGATTTCTACGTCCAAAGGGAAGATCATGTGGCGCCTGTCTATTCTTGCCTTCATTTGGACAATTTGGAAAGAGAGAAACAACAGATGTTTTGAGGGGACTTCCTCCTCCCAAGAAGACCTAATCTCCAAAATGAAATTCATTGTAGCATCTTGGGTCTCTATTCTCCCAGACTTTCGGGACTTATCTTTGATGCTTTATGTTTCAACTGGAGGGAAGTCTTATCGTTTTGATATGGCTTTTTTTGCTTTTGTTCTAAGGCCTTTTGCCTCTTTTGTATAGCTTCTCCTTTTTTGGGCGGTGGCTGTATTTCTAGGGTCCTCCCCAGCCGCTTCTCAGTAGAGCCCTTTTATACTGTAAAGCTTTTGATTAATACAAATTACCATTTCAAAAAAAAAAAAGAAAAAAGATATATAACTGAAAAAGCTCACCTTGTAGAAAACCTGGCATGAGTAATATCGCGTAACAACCAAGGGCAAGAAATTTTGTGATCCACCGGTAGCCTACCCTGAATCAAGTTAAATGATTAGAAACCATTACCATGATCAGATGACAATTACAGTACAAATTTCAAATTCTAGATATGATCGAAGTACAAATTCACAAATGTTCATAATAAAATAAAGTAAATGACCACAAAGAAAGAAAAAAAAATAGTATTAGCTGATCTTAATCCAAATCAATTTCTCCATGAGGATTAGCACCCAGCATCCATTATGGAGAGAAAACATGTCAATGATGCTTACCATGCATCGTAAAGGGAAATCCTTAACTTCTTCATGAAATTTATGTTTGTGTGACAAACACATGTGCACATATATACCAAAAGCTCAGGCACATAACACACACAAAGAACACAAAAATGGTTAAAAAATTAACATAGACATACTTCTATACCAATAGAGGGATTGCAGGAAGCTGTAGTTGTATTAAACCAAATCAGTGCTTTCCAAACACAACAGACAGGATTAATCACAAGCTGTGTGGCACACAGTTGGTGGCACAGGATGTTAATGTTGGTATATGTAGGGAAATCCTGATTGCTGATTGTCTGAAGAGTTGATTAATCCTCAAAGAAGGATGCACCTGGTAGTGGGGTGTAGGGCTCCATTTGTTCTGCTATGGAAAAGGCTGTGGCTAAAATCATTGAAATACATGAAATTATGGGATCCACTGTTATAAAAAAGAAGGATGTTCTCTGAGATACGGTTTGGCAGTTCATTGGAGAAAATGATGCTTCGGAAGAGAGTAACAAAGACCTGTCTACTATAGATGAAGAAAACAGGGTGACAGCACTGTGTTGGACTAACATGGTTATAGATGAAGAAATCATCACAAAGTATGAAGAAATTGCAAGTGAATGAGTGATGACAGCTGTTATGCGGTTCCTTTAAATACTACATGTGGCCGTGATGTTAGAATAGAAGAGATGGTGGATGTTAGCCATGCTCTATGGGCCACTCTCCGTAGCAAATATGCTGATATGCTTTCATCTGAGAAGGGTTTTCTGAATTCCAAGAGGGGAGAAATGTTAAGAAAATATCTAAATGGAGAAGAGAGAGCATCAAAACCTTCATACATTGGCAAATTATGATAGGAAATTAGGAATAATGATCCAAAGGAGAAGGGAGCTATTGACGCTGTGTGATGTAATGCAGTAGTTTGTTCATTTCACCCAGATGAAGGTCATCTGGGGAGAGAACGTGCTTGGGTGCTGGCTAGTTCCTGGTGTTTGTTTACCAGTTTGCTAGTTTCTAATTAGGCTGGGTTTACACATCTCCGTTGGATGTTTTTGCCATGGAGATTGGCCTACTCTCTGTATTGTGGTTTTCTTACAATAAAATACCAGTAACATTTGAGGCTTTGACCAAAAAAAAAAAAAAAAGTATCAGAAATCAGAACAAACACTGTAATAAGGGATTACACTTCTTAAATAACTACTGTGTCTAGTTTGTGTATCAAGCAAATATGCGTATAAATTATCACAAAAAGAACTTCTCTGTTATTGATATTTTTAATAGCGATGGTGTACTAATATAGCTCTAATGTTTATTAATTTAAGTAAATACACATTTATGTACCTAACATAATTTCTAGAATTTAATAAATTCATGTCACAACCGGCCGCCACAGCCACGAATCATGATGAATCACCTCAATGTATTAGTATTCAGGGCCAGCCATGACACGTCTAGCAACCATGGTTTTCAACCATTGCCAAAATAACAAATCAGGAGGTGTATAAAAAGGAATTTAAAGTGGTAACTGGCACATAAATCTTGCAGATAAAAAATGAAAAAAGAATCAGGAGGTGTATAAAAAGGATTTTAAGGTGGTAACTGTCACTAAACTCTTGCAGATAAAAAATGAAAAAAAAAAAAAAAAAAAGAATCTCAGCCACATTGGGAATCTCTGCCAAGAGGTTTCTCAAGTTTAATTTGGACCGTGCTACAAGAGGTAAAGCAGGAACTACAGGCATAGGGGGAGGATTAAGAAATCATAAAGGGGAAGTACTATGCACTTTTCATATTTAGTGGGCATTAAAGAATCCAACAAGGCTGAAGCATGGACAATAAGGAGGGTATTAGTTTAACTGAAAATGGTTTTCAAGGTCAAATAGTTATGGAAAGTGACTCCAAAACACAACAAGCTGGGCATCCAGATTCCATAAAGAACAGTGAGCCTAGAGGATCAAAACCATTCTAAGAGAAACTTGGGATATAGATATGTGCAAACAATATGGTGGACACTTTGGCTAAACCAGGTAGTTGATAGCTTTCAGATGACTATCACATAGCTGTCATTTGGTTATTTTCAATTTACCTTAGTGGCAATTGTATTATATGGATTTTAACAGTAAAATCACTTTCATACTATTGCATTTGGTTTTTTCCATATCATATGTACTCCTTGCACGCACGCACACGCCCCCCAAATGTACATACCAAGCAGCCCAGAACCTTCAAACTCTTCTTCCTGTAATATCTTTTCCTATTTCCTTAAATTATTGTAATATAATATCTGAATTCTCTTCAAAGACATACATAAAATTGTAATATAATACCTCAAAGAAATGCAAAGGGACAAAATAGCATTCAAAACCCTAATCAAAACACAAGGTTGCCCCTTTAAGGACTCTTTTTTTTAGGATCTTCCCAATTGAGATTTAGCACTACAACAAAGACACATTCAAAGACCCGCCTTTGACTATTTTATTCAATTCACATAATTAAAAACCAACAAAACCCCATTCGGATCAACTACAAAAAGAAAGACCCAAATCAGAAATTTAAAAAAAAAAATGACAATCAGGATTGAATGAATGAATGAAATGACTCAAAAGGACAAAAGATTAGATCTTTTCTCGAGTACCCAAGATATCTGAGGAGCTTGAAACTGAGGCGGGTGAGCATATACGTCTCGGCGGCAGCGTGACCCACATCGCGTCTCAAGGAGCGCTGGCGGGAGGGGAGGGTGGGGAGGGAGGTGTCGCTGGCTGCTCGCCTCCGAATCTGTTGGTTTGTGGGTGCTGAGGGTGAGCTGCAAGGAAGTAGCAACGGCTTTCCGGAGTCGTCATCAATGAAAGAAGAAGAGCGAGGAAAGGAAGACCCCACCGCACGATCTTCCTCTCTGCAACTCGACGCCAACGCCATCGTCGGCATCGAATGAGAGATTGGAAGAAGATTTGATTGCATCTCAGTCAGAAAGTTGTCTTCCTTCCATAATCTTCTACACTGATGTAGAGAAATTGGGTTCGATTCCTATTGTCTGGTTTGATTTGAATTTGAGAGAGAGAGAGGAGCCGACAAGGTGTTTGTACCAACGACTGACAGAAGAAGGAACGAATAGACTAGAAGCGAATAGGAGAAAAGGAAGGTGCTTTTTCAGGTAGAAAAGAAAGGAATGGAAGGTCTAAAAACACCATTGATTTGGTGACACATGGGCTCTTATTTAAAAAAGGGCTATAAAAAGGCCGGAAAGAACTGGTCTTTTGTTTGTTCTAGAGGCTTACTTAGATCTCAACGTTCTCTTGAATTTGGCAGTAAGAGCTGTCCAATGAGGGACACTTCGTACATGTCAGCGTTAGTTTTTTTTTAGGGCTTTTGGAGGTAGGTCCTTCCTGATTTGTTTTTATAGTCTAAGGTTCACGTACTTTTTTTTCATTCATTTGCAGTGGCAGCAATCTTTTTATAAAAATGACCATTTGAAAAAAATATAAATGCCCCTGGACACGTCAACATAAGGATTGCTTCACTTAAAACCATTTCAAACCCTTTTATCGAAACAGAAACCACATTCATCCCAAAAGCGAAACAAAAAACGAATCAAACTGCAAAAACGAATCGATTGGAGAGAAACTGATTTGACTTGGTGCTTCTCGATTTCAATCTATGCAATAACTCTCCAAAGAAGATGAGAAGAGTTGTAGAGGAGATCTCTGATGGGCCACATAGACTCGTTGGAGTCGGATAGGAGAGAAGTAATCTAAGTTCTTTGTTTTGCAGAGTTATAAGTACCGATCTCAAGGGTTGTAGAGTTCCATTGCATCTCTCTTGTCTCGGTTTGCATGATCAAAAGCACATGGCCTACAAGTGGCAAATAGGGAAAGAGATAGGAGAGAAGTTGACTTAATTCAAGCCAAGCTACCAGAAGAAGATAGAAAAGGGGAAGAGGACGGCTGAGCTTTTGCACGTGATCGGCTGTGATGCCCAGCATCCACTCAGTCCATATGCCAGCAAATTTGTATGGGTCCAGACTCAGATAAATTTGTTCGCAAATCAGAAAAGTTATTCAAAACTCAGATAAATTTATCTGAGTTTTTGCAAATTTATCTGAGTTTTTCCAGAAGTTCAGATATGCTTGTCGAAAACTCAGATAAATTTTTCAAAAACTCAGTTGATTTGCCAAAAAAACGCAGATAAATTCGTTAAAAAACTCAGATAAATTTTCTAAAAACACAGATAATTTGTTAAAAACTCAAAGAAACTCAGATAAATTTTCAGAAAACTCAGTTGATTTGCCAAATACGCAGATAAATATATCAAAAACTCAGATAACTTTTCGAAAAACACAGATAATTTGTTAAAAACTCAAATAAGTTTTTCAAAAACTCTAATAAATTTGATACAAATTCAAATAAATCTGACAGATAAATTTCACAAAACTCTGATAAAACCTCGGACCGATTTCCTCTGTCTGCGAAGCCATCCGGCCTCAATCCTCTACCCCAAGCCCTCAACGGCTCCGCCTTCTCGGCCCCAAAATCCCATCATTTGCAACCCCAACCGCCCAACCCCCAAGCCCAGTCACCACCGCCGAGCTGCTGCCACCGCACATGCATATGCTGCATCTGATTCACCATCTTCATCCTTGCACTTATCCTCGCCGCGATAGCCGACGGTGACGTCTCCTCGCAAGGCGTCGACATCGGCAACGGAACTTTCCCTGCTCTCGTCCACGGCGCCAAGAACAACATCACCCTTAAAACGGTCGTCTTCACCGGCGGTCCTCGCGTCCTCGACTCAGATTCCGCGAACTAGCTCAGATCGGATCTTAACACAGAAGAATCGCCTGCCGCTGGAGATTTGACTCAAGACGAATGTGAAGGTGAAGTTGGGATCTCTAAAGATGAAGAAGGTTGGAACTAAAGTTTTCTGTGATGGAATCGACGCCAAAAGGTCATGAGAAGGGAAAAAGGCCATGGCTGAACGAGATATGAACCATCTACTCCGATCAACAATCGTGGCCCACTTAAAAATGAAGGAGATCGAATGTAACATTTAAAATTTTGAAATTCAAATTTTTATGCTAAACAGTTAAAAGGGCAAATCAGTAATAAAAATATGTGACGTGGCATATTAAGGATCTCTCCCCGAACTATGTCCAGCTAGATGGACCTTTGGCCTTAGAGGAATAGTTGTTGGACTGGAGACCTTGAAAGACCAATCTGAGGGACCTTTGGCTAATTTACCCTATTTTTTTAAATCTCCCCTCTCAAGGGGATGGCAGGTTCATAAATAAAAAGTCTCTCGTTTCAAAAATATATACATAAAAAACTCACATTACTTCAAGGTGCCACCTCACTTTAGGCTACTCTTTCTCTCCTAAAACTTCTCTCATAAGAGATTTTTATGAATTTTTGAATTTGAGTCATATTTCTTGTCATTATCCAAATTATAAGCAAATCTTTACAGTCGGTTTGTTTTATTTTCCTTAGATCTTCAATCATCAATGGGTCCCATGTTAAATATGTTTTGTGGGCCTTACCGATGAATGAAATCCAAGCTGTTTCTCCTTTACTTTCCTTTTAGTTTTTTCCCCCAAATGGATGGTTCCAGTAATGGGCACCAGTTCGTATTAAATATATTTCAAGATTGGACTCCCGTATTGGATGAAATCCCAATGGCCTTTCTCTTAACCCCTTTTTTCCTAAGAGTGGGCCCCACTGATGGAGGGAGGCAAGCCTGTTGGCCGTTGTCTGGTTTCTTAATGTATGTAAATCAATTAATGGGCCCCGCACATTTAACTTATTTCTGCAGTCGGACCCACTCATGGATTAATATAGCTCATTTACTATCCTTTCATTTTTTTCCCCAAATGGATGGTTCCAGTAGTGGGCACCAGTTTGTATTAAATATATTTCAAGATTGGACTCCAGTATTAGATGAAATCCCAATGGCCTTCTCTTAACCCCTTTTTTGCCAAGAGTGGGCCCCACTGATGGAGGGACGCAAGCCCCGTTGTCTGGTTTCTTAATGGATGCAAATCAATTAGTGGGCCCCGCACATTTAACTTATTTCTGCAGTGGGACTCACTCATGTATTATGCATAGATATTAGTTTTCTAGGTCAATATGTATCCGTAGTGGGCAATCAGACTGGGTTTGTATCATACACAAGCTTAATTTCTTTGATAATTGTTAGGATGTCATTTGTGTGCACATGAGTTAGAACTATTAGAAACATACTATGATGACTCATATTTATATCCACGTACACTCATCCCATGCAATATACATCTTTTATGTTTTTTTTTCTTCTCTTACACTTGTTCGCCCCCCTCTCTTTAATTTTTTTTTTCTTATAATGTCAATCATCTGTGGGGCCAATTGTTCCATCACCATAAATTCAGATGTGGTGTGTGGCCTATTGAGGATAAAATTATTTGATTTTCATTTCATTTCTTCTTATCTTCCCTTTCTTCTTCTTTGGATGCAGAGCCATCAGTGGGTCCCACACGTTAAAAACATTTCAAGGGTAGCCCCCACTGATGGATCAAACACGTTAATTTTTTTATCCATTTCTTTTGGTTCTTTTTAGTAGATGTAAATCCATCCGATTTGTTTTCTTTTCTTATATTTTCAATCATTAATGGTATAATATATCCGTAAATGAGATGGTCATAGTGGTCAATGCCTTTAAATTCAAGGGGTCATCGTGTTCTGTAAATTTACTTTATTTTATATTTATTTTCATACATAGAAATTTTTTTAATATTCAAAGATAATAAAAAAATTTATTTTATATTTATTTTTTATCTTAACAATATTTCAAAAGAATTCTTAAATTTTAATATATTTTGATTTTTTGCCCGGGCTTAGCACGGGCGTTTGTTGCTAGTCTCAACATTATTTTAATCTCCCCTCTCAAGGGGATGGCAGGTTCATCCGAATTTGGGGCCCACTTAGACGCATGTCTATCAATAAAGATATGGAGAGTTCTGTTGGTACCTTAAAAATTTCTCTACCCACCGAAAAAAAAAAGTTTTCCTAAACTAACTCTCCTCCCTCTCCCTCTCCCACCCTCCACCCTCTTCCCTCATCTCGCCCCCGCCCACCCCCCTCCCTCATCTCTGGCGGGGAGGGAGGCTCTTCCCTCATCTCAACCCCACCCACCCCAATCCCCCCGTCTCCGGCGGGGAGGGAGGCTCGGCTGACCGGTCTCCCTCCCTCCCTTCCCTTCTATTTTCTTTCCCTCTTCTCCCTTCCTCTTCTTCCCTCTCCTTCCTCTCTTACTCTTCTTCTCCCTCTCCTTCCCCATCCTCGTCCCCAGCGGGGAAGGAGATCGGGCTGCAGCAGGCATATTTCCGCCTGCTGCAGCTCGCTCTCTCTCCCTGCCGGCGACGAGGAGGGAGACGGAGAAGAAGAGTAGGGGATGGAAGAAGAAGGAAGAAAAGGAAGGGAGAGAAGGAGATGAGGGAAAGAAAATAGAAGGGGAGGGAGGAAGAAAGGGGGAGAGGGCCGGGGCTCCCTCCTCGCCGGAGACTGGGGGGGGGGGGGCGCGGAGGCAAGATGACGGAAGAGGGTGGAGGGAGGGAGGAAGGGAAGAGGGGAGAGGGAGAGGGAAAGGGAGGAGGAGAAGGGGGTAGTTTAGGAAGAACTTACTTTTTTGTCTTCTAGTGTAGTAGGGAGAGAAAGATTTGTGGTGCCAATTGAACTCCCCTAAAGACATGGGCAGCCGAGAAAACTCACCCCATCAAGTTATTATAGTCATTGATTTAATCGCCTTAAAAATTAATGGGATCTTAATCTTCATTCTTTATGAGATTCAATCCAATTAGCAATAGCGAGTAGAGGTTAAATGATTGAAAGATTGGGTCTAATGCGGAATCATGGGATTACCAAAGTATCACATGGACTGCACCTATTAAAAGTGGGATCTAAATAGGAGGGTTGAATTGTGCGTGTAATCTTCTCGTAGGAGAATGTTTTTCCTTTTACAATGGTAAGCGTTTAAAAAGTTTTTCTTTTTATATACCTCGGTAAGGTTTTTTGAATTTAGAAGTAGGCTTATCTAATTTCTTTAATTAGTTATACATCCCTGTTTTATCATTTTAAAACCTTTTATCTTTCCAAAATGGACAACGGCCATTATGGCTATAGATATAAAAAACTATACTAACAATGGCTACTGCCCATTTGGGATTGAACTAGTGACTCAAAAGACTATAGTAAAATGGTCTGAAAATGAACCTGAATTTTGAACCACTTTATATATATCCCACATGAATGGCTATAGATCCAGTGCTTGACTTTTTTGAAAGTGCTAGAAACATTATTCAATCCTCATATCATATTTCATATAATGACTAATGGCAATGATTTCCAAAATGTAATTTAAGAAAAGTGGAATGAATTGTGAATAAATACTTAGAAATTCTGCGGTCAAACTCAAGTGTATGAAATAATGTATTTCTTAAGTGTTTGTCATAGCTTATATGTAAACAATGGCTAATACCCATTTATGATTGAACCAGTGACTTCAAAAATCAAAATAAAATTGTCCGCACCCCTTCATATCCCCTCCTGAATGGCTATAGATCTGGGACTTGACTTTTTTGAAAGTGCTAGAAACAATGATCAATCCTCATAAACATATTTCATATATGACCAATGATAATGAGAAAAAGTAATAAAAAAGTAAATATATGCTTAGAAATTTGGCAGTTAGATCCAAGTATTTGCTTTTTTTTTTCTTTTTTCAAGTATTTATTATTTATTTTATTTTTATTTTTTTTGTTGTATGTGTGGTGTGTGTATTGGCCACACTAAAAGAAGACTACGTGATTGACCCAGGGGCATGGATTCGAGCTGGGCCCATTTCTTTATCAAAATTCCAAAAATTCATGTCTAGAAGAATTTCAAATTCTCCAAAAGTTGTCCCCTTAGGTGGAATTCCAAATCCCTCTTTTTGATGGAGGATTTGAAATTCCTACAAATGGTATAGAGAGTGGAAGTCCGAGAATTCTAAAAGGTCTTTTGGGTGGTTCAGATTTGAAATTCTAGTGAAAGAAACACAGCATTTCAAATACAAGGAGACAAGATATCACACATGTCCAAAAAAATCACAACCACCAAATTCTAGTAATAAATTCCGGTAAAGAAACAGGCCCGCCTATGTGGCTATGCCACTGAGGTACAGGGTAACAGGGCATTTGCAGTATTTGGTGTAAGATATACTAGAACAATAGGAAGCCAATTGTAAAACTCAAATAAATCATAGTGAGAGTCAAGTCTTATACTCTTAATCTATGCATGACCCATTGTCGGATTGATGAAAGCTTAAAACATATGATTAGACTTCACGTGCATGAGAAAGAGAGTTGAGATAAAATAATTTATGATGACACACTCATTTATCCTTGTCGTCATTTTCATAAGAGCTTTTTGAACATACCCTTGTAAGGTTTGTAAGATTTGTAAATAGGCCCCTGGGGTTTTAGTATTTACAAATAGGCCCCTACATTTTTATTTTAATACCTTTCGTGTTCCCAAAATCGATATTCTTCCAACGACCACATGTTTTGGTGCGAAATGACACTTTTGTCCACAGTTAATCATGCATACCCACCCATGGCCCTAAAATTAAGGCAAGGCCCATAGCTTTTTGCAAGTAATAAGTACTTTTGTTCACAATAAATATGACACCAGTGCTAAATAGTTAGGCTCTAGTTCAGCCCACGGGGCTAAGAGCACAACCCAATTCCAATGAGTGTCGGTCAAGTTCTGATTGAGCTTATGATGGCTTGACCCATAAGTACACTAGCGTTGGTGTAAAATAATGCACAATGACAAAGATGAATGTAAATACGTCCCTTAAGCAGTTATCCGATGCACAAACAACTTAAATGCACACCTCAATGTGGAGCCTGCTTGGGGATGGGAACCGGTGGGGATCTCTTCATCTAGTCAGGGTCTTGTGACAAAAAAATGGGCCCTATATTATCATCCTATCCCTTTTATTACGGCCAATAAGTCTCAGCCTTTTTAAAAATCGATCCGTCGATCTAACGGCACGGACCATTCAGATGGGTGAAGAAAATGGGATGGGCATAAATCAGGGATGTCCTCTGCGTGTGGTCCATTCAGATGGGTCATTAGCTAGGCCCCAATATGATGTGTGCATGGCGTGGGAAAAAAGGTGCGCTGGGTAAGAACCTTATGTCCCCCTAAGTAAAAATACAAAAAAAAAAAAAAAGAAAAAAAAAGAAAGGAAAAGCACATCCTGAATGAAGCGGTGGCGGGTGGTGTCCACACGTGATTAAATCCTACTATAAAAAATCAATATGCTCTTGGTTTTGAGGATTGGATCCTTACACATGAAAGATGAGTTTTATTATCGACAAGGTAGGGGGAATGGGTTCTCTCAAACCCATTAGAAGATGAAT
The DNA here is from genome assembly GCA_012931725.1 of Litsea cubeba. Lineage (NCBI taxonomy): Eukaryota > Viridiplantae > Streptophyta > Magnoliopsida > Laurales > Lauraceae > Litsea > Litsea cubeba. The sequence continues at coordinate 10,433,383 of CM022953.1, forward strand.
TCAATATGTGAAATTGATACACATGCCTACGCACCTCAATTTAACTGTAAATCTCAATTTCAATTTTTTAAATAAGGAGAATCATTCATCGGGTTCCTTACATTTTCATATAATGGCCCGTCTAAGCCCGGGCCTCAACAAAAAAAAGTTAAGTGGTTTATTTAAAAAGTTATAAAAGTGAATTGCACATTTCACCTTTAAAATCTTTATTTTAAATCGTGAGAATCATTCTGCAGGCTTCTAGTTTTTCTTTTATCAATTTAGTGGGCTCACTTCTAATATATTGATTTGGTGTATACCATGATTAACATTACCCTAATTAAAAAATCAGGTAGCTATGTTAATTGGCCAGCTACTTCATACGGAAATACAATATCCAAAACTACATTTAAAAATGCTAAGTGGTCAAGAAAACCAAATACATGAATAAACTTGAGGCCTGAAATGCGAACATAACCGATACCAATTGCGCCACATCTCTTTGTATTAATGAAAAAAGGGTGAGAGCAACAAAGAAGAGTATAAAAAGAAAGTAATGGCCTAGAGAATCCATGTTCATTTCAACTTTTAGTAATGCGTGTGGCACCAATTAGTTACCCCAAAGGGGTTGAGTGCAATGACAATATCATGGATTTATGATAAATACAAGAGATTGTTCCCAATAAAGGTGATTGTAAATCACTTGTTTGGTAAATTTGCTCTACCGGTGAAGTGAAATGAATTTTTAATACAAAGAGAGAACAAAATGTAAAGTTTTTGTGACATCAAAAGGTGAGAGAGTGGCTTTTTTACTGTTTTAAATAAGAAGAAGAAGAGTGTTTTTTTTTTTTTTGTAAGGGTCCTCATGGATCGGGCCCGGCCCACTTTGGGTCGGGCATGGGGTTTAGCTTATAATAGATAGGCCGTGCTCACATTTTTTTTATTTGGACTCATTGGTTGATAGTTGGAATCTCCGCCCAGCCCAAATATACATATATAATTATAAGGGAGGGAGTAGTAATGGGAGGACTCAAACCAAGTATGACCTCTCACATAAGTAATCTTACTAGACCAGTTGAACTAGTCTAGGAAATGGACATAAACTCTCAGTTTTTTTTATTATAAATATATATATATATATATATATAAGTCTAATATGGGTCAGGCTAGGTCTTCATCATCTACATGTGGGCTAGGCTCAGGCCATCAACTTTAGGCCAGACTCAAGCTTGGGCCAAGCCTAGGCTTCTAGTTTAGAGGTCGCGTCGTTTCAAATATTCCTCAACTTTGCCCGGCCTGGTCCATGAACAACCCAAGTTTTTCTTGTCATTCAGTGGTATGAGAAATTATCTTTTTAACATTATTTTGTTAAAAGGAAGAGACGATTTTCAAAATTTAGTAACTTTTTATTTGACCACTCTCTTTTCATTGTCTCTTGAATATACCATTTACTTTACTTCACTGGTAAAGTAAGTTCACGAAAGATGAGGCAGTTAGTGGGTGGGAAGTGATCAACAAATACAGTGGTGTCCACTCGTGATAAAGTCCTAGGGCAAAAAAATCAATATCATATGGTTGTTTTGGATCGGATCCTTACCGATGAAAATTGAGATTCTTTATGGAATAGGTAGGGGCGAGATGGGCTCTCTCAAACCAACTACGGGATGGACTCAACACGAAAAAATTGATCCAGTACGGGCATGCTTACCTTAATATAGGCTGAGTGTGGGTTAACCTCGCTCATTGATCTGGACCTAATTGGACGACTTTCTATCTCTTAGATAAGCATATCTCAGTTGGCGAAACGGTTTCTCAGGTTTTTATCTAGCTAAGCCTAATGCGTGACTTGCCTTTTTGGTCAAGTCAAAAGTGAAGGCATTTAGATAGATGATAATTGAGAAATCATAATGCTTGAACTGCTAAAAGGATTATAATGGTTCAAGTGAGGTTATCACATTGGGATGGCAAGTTTTAAGTTCAGAAACCGATTGCATTTATAATATGGGTTGGATTGGTGAGGCACTGTATTGAGAGTAGTGAGAAATTAGTTTTCCTTGATAGAGAGGATTTGTATTTCAAAATATATAGTTTCTCCTACTGCAGTGATATAGATATGAGACATGCCGATCCTCTATCTCAACCATTACATGGTAACCGTGTAGCACTTTCCCGAAACCCCACCATGGGGCCCACATATCTTTAATCCGGACCATTCAAGATGAATCACATCCCATCCATTTAGAAGGTGGTTGATGGGTTTTGATCCCTGACCGAATTTGATGAATGATGGTTTCATATTTGGAGATGTGTGAATTAATTTATTTATTTTTAAATATAGCCCCAATATTGACACACCATTTTTAAACCAAATTAAAGTTTAAGTTAAGCATGTAATGAATAAATGAGTGCACAATTACAACACCTACAGGCACCTCCCAAGAATCGCAGCCTCCTTGGCTTTCCTCCTAAACATTTCATCACTTATTCCCACTCATCAAAACGCTTCCTCATGACTTATTCCATTGAAACTTCCTTCTCTTCAATTGCACACCTCTCTTCAGTTCCAGTGGTTCAGTAAACCCTCTGATAGGTTGCCTCATCTAGCTTTGTATTATCACCTGGTCTATGAGGAACATCACATGCATGAAAAATTAAAAAGAACATACCAAAAATAACCTCAATTTGGAGCTTCTCTTTGAAAATAGCTAGGCCCAAACTAAGGGGATTTTTTTTTCTCTGAGTTTCTCCTTTTGTGTTTTACTTGTTCAGGGAAGACCGATTCAACATATCCTCAAACCATGCAAAAACCACACGTTCTCCGTTCGAACTACAACATTTTCATCCATCAGCTGGTTCCTATAAAACCAAATGCAAAGAAGGGCATGGATAGATGTTGTGTAAGGAATTAAGGATGAAGAAGGCCTTTGCTTTTGTGATCCTCTTCTTCCTTGTGTCATCCTCCATGATGGAGGGTGTCCGTTCTGATGTAACTCCCCATTCCAATAGTTGCACCGACCATTGCATCGAGCAATGCAAACAAATAGACCGTGAGTCCTTGTTATCCATTTAATTTATATTTAGATAGATTCAAGATAGAATTAGGTTTTTAGATTTTGACCTGAATCTGAGTACTGAGCGAGCGGTGGGTTAGAAATTTTGCAGCCACAACCCTTTTTATCATCCATTTGCAAGAATGGACGTGTAACTCCCCCAACTCGGTCACCCACCGGTCATAATGTTGATTTGACCCATCAAGTCAGCAAGTCAAATCAGGGTTTGCTATCACTTTGATCTTTGATCACATGATTTAATGTATTGTTGTAATCATTAACAAGGCCTTGGGCTTGATTGCGAGTTTAATCATTTTCTGATACTTGTTTAAAGGTTAAATGCTGTCACTCTACAATCTAACATTGTTACATGGGATATGAATGATGACAATTCATTTTTTCTGTTGCAGCCAAAGGTGAATCGGATTGCCCCATTGAGTGCCAAACAAATTGCGAACAAGGTGAGTCCAGCCCTTGAAAATCCTGTACTGGTGTAGTAGATCTACTGCTGGGCCATTCGATTGATAGTATTGGGTCATTAAACAATGGGCCCACCCCTGGACCAATTATTATTGGCTCATGTTGCTTCTCTATCGATGTCTATGGCCCATGTGTTTCACTTTCACATGGTAATGGTCCGTGAGTATCCAATATGTGGGCCCAACTCAGCAGATGGTTAGGATCTTCCAACGGATGCTTTCTGAGTTCAGCCTGCTTTGGTCATGGATTTAGTCTGGTTTAATAAGCTCATGGGCTGGTCTATATACACTACCAGGGCCATGTCCATCTAAAAAACCATATGCCTATACAGGGTTGGGTCATGGCCTCATGGGTGAGTTTTAAGCTTGATCGAGCCAGGCTGTATACATTTCCGGCCTAATATTCAGGTCTGGATCAAGCCCATGAACAGGCTCATTCATTTGGAAAAGACACTTTCACCTCATATTATATTAATAATCAGGCCCAGATCATGCCATCGACTTAAAAAGGGCACCATACTTTGTTAATGGGCTTTACCTATGAATCTGGATATTAAGCCTGCTGAATTCGTGGCTTAGGCTGGACAAGCATCAATGTGGTCCAACTTGGCCCGGCCACAATCCTCCTTTCTGATCATTGTTTGATCATGATCACCAAGGGTGTTCATGGGCCATGGATGTCCTGGTTGAGGCATATTCCAGCCTGGCCCACCTTTAAAATAAGCTGTAAATCGGCCCAAGCCCGACAAGGGCCTTAAGTGCAGGCCCAGGCCTTCCCATTTAGTCAGCCAGACAGGACAAGGCCGACCTTTCCATCACTCTTTTTTGTCTTTCTAATTACTTGTTTGGGTAAATCGCAAAACTACATGTATCCATTTTCAAATGGAAAATATTCAAGTGAGAACTAGTTCGCACCTATTATATGAGAACTTTTTTATAGGGCCCAACTAACAACCCATCCAAACCTAACAACCAATAGGAAACCTGCTGATAAACACTAATCCTAAAGGATTGGCACACATTCTAATGGACTGAACCGTTGGATCGATGATTGAATATTTTTTTGGAATGTAAAGCCATTAAACTTGTGGGCCACGGATGAAGGGGTTAGGAGCATGGGTCTAGGGTCAAACTTGATACTTGGGGTGGTCTCACATAAATCTTTCCATCCCCTCGGTCCCATCTCCAAATGGGGCCCACAATTAGGCCCCACAAAAAAGTTCTTACATAATATGTGAAAGCACTTCCCACCTAAATATTTCCCTTTCCTAATTACTTTTTTGGGTAAATCATCACTAAACCACATGTATTACTTATTCTAGCTGGGCTGGTCTGGGCTTCAGATCTCCTATCACTAATCCTAATGCAGCCATATTTTAAACGGGCCAAAGATTTAGACCCAGGCCCGGCCCTCACGAGCTGGCCCCGGGCCTTGAGCAGCCTCAATTGTTACTAACAAAATCATGTCTTGTGCAGGTTATCATTTTTATACTGTCAAATCAAACGCAAACTAGTTGCCAAAGCTCTGGTGAAGTCTTTCAATTTGATTCAAGTGCTGCGTCGAATAATAAAGGCAGATTTCATGAAACCGATTAGAGGATTACAGATTTAAAGATTTAAAGAGGAGGAAGAGGAGGAAGAAGAATGCATAGAAATATTGTATTCAATAATAACTCTCTTTCTTTGTTTTTCCTTAAATAATTTGAGGCTTGTACAGATCTGTAATTGAATGTAAGTTTTCTCGCGATAATGACAATAATGTTACGTAGTTTGACATCTCTATTTTCTTCCTCTATTTCTCTTAAACCTGATTGAATATGGATTTAGACTGTTTGGGAATCACATTTGTAATCACTGCTTCAAACCTTGAAAAGGGTTATTTCCTTTGTTAAAATGGCAACATAAAATGGCAACAAAAACTGGGGGAATTGAAATGGACACCAACCTCTGAAGCGCATAGATGCATGCATCTACTGTGATACGAACGATCATTTTGGTATAATCTTGTTTTTCAATTTTTATTTTTAAATTATGGACCCTAGATGATCCAATCCGTTGGAAGTGTTAATGAGGTCAAGGACGACTAGTGGATCAAATTTGATCCGTTGATCTATCACAGAACTCGAGATATTCATAGAAAAAAAAGAGAGCTGAATTATGGATTTAAATTTTTGGACTTCTGTGGGGCCCATAATCATACCCCGAACCGTTGAACCTCTTTGGAAGGTCAAAAACGGCTGTGTGGTCAAGAATTAGCCTTTGATTCCTTGTATATCTTGAGAAATTGACAAAAACCGAAAACCGTTGGATATACCCAGGTTAAATGCCCTTTTAAATTTTGGGCCACACAGTATGATCCAAGCCATTGGGAGTCTTAACCACCCCAAGAAAGGAGATGTCGCCAAATTTTACCCGTTGATCTTTTACAAATCTCGAGATATTTGTTTAGAAAATACAAGACTTAATATCTAATTTTTTGGAATATGCGGGCCCATAATCACGTTCCAAATTGTTGATCCTCTCTGGAACTTTAAAATCAACTTTGAGACAAAAAAATCAACCTCTAAATCATTGTATATGTGGAGAGATAAATAAAAAAAACTGAGCACCATTGGATATACAAAGGTTAAATACAATTACTTCCATATGATTTTAAGGCTACCTTTTTTTTATTAAGTTGTGCGCCACTGAAGTATATTCTAAACCATTGGGAATCTTCATCTGCAAGGTGGTCAAATTTAAGCCATTGATCTTTCATGGGTCTCTAGATATTTATAAATAAAAAAATGCAGAAATTCATATTTGAGTTTCTGGATTCTGTGGACTCCATAATCACAATCTGACCCATTGGTCATCTTTGGAACACTGACAATAGCTGTGGGATCAAAATCCAACCGCTGATTCATTATAGATTTCAAGAAATCAATGAGAAATCGTGAAGCATTGGATTTTTAAAACATCTATCTTGAATATATATATATATTGTCTTACCAAACAGTCTATTTATAAAACATCTATTTCAAACCGCTCTATTTGAAATAGATCTATATTGTACAAATCTATTTCATTCAGATATAAGACTTGCCAAACATGGCCTAGTAGTCCTTTAGTAAAGCATAAACATATTTGCTAGTTCTAAGAACAAATCAAATTATTTTTAAAATTAAGAGAGAAAAAAAGAAGTAGGACATAAAGTTAAATTGTACTTACATTTCATCCTAGGGAGGTTGACTATGGAAGCTATCTTCTCACTTAGGCAATTAACGAAAAAATCGAGTAAGGAAGAAAAATATACATATGATCTTTATTGATCTATAAAAGGCTCAGGGTAACTAAAGATTTAACTTGGTGGATTTTTAAAAAAAAGGAATGTCCCCAGATGTTATATAAAATTATTAAAGACATGCATAAAGGAATGATAACGAGTGTGGAAATTATCCATGGAGAGACATGTAAATTCTGAGTGACCATATGTTTGCACTAAGGATAAGTCCTAAGTTCTCATCTTTTTGCACTGATTATGGATGAGTTAGCTGCTCATAACCTTTATGCATGTTGTTTACAAATGATATAGTATTGATAAAGGAATTAAAAGACGGTGTGAATGCAAAACTCGAGAGATGTCTAGAAGTTATAATATCAAAAGGCTTTAAAATAAACTATACAAAGATAGAATATATATGGATTGCAACTTTAGTAGGCGTAAAAGAATTAAAACTAATGTGAGAATTGAAGCCCATCAAAGATATAAGGGTTTTTTACTAAAAACATCCTCAAATATCCATATACCTCCAAAAGCATCCTTAAATACATGTAATGCTTGAAAGCATCTTAAACAATATACTGGTTTTTTTCGGACCAAATTGCACATCCATCCCCTTGCTCGTGACATTGAGACTTGAAGTAGTCCTAAGTAGAAGGAGTGGAATTCCACATCGGGTCCATCTATAGAAAACTAGAGCTGTTAAAAATGAATGCCATCTCCATATATGAGATACATCAAAATTTTGCCCCAGTAAAAGTTACCATCACTTTAAGGTTGAGCATGCTATTAACGACATGATTAGTGTACTGCTCAGTTCAAGCTAACATGTCTCCTGCTGTCCTCATCAACCCTCTAATGAATGAAAGAAGAAACACTTTAAAATCAACTCAGCAATTGAAAATTCTCATTAGATTTGAAGTACTTCTGCTCATTGTCATATAGCTATAAAAAAAAAAAAAAAAAAGAAACAGTTACAAACTGAACCTTTATAAGTGTCATGTTTGTCATCAGTTGCATCACCCTAAAGGGCCCAAACTGTTAATTGAAAATTTCTACTCTTCAAACTTCAGCCCAGGAATAAAATATGAAATAGCCCACAGACTACCCAACCTTTCATTAGCACTTTGGAATTTCTACTCCAGCCCTTTGACACTTTGACAGCCCTATCTATTGGGAACATCACCTAAAAAAAAAAAATGAACATGCCAAACATAACCTCAATTTGGAGATTCTGTCTAAAAATAGGCCAAAACTAATGTGCTTATTTGAAACTATCCTTATTCTATTTTTACTTCTTCCTAATGACCAGCTCAACATATTCTCAAACCATGCAAAACCATATGTTCTCCGTTCCTACTACAACTGTTTCATACATCTGGTTCCTATAAAACCAATGCAAAGAAGGGCATGGATAGATGTTGTGTAAGGAATTAAGGATGAAGAAGGCCTTTGCTTTTGTGATCCTCTTCTTTCTTGTGTCATCCTCCATGATGGAGGGTGTCCAATCCTTTGATTGCTTCGAACATTGCGCCCAGAAATGCCATGACGTAGATGGTGAGTCCCCCTCTCCATCTTATTTATATTTATTGCATTCATTGACACAAAATATGTTTTTCAAAATCTCCTATTCCATGGGTCTCATGATGGATGTGATTACGGTCCGCAATGATTATTGATAAGATGATCTTCCTAATTAACATATTCAAGGTAGGAACAGGTTCATTGATTTTGACCCAAGTTGAATACGACAGCTTAGAATTTTGGTTTCCACATCCTTTTTGTTATCCCTTTGCAAGAACTGTTGAGCGCTGAAGCTTGATCAACTCACCCAACTCGGTGGTTTGTCATGCTGAGTCGATCCATCAATATGATTTAACTCATTGTTATAATGATTAACAAATGTCGGGGTTGATTACGAGTTTGAATGTTTCCTCTATATACTTGTTTAAAGCTAAATTATGCCACTCTACAATCTAACATGTTACATATGATTTGAGTGGTGATATTCATTTTGTTGCATTGCAGATACCAATAATGACGATTGCCCTCGCAAGTGCCATATAAATTGCGATGAAAGTAAGTCCTGCCCTTGAAACTCTTATTGATGAATGGGCCGACCCTTGCACCTGTTGTTATTGGCCCATGTTACCTCTCTAGCGATATCTATGTCCATGCGTTGCACGCGATGATGGATCCTGACCATCCAATATGTGGGCCCGATCATAAAGTGGGAGTGCTTAACTCTTCGGATGGTTAGGATTTTCCAATGGACCCTTTCTGGGCTCAGTTTACTTCGGCCATGGTTTAGGCTAATTTTATAAGCCCATTGACTGGTCTATTTACCATTACCAGGTCCATGTGGATCCAAATTCCATGACAATAACGGGAACTCATGGGCCGGGTTGGGTTAGTTTGAAGCTTGTTGGAGACCAGCCTGGAATCTTATGAGACCTAATATTTAGATATGGATCTATAGCCCATGGTCAGGCCCATTTATTTGGAAAAATACATTCTCCCCTCGTATTTTGTTAATTGCCAAAACAAATAATCAGGCCAGGGTCATGCCATTGGCCTAATAGATAACATACAGCCCAAATCCAACCCAGTGCCGATTGGGCTCCACTTAGGACCGTCCTGTATGTGGCCCATGAACACACCCTACAAACACAAATCATCTAACAACAAAAGGGCCCAATATTGTGTTAGGGGTTGAACTTTACCTATGGACCTAGAAATCGGGCCGCTGAATTCACGGCATAGGCTCGACAAGGGTCAATGTGTCCCGATCCGGCCCAGCTGCAACCCAATTTTATAATCTGTGTCAGCTAACAAAATGTCATGTGCAGCTTATGTTACTTTTACTGCCCAAGGAAAAGCCTGATGGCACAAGGTTGCTGAAGCCATCCAATTTGATTATATGGCGTTCAATAAAGACAGATTTCATGAAACTGACCTGATGATTAGGGATTTGAAGAGGATGATGAGGAAGAATAATGGATTGAAATCTTACATGCAATAAGAGTTTTCTTCTGTTTCTTTGTTTTTCTTTCCAAGCAATTTGAGGCTTTTAGATCCATTATTGAATGTAATATTTATCATGATAATTATAATATAATTATATATTTAGAATACGCATTAGTGAAGCATTAGCATGATTGCTCGTGTTAAGCATGAATCATAATATTTCAAAATTGAAGGAAAAAAGAAGAAGAAACATGGCATAATTTTGAAATGTGGTGATGCAGTCAAGGAAAGCCAAATCTGATTGATGATGAACCAAAAACCTCGGGTCACAAGAAACCCTGTGTATGGCGCGGAGTAATAGTAGATTTTGCTCATCGAGCAACGTTTTAAATGGGTGTACATCTTCAATTTGTTGGAAGCTTGCTCAAACCCAAGAGAAGAGAAGACAAAAGTGCGTAATCAACAACTTTTATTGAGCATATTTGAAATATAACAAAACTAAAATGATTTTTTTTTTTGGAAATGTAAGTACTCACACACGCTTTACATACCTCTACATGCCTTCAAATAATGTTCCAACCACTTTAACCCTAAAGCCTTTGATTAAATGACATCCAACCAGTTAATACTAATAACAATACAAAGAGGATAATTAAAATGACTTAAAAGGAAACCTAAGCAAATCTATTGCTTGCTATAGATGTCTTGAACAAGAGATATTTTAGGATCCTTAAAACCACTTGTTTTACTATTTGAAGCATGCCATTTGTAGATTCCATCTACTTTTTTTTTTGTTTAAAAATCAAGTAGAAAATAATTAAAATCAGAATGCAGTCCATTTAAAATGCATTTCTTTTAACATGTCTCAACAGTTAATTTCGCTTTCATTATTCTTTTATTTGTTTTATAGCAACTAAGAATGCAGTTCACAGTTTAAATGGAGGTTGGGAAATCGCATTTTCTCGTGATGCTCTAGCACACTTCATTATTCATTTAATTTCTTCAAAATTACATCAAATGGAATTTATCGAACAGACGACAAGAGTTTGGCTTCAAAAGTATAGAAAACTACAACAACGAAATCAACAAGAAAAGCGAAAGAGATAAATATAAATTTGAGGGATATATATGTGCAAATTAACGACCACCAAAAGAATCAGTCTGCAAAAGATGGAAAAAATGCAATGAGAGAAAAGGAAAAGAAATATTAAGATTATCCTAGCCATATCACAAAGATTATCCCAACCATTTAAGAAAAAAGGATTCACCTATGGAGAAGTTAATTTTAGTACTATCATAATAGATTGTAGAAAAAAATGCAAAAATGTATGTGGAGGGGCACTATATACTAATATCATAAGAATAAGTTCTTCCATCTGGTTACTTATGGGCTATATAAATAATGTGATCAGGATCCATTGAATTCATGCTTTAAAATTGAACATTCTGCTCAACCTCCTTGATGCTTGGCTAGAAAAGTCCACCAGATTCAAGACTGAAACACATCCTTACACTTGATTTATAACATAAGAGGGGACAAGTGATCGAAATTGGATATGCACTCATAATCCCATGATGCAATTTTAGTTTGTAGTGAAGAGATGGGGGCAATGGATCACACATCCATACTGATGCAATAACGTCAACCAAGATATTATGCATCATATGTAAAAGTACAATGGCTGTTTTTTTTTTTAATGAATTTTGCACCTGCATTCAATATATCCAAACAGGAAAATCCAAATTTAACACACCACTAAAGCAACACACTCTCTCTCCCATTAACTTATTTAGGAGTCATATTTTGAGGCTAATGTTTGGGGCTAATTTGCTTGCACCGAATTGAAAAGAAAATTTTGAGAATTCAAGATAAAATAGTTGCAAAAATGATTATTAAAGAGGTGACGGATGGAGGCAATAAGGTGAAAATGTCAATAGAACCTTAGGAATGGATCGCAATGATTAAAATAATCTATTGTCCCTCCCTATATAATGGCAGAAAGGGATGCATCAGATACCACAAATGATCAACACAACAACTGCAAATATAGGAACAAGAAGTTTAACCTAAATACAGTGATATGTAACCACCCAATCACTTTAATTACAAATCTTTTCTTTACATTGAAGGATGAAATCATGTATGAGATCAAGTAATCAATTGATTGTTTTAGAACTTAGAAAAACAATTTAAAGTAAGAAAATGCAACTAAAAGAAGGAGAAACAGGGGAGGGTCCCACCAAATTATACTATGAAGAGAGTCAAGAGACTACTTGTTCTCTCTTCAGATGAAAGAGAGAAGATGTTTGATAAATATGTGAGAGAAAATCCAATCCTGTCCCAGTCTCTGTTTTTCAAATAAAGACATAATAGTACTCATACATGGTGACCTGGGTGGAAGCCGAACTGCTGCATAGTTAGCAATACTCTCTGGGATTGAGCTCAACCTATGATGCCAATTGGTTGGGTTAAGTGGGATTGCTAGTGGTTCTTTTGGGCTCAAGGCGAGTATATATTTTATAGAATGCGACTCAACTCAAGCATTCAAGATGGGTTCAAAGTCCAAACCCTAGGTATGCCGCCGCTCTTTTTGTGCGTGCAGACAATCTTCTCAAATATGTGGGCTTCCTTCCCGCATGTGTGGGCCACTTTCCCAATTAAATGGGCTGTCTTCCCTATATACGGGCTTTTTCTTTGGTCCCAACCTCCTTTGCTAGAGTACAAAAAAAAAAAAAAAAAATTTATATATTTTCTAATGGACTCTCAACACATAAATAATGTGTCATAACTCGACCTAACCTGTATCAGACCCAGGCAGATAAGTTCCACCAATGAAGTCCAACAATGAGATCGCGCATTGGGCTATCAATGGACCCAGGCCCGATTGGAATTTGACTGATCCCAATTATGGTAATAACCTAGATACCTCATCGCGTCAGACTTGGGCCTTGGGCTCATTGCAGTATAGTTAGAGATGGAGTTTTAGTACATGTTTATATGTATACGTATGCATCATAGATAGATATGTATAATGTATGTACAAAGTTATAAAATAAATTTCAAGTACTTATTTTTGAATAGTAAAAACAGAACTCCTTGACAAACTAAATGGTTCCAATAGGCTCATGTTTTATTTGGTATCGGAACTCAATCACACATGGGCATTTATCGCCTCCCATCCCTAGTTCATGAGTCGCACTGAGTTTGCACCCATCCGAATGGACCGTGCGCTTTTCGATTGAATGTACGCCCAGTCAAATAGATTATACACCATTAAACTTATGGGGCCTCGATGAATGGTTGAAAACCCCTGTTCCTAAGAGAGCATGTCTCATGATGAAAATACGTCGGGTCAGAGTCAACTCACGTAACCCACCTTTCCTATTTAAAAAGAGGTTGGACTTTAACCCAAAAATATTTCTCAGCAGCCCGACCTATTTTGACCTGACCCTACCCGTTTGCCACCCTAAGCCAATTCCAATGAGTCCAGATCTGATGAGGTAAAACCCTGTAATGACCATGAGTGGACCATTCACGGTCTACCACGTCACGAAGGGCAGCCTGCCATGCATCGAAATAGGCTTTCCGCGGTGACGTAATGGGCCCGAGTGATCCACTCACGGTCACCATGCATATACCCACTGAGGATCCCGATTCAATTGCCACGAGGCCCAAGAGATACAACGATCAAAATTGATCATGTGGGCCACACAGGCCTGGCTCAACACACCCACCTTTATGAACCAATCCAATAAAGCTAAAACCCTAATTCTCAGTCCCCTTCTTCCCCAAAACCCAAAGCAGTTTGCAGGTCTCGTTTCTTTTCTCGCTTCTCGTTTTAGGTTTTGCCGCAGCCAAACCCTCGAAAACATGGTTCGCCCTTACGCTGTGAAAGGGCGCAAGCGCAAGAAGAGAGAAGTCGAAGTCGAAGAGGAAGAAGAAGAGGAAGAACAATCCGCGGAAGAAACCCATGAAGAAGAAGAAGAAGAAGAAGACGACGAGAAAACCGAGATCGAGGAAGTAGAAGGTGAAAGAAATGCGGATGAGGCCCCGTTCGAATTACCCGGAATTCCGATTCTTCCTTCCAATCAGAAACCCAAGGCGGGTGTGATATTCGTACTCGAGAGGGCTTCTTTGGAAGTCGCCAAAGTGGGAAAGGTATCAACTTTAATGCCTTTTTTTTGTGTGTTTCCATGAATTTATTGGATTAGTGCTTGTCATGGAAAAGTCCTTTTTTTTTTTCAATCACCTGTTGTTTTTAGTGTTGGGTTTACGATTATTCGATTCCCATTAGGATTTGGGGATAATAGGGTGTTGGGGTGATGAATTTGGAGTAGTGCACAGTGCACATACAAAGAAACAGCAATGATCTAAACAGAAACAAGCACTTTACAAAAAGAAGAGAGACAAAGATTTTACATGGTTCTACATTGAGGGTTATGTATGTTCTAAGTAGAAAGTAGTTGCAAAATTTATGCTTAGAGGTAAGAAAGAATAGACCCAAAACCCTCAGTCTTCTTCTGCCTGACTTGGCTATTGTGGGTTGGTGGCTGCCAACACACAATTTTCGCGCCTAGACTCCTGTTTATAATATGCATCTTCATGAGCTGACCTTCGATGCTGAAGTAAATGCAGTTTGAATTAGTTCTATGCATGCAAGTGGTGTCTTATCTTTCTTTCTTTTTTTTTTCATATAATCTGGTGTTTCTTATCTTGTTATTTGTATTGGTTCAGACATACCAGATTCTGAACTCGGACGATCATTCAAATTTCCTGAGAAAGCATAACCGGAATCCAGCTGATTATAGGCCCGACATTGTTCATCAGGTTAGATAACTTTTCTTGTTTGGCTGCTTTGGACTTTGTGTTTTGAAATGCAAAGAGTTGAGTTTTCTGCTGGTTGTTGATGAATTCTCTAGAATCCAAACTACAAGAGTGGATAGCACATTGAAACAGTATAAAAATCTGTCAATGCTGTTGTTGATTTTTAACAACACCCCACAACACCCCTCAAAAAAAAAAAATAATAATAAAAAAATAAAAAAAACTATAAACTCAAATGTATAGTCTATAACATAATCCTTGACCTGGAGTGCTAAATCTCTGAGTTAGTCACAACTTGTATTCCTCATAACAATATAATGCAACATGCATCAAACAGTAAACAGTGGCTGTCTGATAATTAGATGGGGTTGCTACTGCAGTGGGTCCCAATTTGTAGTGGTCATGGCGAAAATGATTATAATCATCAGTGCCCATACGTGATAAGTGAGAGTGATCATTTATGATCTGTTTGCACGAGCAACAACGAGACCCATGTGGGTTTCCATGAATCCCTCCCAGATGCCTCCTGTCTGAAGCTTATCATGATGAGCGTGATAGTCACTAATTGATTTTAGCACTTGAAAATCTCAACTTTGATCAGCGAGAACTCTCCTGATTAAATCAGGCAAACCTTTGAGGGTCCCTAGTCCATGCTTAAACTTTCCACAAAAGTGTGTAATTTGTAAATTTAGATGATCTTTCACATAAAGAAGATTGATACAAATTCTTTGTTATCAATTCACTTGGTTTTGAAATTGCGAAGTTTTGTGAGTCAGTCTGGGCCTTGATGCCAGATAATGCAGCAAGGGAGAGAAGAGCAACCAATGATTACTCTTTAATCTGAAGCTTAAGGGGATGAGCACTTTTGCACTTTCAGGTCTCACACCAAAAGCCATTCAAATTGCTGGTGAGAAGTTGAAATGCAATTGATACTAACGCTGGCAGATACTTTCTACAAATTTTGACTGATATCTTCATGTACTGTCTCATGTATCATTAATAGACAACACTGAGGAAAACACGAAAATTAGGCCAAGGAAAAGTAAGCATACTGTTTGCACTGCACAGGAAATAATGAAAGTTGAAGCATTTAATCTGAATGTTTTCTAAAAAAGACTATCTTCTGGTCCATTTTAAGAAAGAAAGAAAGGGTTATTTCGCCCATTACTTTCCCTTATATAATACTTGTATTTTTAACCACGAGTGGTTGTGTGGAATTGTTTCTTTAGGCTCTCCTTGCAATACTGGATAGCCCCCTTAATAAGGCTGGAAGGCTACGGGCACTCTATGTGAAGACAGAGAAAGGGGTTCTTTTTGAAGTTAAGCCACATGTTCGTATGCCAAGAACATTTAAGCGGTTTTGTGGAGTTATGTGTAAGTTAATCTTCATTTCCATTTGTGTCTGAATTTCATGTTTATATTACTTCATTCTTAACTATGCCTTTTTTCCTGACAATTAATGCAGTGCAACTGCTGCAGAAATTGAGCATAACTGCCACTAGTAAGCATGAAAAACTTCTGCGCGTTATCAAGAATCCTGTAACTCGGCATTTACCTGTCAATTCTCGTAAAATAGGTGAGCATTAGGAGATATGTGCACTTCTTTCAATATCAGCTCTCTCTCTCTCTCTCTCTCTCTCTCTCTCTCTGAATGTTTTTCTAGTATTGCAGGTCTCTCATATAGTTCAGAAAAGTTAGTTCAGCTACGGGATTATGTCGCTGCTGCTAGCAATGATGTTGACCTTGTTTTTGTGGTGCGTTCAAATTTTAGAACTGCTTTCTTCTTGTGGATTTAAATTATATTCCTCCATGTTTTTTTAAGTCTATGTTGACTTTTGAGAATCTATATTTCAGACAGTTGAAACTTTTGATTGCTATTTTATTGCATGTTTAGGTTGGTGCAATGGCCCATGGGAAAATCGACAAGGAGTATACTGATGATTTTATATCAGGTAATTTTATTTTTTTTTCATTTAATGTGATGGTCTGTCGCGACCCCGGACCGGGTTATGAGCCTAATCCGGGATCCGACTAATGATGCCGCGCCACGTGCATCTCTTAGTTGGCTAATCCGCACACGGAATTAAGAAAACATTTATCCGTGCACCTGATTTCCCACAGGGTTCCGCGGTGAGGATTACACATCCATGTCAATCACATATGCAAGTCATGTACATTTTTAATATGCGGAAGCGTGTAGTAAACCATGTTAGTATGATTCCATTTCACAACATGACTGAATTATATTTAGTATGGCAAGATATCAGAATGAGCAATGATCATTAGCATATTTCCCAAAAGTAAAGTTAAATGTTTATACAAAAGATCAGTTAATTAGTTGTCCCAAAAATAATGGCCAACAAAGGCCAGTACAACCAAATAATAAACCCAAAAGATGATAAACAAAATCCCAAAATATTACGCAACTCTAAGCTTGACCGAATGTCTACATGACATCATCAGCTTGCCACTCGATTACTCGCTGCAGTTCACCAACCGCCTCCTCAGGCTCCTCCTCTATGGCAATATGTTCGGGACCTGAATACCAAAATAAATGGATCAGACACGACGGTCTAGCAGGTGGGTGAAGAGATATGACAATACATTTAAAATAATGATACCTTAGGAAACATATTGAAAACCTGTATAAAGAATGAATTTCGTAAAAGACAATGCATCATTTATTAGGTAAAGGCATGAGCAATATAAAGCAGTAAAGGTACCAAGAATAAGGAACCATCAAGATGGCAACCACACGAAGCTAAATCCTCTCTCACTTAAGTGATGAGAGCACATACCCTAAGGGATCATTGACCTCTGTCACACAGGGTGAGGAGAGTCAATGATAAATACTATAACATATATATATACTTTGCGGGACCACGGTAGCGAGCCGGGTAAATACTCTGCGGATTCCAGACTGCAGCTGACTAAACAAGAGGGGAGGGATCTCCAAGTCGGTGGATCAAACCGACAAGGTTATCCAAGCTTAGTGGTGCTGACTCATAGGTTAAATGCGGGAAGTCAAATCAAATGCATAATAATGAAACGGGGTGCCCATAGGCACAAATACACATTCATATCGGGTCGGGCATATACAGGTTAGCAAAAGCTTAACACATTTTTCAATACCTTCGGGGCAAGTCCAAATCATAAAATGTGATGTTTGAAAAGCACAATCAAAATTCGGGTCAAGATAAACATGAATGGATTTCCAACCTTCTCCTGGCTAAGTGTTGGAGGTCCAAGATTTGAATCAATGTAAATAGGGTCCCGTTTGTCGATTTAAATATATATTTGGTACTCCATAAGAGTTAAAGACATTCCGGATCCTTACGTACATTGACTAGTCTAAAAGACCACAACAAGATCAGGATGATGGGGTTAAATCTTCAGTATAGTTCCATATATTTCTCCAAAAGAAACCTGGAAGAAAATGGCTGTCAGTTAGCTCCTCGGCTGCTGTCGGTCAGCCGACAGAGCTATGTCGGTCAGCCGACACTACAGTATCAGAAATTTTCAGAAAATGCAGCTCTCTGGAAATGGAGCCGAGAGTTTGTCGGTTGGCTGTCAATTGACCGACAGTTGGCTGTCGGTCGACCGACATTGGGATGTCGGCAACAAACCGACGCTACACAATCAGTTCTGTTTCAAGTCAGATTTTACATTTTTTTCTTCCCCTTCTTCCATTCGATCCTTCTATACATTTGAGCACCCCTTTACACAACTTTTGGAGGTTTCAAAACCTCATTAAATCTCCATGAAATCCATCATCCAAACCTCCCAAAACATCCATCCAACTTCATCCATAAAAGGAATCCAACCTCTTCATCCCAATCACATTCAACCAAAGGAAATCCATCACATGTAATAAACCAAAATTAATACAATCAAGATGTCATTTCCAAGAGAGTAATACACTAATGAGTGCATTTCAAAGTCTAATAAAAGCATGACATGAAACCAAGCTTAAGTAATGAAAATCATTAATAAAAACTAAGCATTTGCATAAAAATATGATTAAACCAAACCAAACCAAGCCTTTTCCCACTAGGTGGGGTCGGCTATATGGATTTGACGACGCCAATCAAATCTGTTTAGGGCCATGTCCTCCGTTAGATCCATGTAGGCAAGATCATGTTTAATAGTTTCTTTCCAACTTCTCTTGGGTCTCCCTCTCCCTCTCCTACTCTTGGCAAACTCCATGCTTTCACACCTTTTAACAGGTGCCTCTGTTGGACGCCTTCTAACATGGCCGAACCATCTCAGTCGATTTTCTCTCATTTTATCTCCAATCGGTGCTATTCCTACTATGCCCCTAATCTCCTCATTCCTAATCCTATCTCTCCTTGTAATCCTGCACATCCATCTTAGCATTCTCATCTCCGCAACTTCCATCTTCTTGACATGATTATGCTTTACTGCCCAACACTCTGATCCATATAACAACGCTGGCCGTACCGCCACCTTATAATACTTTCCTTTAACCTTGAGGGGGACTTTCCGATCACACAAGACCCCCGAAGCACTCCTCCATTTGGTCCACCCGGCTTGAATCCTGTGACTTACATCAGTATCAATCCCTCCATCCTGTTGCACCATAGATCCAAGGTACCTAAAGTTTTCTTTCTCTACTATCTTTTGTGTGCCCAAACTTACTTCTATGTTACCAGGTGTCCTACTTTGACTAAACTTGCATTCCATATATTCCGTTTTGCATCGACTTAGCCTAAACCCTTTTGTCTCTAATGTTTTCCGCCACAATTCAAGTTTAGCATTCACTCCTTCTCTCGTCTCATCCACTAAAACAATGTCATCTGCAAATAGCATACACCACGGCACCTCATCCTGGATATGTCTTGTAATCTCATCCATAACTAGGGCAAACAAGTACGGGCTTAACGCTGAGCCTTGGTGTAGACCAATCGTGATAGGAAACTCCTTAGTTTCGCCGCCAGTCGTCCTTATAGATGTCACGACTCTATCATACATATCCTTTATCGCCTCAATATAAGCGACACAAATTCTTTTCTTTTCCAGAACTTTCCAAAGAATCTCCCTAGGAACCCGGTCATAGGCCTTCTCCAAGTCAATGAACACCATATGTAAATCTCTCTTACCTTCTCTATACTGTTCCATTAACCTCCTCAGGAGAAAGATAGCCTCCATGGTTGATCTCCCAGGCATGAAACCAAATTGATTCTCTGAAATATTTGTTGTTCTTCTTAGTATTCTCTCAATAACTCTCTCCCATAATTTCATCGTATGGCTCATCAATTTAATTCCGTGGTAGTTCGCACAATTCTGAATATCTCCTTTGTTCTTGTATATGGGTATAAGAATACTTTTCCTCCATGCATTAGGCATCTTCTTGCTCTTTAGCACTACATTAAAAAGCTTTGTCAACCAACTAATACCATCCTCCCCCAAGCACCTCCAGACCTCAATAGGGATACCATCTGGCCCAACCGCTTTCCCATTCTTCATTCTTTTCAATACTTATTTAACTTCTTCCCTACTGATTCTCCTATAGAACATATGATTCGCTTCTTCTCTAGAAATGGTAAGCTGCCCCAATTGTATGTCACTACTACTGCTTTCGTTAAATAACTTGTAGAAGTAGCTCTTCCAACGCTCCTTTATCTCCTCTTCCTTTACTAATACATTTTCATCCTCATCCTTAATGCATTTAACTTGGTTTAAGTCCTTGGTCCGCCGATCTCTAGTTTTAGCAAGCTTGAATATCTCTCTTTCGCCTTCCTTAGTGTCAAGTCGCCTATATAGCTCCTCAAATGCCTTTGCCTTGGCCTCACTAACTGCCTTTTTGGTTTCTCTTTTTGCTTCTTTATACCTCTCCAAGTTCGCTTCAATTCGATCCTTTTGCCAAGTTTTAAAGCACTCTCTTTTAACTCTTATCTTGTCTTGGACGGCTTCGCTCCACCACCATGCCTCTTTCTGTACCGGAGCACCCCCTTTAGATTCTCCTAAGACTTCTTTCCCTACCCTCCTAATACACTCTGCTACCTTATCCCACATATTATTTGCACTCTCTTCTGTCGCCCAAACGTCTTCCTCTAGTACTCTTTCCCTTAAAGCTAGTTGCTTATCACCTTTCAGGTTCCACCATTTAGTCCTTGAGCATCTATATAACTTCTTTTTTCTAGTCCACCTTTGTATGATCAACAACCTATGTTGGGAAGTCAAGCTCTCCCCCGGTATAACCTTACAATCTTTACAAGCTAAACGGTCTCTTTTCTTAGTTAAGAAGAAGTCAATTTGTGTCCTCGATGAGCCACTCTTATAAGTCACCAGATGTTCCTCTCTCTTTCTAAAAATGTATTAGTTACCATGAGATCATAAGCCACTGAAAACTCCAAGATATCTTTCCCTTCTTCATTTCTATTACCGTACCCATGTCCCCCGTGTACTCCTATGTATCCATCTACGTCACGTCCTACATGACCGTTCAAATCACCTCCTATGAAGACCATCTCTCCTTGGGGTATCTCTAGTAGCACTCCTTCCAAGTCTTCCCAAAACTTCTCCTTATGTCCATCTCCTAAGCCCACCTGGGGGGCATAAGCACTAAATACGTTCACTATCTCTTCTCCTAACACCAACTTAATTGCAATAATCCTATCTCCATAGCGCTTTACATTCACTACATCTTCCTTTAAGTCCTTGTTTATCACTATGCCGACCCCATTCCTCGATCTATTAAGTCCCGTATACCATAACTTATACCCGGTCCTCTCAATCTCTTTAGCTTTGTGTCCCACCCATCTTGTCTCTTGCAAGCAAGCAATTGCGATTCGTCTCCTTTCCATTGTATACACCACTTTCATAAGTTTCCCAGTTAGGCTCCCAATGTTCCAAGTGCCCAATCTCTCAGCCTTCTATTTTGGACTAGTTTCCTTACCCCCCACACTCGCCCAATAAAGTGTGAGGACCCTTGCCTATTTAGCACTGCACCCGGGCGCCGATGCAGCGGTCCTTGCTCACTTATCACTGTACCCGGACCATACAGCGCGTCGCTAAGTAGGGGACGCCCCAACGAAATTTCATTAGGTCTCAAATCCATAAAAAAAATCCGACTGAGTATTGTGCTGGCTGTCGGCTACCTAACGCACAACCCTCCTCCTTTGTCCGGGCTTGGGACCGGCTATGTCAAGGATACCCCAACATAGGCGGAGTTTGCATAAAAACATGATTAATGAAAATAAATCATTTTATCCACTTGCCTTGGGTCCAAGCTAATGTAAATCAAGCTCTCTAATCACCTCTTAAGACAAAATAAAAAACCTATACAAAACCCCCAAAACAAGCCCTAAAATGTCAAAACCAAGAAATACAAAGAGAGAGTCTCTAATAATTGAAATGAAGTTTTTCCAAGGCCCAATAAACAAGAATATAGGAGATGGAAGAGATCTCTTACCTAGAAAGTCTTCAAATAAGCTCAATGAAAAGTTCGAAGTTGATGAATCCTTCTAAAAATGGTGCCAAATGAAAGCTCTAGAAGAGAGGGTGAAGATTTCTAGATCAAATCTTAGTTTTAGTGAGGTTTTGTGGTGATTTGTGAGGAAGGAAGCAAGAGAAAAAGGAGAAGAATGGTGGCTGCTGGAACTCCTTCTCTTGTGCAGGAATTAGGGCAAAAAGGAGAATGAAGAAGATGGGTTTCCTTATATACAAAGAGGAGAGTGGGTCTCACAACTTAAAATACTTCTCGAGCTCAAAACATCGACTTCAGGACCTCAAATGACTTCGACGAAAAAGACGAAGTTGTTCGACGAAATTTCTAGTTTCCAAAAAGTATAAGTTTTGCAAGTTTTGGTGACATTGAAAATCGTGTCCAGATTTTGGGTAAAAAGACTGTTTTGCCCTCAAATTGAGAAAAGTCTGGTTTCGGGCCCTCAAATGAGAACGAGGTCAACACGAAAGTTGTAGAGAATAATAAGATAAGTCAAACGGGATTAAAAACATAATTTTTGGAAATCATGAATAAACCCCCAAGCTCACGCAGATCCGTAACAAGAACCCCCAAAGGGTCCCACAAATCAAGAAGGCTCTCAAATTCCAATTTCCCAAAACTAAATTAAAATCCACTAAACACACTTAGAGCTAAAGCACAACTTAATTAACACTAATCGAGGTCTCTCGGGTCAGAGTCTTACATGGTCTATCATCAATGCAGTTGTTGGGCATGCTTTATACCAGATTGTAAACATCTCATCTGTTTCATAGATATAGACTGATAATAACATTTACTGGTTTTTTCTTTTTTATTATTATATTTAGAAAAGAAAAGAAATCATATATGTGGTCGACTACTTCAGTCATTGCATATTTGCATTGTGAATAGGCTTATAGATGTAGAATACAAAATGGGCCAAATAGGTATTGTTTAATTAATAATTGTGTGGTATAATGATAGAAGCCAAAAAAATACATATATGTGTAGGTTTGTGTACTTTTTTTTTCATTGGTGGTGTGCCTACCTTTACTGAGGCTTGTGCCTCAGGCTCGTGAAGGGCTTAGCATCTAGCTTGTGCCTTGCACCGTTACTACATTGGATGATATGCAGTTTTTCTTCTTTGTCAAAATTGGATTTCTGCCTCTCATCAGGACATCTCTTTGATCAATGGTGTGAATTCATGAGATGACTTGTGCTAGAGAAGAAGAGGTGTGGTTCTGAAGCTTCTCTAGCATCAGTCATGTGTGTATGTATGCCACTTGATGAGTATTGTTGGTTAGCACATTGGCCTAATAGAAGCACTAATATTTATCATCATGAAAGAGAAGCATATTGTTAATGAAATTGTTGTTGCCTATAAATTGGTTATGCAAAAGAAAATACAAAATTTCTTGGAATATTGCGGAGTTTAGTTTGGAGAAAGGTTATGGCATGGTGGATAGACTAACCTGAGAATGGGCTACAGCATGAACATCTTTTATATTGCATTATGAAGGTTAACTAGAATGGTGGTCAGTGCATATGGTAAAAATTTAATAACTTCAGTGCTGTGGCTGTTTCTTGTTTTTGGATCATTGAAATCGTGACATCAGTGCTAATTATGCTCTGCTCTGTTCCATTTTTTGCAGTCTCTGGTTATCCTCTGAGTGCTGCATGTTGTATTGGCCGTATCTGCAATGCCCTAGAGGAGAAATGGAAGATTTTGTAAGGATCAACTCCTGTGTATTTGGTTCTGCAAATGCAGACTAGAATTAAACATTTATACACTCTTTTGGTCTATAGGAATCTGATAAAATTATCCTATCTTCATTTTTTCCCCATTTTGAGATCTACCCTCTTGGAATGCAATAATGTTAGTTATTTTTCTTTTATTTCTGAGGATTTGTAGAATTCTTGGACCCTCCAAGACACAGTGGAAGTTCTAGAGATGCTCTGTTGTCTTTGGTTCACGGTTGTCTGTGACATAAACATGGTTGTATTTATGCATTTCACGAGGCTATCTTTTATCGTAAAATCATTCCTCTTTTTACTGAATCCATGCCTCATGGCAAAGTTTGGTAAAACTTAACGCTGCAGTTTATTGTTTCAGTACTTCATTGTAGAAGTAATTTATTATTGTCATTTGTATCTTATCCAAATGCTAAAGGCAGAAAGTATCATTTTAGCATATACCGAAAATTGAATGGCCCAACCATCTCAATTGTCCAACTGGTGCATTTGGTCATTGATCTAGAGCCCCAATAGTGCAGTTGTATAGAATGTACCCCAACTTTTGTGCTAATGGAATGATATGAATGATATGAGAGTTATCTTTTAGCGGGTAAGCGTATTCACATTACGAGAAGTATCTGCATTTGAATAATGCAAATTTTCTGCCGTGGTCGACCCAATTGGATGGTCTGGATTGTTCAGCATATGCAAGAATATTGATAGTTTACATATGATTTCTCAATGATGAAACTGATATGCTTTTATTATTCAAAATAGTGTGAATTTGTTGCAATTTTGGCTCAAATTTACATCTGGCAAAAACCCAAACCCACCAACCACCCCAACCATCACAAACAATAGTTTGCCTTAAGTGTGCTGCAATCTTACTATCAAACATTCAATGAAATCTCGTAAAATAATAATGTTCAATTTCAGAGGAAGCCATTAGTGACTAAACAAATGCCACCTCTCGATAATTAGGAGTCCTATAGCAATGTGCATGAGATGCTACTGGTTTATAATGCCCAAAAGAACAAAAATAGCCAACCCAGTTCCCACCCAGCTTCCATACAGCCCTCCATGTCTGCGAACTGCAGTCTCTCCATTCTGCAATTGAGAAAAAAAAAGAATGAGATTATCCACATTTCAGTTCTTAATGAAACTGATCTGGTATTGGAACAGTAATGAAACTTACTGCCTCTGAACCTTCAGTTCATTAAAGGTAAAGTGATGGTACTTACCGGATTGGGTGCTGGTGCTGGAGCGAAAGCATCATCTGAACTTATGGGAGTGGGTGGCGCTGGTGGGCTCTTTACATCTGGTGCGGGTGCAGGTGCATGGTGGTGGTGGTGCTGCTTATGCTTGTGGTGGTGCTTCTTCTTGTGCTTTGTAGGAGCTGGTGCAGGTGCCTCTACTGGTGGTGATGGTGGTGGGGCCGGTGGTGGGACAGGCGGTGCAGTTGCTGGTGCTGGCACTGGCGACGCAATTGCAGGTGCTGGAGCTGGAGGATTCTTGGCAGGTGCTGGAGCCGGAGGCTGCTTTGAAGGTGCAGGTGGAGCTTGTATCGGGGATGGTGAGATCTGTGGTGGTAACACAGGCGGAGATGAAACCGGCGCTGGGGGCAATGCCGGCGGTTGGGGTTTGGGTGCAGGTGGAGGTTGTGCAGGTGCTGGAGGCAATACTGGCGGTTGGGGTTTGGGTGCAGGTGGAGTTTGTACTGGTGCGAGTGCCGTTGGAGGAGGTGCACTGGTGGGACTCGATGCTGGCACAGCTGGGGGTGGCAATGATATGGTGGGCGTGGCGGCAGGGGTAGCTGCCACTGGCGGTGAAGGCGCTGCAACTGGTGATTGTGCGTGGGTGGTGTCGATTGGAATGCCAAGGCAAATTGCAAGGCAGGCTACTGCCAAAGCCCACCTCTGTGAGCCCATTCTGCAGGTTTAGGATCTGGACAGAACTGGGTGGTGGTACCACATATATGAAGGAACGATTGCAAGAGATTGAGCAGAAGCCAACTTCTGGCGTCAGAAAAGAGAGAGAATTGGGTGGTGGTGCCTATTCATTTAGGTGGCATGTCCCTTTGTGGCTGCTACTAGTCTGTCATGGGAGGCCAAATGGTTTTTTGCTTGGATTATGTGGGCATTGAACAGGTTTTGTTGCACTGTTTTGGTCAGTTATCTTGTGATCCAGTCCCTTGACCTGATGGGGCCCAATAATATCCTTTATTGGAAGATCATTGCTTTCCCAGTCCTTTTCAGGCAAATCTGGGCCGTCCAGGGTTAATTTTCTCATTTAAGAATTACAACTGATCCCCCCCTAGGGTGCTTAATCGAGTGTATGTCGGTCCTATGAGATTTGATGGAACTGTGAGCCCCCGTTGTGGAAACCTAAAAGGAATGTACTAGGCAGGCGTTCTGTAGTCTTCAAATGAGCTGGACGATTGGGAGTTTTGATCAGTTACTCTTCAACAACTACAACCAGCATTAGCAATGATATCTTGTAGATGTGGACGCTTCATCAAACCACAGGGACCGTATGGGATTTTCATAAACCAAGTGTGCAGGCAACACCAAGAAGTCATAAATTGCAAACACAATGATACTGCACCTCACCATTAGTAACACAATGTCTCTGTTGATTGTACCTTTTTTTTCCTTTCCTGATAGCCCGTCTAAGGGGCCTGCTGGCCTGGTACTTAAAATGAGTAAAACCCAATTCATTGAAAACATCTTATACAAGTGCAATGATTGATCCACTTACAAAATGGGGCAGTCAATCTCTATAAACTAAAGTCCTAGGATTTTCCGGGGGATTAGTATCCCTAACCAGTTGATCTATAGTCTATAATTCTGGATCCTTTGAGGCTTTGCTTAGAGAATTATGAGTTAGAATGGAGCCCACCTATTGAAAATCTGAGCAGTCACAATAAACATCCTCTCATCAGACGTGGTATCCCCAAATTTTATTCCTACAGGAGTTGCTCCCACTGAAAGATTAACTGATGGATAAAATCATGATAAATGAATATGCATGAGATTGTTTAATTACATTTTTAATCAAATGGTCAATCTTACAACACAACCTACTCTTTTTTAAGTAAAATTTGAGGATAGACCAAACACTGGAAGGGCGTTTATTTTGGACGGCTCGGATTTTCAATCGGTGGGCTCGCAATGGAGTTCTACTCTTCTCTTGCTATGAATGATCCCTCCTCCAGTTAATGGGCCCTTATCCGGATATAGGTCTAGAATTCATGGGCTTTAATTACCGACAGTGACTGACCGGACACCAGAAGACAACATTCACATCTCCAGGGGTCGCATTTGAGCCTGGATGTGAACTTAAATATGATTAATCAAGGGATGGAAGAGAAGGAATGTTGTGTTTACTAGACTACATACAACGAAGAATAAGATGTTTCACAATATAAGACACAAAATTATCTCACGTTTAAATGGTTTTAGATGCATTGTTGTTTTTCAAGTAGTAGGCCAGATGCTCCCACTAATTCTCACTCTGACTGACAGTAACATTGCACACTTAATGGAATGATACAAAAGCAAACGCTACCTTCTTTTTTTTATATATATGACTTGGGTATCCTTGAGGTCTGACCCAATAGGACTAATCCCCCGGGTGACGCCCACCGAATCCACACAAACGAACACCAGGCAAATCCGAGGCGGGTTCCAAACACAAGACATGGGGAGCAAACACTAC
Source organism: Litsea cubeba (assembly GCA_012931725.1). Lineage (NCBI taxonomy): Eukaryota > Viridiplantae > Streptophyta > Magnoliopsida > Laurales > Lauraceae > Litsea > Litsea cubeba. Next base: position 10,460,843 of record CM022953.1, read on the forward strand.
ATTATACAACTAAAAAATAATTTACTTTTAATGTGAAAAAAGTAAATTATAGTAAAAAGAGAGCCCTTCAAGAGCAGTGGAACACCACCAAGTTGGGTGCATGCACAGAGAACTTGGTGCATGATGCACATGGTTAAGTGGACATGAGCACATGTCCACTTAACCCATTTTCGAACCCGCCAATCAAACTGGGGCCAACCCTGTAGCAGGTGTTCAATGAGTGCGACAGTTTTGGTACAAATGTACAAGTCAAAACTGTTTCATGTGGGACCAAAGTCCTAAAAAATAGATAGAATGACTTGGTTGTTTTGAAACATACCGACCCAACAGTCATGGTCATTGTGATCCAACTAATTTGTCGCAATGGTAATGAGCAGCCCAAGGTGTGCTGTGGGATAGTTTGAGCCAGTAAGGACTTCAAAGAATCTTGATAACCTTAAGCTTTCCTACAAAAGTAGAACAGTAGATTTGATATAGAAAGTTATTCTAACATCCATTGCGACAAGGATAGATTTTCATTGGGTTAAAAAGGTTACAATCTGACAGTGACATGCCACTGCCAGCAGCACTCCAATTTCTACAAGCAGAACATAAAGTTGAAAATATGATGCAACTTAGATAGGAACTTTGATGGGTGGTTAGAAATGGGAAGGTGAGGCGATGATTCTGTTTTCTTGTTCTTCCTCCTCAGCTGGAAGAACTGTTGCATTACATCTGAGCACTCAGTTGCCAGGATCCCACGTCGGATGGTGATCTTCGGATGGAAAGGGTGGACTGGCCCAGGCGGACGATCTGAGCCATTCCTACCTTCCTCATCACCAGGAAAAAGGCTGGAAAAAGAAAAAGATAATAGGGTGAGTAGAAGAATTAAAATGGATCGCATCAAGTAACTAACTTGTATAGAAAAGCAGGGAACATTTCATGAAGCTTTTAGGTCTGGACTAAAAATCTTCAGTTGCATTTTCAGATAGTGCACTTATTGGAAACAATATTTTCTGCTATTTTTTTTTCATGGCCTCTTTTATTTTATTTTTTTCGTCTCACATCACTAATGGAGGAGATAGCCGAGTATTATTTGGCTGGGGAAAAAATAAGGCTAAAACAGTATCCCACTCCCACCTAAATAATGTAATTTCTCATGTCCCACCACCCCAAACTCAATAGGAAAGGATTGTCCTCCCCTACCTAAACAATCAGAAAAATTGCAATTTGAACCACGGTCAAATGGACCACAACATTTGAGATAGAAACAAGCACATAAATTTATCAGTGAACACAATAGCATCTTGGAAATGATAATCAATGCATGGAATCATGAATACTTCATGCTTATATGCTGCATCCCTTTAAAGAATGAATTTTTTACCATTGCCAGTTGAACTGTTAAAGTGTTAATCATACAACAAAAATGTAAATCCCAAGCTCGCAACTGGACCAAAACAGGCAGGGTTCAACCTTCTTTGGATTGTCATTAGCCCCAATGGTTGGGCCTGATCCTAAGTTTCCAGGCCCAATAAATGGCAAATCACATGTGGCGGTGACCAGCCTAACCCACTTAGCTAAAGTTTTATAGACTGCTGGGCTACTAGCTTTCTACTAGATTAGCAGGATGGACTCGGGAGCAATCTCCTTGAATTGCAAGCAGCAAAGGTGGCACTGGTCCAACTATATAGAACTCTTAAATAACCATTGAATGAGAACTGAGAAGCACTAAAATTTCTGTAACCAATTATCTCTCATTATTACAGTTACTACATTTAGAAGTTAGAACCAGTTGACAGTAGCTTTTTGAGTGCTTGAAGATGAGAGCAAAGAAAAAGGTTTATAGATTGAATCTACCATCATCACATACCTAACCCAGCTGCCATCAGCTCCTAGAAGCTTATTTGGTGCCCCCCAGACCACGGTATCAATCCTAGCCTGAAGGATTGCCCCAGCACACATTGGACATGGTTCGAGTGTCACATAAAGTGTTGTTTCCTGGAAAATATCAGCAGAACAAAAGGCTGATGGGAAAAGACAAGAGAAGTAAAACCAACAGCGAAGGCAGTATCACATAATTCAAGAGCATTTCACACGTATCAAAGACCTTTACATTTGTAGAAAGTACAAAATAGGATAGATGCATGATATTTGTGATTTGGTAACTACCTGAGGGCCGCTCATCAGATTTAATCCTACACAAATTGTTAATTGGTTGCTTACATGGAAGGGTGGCATGGAACTTCATGCTTGGTAAACATGCCAAGATATAGATATAGAAATAGATATAGATACAGGGCATAAGAATACAGTTATGTATTTATCAAAATTTAGGACAAGAATACAGTTATCTCCAGTAATTAATAACAAGCCAAAAAATTGCGATAGAAACAATTAATATTATATAGATGGAATTAAATGCACCATATAGAACGACAAGAATTATAGACATAGCTTATGTTTTTTAGTTTATTAGTAGAACTCTAAAAACCGACCCAGATTGATGGGATAAGGCTAAGATGACGATAATGGTGATGATGAACAATACAAGAAGATAATATTGAAATTGTAACTTACAACTCAAACGCAGCATCTGCCTATCAGGTGTCAGAATGTACAACACAGTACAGTATGAATACCGGAGAATATACTAGTGTCTGGGTTTTAAACTCTCACAGAATTCCTGAGGTAAACATGGTGCTTTCTACAGACAACATAAGCCAAATATCTCCATGGATTTACATTAACATTTTTAGCCAAATTGCCAATGTCCTCACTCATGATACCTAGATAATTGTATATGCTTTGGAGGGACTATTAGCATATCATGTCAATACCTATGCAATTTAAAAAGGGATCCCTACACAGGTTAATTATTTTCTGAACTATTATAATCAATTTCCATAGGTACTGAAAAAATTTGATATCACATCCCTACATGACTTGCATGTAGACATGTCAATGTTAGACAAAGATGTGGCCCATTGGACATAGCAGAGTCAAACTCAATATGTTTGCCTGTACGAAAATTTAATCAAAAAATTTTTTTTTATCAAATAATTTATTTTGAGTATTATTCAGCACATATTTACATGATAAGACCACAGTCAACTAGAGCAAAAACTTTCAAGCAACCTTTCTTTTTGCTCCCACATCAGACAGTTCATATAGCAGGACATGGGATCTAGATCGGTCGTTCATCAGGTCACACCTAAAAAAAGCTAAAAATGAATAGATGATAGCCATTATAATTGGTTGTCTGCGAACGGGTAAAACAGGAGAAAAGCTGTCTTGGTTAACATTCAATGTGGAGATATCAATTTCTTGGATGGTTATCAGATGATCATAAAGGGATGAGACACATGTGAAAGATCGTTCAGAAAATCATGCACATGCAAGGTAAAGAAAGTGGAAGCATGAAAGTTAAATGCTCCTGGTGGCATTGATCACATCCATATATTCATATGTAAAAGAAATCACCAAAATGAAGAATAATAATGGAAAGACCAAAGTAGTATTTCATTCTCAGCCCAGATTAGGGTTTGGACTTGATAATAACCATCTCGGTGTTCCAACGCGCAATTACAAGCAAGGATAAAAATATCGGCCGTATCGGCCGAGACCGATACGATAAACTACATTTATCGCGTATCGCACCGTATTGGCCAATACGATAGCGTATCGGCCAATACAGGCCAAAACGATACGTATCGGGGGGTTTTAAAAACCCCTCAGCCGATCCATTTGCTCTATTCCTTGGTTATCAACGGCGCCGAAGAGACTCACCACCTGGTGTTGGAGGTGGTAATGAGCAAGGAAATATGGGTGGAGATGTTGGAAGACAACAAGCAGCATCATGGACTGATTCGTGGAACCCTAGTTACAGTCGACAAGGACCCTCACATTATTTTCCATATGGTCAAGTACAAGGACAAGAACAGTCTTCAGCTTCAGGGTCCTACTCATATGGTGACTATGGTGAAACGCAATATGATGATCCGGCTGCCTTCTTTGGATTTGTGGATGCCAATGCTCATCAATATCAAATTCAATATGGTGCCAATAGAAATGAAAATACTGATGAGGATGAGGATAACGTCCATGGCGCCTTGAATCTTGGTAGACGTTCCTTTTGGTGGTGATTAAGGTATTCCTAATCCTATTTCCTTCACTAACTCTCTACTCTGTCATTTGACTCATTTCTAAATTGGTGTTGAATGTTGATTGTTGATCACTTCATAGTTCATTCACTTGATTGAATTTGAACCTTGAATGTTGAAGTATTGATATTTGATTGTTCAATGTTCAATTGTTCAATAATGACTAGTAATGACCTAAAGTCTTATGCCTTTATTTCATGTTCAATTTTTTTTATGAGTTTTACATTACTTTCTAAATTACTATGACTAAGAAACATGAATACATGTGAAAAAACTAATCATTACTATTATTTTCTATTTATACAGCGATACAAGACTTCATATATTGAGGGACACCGATACACCCCCTTTTCTTACTTACTTTTGCAAAAGAACCACATATTCTTCATTTTACAATTTTCTGGATTTTCTGGAATTTTTTCAGATTTTTTGGGCGATTTTTTCAAATCGCACCGCTACGCCGATACGTATCCCCGATACGCTACGTATCGCCCGCTTCGTATCGGTTTGGCGGCCCGATATTTTTATCCTTGATTACAAGTTTATAGTAAGACTTAGTAAATCAGGACTCTAATTAATTAAAATAAAAATCAAATCCAAGAATAAATAGAGAAACAAGATTTTAGTATCGAAGCTCAACCATGAAATAATTTTTTTTTCTTTTTGAATATGATGAAACAAAGATAAAACTTCTTTTTCTTTTTTTGATCAAGTGATGAAACTAAGATAAAACTTCTTTTTTGATCATGTAAACACATGCACATGCGCCACACCCAAGTCCCTAACCAATAGAGCTGCAACCAGGGTTACATATCTGGTTGTTTTGTGGAGAGGGAGATGCCTCACTACTGAGCTAGCAGTGAATAGGTGACAAAAATAAAACTTAAATGAAGATTCTACCCATCTTGAATAACCTGAAATCTCGATAACTATATTTAGGAAGTTACCACACCCACTTTAAAAAGCTTATTATATCCCCAATACTAAATGGAAACAACTAGGGTAACTTTTTTTTACCATATAATAGATGGAATATAGGGACAACACAAGTTAGATAAGAATAAAAGTTGTAAGTGCTAAACTCAAATTCAAGAAGCATAAAAAGGTACAGTTTGAGAAGTCTTCCCGACATTGTTTACACTTGGTGCTTAAAGGATAAAAAGGGTCAGAATGTTTGAATCTCCAAATTTCATTGTCACACAATTTTCAACTAAGAGAAGGGGCGCATAACCCAAGTGGCAACCATTTAATAGTTTAGTATAATGGGCGGTGGCAGTTCAGGAAGCAAAAATCACATCAGAATGCGCACTACTGCTTTTTCCAACTTCTCTGACATAATATCTATGATTGTTGGTTGGTGCTGATAATGATTCAGACTGGAGAAGGCAGAACAACAGTATCCTACAAAATGCGGTTTCTGCTGATCCAAAGACATAGTAAAGCAGATACACATAATCCTGCCAAAGCATTCAGACTGAATGCAGATTGGGGTGCGTGTATGCGTCCTTAGACCTAGGAGTAATAATATACCATTTCTCATGCCATTTTTCAAGATTTTTTAATAGATTTAAGTTTGTTTTTTCAAATTTGGGCACGCATCATATGCATACAAGACATAAGCATTGAGGAGGTTTCACTTCCTATCATCTGGAACAACTTGGTTTCCTTGAGTTGTAAGAAATTACTAATGAATAAAATAAAAAGCTGAGGACAAACACACAAATTTGATTTGTAGTATCATCACTGCAGTGAAAAATGAGAGAAGAATGAAAAGAAATACCGAAAGGCGCCAAGTTCGGAGTAAATTAGATGCCTCCCGAATACAGATCATCTCAGCATGCGCTGTAGAATCTCGTAATTCTTCCACTCTGACATATAAAAAAAAAAAAAAAAAGGAAATGTCTACATAGTTTAATGGGTGTCACTGGAACTAAAGTGAAGTACGAGTGATCACAAAAACAATATTAAAATCTGCAGGTACACTGCAGCAAATATACAGTTTGATGGTCCGCATCATTGCTGATGGTCAACCTCCCAGACTCAGATCTTGGCCACACATATGTTGGCATCATTCATTTCTACTTATAGATCAGTAACTAATGGTTGAGGATCTTCAAAAATGGAGATTTTAGAACATTTCCAAGGTCTGGCCCATTATTTATTAATGTTCTAAATCACCAAAATATGGATCACAAAGGAAAGAGCATGAAGGTGCAGCAAACAGTAAATTTCTGCAGTAAAACACCTAAGAGTTCATCATTTACTTACAAGTTGTAGCCACGCGCGATAATTTTCCCATTTTGCACAAGTACGGCACCTACAGGCACCTCCCAAGAATCAGCGGCCTTCTTGGCTTCCAACAGCGCTTCCCTCATAAACATTTCATCACTTTTCCTCTGCTCATGTTCGTGCGTAATTGCTTCTTCCCACTCATCAAAACGTTCTCTCAGGACCTGTTTATTCCTTTGAAGCTTCCTTTGCTTCAATTGCACATCTTTCTCTTCAATTCTAGTGGCTTCAGTAGTCCCCTCTTTCATGGGTTCCTCATCTATCTTTGTAAAACCACTTTTAGACATCTGAGCCTTCCCACTTTCTGATATCCCTACTCTACCAGGTTTAGTTAAACTGTGTCTAGAAGACAATGTTGAAGCACCTGCCAATGGAAATGATGAATCTATGGATCCTACTCTAGACGGGATGCCTTGCCCTTCATTTTCTTCTTCCGCCCGCTCAAAATCACCCTTTCCAGATACTGAAGAAGCACCTTTAGATGTTGAACCTGTTTCCAACAAGTCTATTGAGACCGAGACATCAGATCCAGTCTCTGTTAATTTCTCTTGGGATCTCATCACTTCAGACGCTTGTTGGGTTTGAGTTGTTCGCAATGGCTTTTTCAAGATGCTGCTCTTGCTCTTCTTGGCATTCCCATCATTGTTATCATCATGCTCATCACCTGAAAACCAGGACTCGCTGTTCAAAGAGTCATTTGATGAGCTCCTCACGACAGACTTCATAGTGGGGGTATGAGATTCAGGACGTGAACCCCAACCTTTTCGAACCATGTCTGAAATAAAACTCCACAAAGACCGACTAGATCTCCTGGCAATGACATTTCCCGTATTTATTTGAACAGTTGGCTCCACAACTCCAGCCACCGAAGAGGCCTTCTTGGGTGCTTTTGTCCCAGAAGATTCAAGAGAGGAAGATGTGCCTGCAACATCCCACATTTCATCTGATGGACCCTTTATTCCAGACCCAGTAGAAACCCGCTTTGGACTTTGTTGCCTGTCTTTCTCATCTTGTGTAACGGAAGCTGTTGCAGAAGATGTGGATTCCTTCTGTATTGAGGGAGTACATTTGGATGCCACTGACTGCTTGTGTGAAGTTGATACTTCTTGCTGTAGCATGTCCACAAACTCCCCAACAAATTGCGCAGAGGAATTATCAAAACGATTAGCAGATTCTAATGCGCCACCATTAATCACAAGCTCTGAATGCCCCCCATGCATCTCATCTCTCTGAACCATACCATCTAACTCCTGGAGAGTAGCCGAACTGCTTCCCTGTTGAGATGGGTATGAAACGCTGAACCCACTGTCAATATTTTCATCTCCCTCTGCAGCATATGCAGGTGAGCCTCTAATGACCAATTGAGTTTGTGGGGGTGTAACCATCACAAGTGGCTTTCTACTCTCCGCGTTCAGTACACCTGTTTGTTGCTCTCTTGGTTCTTGAACTGAATCCAGCACTAACACTGACCTCTCTGCCCGGTCTTTGGCTCCCACATTTACTAGGATTTGGGAACTAGACGAGGCCCTTTCAACATCATTATCACGGAACTCTGGTCTTGCTGTATGTTTCTGAGACTCTTTTTTTGATCCACGTTGTCGGATGACTTGTTTGTCCATTTGGTGCTGTTGCTCCCTTGCTTCTCGAATCTGGTTCAAAACTGAAGTTGAACTCTCTTCCTGCTCATTTATTCTGGTCCTGGAAACCCTTTGGAAACTGCTCACCCTTTTAGTGTCAGTCAAATGGAGTTCTGATACATTGGTACGCTTTAGGGACTCCCTTGATTCAATTTCCACAAGATCCTGTTGATCTTTTTTATTGTGTTGCACGCTTGCCTGCTGAAGTGAATTCAGAACTGAAGTTGAATTGTCTTCCACTTCTGGACTGAAGGTCAAGTTATTATCAACATTATGGACCTCCAATTCTATTCCACTTCTTGACTCGGCTTGCCTGCTGACTTGATAATCTGTACTGCTGCGTTGCCTTCTTATTTCTTTATCCAAATTCATGCCTGAAACTATATTCTCTTCCCTTTGTTTTAGTCTCGAGTTCAATGTATTTTGGGAACTAGAGGCCCTTCTAGAATTGTCCTCGTGCAACTCAGATGTTCTATTATGCTTCTTGGACTCTTCCCTAGTTTTTATCTGTCCAACTATTTGTTGATCTTTCTCAATGTATTGCACTCTTGCTCCATGAACCAAGTTTGAAGATGAAGTTTTTATATCCTCGATTCTCATATTGGATCGGTTTTCACTCATGGAGGCCCTCTGGATATTGCTTTCCCGGGATCCCAATACTTGGCTATATTTCTCTAACGCTTGTGCAGAATCCCATTCAAGTTCATCCTCCATCACATCAGATTTTACTCTATCTTCATGCATTCTTGATTGGATTTCTGTATTTCTCTTTGTCAAGCTTTCACCTTGCCACACGTTACTTTCATACTCAGTATTCTGCTTCACATTCCCGAAGGATACATCCTTTTTCTCCCATCTCAAATCATTTTTATAAACACTCGAAGACTCTCCAACAATTCTTTCTTGGATAGATTGAAGACCCTCTTCCATATTGCTCTCAAGATCACCTGATGATGCAACTGAATAGTATGATGAGCTAGATGTGTCTTTCCTTGCCTCGCGAATATCATCCCTCGAAAAATTTTCCCTTCTAGGATGACTATACCCTTCCATTGGTGACTTAATCACGACTCCACCCTTCGACATCCTTTCCCTAGAATCTGATTCTATGTACTGCTCCTCCCTTCTCGAGCCCCTGTTGATTTTCCTTGCCTCGCAAATATCATCCCTCGAAAAATTTTCCCTTCTAGGATGCCTATACCCTTCCATTGGTGACTTAATCACGACTCCACCCTTCAACATGCTATCCCTAGAATCTGATTCTATGTGCTGCTCCTCCCTTGTGGAGCCCTTGCTGATTTTCCTTGCCTCGCATTTATCATCCCTTGACGACTCTTTCCTTGTGCCTTGCCTGTACCCTGCCCCTGACTTGATCACGACCTCACGCTTTAAACTCCTTTCCCAGGAGTCATGCCCTGCATGCTTCTCTTCTCTTTGTGAACACTCATCCACTCTAACTTCTTTCTCAATATCACAAACATCCTCTCTCTGAATACGCATCTTCCTCACACTCCCAGCCACTAATCTACTATTCCTCCCTTCAACACCACCAGACTCTCTACTAACGATATCAGTTAACAAACTAAGCACTTCATCAACACTCCCACCAGAGCTCGAACCGCACCCAACTCTCTCCGAATCCACACAACCCGCCCCCCTCTCTCTCCTCTCCTCCAAACGGCGAAAGACCCGACTCCCCCCACTGCAATCACAGATCCTCACCCTAGCCGCTGATTGACGGCACCCATTTCCACAATTCCCACCCCAAATCAACCTTCTAGAAGCTGAAGACTGTAACAGAGTGGACTGTCTCAACCCATACAAAATCCTAGGGTTTGCAGAGAACCCATGGATCAAGAAAGGACCCACCCAAGCAGAAGAACACTGTGTTCTGTCATTGAAGTAGTAAAACTCATTGAAAGAAAACGACCCTTTGCTACTAAAGCCCATAGATGAGCTTATGTGTGTATACATGGTTAAATCTGCTTTGTTATGAGATTCTAGCAAATGGGTTTTTCCTTTCAGATGCAGATATCATGGAAGGATTGAAGAAATGCCAGTGATTGAGCTCATCTGTGGGTGCATCGTGATTGTATATGGTTTTGTGGGGTTTCATATCTGATGCAGATGTGAGTGATGTAATTCAAGAAAAAATCAAGGTGATGAGAGAGGGAAGATGATGTAATTGATTACCTTTCTGAGAGGATGGAGATGGGATTTGTAGAGATTGAAGAGAGATTGCTTAGGATCTAGAGATGGAGATGAGCTGGTGTAGAAAGATATGGGCATCTGTATTTTCAGCACAAAGATACAAATAGAAGGGCAGCTCGACTCGAACGAGTTGACTCGATCAGGAACGATTTGGACTTGTAACTCGTTTACGTGGGAGCTTTACAAATGAGGTGTTTTATATTGATCAACAATTACAAATACTTTACCCAAAAAAAAAAAAAATTACAAATACCACCCCAACTGTATGTTTTTACAAATAAACAAGTTTTATCAAGTTGAAGATTTGGTCATCCAGTATGACTACAGTAGGAGGTCATATTTGACCTGTTGACTAAACTTGACATTTTCTGCCATAACAAACCCTCAAAGAGCTAGAGCAAAGAGACCATTGAACCCAAGTTTGTTGATGCAAAGAGATTAATTAGGAATTAGATTGGAAACAAAGGAAGTTTTATTAGGTCAAAGGGCTTGAAAAAAGAAAAAGAGAGAGAACCTTTTTGGGACAAAAAAAATGCTAGATTTTCTAAAGGGGTTGGAAATTTGGCCTACAAAATATGGTCAAGGTAGTTAGATGAAATTATTAGATAAACGAAGCGATTATTATTTATGAATAAAAGGATAATTGGCTATCAAAAGTATAGAAGTGGTTGATCTCCGTTTGACAACTATTAAAGTAAAAGTGATGTAAAATATCAAATTAATAGAGAATAAAATATAAGGGGGGTATAATGATATTTTATCTTTAGTGAATTGGTAAGAAATTTCTTAGACTTTTTGTATGAAAAGTGGGTATTTTTTTTGTTATTTATTGGAGAAAAGAGGTTGTTTTTCGACTTTTTTTTAGAAAAAAATAAAGGAATTTTGAAGATGTGAATTTTTTGTGACCCGTTGTGTGAAAATTGGAAGCTCTACGTTACTTTTGCTAACCTAGTAAATTTTCAAACGGACGAAGGTGGGTAAGTGAGTGTAGCATCGACCCTATTGTGCAATGAGAGCTTCTAGATCAAATCTAAGGCAGGGGTTAACCATCGTCAGGATCTTTCAAACCCCCCGTGCAGTTAATGGTTCGTGATGATGCCAAAAATAGTTTTCGGACACCACCGGTCAAGTAATAAATGCTAGGTGAGAATGTAGTAAATAAATGAGAGAGAGAGAGAATTTATAGTGGTTCGGTCTGTATGACCTACGTCCACTTTGAATATGGTGATCTTTGATTGATAAGGTGGATTACAAGCGAGAGAGAGAGAGAGAGTAAGATATTAATCATTGCCCCTCAAGTGATGAGGAGACCCTGAATTTATAACACTTCCCCAACAGATGGGATTCAAAAATAAAGCAACGTCTCTCTGGAGCCTGGAGCCTCAGACGTGTCCTCGAGGAACGAGCAAGGCGGAGGGCCTGGAGCCTCAGACGTGTCCTCGAGGAACGAGCAAGGTGGAGGGCAGGTGAGAGTTTCTTTGCGAGATTTGGTAAGAGCGGGTAAGGGGAGGACTTCGTCGTGATGACTCGGAGGCCTTGACGTGACGAGGCTTCCTTCAACGAGTTTCGAATATCAACTGAGGTAAACTGGCCTGACCCATGACCTTGGACGGACCGGGTTGTCTGGACCTGACTCTTTACCGTAATCCGGGTTGGGCCTAACCCATCATTTGCCCCTCAAAGTCCCGCGTTCAATAATTATTTGAAAGTGGGGCTTTCTGTGCATCCAACTCTCTTCTTCCTGAAAAATCTTTCTTTTTCTTGGTTGTAACTCTGTCTGTCTGTTAGTTCCTTTAGATATGTATCTCGGAGAGTCCTCCCGGCTTGGGCTACTCTTCTTTGAAAACTCAAGCTATAAAATAAACCCTAGAGCAGTATTTCTTCAAAAGAAAGAAACTAGCCTCTGCAGAAAAACCATTGGGAGAGAAAAAGATGGAGACAGGCAGCAAAAGAGGCGACGGCGCGAGTGGATCCAGCCTAGTCCGCGCTGCAGGCGGCGCTGCAATCGCGCGCCTCCGGCCTAGGCGCAATGGGCGAGGTGGAGGCACTGCTGGGCGTCGCGGGCGAGGCGGAGATGCTGGGCGTCGCGGCAGCGGGAGCAGGGGCGCCGGGCGTCGCGGCAGCGGGCACAAGGGCGCCGGGCTTCTCGGCAGCGGGCGCAGGGGCGCCGGGCGTCGCGGCAGCGGGCGCATGGGCGCCGGGCGTCGCGGCAGCGGGCGTCGCGGCAGCGGAGCAGGGGCGCCGGGCGCCGCGGCAGCGGGCGCAGGGGCGCCGGGCGTCGCGGCAGCGGGAGCAGGGGCGCCGGGCGTCGCGGCAGCGGGCGCAGGGGCGCCGGGCGTCGCGGCAGCGGGAGGCGCCCCGCCGATGGGCGTCGCGGCAGAGGCAGCAGCGGCGGCGCTGGGCGCTGCAAGGGGCGCCCAGCCCGCGGGCGTCGCGGCAGAGGGAGGCGCCCAGCCCGCGGGCGTCGCGGCAGAGGGAGGCGCCCAGCCCTGGGCGTCGCGGCAGAGGCAGCGGCGGCGGCGCTGGGCGCTACAAGGGGCGCCCAGCCGCGGGCGTCGCGGCAGAGGGAGGCGCCCAGCCCCTGGGCGTCGCGGCAGAGGCAGCGGCGGCGCTGGGCGCTGCAAGGGGCGCCCAGCCCGCGGAGCGTCGCGGCAGAGGGAGGCGCCCAGCCCCTGGGCGTCGCGGCAGAGGCAGCAGCGGCGGCGCTGGGCGCTGCAAGGGGCGTGGAGAGGCCCTTGGGCGCCCGAGGGACTTGGGCGCCCGTGGAGTAGTCCTAGCGAGAGGGGGAGAGAGGGACTTGGGCGCCCGGGGGAGTCCTGGGCGAGATGGTTTGGGCGACATGCTTGGGCGCCTTGAGGAGGAAGTCCCTGGCGCCATAAGAGGTTTGGGCGTCCACGGATCTTAGTAGGAGGATGCTGGGCGCCCTGAGGAGGAAGTCCCTGGGCGCCAAAGAGGTTTGGGCGCCCAGGGATCTTAGTAATATGCTGGGCGCCCTGAGGAGGAAGTCCCTGGGCGCCAAAGAGGTTTGGGCGCCCAGGGATCTTAGTAATATGCTGGGCGCCCTGAGGAGGAAGCTCGACCCCCGCCGGGGGACACCCCCGGACCCCCTCTGCGTAGCGCCTGATATATCCCTTAGCACATGTAAATTCCAAGACTCTGCCCCTCGGTAACTTCTGATGGGTCATCCCAAAAGAAGAAATGAGAGAGCTTCTCAGGCTGAGGAGAGGGCTGCACCAGCTAGGAGAGGGCTGTGCCAGCTGGAAGAGCTTCCGAGGCTGATCTTTCCGCGGCCCGCGAGAGGGCGACCAGGCTTGAGACCGAATTCTTAGTAGCTTAAGAGAGGGCAGCCAGGGCAGAGGCTGAGCTTGTGAAGGACCTTGAGAGGGCTTCGCTCAGTAAGGCTGAGCTTCTGAAGACCCTTGAGAGGGCTCACTGAGCTTCTGAAGACCCTTGCGAGGGCTTCGCTCGGTGAGGTGAGCTTCCGAAGACCCTTGAGAGGGCTCATTGAGCTTCTGAAGACCCTTGAGAGGGCTTCGCTCGGTGAGGTGAGCTTCTGAAGACCCGCGAGAGGGCTTCGCTCAATGAGGCTGAGCTTCCGAAGACCCGCGAGAGGGCTTCGCTCAGTGAGGTGAGCTTCTGAGGACCCGCGAAAGGGCTTCGCTCAATGAGGCTGAGCTTGTACAGACCCGTGAGAGGGTGATGCTCAGAGAGACCGTTGTGGAGACAATGACTGGGGCGGTACATGAGAGAACTGCTTTCCCAGATATTGTCCTCATAGGCTTCGTGCTGACTGAGGAGCTTGATGATTGTAGTGGCAGCTCTTATATATGATGTCGATGGTGATGTGCTCCTCGACCTTGGGCGCGCCATGATGATGGGCGCCCAAGTGAGGTGCTCCTTTACCCTGGGCGCCATGGTGATGGGCGCTCGGTGAGGTGCTTCTCGCCATGGAGCATGCCTCGGCCAAACTGATGATGTCTATGGTGATGCCGAGGACAACTTTGAGAGTGATTAGAGGGCAGGGGACTCTATTTTTTTTTTTTAAACTTGTAGCACTGATAAAAAATGATTTTATTAATCCATTGTTTAGTGCTACACAACATTGTTGAAAAAACCAAGCCCCCAAACCCTCACTACTTTGACTCTCTCATGGTATTACTGGTAATTCATTTTCAACAGTTCCGCGTTCCCTGGCAATGTGTTCAACCACTGCATCGCGAGGAGTGAATGCTTGTCTGTCTCTCTGCGGAGCAGGACCGCGTTGGTCTCTGACAGGTAGCCTCTCTGTCCTGCTTCGCTTGTTGCTTCTATCCTTCCTTTCCTCTCTGTCTCGCCCCTTCCCGTCGTCGACGGCTCTGGAGGACTCCCCTCGCCTGGCCCTTGTGGTATCTTCAGCATTTATATACTTCTGAACCTTTGTTAGTAGCGCTGGCATGCTTTTTGGCGGGCGTTTCATCACTGAGAAATGGAATCTCGATGAACGGAGACCTCCGAGGAAGGCTGTCATGGACACCTTGTCGTCAGGCTCTTCAATTTGAAGTACCTCCTCGTTAAAACGAGTGAGGTAACTCCTGAGGCTTTCATTTGTATCCTGCTTTATGCTGAGCAGGTGTGTGGCGGGCTTCTGGTGGCGGCGCCCACCTATGAAGTGCGAGACGAAAGACTTGCTCAACTCTCCGAAGGTGGCGATGGATGCTGAGGGGAGATTTGCGAACCACTGGCGGGCAGAACCTTTCAACGTGGTTGGAAAGGCTCTGCACATTATCTCGTCAGGGATGTTGTGGAGCTGCATCCTGGTTTTGTAAGTTTCAAGATGGTCTAATGGATCCTTCCTCCCATCGAAGGTTTCCATGGACGGCATTTTGAACTTCCTTGGAAGTGGGTAATGTACTATATCGGGTTTGAACGGTGTATCCGTCCGCCCGACTAGATAATCCACAGTCTCTGGTGCCTGGGCCTTCATTGCATTGAAGACATCGCCCAGTTGATTCTGCATCTCTTTGATTTTTTCCTCCCAGTGATTGTGAAGCTCCCTGGATGGACCGGGGAAATAACTTTCATCTTCCATGCAGTGATTCTCACTTCCCCCTTCTTGGAAGTGAGAGTCCTCCTCGTCCTGAGGGAAAGGTCGAGGTGGTAACCCTCCATGGGCTCTACCAGGGGGTGGAGGAACTCCGTGGTCATGGAAGCTCTGATGTGCTCCTCGGCCATGGGGGCCATGATGTGCTCCTCGACCTTGGGCGCCATGATGAGGGGCGCCCAAGTGAGGTGCTCTTCTCTGGGCGCCAAGAGTATGGGCGCCTTGGTGTGGTGCTGCTCCGTCTTGGGCTCTTGGGAGACGGGCGCCCGGGAGATGTGCTCCATCCTGGGCGCCTGGGAGATGGGCGCCTGGGAGATGGGCGCCCGGGAGAGGTGCTCCATCCTGGGCGCCTGGGAGATGGGCGCCCGGGAGAGGTGCTCCATCCCGGGCGCCTGGGAGATGGGCGCCCGGGGGGTAGGCGCCCGGGTGAGGGGTTGGTTGCCGTGGAGCCTGCCTCGGGATTGGCACCTCTTGCTGCATTCCACCAAACGGTGCTCCATCCTGGAGTGCTCCTCCTTGTCCCGCAAGCATGAGTTGCAAGATTTGTTGGTTTTGGGCCAACAGCTGTTGCATGGTTTCCAGCATCTGCTGAGGAGTCGGTGCAGGGGGGAGAGTATTCGGAGAAGGGTTACCCGGTGGAGGACCATTATTTCCCTGGGTAGGGGAGTCTGGGCGCCTGGAAGGACCCGGACCTGTAGCTTGGACGGGATTGTCTTCTCGTCTTACGGATCTTGTGCTGATCACCATGATTTTTTAAAATAGGATGAAAACTTTTGTTCGTTCCCACAGACGGCGCCAAACTGATGATGCCAAAAATAGTTTTCGGACACCACCGGTCAAGTAATAAATGCTAGGTGAGAATGTAGTAAATAAATGAGAGAGAGAGAGAGAATTTATAGTGGTTCGGTCTGTATGACCTACGTCCACTTTGAATATGGTGATCTTTGATTGATAAGGTGGATTACAAGCGAGAGAGAGAGAGAGTAAGATATTAATCATTGCCCCTCAAGTGATGAGGAGACCCTGAATTTATAACACTTCCCCAACAGATGGGATTCAAAAATAAAGCAACGTCTCTCTGGAGCCTGGAGCCTCAGACGTGTCCTCGAGGAACGAGCAAGGCGGAGGGCCTGGAGCCTCAGACGTGTCCTCGAGGAACGAGCAAGGTGGAGGGCAGGTGAGAGTTTCTTCGCGAGATTTGGTAAGAGTGGGTAAGGGGAGGACTTCGTCGTGATGACTCGGAGGCCTTGACGTGACGAGGCTTCCTTCAACGAGTTTCGAATATCAACTGAGGTAAACTGGCCTGACCCATGACCTTGGACGGACCGGGTTGTCTGGACCTGACTCTTTACCGTAATCCGGGTTGGGCCTGACCCATCAGTTCGCACTCAGCTAAATTGATCAAATCATCTCACTCATCTCACCATAACACCATTTCCTAACATATTGAAATGATCTCCTACAATAAAGTGAGGAATTCTAATTGTGCAATGCGAGCTTCCTCTCTCTTAATCTTCGATTTACATTTGTTTTCTCAGATGTAGCTCACACCATCCAGCCATGTAAAATGGCCAATATTGATTTTGATCTTCCATGTGTGGATCATATTTAAATGACCAATTAGTCAAAAAAGATCACCTGATATAATATGTATGTAGGGTCATCCATTAGTGGACCCACCTATAAAAATATGTTATGAATTACGTGAAAATCATTACAACACATGTGTTTGCATGGGTTGGATCAGCATGATTTTCAATCAGGTGGGCCATATTTGTTCATGTTTCACCTTTTACTTTACATTCCCATTGACATGCATCCACTCCTTGTGTGCTTGAGCTGGAATTTGGAATGTGACGAAAGATGCATGCCTTCTATTTTTTATTTTTTTTAGCATTACCATAATATCTCTCTTTTACTTACATTCTGATTCCTTGTCACCAAAATTTTCATCATGCAACCATTCACAAACATGCACATCAGCAACGCGTCAATGCACGTGGGGAGAGAGAGAGAGAGAGTCTCTTGAAAAAAAAAAAAACAAACAAACAAACAGAAACCATTGCCATGGCATATATTTGAGTGAAAAGGCTATGTGGAGATAAGGCAAGTATGCAACCATGATGACAATGACAATCAGTGCATGGATTCGGCACCTAATAGTTCAATGGTAACCTTGTGCTAAGGAGTCAGCCCAAGAGATCCTGAGATGGTAGAGGGGTCATGACGTGTTACAAATATGATCACCGGCGGTTATATACAATGGAAAGAATTACTTCAACACAAATCAAACAATCCTTCAATGCTCTAGGAACTGCTCTTAATGATACAGAAGAGAACAAAAGAATTTTGACAACTATCAAGGATTCACAAATCAATACGTTTCAGATCAAAGTCAAATTAATATCGAGCCAGGCAAGAATATAGTCAAACTTTTGTCTGGTTGACCAATCAATGTTTCTGAAATACAAATCAATAGACGCCTTTTACCATGAAAGAAACTGTGGAGTGGGTAATGTACAATCTTTTTTAAGGCAGTATGAGTCAGAAATCCAGAAAAAATATACACCAAAGGAGTCATCTTCTATTATACCCATAGCTGGAGTGTAATCCATCGGAACTCCTACAGCTACCTTGCGGGTACATAGCACGAGTTTCAGACTCAGAACTGCTTGGATACTCACTCGAAGTAGGCTCACTACCCTTCCAAGGATTTGGTTGTCTCTGGGGTGCCTCTCTGGACCGAAGCTCTGCACTGTTTGTTGTACTCCTCTGATCATACTCTCCACTAGGGTTATGATCAGAGCTGTAGTCATCACTGCCAAATGCCATCCCCTGAAGTCTTCGCACGTCTACAGAACATTTACCGGCTTCAAAAACAGTGCTCTCACCGAATTTCACCCCATTGGTGAGGTCTTGCATGGCACCCTCACTATCCAAAGCTCTTACTACCTGAAGAAAATTCAACATCAGGAAAAAGGAAAAAACCTCCCTTACAAGCCAAAGCTCACACACACACACACACACATGCTGGTATGTCATTGTTCTTTCGAAGGTACGGTGATTTTTTCCAGAGAAGCGACACTCAGGTATGTCTTTGTTCTTTGGAAGAAGAGGAAGTAGAACATATTTAATTGAACCCAGCCCATTAAAGTGTACAGGTGGAGACTGCCTTTTTTCATATAAGATTCCACAATAACCCCAGCCCATATGATGATCCAACCATCAAAACATATCCTTGTTAAATACTAGTGCAAGCATATGGAAGGAAAACACCAAATCCATAGCATTATGATCTTTTCTCATTCAAAGGTTATATATATATATATTTATTTATTTTTAAAAAAAAATCAGGTCAAGTTGACTGTTCAATCACATTTCAGACCTAAATCTAAGATGAGCATACATATCAACACCTGAAGATTGGCATCATCTCAATATTGTAGTTTAGTGGTATGAATCTTCTTGCTTGGAAACCATGGTTATTGTTTGATCATGAGTAGGCCTACATATGATTGATTAACCAACATAGCATGATTACCATGTTGTTGACAGCCCATGGCTAGTGCTAAATGTGCTGGTTAACACATCGGATTTTGATGAAAAAGATGATCGATGGTGTACAGATGAATGCACTAAGGGACATGTTAAAATCTGGGTCCACTGCCCACCAATATAAAATCAAGCCAACACTATAAGACGAAATAAGGGGGAGAAAACCGCCCCCCTAGTGCTTTTAATGGTATACAAGATATGGAGCATAGGTTTAAGTTGCCCATTTGCATGTGGCATGCCAACAATCAGATTATTAATAGGAGAAGGTATTAAGGTATGCCCCATCCCAGCACATCAGATGAATGGCTTAGCTGAAAGAGCATATTGTTGAAAATTTGAATTCCACAGGTGAAGCACAGATACTTGTGCTGGCTGGAAATGAGTGTAAAGAGTCAGCACAGAAATCCAGTAAAACCGAACATGGCAAAGTTGTAGGCACTTGTAGAACACCATTACAGATATCATCATACTGAACTTAAAGATATATCACATGACAAAATATTGCGTGGAATAGAGAGTCCTGAGTCTCTTCCCAAATCCCAACTATAAGTTTACCAAGGTGGCGATTTTGTAGAGATGTGACACTGACTTTATCTAATCCAGAACATTGATCTGATACACAGAAGTGCTAATAGGTGGCCTTTTTTAGAATGCTGATGCACTCTCTTTCTAACTATCAATGAGGTTACCGACTGTTGGGCTAGGACATTTAAACATCAGAGATATTTGATCATCTCACATCCACTGTAAAACCCATGAGACCAACATTATTCTGGGTCACAAACCATGGAGCCCAGGAAGGGAACTCGGCAAACAATGTTACTGGTCCTCGTTACTTGATTTTGTGTACTTAACAGTTTTCTCAATATGAAGTTGATTGATATTACTTAAAGTAAGAGGAGACTGTGTTTTTCGTATCTATGTTTCTGATCCTTCAAATAGCCATTGATTTTATTACCTGCACCATGCGAGGCCGTTTGGAAGAAGAATGGCGAACACAAGCAGCTGCCACCTCAATCATTCTAAACATTTCACTTGTCTTAAAATTATTTTCAAGCCTTGGATCCACTAGTTCTTCGAACTCCCCAGTCTCAAGAGCATGAATCAAGAGTGGCCGTGCCTGCAAAAGCAAGAGAAGTCACACTTGCCACAAAGGTAAATGTTGTTTAAAACATCTTGTCAACACTACATGTAGATGTACCGATTAGATTTTTTCGAAGGTTGAAATTTTGTTCAGAACATACATTTCAAAAAATAACCCAATTGACGACTCTAGATTGGCTTTTCTCAAATTGTAACTGGTGCAAACCCCTACTATGGTGCAACTTGCATGTTTCCATCATATCAAAGCGTCTTTTGCCTGATTTTCTTGTTCTACTACTGTGTTGACTGATGTTTGGTGGCGATTAGAGTGATTTAAATCTGTACTTTGGTGAGATACATCATACATCCCATTCCTTTGTAGTTCATATTCTGAGTGTGGTCTGCATCAGACATCCTATTCATGGAAAATCCAATGTTCTGTTTGGTACATTCTAAGGTTCAGTGCTATGTGCTTATCTACTAAACATAAAACCCAGCTGACAAGACTTGCATCATTCAGGGGCATTATTTAGACCCGAAAGAATCTTTCTCATCAGGTTGCTCTTCAGATTCAAGAATGTCCCAAAGTTCCCTATCTTGAAAAATATTTTGCTCTTCAGATTCATGAATGTCCCATAGCTCCTTTCTCTTGAACAAGTATTCTAAAGGAAATAATTTCTACCATCAAACTTGACAGGCAATATTTAAGGTTTATCAATCATTTTAATGTGTTTCAAGATGGAGAAAAAAAAAACCATCCTAACAGCAAAACATTATCATTCCTAATTGAAACCCAAAGAAAGGAAATGAGCTGATCATGAATTATCAGCATTCAAACACCGAAGCAGATCCTAAATTCAAGTGATACACAATCATAAATCAGGCCTAGACCAAAAGCTGGTCGTCCAGCTCTAGACAGGATACCTTTAATGGTCATTGCTCTTAGAAACCGGTTTAATAATGTTAGAAATTAGTTTCAGGGGGTTTCATGTACCTTTTGTATTAGGGACTTATTTCTAAATATGGACATCATAGGGTTTTTTCTTAAATACTGAAAATATAGTATAAATACATAACTCTCTCTCTACACTTTCTGATTTCTTTTTTATTTTTTCCTGTATTTTCTGGATTTTCTGCATCTCCACAGAAATTGATTATAAAACTGCTGTTTGAATTAATATCAAAGCCTAATCCAATCAAAGGAAACTCATCGAAAAACACTAACAGAGAGTTCTGTTTTTTGGAGATTAAAGCAGCTTGTTTATAAGATTAGGTCTGACGCCAGCAATTGTGTTGATGGCAGTGCCATACAACAGTTAGGGGTGTAACTTGCAGTTGTTCTCTGAGAAAGTTATCTGAACCATCCTATGGAAAATTTGAGGGTGTCTTCTGGTAGAAGTTCACTTTTTTTTTTTTTACCATTCGTATATATTGGTCACATCAAGATGCAACAATCCTTCTGAAGGCTAGCTGTTTTTGCAAGTTCTGAACAGGAATTTATGCAGTAGAGCAACCAGTTTTTTGAAGAGGTTTTAATGATTGATTTTTCATCCATATTCTGACTAATACAGCAGTTTGTGAAGAGTCATTGCAGTAGTTCCCAGAAGTAAACAGGCTTAATTGTTTGTTTTCTCTTCTCCTTCTTGCTGTTAAAAGTGCAATTCTAGAGTTCCTAATTGCTGAATTCTGCAGCAAAGCAAGACAGCACTTGTATTTGGAGTTGTAGCCCCATCTTATTTGATTGGGAAGTGCAATAATCTCATCAAATGGACATCAAATTGGATTGACTGCCAATTCATTTGTTCTATGGGGCAGGGGTAGGTGCTCTGCGAGGGCTTGGATTGACCATAGGTGGCATTGTACCAAAATGAAAATGGCTGCACATTTTAAAATGTAAAGTTTTTTTTTTTTTTTTTTTGAGTTTCCATATAATAATATAACTGTTTATATAAATATTAATAAAGAGAGATAATGTAAGTACAGCATCTTGTAGAAGAGCTAAAGAACTATTTGCTTGTGAGAGATGTTCTGCTTATTTTATGAATTTTTGACAAAATGAAAAGGAAAAAAAGCAAAGTTTATGGCAATCATTCTGTATTCAAGTTAGACAAGCAAGATTACTTTGGAATGATGTTAAGCCTGCCTAATTAGGTAACTTGTACACAAGTTTATCATCACATCATCATATAAAGGTTAAAACAAGTATGAATGCTTAGAAACAGAACATCAAGGCATTATGCAAAGAATGGAACCCTGTTACAATGACATCGTGCATCAAAAGGTTTTCTGGCTCATCCATTTATTTTTTAATTTTGTTACACCATTTGAAGTGAGAATCATTCCTCCATTTGCAATTGGTACATAACAAATAATCCAATTCTTCAAGGAACACGAGATTCCCCAGTGGCTAAGGGGGTCTCATCTCACAATCCCTGGGCAGGCAGGTTACCACAAGGGATCTATACCACTCACCCATCTAAAAAAAAAAAGAAAAAAAAAATCAACAAAAGTCACCCTAAAACTCTAGAATGATGGATTTGACACCCTTGTACACCTTGATACTTTAGAATAGTTCACCGGATACTTTCAAATTTATAAGCACAATTATAGGGACTCCCACTATTTCATGTTCTTATCAAGCACAATGTAATCAAGATTTATGAGAATGAAGAAGATTTTCTTAAAAGACCTCAACAAATGATGAATCACTAGAGAAGTCAAGGAAAAGGCCAGACCAGGTTTTGGGGCTTACCCATTCAACTAAACTCTCCTCCCCCAAAGGTTGAGACGTATCCACTGGTTTACGCCCTGTCACAAGCTCTAAAAGCACAACCCCAAACGAGAACACATCAGATCTATCAGTCAACTTGCCACTTGATGCATACTCTGGGGCCAAGTACCTGAAGGCTAACAATTGAGGTCAAGAAAGCACACTTGACGTCCATGGTTTAATTTATGTTGGTATAAGATAATAGAGATAGAAAATCCAACTTGAGATGAACACATTAATGACCATAATAACATACCCAAATGTCCCCATCACACGTGTTGAGACATGGGTGTGAGCATCATTGGTTAGTTTTGCAAGCCCAAAATCTGCAACCTGTGATTTGACAACAGGTGTCAAGTTAGCATCTTAATCTTAACATTGCAGGGATAAAAGAACTAAAATAACATTAAAGGTAAAGGTAAACAAAATTAAATACAAAGAAAAAGAAGATAACTAGGATATGCATGCCTGTGCTTCGAAAGAGTTATCCAAAAGAATATTTGCTGACTTGATGTCCCTATGGATAATCCGTGGATGACCTTGAAACAGGTAAGAAAACCAGCAGGAACATAATAAGATTGTATCATGCTGAAAAACAGTTTGTAATACATAAGGACTTACAATCTTCATGCAGATATGCCAACCCCTTGGCAGCACCAATTGCAATCTTGACTCGTTTTGGCCAATCAATAAAGGTTTCTGCTTTCCCTGAACAACAAACATCAGGTCAGACTTTAAAGTGAACTCTGAGCATAATAACCACCTCATTTTTTATAAAAAATCGAGTTACCATGCAAATGATGCTCAAGAGTATCATTTGGAACAAATTCATAGACAAGCAATCTATGATGTTCAGCTATGCAATATCCAACTAAAGAGACCAAATGACGATGGTGAACACGGCTAATGATCTCAACTTCTGCTCTAAATTCCCGTTCCCCTTGTCCACTACCTGCCTTGAGCTGTTTCACCGCCACTACCCTCCCATCTGGAAGCTGACCCTTGTATACACATCCAAATCCACCCTCACCAAGAATATTTTGCTGAGAAAATCCATCTGTGATATTCATCAACTCTTCATACGTGAACCATGATTTTGAATTCCCCATTGCATTCTGATCCGTTCCAGAATTGAATCCATTGCCTCTGTTGCTTCCGTAGCTACTCCCACCACTATAAGAGACAGGTGCTTTCATACCAGAGTATGGATCAAGATGAGCAGAATTTCCTCCAGTGGGCTGTCCGTGGTAATACCCATCTACAATAACAAGAAAATACAACTAAAAGATGGACAAAATCAAGAATTGAGTACTCAATAAAGGCTGTCTTTTACCTGATTTCCCTGAGAAACTGTTGGGTGGTCTATGCTTGTCCATGTAAGTACCTGCTCGTCTCCTCTTCCTCCTCAATATCATGAAAACAATGGCGACCAATGCTATGATTGCCACTCCTGCAAGTGTTACCCCTACAACAACTCCTTGACCAGAATCCTTGCTTGAATCAGACGAACTATTAGATGGTGAATGTTTAGAAGAACCAGAATCTGATTTTGTGGATGGGGGGCTTAATCGTGGTGTGCGGTTTGAAATTTGCGAAGTCGGAGGAGCAGATTGCGATGGGCTTCCACGATTGCTCTGAGTTGGGGGAGTGTGCTCGTTCAGTGGTGTTTCGGGTGAAGAAGATGGTTTTGAACTTGGGGTTTTGGAATTTGGAGGAGCAACTGTCTGAACTGAAGGGCTGTCTGCAGGTGGGGAAGGTGGAGTTTGTACATGAGGAGAAACAGGAGGGGGAGAATTACCTGAAGTCGAAGATTCATCAGGAGGAGGAGCTGGCTGGTCAGGGCCCTCTGGAGAAGAATCTGATTTAGGAGGCGGTGCTGATGATGGTGGAGAAGAATCTGATGGTGGCGAAGGCGGTGAGGAGTTCGCATCAGATGGTGATGAAGAAGGTGGTGAGGAGTTTGCATCAGACGGTGGTGAAGGCGGTGAGGAGCCTGAATGAGATGGCGGTGGGGAGTTTGAATGAGCTGGTGGTGGGGACTTCGAATCGGATGGTGGCGGTGGGGAATTCAAATCAGATGGTGGCGGTGTGTCTGAGTTTGATGGAGGGGGTGATGAAGAAGATGAATCATCAGCCGGTCGAGGGGCGTCTGCTGATGATTTGGGCGAGGGAGAAATAGGCTTAGTTGACTCAGATGATGGAGATGCAGAAGAGGTTGGTGGTGGAGAAGACTCCAATGCAGCCGGAGGCGGTGAGTCTTCATTTTGAGAAGTAGGCAGAGAAGGAGGAGATTCATCTGAACTCAGCAGTGAAGCCAAATCCGGCATCTTCTCTTTCTTGCCTTCTTTTTCTACTTCTGCATTTTCATTTCCTTTACGATCTCTTCCTATAGATTGTACAAAGTTCTACACAAAGCTCCCAAATTTCAACAAATAGAAAAACAGCACTTGATCCAGAAAGACCTAATCCATCTTTCTTTTTGAATAGATCTATAAACAAATGCCAACTCTTAATCTCGAAACTGAAAGACCATCCACAAGCTCATGAGTTTATTTTCCTGAATTCTTTGAAAGGAAAATCACGTTCTCTGTAGATCAAACCACATTGCACAGAGAAGCAACCCCAGATTCCCAAAAAAAAAAAATCCAATCTTTCTCCCTGTTTTCACCGTCTTCAGAAGCAGGCCCAGATTTCCAAAAAAAAAAAATTCCAATCTTCCTCCCTTTTTTCACAGTATTCAGAAACAAGAGCAGGAACCCAGAAACCTATATATCAAAACCAATTTTCTTTAAAAAAAAAAAAATGAGGAGTCTAATTTCAGTAGACCAATCCACATTACCCAGATAACTAACCCAGATCCCCTAAAACCACAATCTTTCTGATACATTAAAGATATCAATTAACAAAATCAGACAAACCTAACCCCCTGTCATATTTTCCAATTCAGTTCAAAAATGTCAAAAAGATCTGATCTTTCACGTTTTACAGAGAAAGAAATGGTTAAGAACAATGAAATCCTAACCTCAATTGCAGAAACTGAAAGAAACCATCTTGGATCTCTTTCTTTCTCGTTTTCTTCCTGAAAATCCCGCAGATTTGAGCTACATTGAACGCATCTGCATCATCTCCAACGCCATTAACAACATTCGAGCTGGAATTTCTGCAATTTCTGCAAATCGGAAACCGTTTTCGTTGTTGTGTCGGAGATTCTGCTCCAAATTAGAAGCGGGAAAGAGAGCCGAACCGTATCGGGGCCGATTCGAGCCTCAAAACCGCAACCAAATCGAGCAGAACCTCCGAGTTGGTCTGGATTCCTACGGAAAGATAATGGAAATTCCCGATATTCTTTTTCGTTTCCAACACTAACCGTTCCGTCCGCTTCTGGATTATCGCAAATCTCGGACTGTTCTGTTTAAACCGTTTTTCGCTGAAATGAGAAGGAGGTTTGGTTCGCGCGCTTGGCTTGGGGTGCAATGCTAGTCTTCCACTGTTCTACCACGAACAAGAATGTAGGATATTTTTAAATTCAAGGATAGTGGGCCCGTTTGGCACTTTGCTAGATTAGTAAAAGTCGAGTAAAGTCTCTATTTTTCATAGGAGGGGTTACATCAATAGCACTTTAATTTAAAATTCTCTTTATTTTTTTTATAAAAAGTCAAAAAACAACCTGCTATCTCTACTAAAAGATAAAAAAACTTAATTTATCTAGACAAAAAATTTTAAAAAAATTTCCTACCAAACAACTAAAAAGAAAATATCATCATAACCTCATTATGTTTTATTCTCTCTGGATTTGATAATTTACTACACTTTATTTTACATGTAAAATTAACAAACGAGCAATATATGATTAATGGAAAATCTTGCAACAAAAGAATTGATTTTATTTCATTAATAATAATAATAATAATATATAAATAAAAGTTAATTAGCTATGAGTTAAAAAAAGTCTCTTTTGAAATGATTTGAAAATGTCAAAAGGACCGACAATCATGTGGTTGAGTAATGATTTCTTTAGACGAAAAAATAGGCTGAAAAAATTAAACGAAAAGCAATAAGAATAAATTTGAAGAACTATAATCTATTCAAGGATCTTGCCTAGAATAAATTAGTATGGTAAAATAAAAATCACGTAGTTGACTCCAATATAGTAGAGAAGGCTTTAATGATGGTAATAATGTCATCACCCCAATGGGTAACTCAGTTGGCCTAGGACAACGATTTGCACCCAGAGGTTGTAAGTTTGAAACTGCACTACTATACTGGGGCTACATGGGAGTTTACTCGGCTTTCCTCTAGATCCGAAATGATTAGTCCAGCCGAAAGGGTTAGGAACCCTCCGATAGAAAAAAAAAATTTTCATAATGTCATTGTAAAATAAATGTAAATATTTTCATAACATGTTTTCAATGATTTTACATTTTAGACTTTGCTACCCTTTATTGGCCCATAGACCCAATTCAACTTGGAACTTGAACCAATTCTTATTGACTTGACGGTTGGAATAATTCTTATTGACTTGACAATCAATTCAAACCCAGACTCAAACTAGGATGCATATCACAAGCATTATTATCAAAAGGCAAATGAATGGCCGCCAACACGCTCATGATTTGAGTGGTCTCTGCATATTAGTTTCACACACATGTTCAGAAATAGTCCTCAATTTAAAATTATCACTCCTAAGTCCTAATTAGTCTTCTTAGAAAGAAAAAAGAAGGCAGGTAAATGTCCATGCTCAATTTTTTGTGAATGGGCTCCTAGGTACTCTGGTGAGAGGATCATTGAAATATACAATGCCTACTTAGTTACCTTACACTTGAAATATACAATGCCTACTTAGTTACCTTACACAATACACATAGGCGCGCCACTCCAACCATCTAAGTCATCATTTCTAAAGATCCAGTGAACCAAATGACCCTAAATATCAGCTTCTAAAAATCAAATGAAGGGGCACTAGGGAAACAGAAGTTGGTCTTGGTCCACAGTCCACAGTCCACACTCAATGGAAAATGTAAAATGATGAAGATCTTTTGAATTTTGTATATTTGAGCTTATACTTAGACAATTTTCATTGAGCCTAGGGGCATTGTACATGCAAGTGGGATGCAAGGTTAATGAGCCATTCAGAGCAGGATTAGGCTTTAGAGATGTTAAGTTGTGGAAGACGAACGTGCCTATTCGAGTTGCTACCAAACTAACTTGCATTGGGTTGTTGGGTCCGCGCGGGAGCTCGTCGCAATGGTAATGAAACGAAACGAACTTTTGGATTCTAAGCGACATACGTGGGATTAGTACTGGCTTGAATTTTTGCAATTTAGTGATGGCAAAATTTCACCTAACATGCTAACTCGATTTGTATTTCACGGGTGTTTCATCCTTGGTCATCATAATCAAAGTTACGTTGGAGTCGGCCATATGAATTCTGTTTTTCTATTCTAATTTATTTTAAGCAAAATATTCAAAGAAGTTATCTTATAAGTTGCACTTCTCAAATCTATTTTTAATATCTCCATATTCGTCTTCTTTGACCTATCATTTTTCTTAACGGGGCCATACATTTGGCTTTCCTAATTTGACCTAGAAATATAGAATGAATCGGATTAAATTGGGTGGCAGTAAAAACGGCTCGAGGTAAGGATGACCTGCATACCCCATTAGAATGGGTTGGATCAGGGCCAAATGCACATCTAAATCGATTTAAATAATTTTGTACTTTGACGTATTTTCAATATAGTTTAAATGCTTGAAATGGATTGGACTTGGATCAAACTTTTATAAGTTACGTTGGGTTGGGTAGAATAATTAAGTGTGTTAATCCACATTGGATTCGGGTTATGTGGGTCAAGTTGGGTTGACCCACATCAGTTGCGGGCTGAGGTTACCTGATCCATTTAAAAATCAGATCAAATACACGTTACCCGGGTTAATATGACTCATTTGCTACTCCTTGAGTCCATGTGAGAATTTTGGCTATACTTCATAATTTTACAATTTCATACTATTATGGGCATTTTAGTTCTCATGCCCTCACATGTTATGTGAACAAGATTTGAATGTTCAATTTGTTGTGATATCATGTATGGAAATTTCTCCAAAACACTCCACTTAAAAAATAGGGGCATTCGGCGATCGATCCCTAAATGCCCCTCTTTTTATGATCATGGGCCTCACCTCAAATCAATCTAGTCTTTTCACACACTACCTTCCCCTCTCCCAACTGTCACAAATCCAAAATTTACACTTCTCCAGCTTTTTCCTCACTATTGGATTAAAATCATAATAAAATGATGCTTCTAAACCGTTAAATTTTAGGGTAATGGATCAAAAGGTTATGATGTTTTTATAAAGTCAAAATTTGGCATATAGGTAGGTCTCATATAGGTCCTTCCATCTAACGGACTTCCATTATCATCATGCATCCTAGTGGGCCCAACTATAAGGGGCGTTTTTATCCTAAAAAATGCTTGGAGTGCTGTCTAATGCTCCCCATCATTTATTTACTTGGTTAGCATTTGGCATTCAAATCCATAGGGATTTCTCACCAAATTATCACTAAGTGGTGGACAATTCGAGTTTGACATTTGTAAACCCCTAGAGACTTGGGCTAATGGAATTCTCATTTTTGAAGATTTTTAAGTCGGACTTGCTCCCACGGAATTTGGAAATCCTCGATTTTTTTAGATTCATGTACTAACCACAATTTTTCAGCCAGGCGCACCAATATGTACCAGTATTAATGTGAAATCATCGTCTATACAAACCCCATTAAGAAATCCTTATTCCAAGGGCAATGAGGAATCCTCAAATCTACAAATTCCTCACTTACTATTAAAATTGTCCTACAAGGACTACTACACCAGGCTCGACATTCTGCATGAGTGAGGGTCCCGTTGGGCCTATTCCTTTGTTAGAATTCGTCATGGAAATCCTTCCTTTTGGGAATTCCTAGCCTGATGTGTCATCACCTAACATTTCCAGTTGCAGTATCTCTTCACAAGAATTTTGAAATCCAGCCACCTGAAAACTACCCAATGCCACTCTCAGAATTCCAGCTTTTTGTTTTGGCATCCGCAGATGTTCTACCTATAAGACGAGGATTCAAAATTCTACTTAGGAGACAACTTTTGGATAATTTATAAATTTTCCAAACATGAATTCTTATAACTCTAATACACAAATGGGCCCATAAGGTGGGTTAAGAGTTCACATAAAAGATTGGTTGTTCGACCGCTAAACTTGTGGGCACACCCTCATCGCCTGGATGTGGACAGAGAAGCACTTGATGGATCAGTCTCAACTATTTGATCAATTATCTGGATTTAGCCATTGACACCGTTTGATTGGGACATTAGAACTGGAAAATGACCAGTTCCAACTTCCAACAAGCTGAAGCCTGCTGGGTAAAAGAAAATGCAATGAGTACCTGTCTCTTTGACACAGAAAGACGCCTCCCATTCATTAGTCCTATAATCACTGGATGAATGGACACCTCAATTTTTATCACATGGAGGTGTCCAAAATAAATGGCTTAAACAAATGTGTCTAATCAATTCAGTGATTATGGTCATCTATCCAACATAAAATTCAGTGATTAATTCAGCAGACTTTTTTTATTAGGACCGGGCTTTGCGGGCCTGCCTTACAAGTAGAAATATGCGGCTTTAACATTAAGGTCTTAGAGAACGTTTAGTTGTTCGGTTGGTTAGCAATCACAGTTCTCACTTTAGAGAACGTTTAGTTGTTCGGTTGGTTAGCAATCACAGTTCTCACTGGACTGTCCAAAGTTAGAACTCAGTACGTCTCGCTCTTCAGTATGTCGTGATCTTTCCTATGCATGCATGCTCCCTTTCTACATATGCGGGCTCGCTCTTCAGTATGTCGTGATCTTTCCTATGCATGCATGCTCCCTTTCTACATATATGCGGGCTCTTTTCTCAAGCGAGTGGGCTGTTTGCTCTCTCTTGGGCCTAGCCCACTTGGCTGGGGTGGCGGAAAAAATTAGCCCCAAGAAGATGTCCCAAGTCCAAACCACACTTTGATTTCTTTTGAAAAAAGAAAAGCCCTTCAAGAGTCGAGATTCTGATTTTCTATAGCGCCTCAGTCTTCTGTCTTCTGTCTTCTGTATTTGTACAAGAGAAATCGATGGATCGTTCAACTCCTCCTTTCCCAGTACCTCATAAAAAGCTTGCTTGGGATGTCAAGGTATTTCTTTTCTAATTCACTTCCCTTACTTTTCTCTCTTTTAATCCTCTAACTGATCTGTTCATAAATCACTCACTGTTTCTACTAATAGATGAAGAAAACTGGGAACTAGTGAAAATCTACTTCTCTCTGCACTGTCCTTTCGCTTCTGTCTATTGTTTTTGTTCCATTACAGCACTTGTAGAAGAACCCATTTTGGAAATTTTAATGTTTGATGGGATATTGTGCATGGGTTTGGTTTAGATTTTTTAGATGTGGGGTTTGGATTGGCCATAAGGAAACTCATTTTTTTTTATCCCATAGTTTTATGAGAAACACCCATTTTCAGAATAAGATTGGATTGATATGTTGGAGGTAGATTTTGTCAACTGCAAGCAATTACAAACCAGAAGAAAGAAAAGAAAACCCATTACATCTTCTTTGTGAAGCAACATCATCAAATTAGATGCTGAAATGTAGGATTGAGTTTCAACTTCTTAGCCTTGTTGGGACTTTCACTGCACATTTAGATGTTGCCCAAGAACGAATTGGTTTTGTTACGCCGTGGGTATGTATGGTCGAGCATTTGGGTATTGGGTTTAAGCAGATGAAATTATATTAGCAAAATGTTGATCTCTGACCATTTCAACCCAACTCAATATGGAAAATTGGCACTAATGAGGATTGGGGTAGATGGAAAACATAGAGATATACTACCTCATCTCGTCTAGTTTCCAATTTATACACTGCACAGATGCATAATGGAATTTAGAACCACCTGTTCTGTCAAATATTCAAATTACTCGCAATCTCGCATTTGGGCCAGCCCCAGTTAGATGAGATAGGATTCCAGGAAGTGATTGAACATTCAAATGTTGATTTCGGACGTTTCAACCCAAACAATATCAACAATTTGGGTGGAAAAATACTATCAGACCCGGTGTAGTTTCCAATTTAAGCACTTCCCAAATGCATAGTGCAATATATATAACTATCTTTTCTTTTATTTTTGGTACCCTGGACCCCAGTCAAGGGGGCTGGGACCCATGAGAGCACCCGCACATACGGGGAGAGAGCACTTGCACAATCGAGGAGAGGTCTCCTGCACGCGCAGGTAAGGAGCATTTGCACATGCGAAGAGAGGCAAGCGGGGAAGAACCTGCAAATGCAGGTAGAGACCTAGGAATCGATCCCTGGTCATCTAGGTGAGAGGCGGGGTTCCCCACCAACAGGGCAAACCCTAGTTCTCAAATATTTAAACTGCTTGCAATTTGGAAACCTGGTTAGATGGGATGTGGTTCTATGAAATGATGATGGTCACAATTTAGAGTACATCCGGATTCATGTTTAGTTAACATCTTCCTCTTTATATGAAAGAATAATACATGTTTAGCTAACATGTTCATCTTTGCATTAGTGAAGAAACTTTGCAACTCTGTCGTCAAGTTCCATTCAAGATGTTTGTTTTTTGCTATCCAGGGAAATAAAACAGATTTGGTGATTTGCAGCTATGACGATCATTTTCTTGTGAGTTTTCCCTTTTTTTTCTTATTTTTTTGGATGTTTCTGATTATTTAGATTGGAATCGTATTTAGAGATTCTCCTTATACTCAAATGACTGTTCAGGTTATGGTGACCCAAATTGGAAGTATGGGTACAATACTGCATGCCAGGTTTGCATCTCCTTTTCTGATTGAGCATGTTGACATTACATCCATCTTTAGTAATTCTTTAACTCAATTTATGGATTACATCTATCTACTGCTCCAACTTATGTGGCCAAGTTGCTGATGCCATTGAGTAAGCACACAGGAGAGAATATGTCATTAGGGTTTGTTTGGACTTGATCCTTGTAACGTTTGATAGTCGACACATGAATAATCATTTTGAGGGTTTCTCCACAACTATATTCAAGAAATTGCTTAGATATATGATTCAAGTTCTGCAGAATCCTGACCTTTTCTTTTAACCACGGTACTTTCAAGAGTTTTAAATACAAAAATAGCCATATGCGTATGTATGTTGTTGATATAGGGTACCGATGTCCTGAATGACAGTGGGCAAGACCCTTGAGGGTATATGCATAATGCAAAAATAATGGGCATCCAAAGTTTAGCTTGATTGAAGATCAAATGTAGGGGATATCAAGTTCCAAATATCAAGATGCAAGAGGGCTAAAAATCTCAAGGTGAAATCTGAAGGTGGATTCAGTCTAGATGAGTATCGAATTGGATCTAGTGCCAAATCCAAATAATTGGTTGAAAGTGAGAGGAGGAGGAGGAGAGGGGGAGGTAGTGAGATCATAGGTGGGCGCACATGGGCTCTTTCCCATTTTAGTTCCATAGGCAAGTTTGCCCATAGGATAAAATCCATATGACTCTCATAACAATCAAGGTCGGTAAGGGATGGATAGATTTGGTTGTGGATAAGGGCTTGCCTGATATCGGTTTGCGACCATATGATCCTCACCCTGAATTTTAGGAATTAACTGAAAGTCTAATGCCTATCTATTCTGAAGACCCATTGTGATACAATTTCACATGGCTAATGCCTGATGAGTGTGGATTTGAGACCAGTGTCAATTGTCTATGAATGGATTGGATTGTTCAACGATCATAGATGGCCCATCTATATGAAGACAAAAGGCACAAAAGTGGACATTCTGTAGAATTTGCCATATGTGTGTGCAGTAGTGATCAGGTGAACACTGTTTGCACCATAAGGCATATGCACACTTTCTTTGGACTAGGTGCCACATGACCTGTTCACTCTCCTCCCACCCAATACTCTCCTTGGTGAATCTGTGCTTGATTTCATACTTAATTTCTTTTCTTTTTTTTGAATGATAAATTCTATACTTATTGTTACTCACCCTTCATTATCAGTATCATATCATCATCTAAGTCATATCCATGAATTTGGGGTCAACTTTGTGAATTTTACTTTATATTTATATTAGTTATTTATTTATTTGCTGCATTGGAGACTCAAACAATGCACTTCCACTCACACCCATCACCCATGTCTCAACCAGCTGAGCTACAGCTTGGGACAAGTCTAATTTTCTACTCAACTTTATTTATAGGCTATAGCCATGTCTTTAGTAACTCCATTATCCTTTGTGTCGTCCCTTCCCTTGCTTCTTTATTTAACGTCTTTATCTAACTCTCCAGTACAAGGTTTGTGTGCCTGTTTATGGTTTGCCCATACCTTCTCAATGGCAGCTCTCTTTTACTGGAGCTACCCTTGAGTCTCCTCTTATGTGTTCATTGCTAGTTCAATTCTTTCTTGTAAGATGTGTGTGTCCTGGCTCAATTGTTCTTCAAATAAGTTGTCAAAAAAAAAAAGGGACCTTGTTTTTTCTGTCTTTTTTCTTCCCCCAAATTATTGTAAGTCCCCAACCATCAATCATCTTGGGATGGGGAAGTAAAAATAAAAATAAAAAGGAAAGGAAAAGGAGAAACAGCACTTTGCGAAGTTTGATTCTGATTTTGGAATTACCTCAATACAGTGGATTAGCAAAAAACAGTTCTGTCAAAATCTTTGTAGCTCTATTTGCTCTGCATCATAAATGCTAGTTGGCAAAGGAGAAAGAAAAAAAAGGAAGATGCATACTATTTTCTTTTGTCATTTATGAGTTGATTGTCAGTTTTCATTCTACTCTACAGTGTAGAGTTTCATATTGTTCATTTCTGTTCTAGGAAGGAGGAAAGTGTATCGATCAATCCAACATTTAGTGTCTCAGTAATATTTGGCAAGCGAGATGAGGTAAGCTTACTACTTTTAAATGAAATATTACTATTGTAACTGCCCTTTCTTAGAAACTCAAGGATTCTTTGCAGTTGATGCAGAGACTTGCATATATTAGCCAATGTAACCTTTTGTTTTTGGGGATTCAGACTCTCTTGATGCTTACGGAACCATGATTTTCTTCTGCAGCCAATGCTAGTGGCATGTGCACGTCAGCTAATTGAACATATAAGGTGTGAATGTCTCTTTGGCTTTATATATTTGAATTAATGAACCATATAGTACAGAAAACTGTCCTCAATAGATGGAAGTTTTGAATGAACCATATTGTACAGAAAACTGTCTTCAATAGATGAAATTTCGGCGAAGACAGAACATTTAAAGGCCCTTAGTATCTAAAAGTTCTGGTTTGCTAAGCTTACATTCACCTCCTACTTGCACACCTTCTAATAGTCATATGTGCCATGCCATGCCAGGTGTGCAAGTGCCATACATGGAGATGTTCTGGCTCAAAAATCAGGTGGGCCGTGTGTAAGAAACCATTAATTTAAAGAAAGAAACCACAGATAATTAATTAAAGGTGCTAACTATCCACATTCATTTTGCACATACAGTTAAACCTCTCTAAATTAATAGCATCGGGACTGGCAAAATCTATTAATTTAGCGAGATATTAAATAATCGATAAATTAATAATTTATTCATTTATTCATTAATTATTAACTTATTATATCAAACTATTATTTATTTTCTTAAAAAATTCAACAAAATATTTATTGTTGTACCTTGTTCAAAGGGTTGAATTATCGTAATGGAATGGATGCCGAATACCTCTTGAACTACCCTGAAGAGAATAACACAACTTCAGAGATGTTGACTGATGAGGAGATGATTGAGAACATCATGGGAAATGAGCAAAGTGATGAAGTTGAAGATGAAAGTGATGCTATGGAGCCGCCTTCACGAAAGGAAGCTCTCAAAGCAGCGAAGACATTGAATAATTTTTTGTTGCACCATGAGAAGACAACACCAGAAATTCTTACCATGTTAAGAAAAGTCCGAGATGAGATTCAAGGCGACATAAATTTCAAGAAGCAACAAGTCACAATTGATTCATTCTTTATGAAGTCATCCTAAATGTATAATCAATTACATATGTATTAAGACATTATTAATTTATATATTGCATGGGGTCTATATGAATTCTCAAATTTCTATTATCTTATAAATTTAGCGAATTATTAATTTAGCATGTTGTCCCCAAGTCGGGACCGAAAAAAATATTATTTTGACGAGGTTATTAATTAATCGGGTATTAAATTATCGAGGTTCTACTGTATGTGATATGTCCCCTCATTTGATTAGTGGACATGCCTAATATGGGCTGGGGCAACTGCACTTTCTTGCAAGTAGCTTAACAAAACAGAAGGAACATCATTAGGATGATTAAAGCTGGAAATATTGTACTTCTTCTCATGAAAAATGTTTGCATATCACCAAAAAAAAAAACTCTACATGTTTGCCTGATTTATGATAGCTCAGATTGTCACTCGTCAGCATCATTATCATCATTTATCAAAGCTTATCTCATTTATTTTTGGAACCAATTTGTGTGTTGTACTTCTGCACTGGTCCTTGTTTAGGCTTTACTGTTTCTCTCTCTGCAATCTGACATGTTACTTTTCACTACATTCAAACTTCAAAGTATGTTGGGTCGCCCTTCTCCTAGTTTCTTTTACTTGTAACACTTTATTTTGTGGAGGGGTGTTTCCTGCTGTCTGTGTTCTTTCCCTAACCATTTCAAGTGATATCCTCTGATTTTATCTTCACTGGGCTCACCGTTAGATTTCCTCTTGTTTAACCATTCACAATTATACCATTTCTTGTTACTCCACACATGCATCATATCATAAACATCTCAACCTCATAGGCATGGACTTTTTTTTTATTATATATATTAATGCCTCAACATTAATTCTAGTACCTCACCTAGCTAGATGCACATGTCAAATGAGGCTCTTGACTGCAAGTCTAGTAATAGGGTATCATTCAAGAACAATAAAATAAAATAAGAGATAGGGAATAGGGATCTTAAAAGCACTTGATCCATCAAGGAGGGAGGGTTATCATGGCAATGCTGGAAAATCACAGACTCCCTTGTCTTCAATCGCAAGCTCTAATCTACATCTTGAGCATGCCACGGTGGCAGAAGTGCTGTTTCCTGGCTGAATCTTGTCGCTGAATGATGCTTTCTGTTTTAGTAGTACTAGTTTCTGTTCATTGTAGTTTTAAAAAATGTTACCTTCCAATACAAATGTCCTAGGTCTTTTCGTTTTTTCTTCTGCTTAATGAATTATCTATTTCCAACATAGAAGAGATGAGACAAGATCTGGGGTTGGATCAAAAGAGGACTGAAGCATGGTTCAAGAGTCAGATCTTGCAGCAACTTTAGAGATGATTAATCACGAGCATCCAGCTCTTGGTCAAATGACTGGCACCATATAAAATTGATTGATGACCCAATAAACCTGTTAATGATTAAACTGATTTTTATTATACTCAGAGAGGTGCATTTTATATAGATCACATGAAATAAATAGTGAAGATAATCAGATCAAATATGATCTAGTCTAGAGACTGATCTTGTTTAATTAGAGATCCTAATCTGGTCATATCTAAGATATCCTAATCAGATGAGAGATAAGTACCTTTTTACTCGGGCAGCTTTGCGATTAATGTTTCTCATTTCTTTTTCAGTAGAGTCCCTTGCATAAGGAAAGTACTCAAATTTCTAATCTCTTGTAACGAAGAGAATGAAAAGATGGTAGGTATTAATGCTATTGTTGCTCTCTTTGATGCAGTAGCTGTGGCTCTTCTAGACCGTTGGTTCTGTCACTGGGACTGAAGGATCATTCTCTAGTAAGAATCTTAAATACCTTCCTTTCTTCTTTGTGTAGGAATTATATTTTTATAGGTACTACCCCTGGACCAAATGTACAATTCAATGTGCTTCTCTGTTCTGTGCAATCAGACAATTGCACTATGATCCAGCCCATTGATATGATTGGCCTCACTCTGGATGGCAGTTAAGAAATCTCCCAGATTGGAAAATACGAGACATTTACTCGTAAGAATAAGATTTCCCCCATCTTGGAATGTTTTATATATGGGGAAAAAGAAAGAAAAAAACATCTGTAGGGCATTATCCATTGCCGGGCTCATAATGGATCATTGAACCAAAGGGCCCTGTATGCATGGAATAGAAATGTACTTTTGGCCCCTTTTGGATCCTTGGAACTGGATTGCCCCCACCCAGTTTGTTGTAACTCTGTTTCCTTGTGATTGGTTATGTCAAAGAATCGAACAACTCTCACTTAGAGATGACTTAGGCTGTCCAAATGCATAGACTCTCATGTGTAAACCAAGTTACCTAGACTTGGGTTTGTGAAGATACAACAAGCCCTTTAAGTGCTTCTTAAAATATTTCCAGTCATTACCGATGCCTTGGTCCTCTACGCTACCAGCTAATGGTCAGCTGGAGTTGAGCACGGCAAACTGGAATCTGGTGTGGTACAGGGCCCTACAATTCCTCTTTTGAAAGGGTTGTAGTAAGAAATGCTTACGAGCGTGGTTGTGTTCTTGCAGGAAACACTGAAAGATATTGTTTCTATGGTGATCGAGAACCGCCTTTGGTAATGGGTACTTGGATCTTTTCTTGTAATTGTTCTACTTGAATTCTCTGTGAAGTCTTCAACAAAGATGATTTTTCGAAAATATCATGAATGAAAATTGTGAGGTGCTAATTGTTATGCAGTGTGTGCTGTGTGTCTGCATGTTGGATTTGGTTTCAAAGCACAAGATCTGACAGAGAACTGAAAAGAAGTAACAATGATAAACAACAATAATAAAATCATGATATATTATATCATAACCATGACTCTCTTAACTCAGTCAAATATCTTATCTTCTGATTAGAGACGTGCATATTGCAATAACGATCAATATCTTGTCTGTTGTCCCTTCAATAGTTAACCATATGGTGTTTTGGCATGTGTGGGCCGTCAGCCCTGTAAAAGGAGATTTGAGTGGGCCATGAATCCTGGCCAAATCAAGATTTGAGTCTTCTTTTGTATAGAAGTAGCACTCTACATATTTTGTAGGTGAAATGATGTTACTATTACATTTAATGGTATTTAGAACTGGACCTCGACCTGATTATTAAGTATCATCCGGTCTGGTTCTGGATCTGGATCTTGGAAATAAATCTCTCAGGGCCTGAATTACTTCTTGTGCGGCCCGATTTGCTAGCCTTTACACATTGGGCACACCTTTGACGTAGGCATGTGTGAAAAATTCAAAGGGATCATCAGGTAGGTCTGGTTCTGGATCAGCGAGCTTGAGATGTTATTCGCTAGCTCGTGAAAAAAAAAAGTGAAAGGTAATTTGGTCTTATGGACACTCGCAAGCTCAAGACATTACTCGTGAACTCAAGGAAAAAAAAAAAACAGGTTAAAGGCAATTTGGTCTCAGAAAAAAGAGGGAGAGGATTGATTTGAGCAATGCGTATATTTGAGGACCGAGTTCAAGTTATAGGGATATTTAATGCTTTTTTTTTTGTAAAAAAAAAAAATCTCTTTCAACTATCAAATAGTGAGTTTGAAAACTTCAGGATGCGCCAACACACTCTTGGTTGGGTGGTGTTGGCACCTTAGTACCACACATATGTCCAGACATTGATTAATGGGTCCTCAAGTTGAAGTATCACTCATGTGACCAATACCAAAAAAAAAAAAAAAAGGAAGAAGAAGATGCATTGCAAGGTGCATTTAATAATCTTAGACGACCAATATTCCTTTCCCTTTTGAAATTGAGCTTAAAGTGATCTTAGGGTAATTTTTTATTTCCAATCTAATTGGAGACTAAAAGATGGCCATTTGTGCATCTTCACCTTTACTTTGTCAAATTCAATCCCTTCCCTTCTTCACATTAGTAATTCCATCGCTAGAAAATTATTGGAAACAAGGACCCCTCATGGACTAGGAAACCTAATAGGCGCCTGATCCCATCTAGCCCTTTTAGGGTTGGGTCAAAGGCTGAATTAGGGATGACAATGGATTGGGTTAAATGAGTTACCCACACTGATCCCCTCTTAGTAGGGTGCTAGTTTGGTAGTAGTCTTTTCGGGTTCATGCAGATATTATTTATGGACTCTGATCCAAGTAACCTACAGGGTAGGATGGGTTCAGATTTTGGTTGCCCTGCTCAGTCTAATGATCAGTTCAAATTTGTTTTAGTGGAAAAGTGTTCACATACTGGACCTGCAATGCAAGGCTGTGAATCCGAATCTCCAGAGCATGAACCTGTTTGGTTCTGGCCCTTCTGGATAA
This sequence comes from Litsea cubeba, assembly GCA_012931725.1. NCBI lineage: Eukaryota > Viridiplantae > Streptophyta > Magnoliopsida > Laurales > Lauraceae > Litsea > Litsea cubeba. The sequence continues at coordinate 10,500,934 of CM022953.1, forward strand.
CCCTCCTTCAACTTGGACAGGTGATAGCCTTTACTTATCTAGTTCCAAGCTCCAACCATTCACATTGAGAATGTAGAGACACTAAGACATGATGCCTCTCTGGGTCAATGTGATGTCATAAGCATTTAAAATTACTATAAGCATTTGGTGATTTGCTTGAGTGATATATGTGCCTGCCAGAGATAGACACAGTCACATCAGTCATTTAGTGTTGTCCAATCATAAATAGAAGATAGATCCTTGCTTAATTAGTCATGGGATTCCAAGGCAGCAATCATGAGCTTGGCTTAAATAGTCATCATGTTTTGTGTGTTTACATAAGAGTACACTCATCTCATGTTCATTAGAAATAGTTGGGTAATTTGGGTTGGACAAAGCCCAAGCCCAAGTTTGTGGAATGGGTTGATCGACTTGGGTTAGGCCTAGATTTTGAAGCTCAAATGAGACTTGGGTCTCCAGTGCCACCCATTGGTTCTGAGTTACAATGTTACCCACAAATATTCATTATCTTAATATATTAATCATCAACACCATTGTCATTAAAAACGCATTGACACGCATGTATATAATATCCACTAATTATAACCCCAAGCTTGCACTTCAACTTATATTTTTGAGTTAGGGCTAGAGCAAGGGCATACCAATTCATGGTTCACCATTTATTTGCACCAAGGCGCGAGTTCACTTTCTTGGTTTGGAAAGGGAATTCTATCAAAAATTAATCTCTTCTAACTCTGTTAAAGGCATCTACAAAAGCTAGCTCCATCTGACGTTGCTAGCCATTTAGTGACTGCTGGATATCATTCATTGATTTTTATTTTACTTTTGATCGGATGGTTAACATAGTTAGGAGTGGGGTTTTTCCCTGCCCTTCAAAGATATTCACTTTTATACGGTGGGATTAGAGGGTTACACTCAAGATGTGTGTCCCTTTCCCCCTTTCCCCAAACAAAGTTGTTTTATGATGATGGAGAGTGATTCCATTGACAAGCAGGACTTTTTGGTGGGGACAGGTAAGCTATTGGTGAACTATTATGTCTTTCAATGAAGAAGAATACAAGGTTGTCACTCAAGGTTTTAATTGGACAAAATGTAGCTCAACAATGAGTATTTTTCCTTCCTCTTTCTAAAAACTTGGGTTTTTCTCAATAGATGAATACAACTAGGCTGTAAACTAGCCAATCCTATTAATTTGGCGTGTAAGGTGGCTGGGCTCATTTTCAACATTTCAGTTTTGTTTAGCTTGCCCATGGCTTCCCTAGTTTACAGCCTTTGTCCAAAAAGAGTTTTGAGGGGGCTTTCTCAATAAGAAAAGTCCCCACAAACTTTCTTGTTAGCTTTACATGCATGCTTACTTTAGATCTATCTAGGATTACATTTGAGGGAAAAAAAAAAAAAAAAGAAAGAAAAATCCCAATCCACAATATAACTGATATGAAAAAAACTGAAGATGATGATGGCTATTGGTATTGTTATGATATATAAAAAATTTTCAAAATAAAAGTGAATATTAGTTTAGACTAATTTCCAAAATAAAGGTTTGTTAACTATGAAAGATTTGAATAAAATTAGCATCCCTTTTCAAGTATCAAGTATAGTCAAATGGAAACTAGAGATTAGAGAATGCTAGGGGGTCACCAACATCGTATTTTTTTCCTGACAAGGATATCCCATAGTATTTGATCCGATAGGACTAATTTTTTGGACACACACAAACCTGCAACACTCGTGGCCCAGGTAAATCTAGAGGGTGTTGAACAAAAGACATATAAAGTAAAATCTCTTCAGAGTAACACCCAAGGGGTGGATTCTTTGAACCTTAAAGATCTTAACTTTTAGAAAATCCTAATTTCTTTTTCTGATTTAGAAGGTTGTTGAAAAAAAAGAAAAGAACCCGCTAGCACTATTGGTGGGTTTCTTATCCATTTCCTGGTGGGGCCGAGAGTGGAATGGTTTTCCTTTTCCTTGGTTCAAAGATGGACTATAATGAGCCAGTCCTTTTTGTCTCTTTCCAGACTTCCTTGGTCTGCTCCTTCTGCTTAATCTTTTCAGACAAATAAGACCATTGCTACTTCTTGTTCTTCTCGACCATCCTTCAAGCCTTCCGATCAAGCTTGACCCATGCCATTTGCTTGTCACAAGAAAAATCAGCCATCAACCTTTTGAAAAATGAAGAAGAAAAAACTGCGAGGCAAGTGGCACTCTTAGAAAAAAAAAAAAGTTGTTCAAATTATGTGGAATCTTCACCTTGGAGCGAACTTCATTCATGTGTGGGCCACCTCATGAGCCACATTTGATAAATAAATAAAACTGATGGATCAGATGGCAGCATGATTGCAGGCATATATAGGAGGCATGGAAAATTTAATAACGGAATACTTCGAAAAATCAGTGTTCGAACCTTGATGTGTTTAGTTTGAAATAGGAGCCATAGAAAAGTTTAAAAATGGAATACTTTGAAAAAAAAAAAAGGGGCTTCAAGCCTTAATCTTTATTTTTGAAAGATGAAAAAAAAAAAAAAAACTTGGGAGGCAAGTGGAAACTTTTTGGAAAAAAAAAAATCGCCATAGCAAAATCCAACATTGAAAAGGTCAAGAGGATATAAATGTACTTTTTATTAAAGTTTTACACTTTTTTTTTTCTGAATGTGGGGTTCTAATTTTTTGCCAAAATTACCGCATCAAATTTGCCCAATGTGTGGGTTTAACAGTGGCCACCAAAGGAATTAATTCTGTAAGATGCAAGACCTTAGGGATACTCATATCATAAAAATTAACTAAAATAAAAATAATGACATGAAGATTGAGTTTTTTGGCAAATACACTAACATTCTCCCATAATGATAAGATTTTTCATTACATGATATCAACTTTGGGGGAACATCATCCCATAGTTCCCACTAAAATGAGATATGTGCCAAAGAAAAATTCCTTCAGTTGACTAGTTGACACTGGTTTGATCTGGGAAATGGGAAATTAATATAGGCTTACATATGGGATTTAATGTGAAAATAGGAATCAGTGTATCCCTTGCATCCGTTTGACTTTTTTAAAACTAATAAAAAAGAACTATAGTATACATCAACCTATTTACATATCTAGTATATTGGCTGTATCAGAGATATGATAAGCCTATGGCTACATCAACCTATATACATCTGTATTGGCTGCATCAGAGAGATGATAAGCCTATATAGCCAGGGGCTTCCCCTCAAGTTTTTGGACTGGTTTCATGAGTCTGGGGTTTCCTCTAATGTCTCTCACTCATGCTTATACGAGGAGATTAAAACTCCATACTGGGGTTTGTCTATTGAAAATCTAAGTTGTTCGCACAGTACACCCTCGATCTTCACTAATTAGGAGTTGGTTCCACCATTATACTGAACATATGATGATAATTTGTTAGGTTTAACGGCGAGTGAGCACTCAAGGATCTAGCTAGACGCGAATTTTATTGTCGTGCTGATCAGTATGGTTGTCTAGCATTTCCCAATGACACAGCTAGGTACCCTTGTAAATCATTAATTTACCCACAATCCAAATGGATATATCTTGCTTGCTGAGTCTTAGTTGGGAAGTTAATAGAGTCAATTTTAATTAAGAGTGTGTCTATTCGGTCATATTAGATTCTTAAGTTGTGCCTTTAGACAATTTTGGGTGACTGATTTGTGATTCTCATTCTTTTGCCAGTTTAATGAACTTTCTAGTCTAAACTTTAAATTTTTTAATGATTAACTAAATGTTTAGTTTCATATCTTAATTACTTATGGTTTTGTGAAATTTGAGAAAAACTCAAAAAATCGCATATATAAGTATTCTCTAAAAACACAATAGTTGCTTGCAATTATTTAAAAATAATGGTTAAACCTGACGTATCTGATGCATGAAAAAAATAGGAATTTTACGTGCTCGAGAGAGTAGTCGGTTTCAAATATATCGGACACCCTCTTAGAAGAAGGAAGGAAAAAAAAAAAAAAAAAACAAAGACACAACTATGATTTGCTTGTGTAATAAGATGTAAGTCCTAAGTCCATATGGTCCTAGCACAAGGCCACACCACATGGTATATAACCCTCCATCCTCTGCTGATTGGAGAGATGGTTGAATCCAATTCTTCAGTAGTCCTCTAATTGCTCAACATTTTGGAAAAGTATAAAGAGAAAAAAGACTGGTGGAATCTCAGTCACCTCTGTAGAAGCAAAAGAAAGTTCTAATTCTCCCATAAGCCTTCGAGATATTGGACTGACGATTACCGCCGTACCGAAACAAAATATCGCCGATATTTCAACAATGTCTCACAACATATATATATATATATATTTAAATCGGTATTTTCACAATCATATGGTGATATTTCTGTAATTTCATAAAAAAAACTTATTTCAATAAACATTATAGAAAGAATTTCTCATTATTTGTATTTTAGGCCGGATTTTGACATATTAGTCCCTCTTAAAGTGAGATGTTCCAATGTCATTATTAAAGTTCAAGTAATGTTATCAGAGTCGTTTCACTCTTGTCAACTTTTTTTTTTAAATTGTTTTGCTTCGGATCCCATGATATCATGACTTTTATGCAGCTAAAACTTAAGAAATAGTGATCAGATGTGTATTTACTTTTCACAAAATATCAATTTTTGTATTCTATAAAAAATGAATTAGTTCACTAGTTGTAAAAAATATATGATACAGAAATTGATAAATCCCCTGATATCACGGGATATGGTGTAAAAAAGTTCAGAAAATAGTGTTGACCAGAGTCAAACGACTCTGGTGACATTATCTAAATTTGAGTTATAAAATTAAAAAAATAAAATTTAAGGTGAACAAATATGTCAAAACCCATATATTTAATAATGTAAAAGATAAAATTATTCTCTGGACTTCAAAATATCTCGATAATCTCGGGAGAGAATAATATCGTGAGAAGGATATTTTGCCGTAAGAGCCGGTGGCCACTTGCAACACCAAAACAGACGGCTACCAAAAAAATATACGTACGTACGGTGATTTTGTCAAAGTGTTCTCGAGAGCGTTAGGAGGTTCGGATAAACAATGTTTGACTTTGGTCTATGCAGTGGGCCATGGCAAAGGACATGGAGTCTGGATTTTTTAACTGTGCGGATCTGGAAATTTTGTTGGGGTGGGGCCCATGACCATCTCTGAAATTTTCTTCAGGGGTCCATGACCATCTCTATAAATCAAGTCCTAAAGTGGGGTTCGCATCCAAATTTATACTGCTATCAGCAGTCAGAGCAAATGAGATATGTTAACGGAGGAGATGATATTTATTTTGCGCGGTTCGAATCATCTAGATATATATATATATGTAGACACTACAATGGAGTTTCGAACAAATGTTACAAGGTTACCATGCAATAACTGTAGTGACAGGAGATTCATACTCCTTTTTGCTAAACAGATGGGATGGATTTCAAATGTGGGTCCAATATGGATGAGAATTCATTTTGGCCAACCCTCAAAAGATTTGAAACCATTCACACACCACTGGCCTTTGGAATAGTAGGGAATGATAGAACAGGTAAGAACAAGCTTGGATGGGCCAACTTAAGATGCATGACCATGAAGGGGCGGATGAAAATGGTGGTGTAAATATTACTCAGACAACCACTATTATTTCTTTCTTTGGAAAACATCTAGTAATTTTGGGGTTAGAAGTCTTAAAATTAGGGTTCAATTTATGTCGAATTAAGATGAGTGCTAATTCACAACGGTGCGAGAGTTGAAGGATTTCAATTGATCATAGTCGAACCCCATGGTGCGAAGTTTAGAAGAATTTTTCTTTTCAAGAAGTAAAGACTTTTTATTTACCTCTTTGTATAAAGGCCAAAGGTCTGACCCTAGCCCATCCTGAGTTGGGCCTGGTTAAGGCAGACTTGAGTATGAATATGCGTCTCATGGATCAAGCTCTGGCTCTCAGATTATCAATTTTAATGAGATGGGAAAAACTCAGGAGATATGGCTTAAAAGACCCTCTCAAGCTCAATTCCTAGCTCAAGTTGTTTGGTCAGGCTTGGGCCTTGGTTTGCACTAGTCCAATTCAAGCTTTCGGTTCACCAATTTGAAAAAATAATTTATTTTTTTCATCTTCGTCCTTCACCCAGAAGCATACTAAACTGCAAAAATGCAAAAAAAAAAAAAAAATGAAAAGTCTAAACATTTCCGCGTGCGACATATATATAATTCTCGTGTCTTTTAACCGCTTGTGAATTGTTTATGGATCTAAGGTAGCAAATTCTATCTCTAAACATTATTATTTCCACCGTATATTACCATATTGGGTTTGGTTGCCATTGATGGAAGACAAGGGATAAGGTACGGTTCACTTATCTTAATAAACCAGACATTAATAACATACAACAATGTTCATGGTTTCATGCATCAGCTAGTTGATGTGATACGTCCCTATATTTCTCCTATGCCAACCGTTACATGCACGCCAGGTCACTAGGTTTAAATGCAGTTTCTAGCTAGAAGATCTACCTAAGTCTAATTTAAGATCTTTAGTATATGCCGGGGCTCAAAGAAAATTAGTTTATTTTTTTTTCTTTTTTATATAAAAAAGCGCCACAACAAATAATGAGAAAGTACCAAATGGACAAGATAAAAAGATTTTCTGCGTTTAGGAGAGATTATCGTCATATAAACATGTCAAGAAGATATACGGTGGAGATGTATATAGGAACCTCATCTTCCAAATCCTACTAAAGATATACTATATGATATCTATTTGTACATATTAACACATGATTCTTGAATATTAGTTAGCAAACTAGGGCCTTTTAAGATCTTGATTTGCACATGCTTTAACTTTTTCATAAAATGAACAAATCCGACCATATTTGTTTCATTAGGACCATTTAACTGTAGCTCTAGCTAGTATCCCCTTCTATTGATCAATATTCTCAATATTCATAATGGAAACTAGATCCATTATGGTCTATATACTACATGCTTGAAGAGATAGCATTTTACAATATGATGTTGGGTCAAGTTTCTAGATTTTATTGGCTCTACCAAAGTACAACAAGCCTTTGAAATCTACCCATTTATATAAATAAAAAAAGAGCGTAGAGCTTCTAAGGTTGGATTCATGGGAAATTTATGAAGCTCTTGTTGGAGCCTACTTATGAAAAATCTAAATCATTCAGATAAATATTATTATTTTTGTATGGGTACTTGCCAAATTTCACTTCAGAAAAAGTCTAGCCTACTGTTTGATCAATTATGAAATACTAAAGGAGTTAAGAGATTATTAAAGTTTTTCGTGGAAATAGAAAAGAAAAACTCTTTACTCTGTGTCATTTAGAGCTTCGTAGAAATTGTGATGATGCGGTATTTATTCTTTTCCATATTAGTTGAATTCCCACTCCTATTGTCGGATAGGAATCCTACGCTTTATAACGAAGTTATAAAGCGAAGTTGATATGGTATATCCAGAATCTCCGTTCCACAAACGAAAAATTAGCTAACTTTATATGTTGGTGAATGCACTTCTTATAGATAAAATTATTCACTAACTTACGTTAATCAATCTGACAGCGAGACAAATTGAACGATGATTTGAAGTATTAAATTACCAATGACTAATCTTTTTCTAGAGCTTGTTCTCATTTTGAAGCCTCAATATGAAAGTATAGAGCTTTTTGATCCATCCAAAACTTTCATGCAACATGCTTCTTCTCAAGTTCAATGCACTTCAAAAAACACAGCTACACTCTTTAGTAGTAAGGCGTTAAGCACTCCTTTATACATATCGGAAAAATAGAAAAGCAAAATCAATTCCACTCCATATCTTTAAATCGTAAAAGTAAAAAAGAAAAATAAGTGAAACCTATTAACAGGACTTTCACCTTTATACAATCTAGTTGAATTCTCATTTCCAAATAGATTGGTTAAACTCAAAATCCGCACTCCACGAAAAATCCTAACATGACACGTTTGAAATCCTTATTCCACAATCAGCAAAATTGCACCTCAAATATCAAAGAATTCACTTTTAAGCCGTAAAATCATTAACAAACTTGAGATCCCACACTTAATTATGAATCATTCCTCCCATTGGATCAATAACTCAAGAAAAAAAATTCATACCATATTAAAACATCACCTAATCTTCGTTAGGAAAAAGGGCAAAACCTCTTGTGCACGTGTGAAAAACAGGCACGTGCGACGTGAGTTTCACGGAGGGTGAAAAGGACATCACGGCGTCAAAATTCCCGGATTTTTCGTGTAACGCGTATTCCTTCCCGCCCCTTTATAAAGCGTCACCTTCTCAGTTCTCGGCCACTCCACTTTCTCAATCTCTCTCTTTCTCTCTCTAGAATTCCAAGGAAAGTGTTTTCACAAATGCTCCAAATGGAGCAGAGTCCGGTCCTTTCACTCTGCCCAAGCTTCAACAGCTACTCCAAGCTCACCTTCGAAATCAACGGCGACGATGGTGTCACCATCTCCAAAGATGAAATCTTCACCGTCGATCATCTGGACCCCACCTCCCTCGACCCTCCTCCACCGTCCGATCCCCGAGACGACTCTGACGACTCGGACTTCACCTTCGTCTGCCGCGACGCCAACGGATCGCCGATCTCCGCCGACGAGATCTTCTCCAACGGCCAGATCCGCACCGTCTACCCCGTCTTCAACCGCGACGTCTTCCTCTACTCCGACTCCTCCGCCGCCGCCGATAACGAGCAGGAGAAGCGGGCCGGAGAGCAGTCCCGCCGCCTCCCTCTCCGTCAGCTGATGATCGAAGATCGCGACCCTTTCTCCTCCTCCTCGTCGGAATCCGACGAACTCGACGGAGTCCTGCCGGGGACTTACTGCGTGTGGAAGCCTAGGCCCAGCGCGGCGGCGACGCCGAAGAGCAACTCAACAGGATCGTCGAAGCGGTGGCGGTTCCGCGACCTGCTCCGCCGGAGTAGCAGCGACGGGAAGGAGACGTTCGTCTTCCTGGAGAAGGATGGGAAATCGTATTCCCGTGACGGAAAGGTGGCCGGAAAGTGGAAGGAGAAGGAGAAGGATCCGGCGGCGGCGAAGGAGGGAGATCGACGGAGGACGTATCTTCCGTACAAGAAGGAGCTGATGGGGTTCTTCTCCAACGGCTGAGATTCGCTCTCGATCGAGATTTCTGAGATTCTCAGATTTGGGGGTGTTTTGGTAATTTCTGGTGAACATATGGGGCAGGATGAAAAAGAAGAAAAAGTTTTTTTTTTTTTTTTTTTAAGATTTTTTAATTTTCATATTTTCCCTTATTTTAAGAAGACATTGGTTTGGTGAATTGTGAAGACTTTGAGAATCAGTTGGTAGTTTGTTTTTTGGAGAATGTGTGCAGGGGTGTCAGATTAGATAAATTGGCGATATTTTTAAGTAGTTCTCGATATTATGGCGATATTATTCGGAGGGACTTTTATCTCCAGATAATTTGCAGATGTTTTCATATTGGGAAATGTCAACTCCAATTCCCAAGGTATGAGGGCGCTTGGTTTGCATGGAATTGAATTTTTAGGAGTTTTTGGTAATATGATTTTTCTAAATGGTCTATTTGTGTAGATGGGTAGAAGATCCGAGGTGAATATATACAAATGAGCATTCAATAAATTTTTTTTTTAATGAAAAGTGAATTAAGGAAAAGATTGAAATGAATTTTCAAATTATTGTCGTTTTAATGCAAATTGTAGGAATGTTTGAGGTTCCATCGATACTTTACCATCTTATAGCTTTCACATTTCACCTAAGTCACACTTCATCCATCTCTTTAAAAATCTTTTAATATTATATTTATGGTCACGGTTGAATTGTGTTGGCACCTTGGTATCATACATATAGTCTTTTAATTAGTAGTATTATTACTTCTGGCCAGTAGGCCAAAAAAATAAAATGAAAAAAGAACTAAACGAAATGTAGGGTTAATGGGTTTCACAAACTTTATATCTTCTATGAGAAAGATGTAGATTTTGTAGGTTGATTAGGAAACTTTCGGTAAGAGTACAAATCAAAAAGGCTATTCTTTTCTTTTTAATTTTTGTTACATTTATAAGCAGTGATTTATGCATAATGTGATTATAAGATAATGCCATCCATTCCTTCTTTATTTTTAGTGGGTTGAAGTTAGATGGATGGGGAATTATTTAGAAAGTTGAGTTGTATGATTGGGAGTAAGTTTGCAAGGTTTTTTTTTTTTTTTTTTTGTTCTTTCCTTTTGGAGGGTTTAAGTTTGACGGAAGAGAAGATAATATATAATGTGGACGTGTTTGATGGGGAATAAGTTAAATTTGTACTTCTTATGTTGTTTTTCATTTATATATTTGTATTTGTCTTTCATTTAATAATATAGGAAGTTGACGTACATGTTCAATGCGGGATTCTATATCTTAACTGTCTACAAAACATAATTTTATTTTAAAAGATAGACCGAAAATCCCGCATGACAGCCATACAGTATGCACGTAGGAGAAGTTCTACATCTAAGAGAGAATTATATTCTACACTCATGAGCACTCAATAAATATTAACTCTCTCCACTCTATGTCTGTAATGGAATCCTATCTTTCCTATGCATGATCATTTTTCTCACAGTGAACCTATGCAAAGCCATTTCAAGGTGGGGAGGTCTTCCAGTACTCTTATCACACTATTAAGAGCGAAATTTGCCTAAAGATAGCGTTTTAAACGTGCTTTTCACTCCCAAGGTTAATTTCAGGTTCTCTTTTTACTCTTTCTTAGCTCAATTGATTTGTCTTTTTCCAATATTACTACAACATCAACTAGCTATTTGTCCATCAGCTCAATCAATTCAGACAATGTTAAGTCTACCACTGGCGTCAGCAATGGAAGGAAGAAGGTTCTATTTTTACTATCTCTTACATTAATTGAATGGTCTTTTGAGTTGTCTGTTCCATTTCTACAACATCAACTTCATGTGCGTCCAATGGGTCATACAGACAATGCTAGTCTACCACTGGTTTCAGCGAAGGAAGGAAAGAAGAAAATTCTTTTGAGGAGAACTCTAAAATTTCCTCGGATTTTTGTTTGAAATTCAGCCATTCAGACTTGTCAAATATCAATCTCCAAAAAACATTTGAAGTTTTAGAATTTAAAGTGTTCCAAAGTTATTTGAGCTATTTTACTTCAGTATTGAGAATTCCTGTATAAAATGTTTAATAATAAATAAATAAAAAAAGGAAACTTCTATGTTGAGATTCATGTCCTTTGATTGAGGAAGGCAGGCAGCAGCTGTCTCTGTAATAGGGCAAGAAAATATTAAATGACATGTTTCTAGCATCCCACTCACTAGGGCTATTATAGGTCACATTTGGTAACCTGAATCACCAAATGAGCCATCATATCAGCTTTCCCAAATTTTAAAAACCAGTGCATTGGGCTCTATAGGCCACATTAGGATAACCTGAGTTACTAAAATGAGTGGCTGCTGACATTTTCTCCACCACAGTCCTTTTCACCTTTTCTCTGGAATGCTTGTGTGGTTACCATCAATTTCGGTTTTTTTTTTTTTTACAACATACTAAAAGAAATATATATCTTCTTATATTTTTTTAGGGCGAAAGATTACTATGATCTTAGCGCTAAACAGAAATATATCTTTTTTTTTATTTTTTTAATTGAGAGAAAAACCGTAGTGTTGTGTTTCCATGCAATCCGACTCGTTGTTTCTTTGTTTGATGCGGAAGAAAATAAAAATCTGCCATATAAATTGAGATATCATGCATCACCATGCATGTAACTAGCAAAAGGTACCCGTGCTTAGTAATGGGGAAGCAATCGACGACATTTGTTTGGGAAAATAGTCGATAACATTTTCATTATGTGTAATTCAAGAATTTATGTTCCTATATGAAACATGGAGAGAGAGAGAGAGAGAGAGGGGGGGGGGGATTTTTTTTTTTTCAATATTAAAATTAGAAATCAAATGACCTAAGTGGATTGTATATTTGTATTGCAATCAGTACATTACGCACTTGAGAAAATAACTATTGTTTTACTAAAGTACACATTTTGCAGTAATATCCATTAAAATATTTAACAATGCTTCAATTTCTCTTGACGAAAAAGTTCACTCTAGAAAGGTTGACTAAAATATAAAACAATGATACTGAATCAAATGAAGAAAAAAATGAAGGAAAGGAAACCACAAGGATCCTAAAGGAGATTATTAAATGTGAAACAATGATACTTAACACAATCAAAGGAAGAAAGTAACATATAGGAGGGAAAGTATAAAACGAAGTTGTAAAGTAAAATATATAAAATTTAAAAAACTCAAAGGATAGGGACATAAAAAAATATATATATATGTTAGGCTTCAAGATTATTCAAAAAAAAAAAAAAAAAGCACAAGTGATCAAAACCACATAAACCCTATCCAATGGATTACAAACCGGTCCATAAATAAATCAACTATGACTAACCACTAAACAAATAGAGAAGAATATGAATGTAACTGGTCCATTAATCCACTAATGAAAAGAAGCTTGCAAATATTAATCAAAAACATATATATATATTGATGGCACTTGAGCTGTATTTGTTTGGTTAAAACTAAATTATGTTTCACAACATTTTTCTGATATTATGAAAGAATTCAAATTTAAAATATCCTTGTCATGTTTGTAGCTACAATGCTACACCCATCTTTACATGTAGATTATGAGAATTTGCCCTATGAGGGAAAAAAATAGTGGATGTTGCCATTCTCAAAATAAATGCTTTGTTATGTCAATCCTACTAGAACAACTAGCAATATTTAATGAGGGGACCAGTTCTACTAAGCTGAAGTAAGCTCAATTGTGTAGTGGGGCCCACCTAAGGACCCATATGGGGATGAGGGGTGGAGGGGATTTCAAGGACTTCCTGGGACCCTCCTTCCTGCAAAAAAATCAGCCTCAACCGTGGTTTCTATCATCTCCATCTAAGCACTAAAAGTTTAATGGTCAACGGTCCATTCGGATCGGTACACAGTTGATCCAACGATCTAGTAAATTTGAATCTGACCAAAAGTTGGTGGGCATGTGCAATTTAGAGGGGTCGTGTGTTTGGTCCATTTGGATGGACCAATGATGGGCCTCAAAAGCGTTAGCTTAGGAGAGCCTTGCCCTTTAATGAGTTCATCTCTTTTTAAATAAATAGCTATCAAAGCCCTTTTTCGTGTCCAAGGCTCTAGCCTAAAGGCCTGCAAGTTTTGTATATATATTTTTGCATAGAACTAGGTATGCAAATGGATAATGGATCCTAGGATAGTTCTCTCCTGACAGACGACGTTCCTACATAATAGACGTGTGATGTTGTCGGTGCCTTTAAACTCAAGAAGATCCTGCTCTTTTGACATGCACAGCAATCCAACGGTGTATATCACTTCAAAATAAAATGAAATCCACTTAAATGCATATTCAAAGAAGAATTGTAATTTAATTTGAATTCAGTCAAGTAAAGATTGACTAAACGGGTCAAACAAACTCAGGTCCCATTTAAACTCTAATGTGGATATCAACATATTGTCATTTTATTTATAGGGGAATGTTCATATGCATCTTTCCCTCACCATAGAGTGAGGGACACTCCTATTTTTACACATGAAAAGTGTATTTTGTACCTCACCCTATGTACTTGAAAATTTCTAAAAAGGGAAGTGTCTCTCACCCTATGGTGAGGGAAAGATGCAAAGATGCATATGAATGTTTTCCTTATTTGTATATTATTCGGGGATCAAGATATGTTATCCCTTTTGCCTAGGTTGGTTCTTTGCAGGTTAAGTTTTGATGGGAAATCTTCTTCTGTTTTTTTAATTGTTGACTTGTATGATCATTGGGAGCAAGTTTGTATAGTATTTTCAAACATATCACATGCACCAAGTATCAGGCATTCTATCTTACTATAAATTGAGGTTCAATACTGTCGATACTAATCTACCAGCAGTCGGTGGTGGACTGAGCTTTCTCTGTGATGGAGATTCAAAAGAAATGTTACTATATTTGGATTCCCATCCATTCAATGAGAAAAAAAAAAAAAAGTTTCTAAGCATCCATCACTGGTGGGCCATCCTACCAGCTTTCTGAGTAATAGCCAATTGGCCTCTTTTAGAGATTGGATGCACTTTGGTTAACCTGAGTTACCAAGTGAGTGTGGGTATAACTAGGGGTTGCCTAGTTGGTTGGAAATCCTCCTTTTCACCCGGATGATCACGGGATCAATGTGGGTCTCTCCCTCGTCACATGTGCAAATCTTTTCTGTGTGTGTGCTCGCGTCTCCTCGCTTGTGCGAGTGTTTTCTCCCTGCATGTGTGGGTGCTCTCATGGACCCCACTCCTAGCCCCGTTCGCTGTGCTAAATCTAGAGGTTTTCATTGTCTGTGTACTAAATCTTGTATTTACTATGTATATATAATATGTATATAGGTTTTCTTTCACAAAGAGAAACTTTCGCAGCTTGTGTGAGAGGTAACAATTCTAGCACTATGTGGGACTCATCTATCAACAATCCAACTCATTCACACTTAGTGACCCGTGTTAAATGAGGCTCACCCTAAATAATAAATCTTCACGAATTTGTATCATAGTCGACATACATTTTAGATTGAGTTTCTCTAAAATATAGAACTTAAGAAACTGCTAAATTTAAATGTCCTTAAATCAATGGTTGTCACGATCTGATTGAGATTATTTTTTTCCTTCAAATTATATTTATAATGAGATCTTTCAATCATACTATTCTCTTATAATTGGCATGAATCCAAGTAGATCTTACTCAGATTTTGGATGTTAACCTTACAGTAACCAAATAATCAGTGGAGATTTGACATCCATTCTTCAAACCAAATTGCTGAAATAGATTAGGAGAAATATGTTTGTGGTCTTACTTAGGAATCTCTAATTTTATATTTCTCGAAGTTGTCATTATCTGATGTTGGTGGCCATTATATTCACATAATTTATTAGAATAGGGACAAGAGAGAGTTAAGGGAGAATACAGAGAGCAAGCACAGGGACCTGTTGGCCACAGGCCAGCAGAAAATGAGTGGCTGTGGATACTATTTTGTTAGTGGAGTGTGGCTCTTCATGCCACTTGTAGGGCTCACATAAAATTCACCCATGTTTATCATGGTGTTTATCATGGGGCTTAAAAGTCTCATTCCTAATCCTATCAAAAGGATTTGTCGGTGTGATCAGATTAGATAAAGAGACTAAATCTCATTAAATGATTAACACTCTAGATTAAAAGCAATCAATGAGTTTGGTAGACATCATCTTGATAGTAGTCATCTAGTTGGAACACCATTGCTGATTTATGTCCCCAACAAATTCATCTGGACTAGCTTTTTTTACTTGATTTGATTTGTGTGGCGTCCAATTTTCCATGATCAAAAGCCACTCATGTCTCTCTCACACACACACCCCTTGGTTTTTATGGTATTTGGCTGAGATTTTACTTCAAAAAGAGTGTTGTGTTCAATTAGATTGTCCATCTCAAAGGGCTTGTTTGTTTGCATAGATCATGCAGGAATTCATAGGTAAACGAGTTTTATTTTTTAGATTATTGAAGAGGTGAGGATAAAGGTAAATGATATGACGTGAGTAGGGTTGTAAACGGGTCGGTTCCGGTCCGGGTCCAGGGTGGAACCGGAACCATTTTCTAAGAAGGGGAACCGGAACCGGACCCGGCTCGGAACCAGAAAACTGGAACCGGAACCGATAATATTGAACCAGAAAACTGGAGCCAGAACCGATAATATTAATGGGAATCAGAACCGGAACCGGAACCGTTTGTAAGGCGGGTCCGGTTCCGGTTCCGGGTCTAGACTAATACTTGTATTTTTCTTTTTAAAAAAATTATGCTTTTTCCACATTTCAATTAGATCACGTACATTCAAACACTAATGTGACATTTTGTTTATCAATTACAGGTACTTTTAACCAAAAACTCAGAAATCACATCCAAACTGGCAATGAGATGTAGAAAAGTAGAAAACCCTAATGTAGAAAAGTAAAAAGGGTTTTGTTCTTATATACTCAAGTTACCTTATATTAGTGTATATTGGGTCGGGTCCACGGGTCTGAGCCACTGTAGATCCGGAACCGTACCCGTTTAGGTATCAGTTCCAAAAAAAGGATCCGGAACCATAACTATTTCTTTATCGAGACCAAAATAAGGACCCAGACCCGGATTCTAACGGGTCAGAACCTTCGGGTAATCGTAGAATCGGGGACCCATTTACAACCCCGGACCTGAGGGTAAAAGATAAAAGGTGGAGGTGTAGATATTGAATTGCTAAGGTGGTGGCTGGGTATTCATTTTTCATCTTCCCTTCATTTTATTTCTACAAAAGAAGGTATTTTTATCGTGACTTTTTGGTTATCCACTTTTGTTAGTCATTTTTAACCACTTAGGATATGAGTTCCTATGTATTTCTTTACAAACAAACCCCCCCCCCCTAAAATAAGTATATTTACATATTTCACATTTGTTATATATATATATATATAGACACACACATGCATGCACGCACGCACCCAACTTTGTTAAATTGTAACTATCGGCCCCAAACATACATCAAGAAGGAGGATCGTATCTGATAGGTTGACAGCTAATATAATTTTTTTTTGTCACAACTCCAACATAAATTATATGTTTTACATGTAATAAAGTAATATATATCATTCGGAATAAAGTGAAATCTTAAATGGTACCTATAGGGGAGGAAGGAGATTATATTAGAAGTGATCTCTGGCTGTAACTTAGCTGATTAAGTACAACATGCAGTGTGTGAAAGTGCGTGAGTGTACACTAATATACCTAATAAGGAAAGTGTGTAAATCACAAGTTGTTGGGGTCAACGTCCACCCTCGCTCCTGACCGGTCATAATTGTGGTCGAGCCCTCGCCCTCACCATAAAACTATTGTTGTGTCATTTCCTATCAGCAATTGGTTTTGGGATAAGTAGTAGCTCAATGGGGTGTAAGCAGGGCCGGCCCAAGGGGCAGGCGGGAGAGGCCGCCGCCTTGGGCCCCCAATAATTACAAAATTTTAGGGCCCCGTATTATTTTATATATTTGTATATATATGTGTAAATATTTAGTCTAATATGTAAATTGAATGGCTCAAATTAATAATACATGTGTGTAAGTATTTAGCCCGATAAATAAATTAAAAGGCCCAAATTTAAAGTCCACCTTATTTAAAATAACCATTATTTAAAAAGTCAAACTTAAGGCCCACCATCATACCACCATAAGATAAGACTTTAAAAATCAAACATGGGCCCACCACCAAAAGATAAGACCACCAAACTTTTCAGCTTTCCTCATTTCTCGTGAGCATCAGAAAAGAAGTCTCTAGGGCTTTTCTTTTGGAATGGTGTGTGCTGTGCTGCTGCGCAGGTTCTCCTCTCCGGTAAAGTAAATTTTTTTTTGTTCTTTTTTTAAACTTAAAAACAGTTATTTGTAAATCGCAAATCTGATATCATAATTTTTAGTTTTTTTATTTTCTTTTCAGCATCGATTCCTTTCTTTTACAGTTTGATTAAAATTTTTTATTTTGGTTTCATTAACTAAATTTATTTTTATAAAAAAAATTCGTGTCCTTTTGTTTCTAAATTAGAATTAGTTATATGAAATTTAGAATGTCATTTGTATATTTTTTAAATTAATTTTTTTTTCAAATGCATGGATAGCTTATAGAATTTTGTTGACCATACCGGTTACTGTTGCCTTTGGAGAAAGAAGCATTTCAAAGTTGAAGTTCATAAAAAATTACCTTTAGTCGACTATGTCACAAGAAAGGTTGAATGGGTTAGCTATGATATCAATTGAAAAAAATATGGTAGAAAAACTTGATTATACAAGTTTGATTAGTGACTTTGCAGCTAAAAATGCGAGAAGATATTGTTTTCAGTAATACTTTTTTATTTTTTTGTTCTAGGTTTATTAGCCTTGTTTTTTGGAAGGGAATGTTGGTGTGTGAATTGTAGGCTTTTGGTCAGGGTGGGTAGTTTAAGAGAACTACATTGTGCTTGATCCTTGGGATTAAATATAGCCTCCCTCGGTATGTAGGCAATCCTAAACTTATCTAGATGCAGCACTTTTTTGTAATAAAAATATCAATTTTTTGTTAGAAAATTATAATGAATTAAATTTTTTTTTAAATAATTGTATAAGGGCCCCATTTTTTAGAAGTCGCCTTGGACCCCCTAAACGTCGGGGCCGGCCCTGGGTGTAAGATCCTACAAGTGGTATCAGAGCATGGTAGGTCGGGTGTTCGAGTCACGGCGGGTGTGCCGTTCGCTCCTGAGCGGTCATAATTATGGTCGAGGGGTAATATCCTACACATGTTAGTTTTGTCCTTATATAACCAATATTTATAGATGATCAGACCTAACAATTTCAGGTGGTTATAGATAGGTAATGGAAATCCAAGATCCAGGGGACAACTGCATCTAAACGTATGAAACATACTTTGCAAATTGCTGGGGGACAATTGCAGACTAGGACAACCTAACCTCTTGACTTGAACCCTATTTCCCCGACATATGTTTTGGCTGAAGGTCAAGAAATCCTAAATGTACAGTTAAAAGGAGGAAGAATATAGCATAGGTGTGTTTACTGAAATTCTCCTTTAAACCTGATTGAAGGAAGGAAGGAAGGATGGATGCAAAGCAATGGGCACCTTTTGCATGGAAATTATATGAATCTCTAGGCATATTTTCACAGGACCACACAATAATCAAAAAGAAAAGGCTATATTGTTAAACAGGCTGGCAAGGTCAGGTCGGGCTGTCCTACATCTGAGTCCAACACAGGTTGAGGTTCCAACTTAAAGTTTGAACCTCACTTGTCCTATTTTCCAAACCAGTTTGAAGAGGTATAAAAAGTGGAGACAAATAGTTTGAGTCACTGTTTTTTAAGAAAACTTTATCAACAGTACTTTAAATAGTTTTATCAATATCAAAATATTTTTCCTCATGTCATCCAGCACTGGTGAAAGTTGTCCAATGAATAGACATAATTAGCTAAAAGATGATCATTTTTTACTGTCAGTTTTATTATTTTAGACAAATGGTTAGAGATGGCTGATGAGACTAAATTTTGTCTCATGCTTGGTTATATTCATGGGTCTTTTTATTTAGTGGAGCCAATGAACCTCAACCTCATGCCAGATAGGTATGTAAATGGGTTGGATTCAGGGTGGAACCATGGGTGTATCAATATGTGGTTGATGGATCCATTTTGTTTGGGATTTGTAGATCTAACAAAGATCTTATGTGTTAGGTTTGGATCTTATAAATGGAGCTTTTAAAAATAATACAATCTAAGCTCCACATATTCTCAAACAACAATATGACAAAAAGCTTTGTACATATCACTCTTAAAATGTCCAATCTGCTAATAGATCAGCTTAGCTTGTGGGACTTATCTTAGTACTTACGTTGAAGTGGGTGGAGGGTGGCTGGGGGCTATTTAGATGGGTCTCAATGCAGATGCTCAAGTTGGAATGTTCCAAGGATTTGGATTGAGATAATGAAGATACAAAAGTTCCAAGTCCTATAATACCCAAATGACATCATTATGAGAAATGAGTACACTTCCTTGCTGACTACAGTTGAACTTCAAAAACCACAGTAAGTCAACAACAATGAACAATCCCCCTGATGCAGGTCTCCTTTTCTCCATATTTTATTTTGGTAAAAGGTACTTATTTTATTGTTGAAAAGTAATGAAAGGAGGTTTTGTTGGAAAATGTGTAGAGTGTAAAGCCATAAAGAAAACGCCATGCTTTCCTTTGGATCACTATATTCATTAGTGGTGGGACGGTCCTATGTCTGCCAAAAGAAGAGAAGAGGTAGTTGGCCTTTGGCTTGGAACTCAGTGCATCCATTTCATTTCATTGAAAGCTTTTTAATGGAAGCAACGATTCAATGAATGATTTGGTTAGGCTTTTTACCTCCAAATCAAAAGGTGTTAAGGTCCTAAAGTGGGCAGTTTGTCTTTTGTCTAAATATCAAAACCAGAATTAGGTGTCTCAACCTCTTTTTTTTTTTTATGTTTCTTGTTTTTGGCAGAGCATGCCATGCCTTTTCATTGCAGGGTGAGATCTCATGAACACCCACATAAATCCCTCCAGGTTGGAATGAATATGAGTTGAGTTCGGATTTGAAAGCAATGAACCCATATACATAGAATTTGTGTTTAAATAAGCTCCAATAAAGGATTACTAAAGCAATGAGGAGTGAAGGATATGAGGTGAGGAGGAAAAGAAATAAAAGGTAGAGATGGATCATACCTTGACTTTCCTAGTGATTTTACTAGGATGCTAGCCTGGCCGGTTATATTTTTGACTCAATTTCCATCAAAGGAGAGGTGATTTAATGGTCATTTTTTGTATATTCACTTTTGAACATTTTTAACCAATGACATGAATGCCTGTGTATTCTATTTGCTGAGTAAATAAGAATTCATGCACTATGTGGTAAAACCTAACGGCCTGTTTCTTTACTACAGGAATTTTAGATGTCGGGGTTTTTGGGACATGATGTGAGCAGTTGCCAATCCCCTTTTTTTTTTTTATCTAGAATCAAAGAATTACAGCACATGAAAGGGTCCCAAATGACCTTTGAAAATTTAATAATTTCACCATCTTCGCATTTTGATGGAATTCCTGGATGCTCAAGTCCAAAAGAACATCCAGGAATTCCACTATGTCTGAGAATTAAGGAATTCTCCAGACAAGAGTTCCTTGGATTCTAGAAAAGAAACAGAGCCCAAAAGATTAAAGGTGAATATCTAAAAACGAATATCAAATAACTTCTATTATGAAAATAGAATCAAGGAAAGTTCGGGAAATCGAATCCCAATCATCACCCTTATAGTAATTCAAATCCTAAGACAAGACAGGTCATTGCATGCTACCCTAAGTTATCAATCTCCACCCACTTGACAGTGCTCTAAAATGAATGAAAAATACAAAATTAGTCAGCTGTTTGTTCTTACATCCGTTGTACTGTGAACAGTTCTCCAAGATTGCTGCCTCTAGTTCATGCACTACGGCCGAGACTGTTTCTTTAGATGTAAATTGCCAACATAGATTTCAGTCTCAGACTGTTTCTTAGATGGTTCTAATGTGATTAACTACAATAAATAGGTCCACGGTCCCAAGTCCCACTGTAACTTGCCACTATGACTCCCAGCATTATAACGATCTTTAAGCTTAATGGCTGGCCTTAAATTGTGCTAGTACCAGAGGAAGCAACTATCTTAAGTTCGATTATTAGATTTAGGAGATGGCCCTAATGCTGGATTTTGTATGGCTGGCCTTCCAGAATTCTCTATGCCAGACCTACAAAACCATCAATGGGGCCCACCAAATGAGCTCTAAACCACCTCAAAACGACAATTCCAGTGGATTGGCACTGGACCAAATTTCATCCTAATTGAGATTTGGGCCATCCAAATGATCATCCTGATTTGTGATTTCACTCAGTCTTTTTTGTTAATCACATGTTGTAAACAGGAAAGTGAACCCTCCTGTCAAAGTAAAATTTTGTATTCCTATAACTCGTGGCTCTTCCAAAGAATCACATTTGGGACCCACACCAGCATGTGTTGCACTCTCTCTCCTCAAGTGGGACGACCCAAATGAGTGCTGGGACCCATATATACAATGGCAATTTCCAGACCCAACTGTCATTGACTGTTGGAGCAGGGTCCAACATTTGAAACAACTTCCTTTCCAAACTTGAACAGAATGGAAAAGAAAGACGCAACATTTCTCAGAAAAAGGATCCCTCCAACAGAGGGACTAGCATTCATTCATTTATTTTCTGTTATAGAGCTTTCTGTTATAGAGCTATCTGAAGGAACACTGATGCCTTTTTTACATTTGCTTACAGCTGAATGTATACCTGGCAAATCTGTCCATTGGATAGATGGGTCCAATGGGGGCCCACAAGACTAGACATGCCCTCTTCAGCTGCAACCAATTAAGCCAGGACGGGTCTTTTCCCAGAAGACAGATTTAAGTTTGCAGCAAACTCCCGAGCCCACAAATCGTAATGAATGATCTCCTCCAAGGACGGACTGGTCACTAGCTCTTTCCTGTGTTCGGCGCATGTGAGTTCCACGATCTTGAAAATGTCCAGGTAGCCGATTCTGATGAAAACAAGAATAAGGATTCATCAGTTTAATCACTCAAAAGGTTCTGAAAGAGGGAACAGCACCTAGCAAGACTCAGAAAAGGAAAGACTATAATAACCCCATGGCCCAACTGCACCAAATCTTTATCAGAAATGATTTCAACATCCACCTGCTCAGCTCGGGGGCCTACACATGGGAAGTTTCAGGTGTCTCCACAACTGAAAAGGGTCCGCTAACTAGCCAGTCCAGTTCTAGCATTGCTGGTAGCTGACAGTACACACAACTGATGACCATACCATTATAAAGTCCAGTACCTAGTCTACTCACAACGGATCGAATTGCCAATATTAAATAAATGAACATCTAAGCTTTCAATAACTTGTATCAATAATATCACAAGCAGGCATTTACTTTCAATTTTTGCATGAAGAGCCCGGTTCACTAGATAATTTTTGGATTTGCCTTGCCTCAGAGCTTATGAATCACATGCCATCAGCTGGCCATAACCAGTTCTTCCATCATTTTCGGATAGGATCTCCAGCAAAAACTAAAACTAAATATTTCTCACTGAACATTAAATATTGGTTTTGAAATCTGATGGAAGCGACCTTGCAAAGATATGGAATAAACAGGTGCTTCCAGCATGGGTGAATCGTGATGTGTCAAAATGACTCGAACATTAATGGGCAGTTGAAAAAAAATCTCACGCTAAATGCAAAACCAAAAATTCCTCATCCCTGCCAAATGCAAAACCATGCCTTCTTTTCTCTAAAAACAAAGGCAACCATTTTTTTGGGACAAACATTTGTTTTCGCAATGCACTGGAGTCCCCCTTGCCAAGCATAAGAAAAGAGATGATCATTCATCCAACATGAGGCCTGGACTTCAGAAACTGTTGGGCAGCAACTTGCAACTCCAACAATCTCCTTAGCCTAATGGGCCCCACCAATTCAGAAAGAAAAAATAAATGATGAACTAGATGTATTTGTTTGGTTCTTTAGAAAACATAAAACACAATGTTTTCTTCCATAAGCAGCAGATATGATTAAAACACAAAACAAGAAAGAAAATACCAAGGCATTGGGAACAATATTACTTACTTCTCATTAATGAACATCTCCACAGCCTTCTCATTAGCTGCACTAAGAACTCCAGTCATTGTACCTCCAGCACGCCCAGCGGAGTAAGCAAGATCCACGGATGGGTATTTCACATTATCAGGAGCCTTAAATGTCAGAGAGCCCAACCTGCATCATTTGCATCAAAACATTTTGAGGAAAGAAAACACAAATATTGAAATTCATACTTCTTTTTTTTGTTGTGATTTCAGAATGAAGACAAATCCCAATATTGTTAGTAATTTAGTAAAATACTCTGCAGGATATTGGCTTGGATATCGGCCACATTGTATTAGTAAAAAAAATCGATACAAAGAGTTCACAAAGTTACTACTTACTACAGCTTATACATTTTTGTATACTTGAGACCCAAAAAGAAGAGTTTCATACAAATTGAACTTCAAACCATGGAGGAGCAAAATGCAACCATCTTTATAAGGTGAAAAGTGTTGTTAGTTACTTTTCTCAACTGATCAGTAACTGAGTTCTACACACGTGGCACACCATATATGTGTACTAAATCCAGATGATCTGACGGGTCCTTCAGTTAATAAGTTATCACCTACAATGGGACACCAAGTGAACAATCCTAACCATTTGATTGGAAATTCCAGGAAATAAAATTGATGGTTATGAAGTGTACCAAATTTCCATGGACTATCCTTAAGGTTCATTTAGAAGATTACATATCAATGTATTTTCTGAATCCAACCCATCCATAGAAATGGTCAGTTAATTGGTTTTAATCATGTACATAATGATGTTAATAATAAGGTGACAACCTAGAGAACCTTTCCCCAGAAAAATATGGGTGACTTTGCCCTCTGATTGGAAAAAAGGTTGGGCCATCCTTTCTTGTTACACAAATAATAATAATAATAATAATAATAAGTGTCGCGTACTGGCAATCCCTACTGCAGCATAGAAAATGATCCACTTTTCTGTAAGAGCATGTTCGCTATTCCTTAACCCTATAGAAAAATCCTATTCAAACCAAAACTTTTTCAGTCATGTCTTAGCCTCTTAGGTACAAAGCTTTTTTCCTTCAACAGTGATTTCTTATTATCTGGTGCAATTATGGCCTCACAATTTTCCCAGGAATGTTTGTGCATGGCCAACTACAAAAATGCAATGAATGAGATGTTCTGTTTATGAAGTTCAGTCTTCTCTGCCAATGATGGAAAGCAAGGAAGAATACTTCAAAAAAAAAAAAAAAGGTAGAATCTAAGGCTCCCTTGACTATGGATTCTGATATATGCCATTTGACAAAAGAGATTTCTCCTTTCTATTTGTCGGATTTTCATTTCCATGAAGTGCTGGTAACTAAAACAAGCCAAACCCTAGATATATCTTCATCCTTGGATCTCCATGAAGAAGAATGCAGCTTGAGAAGTGTGTGTGGGTGTGGGTGTGGGTGTGGGTGTGGGTGTGGGTGTTTTTTTTTTTTTTTTTTTTTGGGTGGGGGGGGGGGGGGGGGGGGGGGGGGGGGGGGGGGAGACATAGCTAGCGTCCTCTTCATCCTCAGATCTCCACAAACATGATGAATGAACAGGTAATGGAGATAAGAGTCCTCTCATTGGACCTCCAAAAAGATGAACAAATCATGCATAACTGTGAACGCCTTTTTGTTTTATGTACCCAATAATATCATCTTCTGAAGGTACTTTTCCTTCTCTCTGTTGTCTCTGTCTTGTGTGCGTGTGGGAAGGAGAGAGGAAATTGGGGTGGGGGTGGGTGACGCTTACATTTCTCCATGGGTTTTCATAAGAAAATAAAGTTGAATACAATCATTTCCACTAGAAAAGACTTCTACAAAAATAACCATCACCAAACATAACAATAAAATAATAAAAAAACCAAAATCGCAGGAAACATTTTCCATTTTCAACAAAAGATAAATCCAATTCTGCCCTAATAGATGAAAAAAATGACATATTAACCAACATCAAAATAAACCAAA
Source organism: Litsea cubeba (assembly GCA_012931725.1). Lineage (NCBI taxonomy): Eukaryota > Viridiplantae > Streptophyta > Magnoliopsida > Laurales > Lauraceae > Litsea > Litsea cubeba. The sequence continues at coordinate 10,526,166 of CM022953.1, forward strand.
ATTCTGTTTTGAACAGTGCACCCTGGATGAAATTGCGCTGTTGCCGCAATTCTGAAGATCTTAGGAAACATTGTCCATTTCCAAGGAATATGACAATCATGCCAAAAAAAAAACTGTTTATGATGAACTCAGAGAAATTGCTCAGTTCTGTGTTGTGAGAAAAAACCAGTATCCATCCACTTCTTTTACATGAATGATATAAGTAGTTTCTGAACGTGTATAAAAAATAGAATGAAATGACGTACTTGCAAAGGTCAAGCCGAGGCCAGGTGATTTCAGAGCAATAAATTCTCTCTGGCCATGACATTGTGTAAAGAATTGGCAGGCGCATATCAGCCCATCCCAACTGAGCAAGAACTGATGAATCCTGCAGACGAAGGAAAAAGACAAGTTAAAATTGTAGAGTTGAAGCCAAATAAAAAAGCACTTTCTTCACATTACACTTCAACTTCTCTTCTTCTGTCAGTCTGTGACTGGGAGCAGACAGACCATAGAAATAAAAGATCATTGATGAGAGAATGAAGTATAATCATGAAAGAGAAAGAGAATCAAACCTGGGTCTCAACCATTGAGTGAATGATTGACTGGGGATGAATCACAATCTCAATATCATCATATTCAGCTCCAAACAGATAGTGGGCTTCAATAACTTCAAGACCCTGTAAATAAAACAAAAGAACTCCGCTTTAGGACTGCATTAACGCATTTTATGACCACTAGTATGACAATGTAAAATGAAAATGAGTAACATGCCTTGTTGAAGAGGGTTGCAGAATCCACTGTGATCTTCTTTCCCATAGTCCAGTTAGGATGCTTTAAAGCATCAGCAACTTTCACCTCCTTGAGTTTTTCAACAGGCAAATCCCTACCAGGTAAACCATATTAACGTCATGAAAGTTGGATCCATTATGCATTGGTACCCTGAAGAAGATTTAAAATTATACAATAAAAAAACATCTATGACAAGCAGTAGCATACTAGATGAGACAAAATCAGGAGGAAATTTTGGCTGCAAACCAAACCACAACATTTTGGGCACGTTTGGTAAAAGAGAGGAATCATTTATCCAAAGGATTCCTTCATTTCCCAAGAACCATGCTATCCTCTCTACGGGTTTTTGTGGAGAGGATTCATTGCATTCTAGGATTGGGAAACACCTAGGAGTAGCCACTTTTTGTAACTTAGGTGCTTCTTTGCCTCCGTGGATTTACAAAATTCGATGGGGGGAGGTGGAGAACGAGGAACCAATGGAAGAGAGGATTTTTTTATGGATTTGGAGGATCCTTGCTCACTTTTGCTCTCATCACCCAAACCTGGGTTTTCCTCAGAATCAAGGAAAATCAGGGAGGGTTCCTCTCTGATGACATTACCCAAACATGCCTAGGGTGCATTTGTGTGACGAGAGGATTCTGCAATAAAGAGGAAAATTGTTCTGATTTTCCATTAAGCCCAAGGTTCTGTTGTTTTGTGCAACATGTTCTCCTTGCAGAAACGGAAAAAATGAACTTTAGAGAGGATCTGGATTTCCTTTGAGAGATAGGACCTCCGATGGAAATAGAAATCCATGGAGCATGGAATCCTCTTGTAGCACAAAGGAATCTGGAAGTGTGGGATTGAAAAACCCCATCTTGATTGGATGTGGCTCCACATGGGCACAACCATATGATAACTAACTGTTTAAGCGTGTTTAAGGGTTCCAATTCTCATGGGCCCTGAGCGTGGGATATGTAGCAAATGAAAATATCCATTCCATGAGGGCATAGAATACTATAATTTCTCTCCAACATCATGACCAAAACATATTCAAATTGCACAGTTTCACACCTGAAAGCCCCTCCGGAAGCAGTCAAAATAATGCGCCGTAGTGCACCCTCTGGCAGACCTTGAATACACTGGAATCATAAAAACACAGAGCCAACTTTAATGAAAATGCAATGTCCATTGAGACAGGAATGGGCATGGGTAAACAGATTAAAACAAAAAAACATAATACATCGTTGTTAACAGAAAGGAACACGTAGGATGGAAGTATTGGAAATAGCAAGGTACTAATAGGAAATGACTTTAATTTATGTATGTGGGTGTGCACAGAAGCTTCACATAAGAATCAGTTCTCAGAAGGCAATATGAGAAAACGCTTGCAGATCCCACCCTAGTTACACAACAACCTTGCAGATGATTATATCAATGGTCCCTCTCTCTCTCTCCATACACGGACACACAAGTTATGATCAGGTAAGCACCTCCTTTCAAAGCTTGGCATTCATCCAACCTGATATATATATTGTATGTAAATGCATATGTAAAGGGCTTATCCAGTGTGTGCAGTGTGCATGGAAGCTATCTGTGGGTCCACCTGGAGCCCCAGTTGGGATGGGACCGAGGGGGATCTCTTCATCTAGTTGAGGCCTACCTGTGTACAAAATATGGGCCCCACCTGATCATCGTATCCCCTTCATCAATGGCCAACAAGTTTCGCCACTTGAGAAATTGCCCTGTTGATCCAACGGTGCAGTTCATTTGGATGGGTGTTAAAAAAAAGAGACCGGAGTAATTCAGGAGGGTCCTGTGTGATCCATTCGGATGGGGCATCAGATGGGCCCCAGTATGAGGTGTGCACCGGATAATTTCTCTGTATATGTATATGTAGAGAGAGAGAGAGAGAGAGAGAGAGAGATGCATAGATGTATAACAACCAGCTTCCATACCTGGAATATAGCAGAATGTTCTGAGTCAGCAGGAAGTATTTTTACTTTATGCTTTTGTGCAAGAGGAAGTACAAAGGGACCGCCTGCAATCAGAGTCTCTTTGTTTGCCAATGCAATGTCTTTTCCGGCCTCAATTGCGGCTACTGTAGGCTAGGGTAACATAAAAAAGAAAATAGTCATTCAGTGGGTCTATTACGTCTGTATAATAGGTCTCCATATACTGTACTTAGATACTGAAGTATAATTTTAGAACTAGAAGTCTCAAAGGATAAATTTTCATGCAAATTAAACTTGACATGAGCAAGAAAGTAAGAAAACTAAAGCAAGGTATGCATAGCAGTGGAGAAAGTTCACAAAGGGATTTATGTTGTTTAATGAGTGGACAAAACTGAAAAAAAAAAGTAAATTATCAGTCAGAGGATTGGTAAAAAAAATTAGTAATTGTAGATTGTCAGATAGAGAAGGCCGTCACAATTTCCAAAAGGATATATTTACCATGCAAACGATATTTGACAAAAGAAAAAAGTCGCAAGAGGAGCAAAAATATTCCATTTTTTTAATGGCACAAAAAACATTCCATTTGAAGAATGTAAAATTAAAGTTGAATACGCATGGTGCATTGATTGTGGAACGCCTTCACAGATTTGTGCTAATGTTTTGGTAGAAAAGTCAACTCTAGTATGTGTCCTTTTCAAAGGCAACTCCAGATCACCAACAATACATTCAAGCAAAACCTGCATGATCCAGATGACTCACATACTTCTTAGTTCTGAAGAGATTTGTTTTGTTCTTACAACATCCCTTCCTCTTGTCCTTATAACGTTCCATTCCTCCATGTAAGATGTGAGAAGGATCTGGAGTCCGCACTTGACAAGGCTTAAGAAGCATGGGACGTGTAGAAGTTTACAATGAACACACAAGATAGGAGACATCAGAAAGAACCATGTAACAGCTGCAGAGAGAGGGGCCTTTAACCTTGATTGCATGGTTATTTCAGACGAGTATGAGGCTGAAATCAAAACAAATACAGCCCAGCACCAACAACCCTTCCAAGTGATGCACTAAAAGAAATGAGGGAATTTTCAAAACCACAATCCTTCATTCTAACTTCATTGATCTACTGCCTTTGTATTTTCATTAATTTCCACACTTGGATTGTGAACCATGGGAAAAATACTAATGCTAACCATGATTAAATAAATATTCAGATTAGGAATTTTAACTCATTTCATGAACTTAGTTTTTCTTCAGAAGAGCATGAAATCCATGAACATGATACTCTGCTGGGATGCCCAGATACAGCATGGATACAGCTAAGGTCTCCCATTAACTTGGCTGGGACACAGCTTTTACATATAAAAGTTGGAAGTATCAGGTGTGATTTGGAGACATTGCTTATTATGAAGTATCCAGGTACCGTAAGTGTCAGCTAAACACCAATTGTGGGACACGGTTGAGAGTAAGCTTCACATTATCCCCATCAATCCTGTGGTCACCTTGTATATTTGAACTTCCTGAAATATGATATATTGATATTTGCATTTGTAGCATATAAAATGAAAAAAATAATAATAAGTGACTAAAGCTTCCCGTCATTATTTCCCATCAAAGTAATGAATTAATAGAATTATTCACAAGGGCTTTGAGTCATTTCCTTCACAAATCTATGTAGCAGCACCTGGGGAGATCTTACCAAACTACAAAGCAAGTGGCAAATATAGTGGCTTGCCTACCTTTTCTTTCCATTGACGTCAATGAAGGGAGTAGTTAAGGGAAATTGAGATACAAAAAATACATCATCTCATCAAACAACGCCCAAAGATCAAACAGGCTGTTGACTATTTAAAAAAAAAAAGAGGAGGATCCAACAGACCATATCAAGGAACTTGAAATATTGCATCAAGAGGATTTACTGTAGGTATACAAGCAGGAAATAACCATTAAAACAAATGCATGCAGGAAATTCTGATTTCACAATTTGAAAAGCTAGAAGGATTCTCCATTATCTAACAAGCATAAAGTATCAGAAAAAAAATTGAGTCAAGCATGATTAAAAAATTTATTCACTTTTGAATGAGGCTCCTCAGAAGAGCAATGTATTAACAGAGAGAGATGGACACTTTCTGAATTTGAGAGGAGTATTTTCACAATCAGGAGATGCACTTATGTGCAATCACATGGTACCTGTATAAGGGATATTAGGCATTTTAGCCTTATCCCTTTGGATGGCAGTCCAAGATACAACATTCTACTATTATCCTTCTAATATTACATTGGTACATAGGAGTAGGATCATTAAACTCGATGTACACCTATACACTTGCACACAATGAATATCCAGCTGCCAGGTGCAATATTTATTTAGGCAGATGTAAAAGCAACAAGAGAACATCGTAAAGTAGTAAAGGTATTCAAATAACCACTACACAAAATCTTTCCAAAAGATTCATGAAAGAAAGCGCAAAAACAATGGTTTAAGAAACAAAAAGGTTTCTGCTGGTACCTTCAAACCTGCACATCCTACTATTCCTGTGACTACTGTGACAGCATCTGGGTGACGTGCAACCTGAAATTTCCAAAGAATCACTAGTTTTAAGTATGTAATTACCAAAACAACTACAGTGGACAAAAGAGGGAAACTGACTTCAATGACACCCTGCTCTCCAGGAATTATCTCAGGCTTGTATTCAGCATCCGCCAAAGCCTCTTTAAATTCATCAACTAATGACTCGTTTCTAACAGCAACCAGTTGAGGTTTGAACCTCTTCACCTATAAAAGAGTAAGAACTCATTTTGAGCTTCTGAAGTCAATTGCATCACCCCCAAGTTTGAAATGAGCCTTGGCTTTGATGTTTTATCTATCATTTTAATTATAAAATTGAATGGTCACCTGATCTGCAAGAAGGGTCACATTTGAACCGGCTGCCAGTGCAACAACTCTGAATTTGTCCGGGTTCTCAGCTACTATGTCCAAAGTCTGCAACCATCAATTCGATAAAAGATAAGAAACCAAACAACCAAAATTTTTTTAAATGGTTACAACAAGCAAAACTAATTGTACTGTGTGAGACAAAAGTATGTAAGGTGTGCGTGCACCCGGGAGAATAGTCTTGTAGGGTAAAATACCACGGGGACACCCTCATCAGCAAAAAAAAAAGTGTGTGTGGCTATGATGTGTATGCTGTGATGGATGCACAGAGTAACAACAAAAGATAAGATTAGAGATGAGTACACCGTAGAAATCATGGATGAAAACAAAAGCAAAGAAAAAAAATAAGCGAATAAATAACTCAGATTTGAGATGATTTGAGCATCTAAACGGAAGACCAGAAACAACCCAGCTGATCTCATGCAGCTCAGACCTCTAATCAAATTTGTCTTTAAAAACCAATTGGGGTTCAACTCGGAACAAAGATTTGTAGTTAGATGACCACAACCGATTGATCGAATGGGACCATTCAGAAAACTGACAGTTCAATCCTCACGGGTTGTCTAGATATGAGGATTTCGAACATGAATTCCTAAAACCCATGGATTCCAGAATCCACACCAGTTATCTCACCTTTGGATATACATGGATTTGTCTATTTATAGAATCCATGGATTTATGAATCTACAAAAGATGTGGATTTAGAGCCCAAAAAAATCCCACCCCATACCCTGTTATTCCAGAATACCCATTGCCTAAATCCACAGCTTGGATTTTCTCCACCTCAACATCTGACTATATAACATTAGGGATGTGATATAATATGCATAAAAATGATATATATTATCATGTGTTCCATGTAATAAGTAATAATACGTAACTTATGATATATACATATATATAGGAGGATCCTTCAATTCCCTAGTTACTTGTAGGACCTAGCCCTAAAAATCTGAGTCTTGATCCTTTCTTAGGTCCGATTGGTAATTAAGATTGGGTTCACAATTCAAGTTCGAATATGGGTCTAGTTGGGTTCATGCCTCAAAACCCTTACACAAATGTACAATAGATTATATATTATATGGTTGGGTTTTGACCTATGGAGTAGAATGTTGGCCAATCAAAAAACAACACATGCACAAAATCAATGTAGCAGAGATGAGAATGTTGAGATGGATATGGTGAAACTAGGAAAAATAGAATTAGAAACGAGCGCTTTCAAAAGCATTAAAGGTAACATCAATGAGTAATAAATTAAGAGAAACTCGCTTGTCATGGTTTGGACGTGTCCAATGTAGGCTAGGAACAACATCGTTGATGAAAAGTTTTTCCATGCAACTTAATGGCCCACAAAGGAGAAGAGGTAAGCCGAAAAGGGCATGGATAGAAGTAGTAAGGATAAATATAAAGAAATGCAACTTATCTGAGGATTTGGCTCAGGATAGACCAAAATGAAGAAACATAATTTATGTAGCCGACTCCAACAAAGTTGGTACAAGGCTTTGATGATGAATACGATGATGATGGTTGGTTTTTGAGTTGGGTATGTGTCTAAAACCAGATGCACAAACCTTAACGAGGTTAAAGTCTGCTTCCATATGGACCTGACCTAACCAACCCATTTACATTCCTCAAATAAACTAACCTCAAATAAATGGGACAAGGCTTTCATGACGATGTTACAAGGAATAAACTGAAGCAATGTATTGAAAATGGATTTTAAAATGAAAATAAAAGACAATTAACTTTCTCGAATAATAATTAGACTCTTATTTTAATGTTAAATGACATTTAGACTTAAAGATAAGAAAAGAAAATTAAAGGCATAAAAAATATAAGATAATCAATCAGCCAAAAGGAGAAATCACATGATGATAAGAATAAATAAAACATCTAAAGACTATCAATTCATCCTGGAAAAAAAGGAAAAAGAAACTAATAATTCACTCATAAATTGGCCAACTCCGTTCAAATTAGCAGGGCTGCTGACTGCTGAGTCCAATAATTTTGTTTCGCTGAATTTACCAATTCAAAAGAATACAAATTGTTCTCATTGCTTGAAGTGGCTAACAATCTCAAATTTAGGTAAACAACGGCCAACAAATATAATACCTATGGCCATCCAACATGAGCGTCCATAAACATAAAGGTGGAAAGATTAGAAAATTGTGAATTTGATGTTTTACTGGATTCAAAGGTTTTATACCTGAGTTCCAATGGAACCAGTGGATCCAACAATCGAGATAGGCTTGGGACCATCCCACACCTTCCGTCCTGGCTCTACAACGGCTCGTCCTGGCCATGCCGGTGGAGGCACCTGGGCAGAACAACGGGTTAACCTTACATGTGGCATTCCATTCTCCTTCCTCTTCAAAACAAATCCTCCTGAAAACCCAAACAACAAATAAATTCAAAAACCATATAATCATACTAAACCAAGCTACAACCTAGATACCCTACATGCATGCATGATATTGTCCGCTTTGGCCCAATGGCCTCACGGTTTTGTTTGTGATGGGCCTCAACCCATCAAAATGCCTCATGCAAGGTAAGGGTTTAAGCTCTACATATAATCCCAATCACTTTCCTCTCTATAGTCGATGTGGGACTCCGGGGCGTCACACATAATTCGACAAAGTTCAATTGAAACATTGCATATCCATCCAATTCGGTAAAAATCCACAAAAACAGACTTCTAAATGAATCCACACAAATACATTGCAGATCCAGTGGAACGATTTGATCAATGGTCTAGACCACCAAAGAAAGGGCCATTGCATACATATTTGTGATCATCAGATCATAGTACCATTTTCTTCCGAAATCCTACAATCTGAGCTAGAAAAGCTCAGTGGAATGGAATTCGAATAACTGTTAAAAACACACCCTAGCATCTGATGCCCAGACAAAGCAAAAGGACATCGCAGGAACACACTGTAACACACCTAATAGGACGTGGGATTTTATACGTAAAATTGAAGAATCAGCTAATACCATACTATACAGATGTATTTCTTTATCTTGAAGAATCCCGACATCGTAGATTCTCACATATAAGCAATCCCAAAAAACGAAAACAACTCAAGACAAAAGAAAACAGTTCAATCTGCAAAACAGAGCATAACAGCAATCGGCCGAATCCATAGCTCTGAGCCTTTTCTAGCTCAAAACAACTGAAGTTCACTGTTCATATCAATCACACAAAAACCACCTCAAGCTTATCAAATCAATCCACAAAAAAAAAAGGAATTAAATCCACGAACCAAATAACATAACAGAACTCAAACAGAATCCAAATGAATCAAAGACAGAACAAGTACCAAAATCACACTGAAATACACTTCATTTACACAATACAGTCAAAATCAAGCCGATTTGACGAATAAAATCCAATCGAAAGGAAAACACCAAACAAGTGAGCCCAAACAGAAAATAACACGCAAAGATCGTTTCTTTCACACAAAGATGGATGAAGTGAACAGCTCAAAAGCGAAAAAGAAGGAGAAGAGCTTAAAATGCTGAAACAAACATGAGAAACCCTAGAAACTGGAGAGTTTGAATGAGAAAAGATGAGACCTTTGAGCTTCCAAAGGCTTCCTTTGCTGGAATCCAAGAAGGAGATTCCTCCGATGTCTACGTGCAGGGGGGATTTCAAAGCCATCTCTTCTCGAAAAGGGGAAAGCCAAAAAGGATGGAAACTGGAAATGAGAGAAAAAGAGACAGAGAGAGACACGAAAAGAGAAGAAGATGTGTGAGAGCTTATAAAAGGCAAGAGAGAGTGGCAGAGAAAGGATAGGACGAGAATCGCAAAGTGGGAATCTGAGCGAGTTACGAAAGAGATCACCTACGTTTTATCCTTTCCTGGCCGGCTTGGCGTGACCAACGTATCCCTGTGGAGCCCACCATTTGGATGGGCTATGTAATGTAGCAAAAAACAATTGATTTTGGTTTCTCTTCGACCACTTAAATTCATCAACAGCATTGCCACACTCTCAAAATTTGAGTTATGCTGAAAAGAGTCAAAAGTGCTCCAAGTCATTGTTTTCCTCTAATTGACAAGTTGTAATTTGAGACAAACCATATCTCTCTGTTTTAACGCTAAAATAGGAAATCTATATTCTTTTTTTTATTATGTGTACTTAGGCACCTACTCATTAAGGTCTTTTACCATCAGCTCTATATAAAGATATATCTCACCAAATGAACTATCAATGGTTGAGTTTGGCCATAATCAAGTTGATCACATGCAAATGGCATCTTTTATACATGACCTATCTAAACGGCATAATTAACTTCTATAACAAAAAAAAACGAATTTTGCTTCAACTCCACAAAGATTTTCCTTGAGTCCCTATCTTAAAAAGTAAAAATCCTAATAGGCCATCAAACATTAGAAAAAACTATATTATTTTCCACATTTGTGTGGGAGATCTCTCAATTTAGGGGAGAGGGTATGGCTAATTGCTGCGCCTATTTCCACTACTGATATCAATATACTTGAGATATGCATTTCTAATTCTTTCCCACTGACAATCAAATTCTCTCCATTCATAAAAAAAAAATAAAAAAAATTATTATTATTATTTATTCTTTTTAGTAGGAAAAAAAAAAGGGTGTTGCATGATGAAATCATCATTTGTGGGCTGTCTAAACAAATGACTAATTTTCCCCTTTCTTTATACAAACATCACCCCCAGTCCCCCACACAAGGTCCAAGACACCCCAGCCCGGCGTCTGCAATTAGGACTTTTGCCAAGGTTCACTTAGGCGTCAATTTTGTAAGGCTTGACTGAATATGTAGAATTCTGTGACCAACCCTGAATTTAATCAAGATTAGACGGCTGGAGAAGATGGAACACTGATGTCGTGCCACTCTCTTTCATATGTGGGGCCCAGTTATTACGTTGTCCCGTTTTATGGATGCGTCTCGTTGCGCACTACACCTTTTACCCACGTATTATAAACTACGTTGAATACGTGTCGCTGTCTAATGATCCTGCGCTTACCTCGTGGATTCTCTACGTTCCTGTTTCGTTTGTGGTCTTCGGTACCTCTTGAAACCGTGGTCTACCGACTTCACATACACGTGGCTTGTTTTCGGAATTGAGGCCAATCCTGTGAATGCATAATACGTTCATTGTAGGGCGGTTTTTATTTTTTATTTTTTATTTTTCTATTGGAGAGTTCAATCCAAAGGATTGGACAAATCCGTCCGGAGAAAAGTCGGGTAAACTCTTATATAGTCTCAATATAGTAGTGTAGTTTCAAACCTACAATTTTTTGTGCAAATTGTAGTCATAGGCCAACTAAATTATTCCTTAAAATAAAAAAGTCAAAGTTGATGTGGAAAATAAGTTAATTTTAGAAAAATATGAGAACCGTTCAAAATTATGAGGGAAATAAGTTAATTCTAGGAAAATATGAGAACCGTTCAAAGTTGATTTCAATATGAATTGATATTGTTTATTGATGATTTCAATATAAAAAAAAAACCCCTTTATGGGATGGTAAATAAATTAGATCCACGGTGAACTTGAACTCATACCCAAATTCTAACTTTTACGATCTTAAACCTGGCTCAAAGCTCAAATATATTACAATATCTTATATATCATTTCATTTTATTACATGCAACGACTTTAATTTAAAATGTTGTTAGTTCATATTTGTTACTGTGTGGGGAGATTTCCAGAACCACAGGATTAAGCTAATCGCAGCCATCAGATGAGGCTAAGCGCTCTCACGTGCCATCCTCGTGCCATCCACGTGGCACCAAGCTCACCCCGGCTACCAGGACCGGAGGTCCGGCCGAAGTCAAGCAGCTCTGGGCCCTTAGCGCCGAACTGGCCCACCTCGGGCGTCATCTCGGCAGGGAGCTCCACCTCGGCTGGGCCACCCCGGATGCCATCTCGGCAGAAAACTCCACCTCGGCTGAAGGGGCCGGGACAGAAGCCGAAGCAAGAGAGAACCTTCACTTGCGCCCCTCATCCCCCACGTCATCAGGCACGTGGAAGAATAGGGGCGCGAGCTAGTGGGACAGATGCGACATCCAGCCGCTCGCAATCTTCGCCAGATCCCTGACAGGGCGGCATCCAGCGGCTGAGGCCACATCAGGGCAGGGCCCGAGGGCAGATCCGCTGGTACCCCTACCGCCAAAGGCGCCCAACGCGATCTGGCCCAACAAGATGTGCATTAAATGCGATGTGGGCTGACCCGACGGGCATTTAATGCAAAGTGGGCTGGATTGGACCGCAATCAATGCAATGTGGGCTGATCGTGACTTCCCAGTCAAATCACGGGACCCACACCACAATATCTCCCAAAGATACGTTCCAAACTCTATAAATAGAGGCTCAAACCACCATCTAAGGTACGCCATTTTCATACACAGAGCCGTTACTCTGTCTCTCTTCTTCCTCTCCTTCCATTGTTCCAGTTCCCATACTGACTTTGGCATCGGAGAGCCTTGCGCCGCCCAGGCCAGGGTCCTCTGACCGTTTGCTCTTCCCTTTCAGGCTTCCGGACGGCACCCAGTCATCATCATCATCGGATAAGTCCTATAAGGCTCCCTCCTTATTGTGGGTCATTATTTTCTGCACCTACAATTGGCGCCGTCTGTGGGAAAGTAATATCCCAACCTCTCAAAACCTTCCCAACCTTCTTAACCTCAACCTCTCAGAAGCCATGCCTCCGAAAGCTAGGAAGGGCGGAGAATCCTCGAGGCCAGTCCTCGATCTGCCACCACCGTCAACGGACGTCCCTCCTCAAGGACGCTCCCGCACGGTGCATGGCACGTCTGCAGGCGAGGGCCGCTTAGGCTCTCAGCTCTTTGTCGAGTTCCCACTCCAAGAGGGACTCGATGCCTCGATTTCAGCAGAAGAAGACATGCCACCCAGACGCGACGAGCACCGGCGCGAGCGTCCCCGCAAAGATAAAGCTGTTGCCGTAGAGGAGACGCGCCGCGACCAACCTCCAGCCGCTGGAGGAGACGTCGCAGCCCAAGACGCTCTTCTCCAGAAGCAGGAGCGGTTAGTCCGAGAGCTCCAGCAACTCCAACAGCAGCTGAGGGCAGCGCGAACTGCCTCCTTGAGGCAGGTCTCTGAGCCTCAAGGGAAAAAGAGGGACGCCCCCAGTAGGGCAGCCCAGCCTCCCCGCGAGGACCTCAGAAATCATCTGGACCAGAAACGGAGCCAGATCCGTGACGAAGGCTCGAGCAACAGCCGAAGTCACCATAGCCGCGACGGCCGAACTCATAGCCGTCGTAGCCCGAGCCATCCCAAGCGAAAGCCCAGAGCTCAGACTCCAGAGAAGGACGATGAGCAAGAGCGATTTGACAAACGTGTCAGATTGGCTCTCCAGCACAACTTGGACATGCGGGACCAGAAGCAGATCTGTGGTCACATTGATCTGGGGGGCTCGCCCTTCACAAAAGAGATCGAGCGCACCCCCTTGCCCAGAAAGTTCTCCGTCCCGCGGTTCGTCCCCTATGACGGACTGTCCGACCCATCTGCACACCTCCGACACTTCTCCCAGAAGATGTCCATCTGGGGGAACGAGGGTCACCTAAACTGCAAAATCTTCTCCTCCAGTTTGGGTGACCTCCCCCTGAAGTGGTTCTGCTCTCTCCCGGAGCAGTCGGTTTCCAGTTGGAAGGAGCTCCAGCTCTCCTTCCTGAAGAAGTTCCAAGCCTACACCGTCGTCCCCAAGAAGGAAGGGGACCTCCTCGCCCTGAGAATGAAGCAGGGCGAAACCCTCGCCAAGTTCGCCCAGCGATTCTGGGCGGTCTACAGCCAGATCGAGGGCGCGAGGGAAGGGATAGCCATCTACGCCTTCCAGCATGCCTTGATCCCCGGCAACGACTTGCGAAAAGACTTGGCCGGGGACTCCCCAGAATCCATGCCAGAGTTGATGTCCCGGGTGAAGCGCTTCATCGCCCAGGAGGAAGACGAGATCCGGGCCAGGGATCAGGGCGGGCATCCAGAGCCCGAACAGAAGAGTGGCCAACCTCGGCAGAGAGGCGGGAGGCCCTCCCAGAAGCAGGAGCCCAAGCGGGCCTGGGTCCCCAGTTCGGCGAAGCCTTCGTCGTCCAGGTCTGGGGGCACTTGGAAGCCCAGACCTCCCTCCAGCGCCAGTCAGAGCGTCAACGTCGTCTTCAAGGAGCCGATCTACCGCATCCTGCCCAAGATCAGGTCCAAGCCGTTCTTCAAGTATCCTCAGCCCATGAAGAATGAACCCACCGAAGGCCCCCGAAGCAAGCTCTACTGCTCCTTCCATAGGGGCAACGGGCACAAGACCGAAGACTGCAGGACTTTGCAGGAGTATCTAGAGAAGCTGGCCGAAGAAGGCCACATCCCAGAGTTCATCAAGGCAGGTGATGCCGGCGGCAAGCGAGGGCCGAATTCACCAGAGCACGGCCCAGGCTCCAGACAGCGAGGACTCAGAGAAGATCATCAACGTGATCCATCTGGCGTCCTCGGCTCCCGCTTCCTCGTCCCGGGGAAGCTCTCAGGCCCGTGCCGAAGCCAGGCGGGCTTCGCACGGGAAAGAAATAATGAAAGCCGAACTCGCTCCGGCATCCAAGAGAGCCCGCCGCGACTGACCCGCCATCTCGTTTTCGGATCGAGATCTAGAGGGAATCCAGGTCCCTCACAACGACCCCCTGCTCCTCACCATGAAGCTGAGAGACTTCACCGTGAAGAGGATCCTCGTCGACTCCGGCAGCTCCTCCGAGGTCCTCTACTACGACTGCTTCAAAAGGATGAAACTCTCCGAAGCAGACCTCACGGAGGTCCGAGCACCCTTGCTAGGGTTATCCGCCACGCCAGTCTATCCCAAGGGTAGGATCACCTTGGAAACCCGAGTTGGCGGAGCCTCCGTGCTGGCCGACTTCCTGGCTGTGGACGCCCATTCTCCCTACAATGTCATTCTGGGCAGAACGTGGCTCCACAAGCTAGAGGCAGTTCCTTCTTCCCTCCACCAAAAGCTGAAGTTCGTCCATGAGAACAAGGAGGGCAAGATGGAAGTAGTCACAGTGGAGGGAGACCAGCAGCAGGCCAGGCAGTGCATGCTGGCCGCAGTCCCAGCAGTGAAGGAGCCAGAGCGCGTCAACCTGGCCGAGTTCGAGAAAGGCCTCGATGAGATCGGCCGGGACCCTGAGAAGAAGAGCATCGAGGACCTGGCCGAGGTCAGACTAGACCCGGCAGACCCAGACAGGTTCTTCCTGATTGGTACCCAGCTGCCAGACGAAGAAAGGGCCGAACTCTCTCGGTTCTTGATGCAGAATGTGGACGTCTTCGCTTGGAGCCCAAGCGAAATGCCTGAGGTCGACCCTGAGGTCATGTGCCACAAGCTCAATGTCGACCCCGACCACAAGCCGGTAGTGCAGAGGGCCCGAAGGACCGGGCTGCAGCAGACAGATGCGGTCGTCGAAGAGATCGACAACCTGCTAAAAGCAGGAGCCATCCGGGAAGTCCAGTACCCGGTATGGCTGGCCAACACGGTGGTGGTCAAGAAGAAAACTGGGAAGTGGAGGGTGTGCGTGGACTTCACCGACTTGAACAGGGCTTTCCCTAAAGACAGTTTTCCCCTCCCAAAGATTGACCAACTGATCGACGCCACCGCTGGTCACGACCGAATGAGCTTCCTTGACGCCTACCGAGGCTATCATCAGATCCCGCTCTACGAGCCTGACGAGGAAAAAACATCGTTCATCACGCCCCGCGGCACTTACTGCTATAAGGTGATGCCCTTCGGGCTGAAGAACGCGGGGGCAACCTATCAGCGCCTCGTCACAAAAATGTTCAAGGCCCAGCTCGGCCGATCGGTAGAGGTGTACATCGACGACATGGTCGTCAAATCTGTGCGCTCCAGCGACCATCTGGCGGATCTCGGCCAAGTCTTCAACATCCTTCGCGCATACAAGCTCAAGCTAAACGCTTCCAAGTGCGCCTTCGGCGTAGCCTCTGGCAAGTTCCTCGGCAGCTTAGTAACGCGGAGGGGGATAGAGGCCAATCCGGACCAGATCACTGCCATCCAGGGCATCCAGAGTCCCTCTACCACGAAGGAAGTTCAGAGGCTCACAGGAATGGCCGCAGCACTCAACCGCTTCATCAGCCGGTCATCAGATAAGTGCAGGCCTTTCTTTCAGCTTTTAAAGAAAAATTTGAAGTTCCAGTGGACCCCTGAGTGCGACCAGGCATTGGCCGCACTCAAAACTTATTTAATGTCACCACCATTACTCTCCACCCCAACTTTGGGGGAGATCCTGTATTTGTACCTTGCGGTCTCGGATCACGCAGTGAGCTCCGTCCTCATTAGGGAGGACGAGGGAGTTCAAAAGCCAATCTATTACACGAGCAAGACCCTGCTCGATGCCGAGACCAGGTACCTCCTATTGGAGAAGCTTGCGTTGGCTCTCGTCACCGCCTCCCGCAAGCTCTCCCATTATTTTCAATCCCACACCATTGTGGTGATCACGGAGCACCCACTCCGTTCATTGTTCAAGAAGGCTGACTTTTCAGGGCGCATATCAAAGTGGGCAGTTGAACTGGGGCAGTATGATATACAGTACCGTCCCCGAACTGCGATCAAAGCCCAGATTCTGGCAGACTTCATAGTGGAATTCGTCTCCCCCAACCCGGCTCCGACCCAGCTCGGCACGGCACTGGGGGGCACAGGGCACGAGCCAGTAGAAACAGAGGTCCAGCAGTCTCCCACCTCGGCATGGAAGATCTTTGTCGACGGGTCGTCCACCTCCAAGAGAGCTGGCGCTGGCATAGTTCTCCAATCGCCAGAGGGACTGGTCATAGAGCAGGCCTTCACCCTGGACTTCAAAGCGACAAACAATGAGGCAGAGTACGAAGCAATGATTGCAGGGTTGAACAGCGCCCGAATCCTCGGAGCCCAGCATCTGGAGATCTTCAGCGACTCTCAACTGGTAACTAGCCAGCTCGCTGGAGACTACCAGGCCAGGGACGACAGGATGGCGGCCTACTTAGCCCTTGCGAAAAAAACTACTCTCCCAATTCCAGAAAGCCGAGGTCAGGCAAATATCCCGAGATACCAACACGCACGCGGATGCGCTTGCAAACCTGGCCTCCGCTGTCGAAGCAGGAAAGAAGAGGACCATCGAGGTCGGGTCAGTATCAAGGTCAAGTCTAGAACTCCATTCATCTCGGCTTGTCCTCTGTGCTGACCTCGGCCCTAGCTGGATGGATCCAATCGTCGCCTACTTGAAGGACGACCAGCTCTCCGAGGACAAGACTGAAGCCCACAAGATCAGGCTCAAGGCAGCTCGGTTCTGGCTCTCTCCCGAAGGCAAACTCTACAGGAAGTCCTTCACAGGTCCATACCTCCAATGCGTCCACCCGACCAAGGTGGACGACTTCCTGTATGAGATCCACGAAGGAATCTGCGGCAGCCATATAGGAGGTCGGTCATTGGCCTACAGAGCAATCAGCCAGGGTTACTGGTGGCCCTACATGCAGAAGGACGCCCAGGTCTACGCCAGGAAATGCGAGAAATGCCAGAAGTTCTCCCACTCCCTCCATCAGCCAGCACAGGATCTGAGTCCCCTCTCCAGCCCATGGCCCTTCGCTCAATGGGGCATGGACATTGTGGGGCCTCTTCACCGAGCTCCAGGGAACAAGAGATGGCTGATAGTGGCTACGGACTACTTCACAAAGTGGATAGAGGCTGAACCGTTGTCTTCCATCACAGACAGGGACTCCAGGAACTTCGTTTGGAAAAACATCCTTACGAGGTTCGGCATCCCCCGGACCCTGATTTCGGATAACGGGACTCAGTTCGATTCCAAGTCCTTCAGAGACTTCTGCCAAGAGCACGGCATCAGAAACCATTACTCCACCCCGGCATATCCACAGAGTAATGGCCAGGCAGAAATCTCTAACAAAGTAATCCTGGACGGCCTGAAGAAGCGACTGGACAAGGCAAAGGGCAGATGGACAGAGGAGCTTCCGAGCGTGCTGTGGGCATACAGAACAACTCCAAGGAGGTCCACTTCGGCAACACCTTTCTCTCTGGCCTACGGGATGGAGGCGGTCATTCCCTTGGAAATCGGCCTTCCTACCCTGAGGACAGAGCTGGTCGACCAAGGCCGAAATGAGACGAACCTGGCAATGGAGCTGGAGCTGGCAGACGAGTGACGAGAAGCAGCAGCCCTGAGACTGACAGACTATCAGCAGCGGTTAGCCAGGGCATACAATCAAAATGTCAAAGAAAGAAGGTTCACCGCGGGAGAGCTCGTTTTAAAGAAGACCCTGCCAGCTGACAAAGAACCAAACGAGGGGAAACTTGCCCCGAACTGGCATGGCCCGTTCAGAGTAGTCTCACTGGCAGGAAAGTCAGCCTACAAGCTCGAAGACTTGGAAGGCAAGCCGCTGCCGAGACCGTGGAATGCATCCCACTTGAAGAAATTTTATTTCTAAAGATGTAATGAATCTCAGAATCAATAAAAGCAGCTTTTGCCTTGTCATCAATCTGTCGTCTCTCTCTCTGGTCGACTCCGGCAGCATAGGCTCTACGCCCTGGAAATGGTCTGGAGTTCTTACACTCGGCCTTTCCTAAAGCCCCCGTGTCTTGGACACAATCAAGGCTCTACGCCCTGGAAATGGCCTGGAGTTCCTACACTCAGCCTTTCCTAAAGCCCCCGTGTCTTGGACACAATCAAGGCTCTACGCCCTGGAAATGGCCTGGAGTTCCTACACTCAGCCTTTCCTAAAGCCCCCGTGTCTTGGACACACTAAGGCTCTACGCCCTGGAAATGGCCTGGAGTTCTTACACTCAGCCTTTCCTAAAGCCCCCGTGTCTTGGACACACTTCGGCTCTACGCCCTGGAAATGGCCTGGAGTTCCTACACTCAGCCTTTCCTAAAGCCCCCGTGTCTTGGACACACTTCAGGCTCTACGCCTTGGGAATGGTCTAGAGTTCCTACACTCAGCCGTTTCCTAAAGTCCGGGTTCATAAACCCCTCACAC
This sequence comes from Litsea cubeba, assembly GCA_012931725.1. Classification (NCBI taxonomy): domain Eukaryota; kingdom Viridiplantae; phylum Streptophyta; class Magnoliopsida; order Laurales; family Lauraceae; genus Litsea; species Litsea cubeba. The sequence continues at coordinate 10,544,798 of CM022953.1, forward strand.
CTCGGCGCAAGGCAGTTCGGCCAAGGTCAGTTTCCTGAAGTCCGGGTTCATACACCCCTCAGAAGGCCATTGCCGAACTCACTCTCGCCTAGCCGAGGCCAGCGGAACGATGTGGCCACCTCGGCGCAGGTCAATCCGGCCGCGGTATGGATCTACCTCGGCGCAAGGCCAGCCATTTCGGCCAAAGGCAGCTTTCCAGAGGAAGAGAGCTGTGCCAGCACTCAAACACAAATGCAAGCATTCCAGAACAGTGCAAAGAAAGAGAAAAAGAACTCAAAAGCATTGTACACGGTTTGGGTAATCACAGAATTCCTCCCTTTTATTCATTGTAGACTGCTTTATTACAAGAATTACAGAACAGAAAGTAAAGTACAGAAAGGAGGATCACAGTCCTCTAAAAACAGAAAATAGAGGAAGGCTGGAAGACTCCGATCTTCGCTCACTCCATGACGCCGGGTCGTTGCCTGGAGGTTCTGAGTGATCCTGGATTTCACCGAGCTCTATAACACGCTATGGTTGGTCAGACCAAAGCATCGCACAGCCCCTCCAATTCGGGGACCCTGGACCTCGCTGAGCTCTTCTTCTCTCCATCAACGAAACCCGACCCATCGCTTGAAGAAACCCCAGGTCCAGCGGGGCCTCAATCCCGCCTTCCGTACGACGGTCGCGCAGGGCCGTCGCGCAGGACCGTGTCGGACGAGAATGCGCCACCGTCCCCCGGTTGCGTTGCAGCGCATCCTCACTCTGTCTGGCCGGGGACGGATGGCCATGAACCCGCGTTCAGAGAGCGCGTGGTCCACGGGGAGTTCCTTCAGAGAGCGCGCAGACCACGACGGACTTCCCCCTTGGAGAAAGCCGTCCACAGGCGCAAAGGTTCCCCCCGGATCAAGGATTACAGAATGTCTGTCAGATATGGTTCCTACAGCTAAGTGGATTAAGTTATCCTACTTCCGTTTCTTTTCTTCTCCCATGGCGAGCTTGCCATCCCTATTTATAGGAAGAAGGACTCAGTCTCCGAAAGAAGGGCTCGGTCTCCGAAGTAAGTTATGAGGGCGAAGTCTCCCACACGTTACTGGGGATGCACGACTGTTGACCAGCGATCCCTATGACGCCACGTGGAGACATCCGTCCGATTCCCTCGTCAGCCGTGCCACCATGTTTATTGCTATTTACGGTCTCCAGAATACGGAGAGTCAGCACTGACAGCTACGAGGACCGTTTGACTCTTTCTACCTCAAGGGCCACGCCGCACAGTAAAGGCATTCAATATCATTCAATGCACATCCAGAAATGAAAGAGAGACAGATGCAAAGGGAAAAGTACACAAGTAAAGAAGTCTTTTCATTAGCAGTGGAAAGAATTACAAGGCTGAAAGAAGGGCGTTACAAAAGAAAGGCCAAGAGATAGAGCTACTCCGGTCTCGGCGATTCGACCAGATCAATCACCGTTCCCAAGGGGCCAGAGGCTTCGGCCGAGACAGGGACCTCGCTTAGAGCGTCGCTGGCAGAAGGGGCTTCGACTGGCACCTCAGCCGAACCAGGAGCAGAAGAGGTCTCACCCTGAGGCACGGCCAAAGCCTCGCTGGCGACTGGGGCATCGCTCGAGACCGGGGCAGCTGGAGCATCGTCAGCAGCAGGAGCTTCGACCGGGGCGCTTTCAGCTACAGGGACTTCGACCGGAGCGCTTTCAGTTGCAGGTGCGGAGCTCGGCTCGGGATCCAGGTCCGAATACTTCGGCAGGTCCTGATAGACAGGATGGTCTTCAGGGACCCCCGCACGTCTCAGTGCGGCCAGGCATCCTTCCTCGAACAAGATTGCAGTGATCTCCTCCACCTGTTTCTCATACAGCTCGGTGGCACGATCCACCCCGCTCTGGAAGGCGGATTGCACCTCGGACTGAAAAGAGGCCTTCTCCTTCTCCAGGTCGCCGTTCGCCTTCACCAGCTTCTCCCTCTCAGCGCGACCAGCCAAGACCTCCCCTCGCAACCTCGCTACCTCGGCCGTCGACTCAGACTTCAACCTGGCCAACTCCGACTCCAACTCGGAGATCCTCTTGTTCTTCGTCCAAAGCTCGCCTTTCATATGGTTGGCCCGGGACGAGAGTTCGGCGACCTCAGTCAGAGCCGATGCCAACCGAGCGGATTCTCCAGCACTGGCCACCTTGAGCTCTTCCATTCCCTTCCGCTGCTCGTCCAGCTCCTTCTTCAGCTTCTCCCGCTCGGACTCCAGGCGGGTCACTCTCGCAGCGTTCCTATCCCTCCTTCCTAGGATGGCTAGGAGCCTCTGCACGTTCTGCAAGTGAAAAGAGGAGGGTCAAAACAGGAACAGCCGAGCTAGGCCACTCGAAAGAATACATAAAAAACACTTACCAGGATGTTGGCCTGGATCGCTGACAACATCAGGCTCTCGTCATCAAACTTCTCGTGCTCCTCCATATCCCGCGGCAGAGCACAGGCCCTGGCAAGGGCCCCGATTACCTCGGCATTTCCCAGCAGTCGATCTTCAACGCTCAGGGGTTTGCCGGGTTGTGTTTCCATTCTCGGCTTCCACGGTGCTGGGGCAGTTCGGGGTCCGGAGGCCGATCCGGACCCTTGCCCCGCCGAGACGAGAGGCTCGCGTGTTGGCCCGACAGTCGACCTGCTGACTGGCGCACTCTTTTCGGCCGGCGCACTCTTTTCTTTCGGCGCGCTCTTCTCGCCCCCCTTTTCGGCTGGAACTTTAGCTCCAGGGGCGTGAGCGGGATCAGCCTTCGAACTCTTCTCCCCCGCCTTGGACTTCTTCCTGGGCGGGGACCCCTCCTTCGAGCGGTCCGGCGAGCGTCGCCGGGCTCCTCCGCTCGGAGCGGAGGCAGGAGCAGAGGGAGCACCAGCGCCCACCGGACCCGAAGCAGCACGAGTACCGGCAGGCGACGGGGCCCCAGAAGACGCTGACCTCTGCCTAAACTTAGCAGCCAGGTCCCTGACAGCGGGCTCCCTCGAGTTTCCCTCCATGTCCTCTCCTCGATCAGAGAGATAAGCGTCCACTATCTGCGTCAAGTCCGGCAGCTCCGGATCAGAAGTAGACGCCTCGGCTCCAGACGCAGTTCGGTCGGCAACGGGATCGGTCAAGGGGACCCCGCTAAACACCGCAACTGATACGGTTGGACGGTCAGGGTGTGTCTCGTCCACCTCAGGTACTCCGGTCCTCTGGTAGTGGCCGCGATACCTCGGCGTATACCCGAGCAGCTTCCAAGCTGACCTGGTTTCGTGCCCCTTGTACCGTTCAACCTTGTTGATGTCGTCGGTATTCCTCCTCCAACCTTCGCTAACAGCTCGGCGTCGCCTTGCACCCGCCTCTGCTCAACAGGCAAAAAAGAGTATCAGTTCGGCATCAATGAGGTAAGCAAAGCAGAAAGGAGAAAAGCAGTGATGATTACTTGGGACTTCCCCAGGGCGACGTGGGACCGACAGCCTCCTGCTTTCACCTGGGCCGAACTCCCAGTCCCACGAGACACAGGAGAAATCTTCCTCGGCGTTCTTACTTGAATCCTCCAAGGCTAGGACGAAGCCCCTTCGCTGCGGCTTCACACGGAGATAATATCTTCCCTCCCCAGCCTTGCAGATATCATATGTATCCTCGATGTCGTGAGGGCCTAGGTTAGTCCCCAAGATCTCGTTCAGCTTCGCTGTGCCCATGATGACCTTGTAGCCATTGGGCATCAGCTGGCCCGGGGCGAGGGACCAAAGGCTAAGGCAGGCCCTAAGCAGGGGGTGCAGTGGAAACTTGACCCCACCCTCGATCACAGAGATCAGGGGGAACGGCATCCAGCCGCCGTAGCAGCGATACAAGGCACAGTCGGCGAGGTCCGCCGGTTTTAGGATGACCCCCTCCGGAATGTTGAAGGCAGCCCTAAACTCGGCTAAGCCCTCGTCGGAATCTACCCTGAATCTAGGGGTGCCCATGTATAGAAGGGGTGACGACGAAGAAAAACCCTAGAAATCGAAAAACCCCAAGAAGAACCAGACGGAAGAACAAAGCGACTTACAGGGACGAAGAGGCAGATCAAGAGCAGATCCGGGCGCGTTCTACGGTCGTCCTCCTCGAACAGATCTCAGGAACCAGAGCAGAAATCGAAAGTAAAGGCGAAGGCGAAAGGAATCAGGAGCGAGAAAAGGAAGGGGACGGCTCTATTTGTAGAAGGGGAACCCTCATTTGGGTACCGCCTCCGAATTCGAAAAGACTTCAAAGCCCGTGCCCGTCCCATCAATGAGACAACGCAATCAGCGCAGAAGCTACGCGTGTAGCCGTCAACTCGGTTCCCAAGACGAACAGGGCATGGCATTTATTGTTTTAAAGAGTCGAAGCGACACCATGCAATGATCACCATATCCCCAGACGGATTCTTCTAGCTTTCAACCCCTAAAGGCTAGCACACTTCAGAGGTCAAAAGCTAGGGGGCAATTGTGTGGGGAGATTTCCAGAACCACAGGATTAAGCTAATCGCAGCCATCAGATGAGGCTAAGCGCTCTCACGTGCCATCCTCGTGCCATCCACGTGGCACCAAGCTCACCCCGGCTACCAGGACCGGAGGTCCGGCCGAAGTCAAGCAGCTCCGGGCCCTTAGCGCCGAACTGGCCCACCTCGGGCGTCATCTCGACAGGGAGCTCCACCTCGGCTGGGCCACCCCGGATGCCATCTCGGCAGAAAACTCCACCTCGGCTGAAGGGGCCGGGACAGAAGCCGAAGCAAGAGAGAACCTTCACTTGCGCCCCTCATCCCCCACGTCATCAGGCACGTGGAAGAATAGGGGCGCGAGCTAGTGGGACAGATGCGACATCCAGCCGCTCGCAATCTTCGCCAGATCTCTGACAGGGCGGCATCCAGCGGCTGAGGCCACATCAGGGCAGGGCCCGAGGGCAGATCCACTGGTACCCCTACCGCCAAAGGCGCCCAACGCGATCTGGCCCAACAAGATGTGCATTAAATGCGATGTGGGCTGACCCGACGGGCATTTAATGCAGAGTGGGCTGGATTGGACCGCAATCAATGCAATGTGGGCTGATCGTGACTTCCCAGTCAAATCACGGGACCCACACCACAATATCTCCCAAAGATACATTCCAAACTCTATAAATAGAGGCTCAAACCACCATCTAAGGTACGCCATTTTCATACACAGAGCCGTTACTCTGTCTCTCTTCTTCCTCTCCTTCCATTGTTCCAGTTCCCATACTGACTTTGGCATCGGAGAGCCTTGCGCCGCCCAGGCCAGGGTCCTCTGACCGTTTGCTCTTCCCTTTCAGGCTTCCGGACGGCACCCAGTCATCATCATCATCGGATAAGTCCTATAAGGCTCCCTCCTTATTGTGGGTCATTATTTTCTGCACCTACAGTTACATACACTATATACATTATCAATCCACGAGCACCCCAGTAGCAATGCATCTTCCTATCCATAGATATTAGTTGGGACCATACTTTTATGATGGTCCAAAATAAATTCGATCTAGGTTAGTCCGTGCCTTTTTCCTTGACGAGGTTGGTCCCTTGGCTAACCATGTAATATAGTCCAATATTATCCTTAAAATTGTCCATTTCAATCAATGTTTTGAAAATTAGACTGAAGGGTGAACCAATGGAGAGGGTGGTTCTGTCCAAATCGGCTCAACCATCTGGTTTAAACCTAGTTCATCATTATATACATACATACATATAGATACACACATTAATTGAAGATGATTAATAGCTGCTACAACCATTTCAAGCATTAGTTTATATCTTATTATAACAGGTATTGCTTAGATTAGATGGGTCTTAATCTTACTAAACGGGCTTATGAGTTGATTCTAGATGAGCCTATATTCAGCCAGACGATCAATTTTTCAAAAACATTGCTTTCAAGTCATGTTTTTCACATTTTGTTCCCAGGTACAAGATTATAAACCACTCTCTAGTACATATACTAATAAAAAAAAAAAAACCTTCAAATCTGCAAGCAAATGAAAATAAAATACTTTAAATCGCCCACCCACTCCAATGTAATTCAAAGTCATGTTCTCATAAAGGGCCACACTTATGATCAATCCATTCTTTTTACAAATCTATGGCTCATACCTTGAAGAAATACCAATCAAACACTGATCCAATTGTTATCTACTATTGAATTTAGTCTTGATTAATTTGTTGTTTTGCACTATATCAAATTTCCAAACTATAGAATATTTAAATTAGAGGCTAAGATTATCTGATCAATCCCCTATTAGGCAACCCCTTATCTTGATTCCACGAACCTCACGTTGGTTGTACATGCATGGCCCACTTGAGGTGGGCGTGAAAAACGCAAGGTAGTTTCTAGTCGCTCTCATATTTATGTATCGCTTTGCAAGTCCCTCCACAAACGTGGGTTTGTACGGTACACGGGAGGAGCAGGGAAAATTAGAAGTTTCAACCTAGGATGGCCCACCTAACGTCAGAAGCCAGACTCAACTGAAAGGTCTGCCGCGACAGTGGTCTTTGAAATTTAATTTTCGCCAGGACAAGGATCCTTAACCGGAGAATTAGATAGGTGATGAGCTTTTCTTATTATAATGATTATTTGAGTTCCAGCCTCATATCGTCCAGATTAATTTTAAATAAAGGTGCTCTTGTGAGAGACACTCTCACTTAACTATGAAAGATAAAAATGAGAATCCTCACATTTAAGTTATTGACATTGAATATGGACGTGAGGGCTCCCATCTTATCTCTCATAATAAAATGAGAGTGTCTCTCACAAGAGCACCTCTCAATTTTAAATATAAAATTTTTTGCTTATATAAATTGTGGTAAATATGAGTCTAGATTCTCAATTTCACAATTTTTTTTCTTTTTTCTATCGGAGGGTTCCTGATCCTTTCGGCTGGACTAATTACTCCGGGTCGAGAGGAAAGCCGGATAAACTCTCATGTAGTCCTAGTGTGGTAATGTAGTTTCAAACCTACAACATCCGGGAGCAAATGGTAGTTCTAGGACAACTGAAATGTCCATTGTGGTCAAGTCACACCTATTTTAGATTAAGGTGTAACACTTATTTTTGAAATTTCATCGCAGAGCCATATTGAGATAATTCAGCCCATTCAAGATGAGTTTCATACTCACCACTTAAATATCCTTAAGTCTCAGCTAAAAATAAAAGCATGGCACCATCCAATTGAGCACCATGACAAAACTTGACTAGGCACTTAGGTGGCATCGCTGCTGCTGTTGAAAAGGTGTCAATCTTATTTCTATTACAGTGGTTAATAATATAGTGGGGTAGCTCCTTTTGAGTTAAAACTTGAGATTACATATTACTAAAGGGGGATGAAATTAATCTTGAAGCTTACGCTCGACAGAGTTCCCCCAAAAATTTTAATCAGTTTCGTGTAATATCTACAACAGAAGATCCGAACTGATTAGACGTAAGGTGGGACCCTCTAATAGATGGATACTTGAAGCATATCAATTCATGGAAATAGTGTTTCATTTTAACGGTCGGGATTTAAAACTGTGTGCTCCACTATGATGAAATGAGAGGGCCACTTGGATGCACGTGGGTTGAGTGTTGACTTTTTTAATATTTTTAACGGTTGGTGGATGGTGTGGAGGAATGCATTGTATATAGGCTAATAATAACCAGAACTAGTATACTCCCACTCTTGTGTGGATGATACACGTGGCTGGTAAGAACAAACTATCGTCCGACCAGCCCTCGTGAATTAACGTACACCCGTTGGAAACATGACACATGGTTGGAATCAGTCCGGATCACCTTAGTACTATAGCAACCTCATGGGGCCCACCTACTGATGATATGGACTGTTGAAATTGAATGCAATACCCCCAGTAGATTTTATGATGGGATTTAGTTTGACCATAAAATTAAACACATGATTGATAATGTAACCAATTAATAATATAAAAATTTGTGTATTTATGTAAATTTTATAAATGGTCCAGTTCCAATTGCAAGATATCTTGCAATTTATTGAGTATAAGTCTAAAAGTAAACTCCGCGCTAGGAAGGAATCTGCACAGGGAATCCGCGATGAAAATCCGCGCAGGGAAGGAGTTTGCGATGAAAATCCACGCAGGGAATGATTTCTTCTCTTTGGGCAAGAAGACCTGGTTTTCTTCCTTCTCTTAGAGCTTCGTGCTGATAACGTGTTATAAAAGAGAGAGACCAAGAGAAAGAAGATTAGAGGGAGAAGAGAGAGCCTTTCTGATATCTCATTAACTGTTTCTAAATACATAGGGAGAGAGCCTATTTATAGGCAAAGTAAACTAAAAAGGAGGAACCCTAATTCTAACCCTATCTTATCACAAGTGGGCATCCACCCAAGATCCATATCTTATAACACTCCCCCTTGGATGACCACCATTTAATGACAGTTGCCTCATTAAAAACCTTGCTAAGGAAAACCCAGTGGGAAAAACCAAAGCGAAGGGAAAAAGAGTACAGCATTCTTCAAGATCATTGAAATGGTGTTGGACGTGCATAATGCTGCCTCGTTAAAACCTTAACTAGGAAAACCCAGTGGGATAAAACCTAGGAAAGGAAAAAGAGTACAGCGCACAAATGTCCTGGGAAGCATACTTCAGGATGCTCCCTGATAAACTGCTCCCCCTGATGATTGCAACCATTTACATAGTTTGATGATGAACTCTTCGCATGCCAATCTCATATACAAACTTCTGGAATACTGATTTTGGCAAAGATTTGGTAAATAGATCAGCCAGGTTGTTACTCGAACAAACTTGTTTGACTTCAATTTCATTGTTCTTCTGAAGTTCATGAGTGAAGAAGAACTTTGGTGCTATATGCTTAGTCTTGTCTCCTTTAATAAAACCTTCTCGAATTTGTTTTATGCATGCTTCATTATCTTCATAGATAACATTTGGGATACCTGCAATAGAAGGTAATTGACAAGAACTACGAACATGCTGAATCAAGGATCTTAGCCATACACATTCCCTACTGGCTTCATAAAGAGCCAAAATCTCAGCATGGTTAGAGGAGGTAGCTACCAGAGTCTGTTTAGTAGAACGCCAAGAAATGGCGGCATTACCATTTAGAAACACATAACCTGTCTGTGATCGACCCTTATGAGGATCAGAGAGATAACCTGAATCTGCATATCCTGTAAAACTGGAATCTATAGGATTATAAGAATAAAATATTCCTAAATCAGTTGTTCCACGCAAATATCGTAGGATATGTTTAATACCAACCCAGTGCCTTTGAGTTGGTGCGGAGCTATATCTGGCAAGTAGATTCACAGAAAATGCAATATCTGGTCTAGTGCATTGTGCTAAGTACATCAGGGCTCCAATAGCACTTAAGTATGGTACTTCTTGACCCAAAACTTTTTCATTTTTTTCAATAGGACGGTATGGATCTTTCTGTGTATCAAGAGACCGGACGACCATGGGTGTGCTTAATGGGTGTGCTTTGTCCATACCAAATCGTTTTAAAACCTTCTCGGTATCATTAGATTGATGGACCAACATCCCATTAGAATTTCTCTCGATTTGCAACCCGAGACAGAATCTTGTTTTTCCAAGGTCTTTCATTTCAAATTCTTTCTTTAAACAATCAGCAGTTTCTTCGAGCTCTTCTGGAGTCCCTACCAAATTGATATCATCCACATAAACTGCTAATATTGCAAATCCCTTCATGAATTTCTTTATAAATAGACACGGGCAAATAGGATCGTTTGCATACCCCTTTTTAGACAAGTATTCACTAAGACGATTGTACCACATTCTTCCGGATTGCTTCAGGCCGTACAATGATCGCCTCAATTGGATTGAGTATGTACTCCTTGGCTTTGCTTCAGGCAAAGGAAATCCTTCCGGGATTTTCATGTGAATTCTAGTGTCTAAGTCCCCATATAAGTAAGCAGTTACAACATCCATGAGTCGCATTTCTAGATTTTGAGAAACTGCTAAACTTATCAGATATCTGAAAGTTGTTGTATCTATGACAGGGGAGTATGTTTCCTCATAATCAATCCCAGGTTTCTGCAGGAAACCTTGTGCCACTAATCGTGCCTTATATCTGGTAATTTCATTCATTTCATTCCGTTTTCTTACAAACACCCACTTGTAACCTACACGGTTAACATCTTTTGGGGTTTGTACTATAGGTCCGAACACACCACGTTTATTGAGAGACTCTAACTCTGCTTTGATGGCACTTTCCCATTTTGGCCAATCATTTCTTTGTCGACATTCATTTATAGAACGTGGTTCTGTGTCCCAATCATCATCATCATTTACCTTTGATATTTGTGTAGCTATCGCATATGCAAATGCGTCATCGATGACAATATCATTTCTATTCCATCTCTCTTTTGAATAATTGTAAAATATAGAGATCTCTTCATTATCCGGTACTGGTGCCTCTTCAGGGGCTTCCAAAGTCTCACCAGGGACTTCCATTATTCTAGAGAGAACGGATTTTGTCATAACCTCTTCAGGAGCGTTACGTGCCTCTTCGGGAGGAACCTCTTCAAGAGTGATACGTGCCTCTTCGGGAGGACATGATGATGATTGCTCATTTCTCCTTTTCAGCGGAGCTGAGTCCTTTGAACCTATAGGTCTGCCACGCTTCTGGCGTATTGCAGATTCTTTTGCGGTTGTATTTTGACTTTGTCCTACAGGGACATTAATCCTGGCAGGTGTATTCATAGCGGGCACATGTGATTTTGTCACCTTTGCTGCATCGTTAAATGCATCAGGTAATCTGTTTGCAATTTCTTGTAAGTGCACAATTCTCCGGACTTCATTTTCACATTGTGAAGTTCGTGGATCCAAATGAGACAGAGTGGAAGTATTCCATATTAATTCTCGCCGTTCTTCAGGAACAGGTCGTTCTACAGGAACTATGTTATCTCCCCCTAACGGCGGGAATATTGTCTCATCGAATTGACAATCTGGAAAACGAGCAGTGAAGACATCTCCTGTCATTGGTTCTAGATATCGAATAATTGAGGGAGAGTCATAACCTACATAGATTCCCAATCTACGTTGTGGTCCCATCTTAGTACGCTTAGGAGGTGGGATTGGGACTTGAACTGCACAACCAAACTTGCGCAAGTGAGAGATATTGGGTTGATGTCCGGATGTAAGTTGTGCAGGAGAAAATTGATGATAGGCTGTGGGTCGAAGTCGAATTAACATTGAAGCATGCAACACAGCATGTCCCCATGCACTAACTGACAATTTGGATTGCATCAGCAGAGTCCTAGAAATTAGTTGGATGCGCTTAATCATGGATTCAGCTAAGCCATTCTGGGTGTGGACATGGGGGACAGGATGTTCGACAACAATTCCTATAGATGAACAAAAATCATCAAAAACCTGTGATGTAAATTCTCCTGCATTGTCAAGTCTTATAGACTTAATGGGAGAATCAGGGAAATGAGCCCTAAGTTTGATTATTTGAGTTAATAGACGGGCAAATGCTATGTTCCTAGTTGAAAGTAGGCAAACATCAGACCAACGGGTGGAGGCATCAATCAAAACCATAAAATATCTAAAAGGTCCACTAGGGGGATTTATGGGTCCACAAATGTCACCTTGTATCCTTTGCAGAAAGGATGGGGATTCGTATGCAACTTTAGCAAAAGAAGGTCGGGTGATCAATTTTCCTTGTGAACACGGTGTACATAAGTACCCACTAGGTAGGGTCAATTGATGGTTCTCTAAAGAATGCCCAAAGGAGTTATCTATAATTTTTCTCAACATAGTAGCCCCAGGGTGACCTAACCTATCATGCCAGAGCTGTAAAGTCTTCGGATCACTAAGCTTCGGGCTTAGTTTAAGCTTCGGGCTTAACTTTGTTGTTTTGCTCATAACCGAATGTGATTCAACATTTAAGATTGTCATGTAATATAACCCTGAGGAGAGTGCACTTAATTTTTCTAGTATTTGCTTCTGGCTTCCAATACTAGTAACAATGCATAAGAATTCCTTGTTACCTTCACTTACAGTCTCAATGTGGTACCCATTCATTCTGATGTCTTTGAAACTAATCAAGTTTTTTCGGGAACTATTTGAGAACAAAGCATCTTTAATGAATAAGTGGGTACCATTAGGTAACATTATGTGGGCTCTTCCGGAGCCTTCAATTATTTGCACAGGCCCAGCTATGGTTGATACCTTTCGTGGAATAAACATCAATTCTGAGAAAAATTTCTGATTTTTCAGAATGGTTGTGTGTTGTGGCACTATCTACCAAACAAAGATTGTCCTCAGTTCCATGATCCATACCTTAAACAAAATAATAAAACAATATAACTATGCAATCATATGATAAAATTAAAATAATTAAACCATTCATTAGGACATGAAATAAATAAATAAAAAGAAGTTTAAGCAACATGCATCTCAAAAGAATAAAAAAAAAATTTAAGTTTGTAAAGTTTATTGGCCTTCTAGACCATGCCAGGGGGTGATCCCAAGTGAGTGTTAAAAGCCTCATTATTCAAAGGTTGACAATCCTCATCCTCAAAAAAATCTCGAGTCTCCAAGTTTGTAATGTCAATTGGAGGTATCTCTGGTGTCATTGTGCATATAATGATAAAAAAAAATATATGAAGTTATCAGTGTGCATATAATGATAAAAAAAAATATTAACATCAAAAGTAATTAAGAAAGGAATTTAAACATGGAAAAATAAAAATTTAACATGTTCTCATATTTGAGAATCAGAACTGCTGGTTCTGTCAAGACTTCAGGCTTGATTTAGAACTTCAGGTTCATAATACATGAAATTAGAACTTCAGGTTCGGTCAAATCTTCAGGTTTGGGGTAGAACGTCTGGTTGTAACAAGTGATCAGAACTTCTAGTTCTATCAAAAACTTCAGGTTTAATTTCATGGCTTTATAATTTATATGGATTGTTGAATCAAAAACTTCAGGTTTTGATTTATTGATACGAATCTTCAGGTTCATATCATTATTCCAACTTCTACTGGTCCATGAATATGTGAACTTCAGGTTCACTTTTAGAACTTCTGGTTCTCTTTCTTTTTTCTTTTTCTTTTTTTTTTTTTTATAATCAATTTATAGCATTAATAAATTTAAATAAAAAAATCGTACAAGATAATGAATAGTAACCAAACACTATAATGACAGTAAAATAAATATCATAAATTAATTTTATGTATTCTAATATGTTGGATTTGAACTATGGTTTGGATACTACTTACTGTATTTAAAGAAAAATATTACTCTTTTCTGAAATCCACGCTGGGAAGGATTTTGCGATGGAAATCCGCGCTGGGAAGGAATCCGCCCAGGGAATCTGCGATGGAAATCCGCACTGGGAAGGAATCTGGGATGGGAATCCGCGCTAGGAAGGAATCTGCACAGGAAATCCGCGATGAAAATCCGCGCAGGGAAGGAGTTTGCGATGAAAATCCACGCAGGGAATGATTTCTTCTCTTTGGGCAAGAAGACCTGGTTTTCTTCCTTCTCTTAGAGCTTCGTGCTGATAACGTGTTATAAAAGAGAGAGACCAAGAGAAAGAAGATTAGAGGGAGAAGAGAGAGCCTTTCTGATATCTCATTAACTGTTTCTAAATACATAGGGAGAGAGCCTATTTATAGGCAAAGTAAACTAAAAAGGAGGAACCCTAATTCTAACCCTATCTTATCACAAGTGGGCATCCACCCAAGATCCATATCTTATAACAAATGTATAATTCTCGAGGTTATTTTGGTCAAAGTGAAACTTATATAATTGTAAAGAGTAGATTGCTCATAATTTTAAATTGTCTGTGACATGAATGTGAGTTTCTTTATTATAAAAAAAAAGAGGATTTCCTCCTCTAGATATTTTTCTATCAACGAGATTAGAAAAGAAAAGAGATAATTATCTTAACGATATTTAAAAAGAAGAAAATTAAAAAAATATATCCTAATGATTGAGTGACTAATTTTTTTAGGGTGATAATATAAAATTTATAATTTAGAGGTAATGATTGAAGTCAAAATCAACAACTTTAATAATAATAATATATATAAGGGGATTTTACTGAAAAAAGTCCTCGCAATTTGTATATCACTAATGAGGTCCTTTCGCCAATTTTTTTACTTTTTTATGAGTGAAGATAGCGTCACCATGGGTGACGCATGGGCGACGCTAGCGTCGCTCATCGCACCCCATGCGTCGCTCGTCACGCCTTCTTCCCTTCTTTTCTTTTCATTTCTTTCTCTTCTTCCTCATCCACTTTCTTTTCCTTTCTTTATTTCTCTTGCAGCATGAGCTAATCTAGTAGCTTTTGATCAAGGGAGTTGCATTCATGTCTACATAGAGAAGTTAACATGAACTCATTTTGTACAAATGAAACTCACAAATGAAGCCATTAATCTTTTTGAACAAATGAAACTCACAAACGTCCTCAATCTAACGCAGGCCAATACGTTGGACGTTAATGGCGAATAACGCAGTGGATCGGTTTGTAGAGGATTGCTGAAATCCAGGATCCTTTAATTGCACGCTCTTACATATGCTTTACAAAGTTTGAGACCTTTTTGACTTTCTGTCCCATATTTGAAAGTTCCCTTCCTGCTTCCCAAGTTCATGCCAAGAGCACATGGGCTAGCCTTCAATTATGGAATGAATGCATAGGTGTTTGAAGCTATCCTACAATGTGCATCCAATGGCAAACTCATCCATCAATAGTTATGTTTGTTTGTTTGCAATGGAGTGGAACAAGGGAGTGAAATAAAATTCTTGAAAAGATATTTGTGGAGATTGCAAGAAGACAGTGTTTGTGGCGATTAGCTCATGCTGCAAGAGAAAGAAGAGGAGGAGGTAGAAGAGAAAGAAAGGAAAAGAAAATAAGGGAAGAAGGTGTGACAAGCGAAGCATGGGATGCGATGAGCGAGGCTAGCGTCGCCCATTGTGACACTATCGTCACTCATAAAAAAATATTAAAAAAATATAAAAAATTGGCGAAAGGACCTCATTAGTGATATACAAATTGCGAGGACCTTTCGGGATATATAGCTATATTTCGGGATTTTTTCAGTAAAATCCCCTATATATAATGATGGTTGAAAAACAAATGGTCACAACGATTCACATTTATAGATAATTCTAAAAAGTGGTCTATTACACCCTTCGTGGAGGCCCACTTACCAATGATCTAAACCTTTAAAATTGAATGTCATCCCCTCCAGAACCACGTCCTCAAATTTTATTTTGATAGGATTTGGTATGACCATAAAATCAAACATACGATTGATAATCAAACTAATGCGTAGGATCAATAATACAAAATATTGTGTTAATCGAGCTATGAATTATGTGTTTAACCTTGTGGTGGGACCAATTCTCAATGAAGAAAAATTTGACAATATGCTACTAAAGAAAATTGCCTTTGATTTTAACAGTTCGAAAAGTAGGGAGCCTAGTGCGAGTTCCACACATCCCACGGAAGGAAGCGTATAATAGACTACTCAGAGATCTGGACTCAATTGCAATTTACATAAAATTATCACTAGCTTGACCAAGCATGTATAAGCATGGATATATAGATACATAAAAAAAATTCAAATTTATCAAATATAAAAAAATAAAAATTCCAAATCTATTATTATTTGTAAAAATTGGTTGTAATTAAAATTCTATTGGTGTCACTGTTAAAAATTAAAATTCTATTGGTGTCAATGTTAAAAAATGAAAAAAATAAAAAATTATAGATTTTATGAGAAGTAAGAAATTAATACAGGTTTTTATGACATTTAAAATTATTTACTGCACATTTAGTAATTTGTTTTTTAAATGTTGATCATATATTTTAAGTATGATTAATTTTATAGATGGGTCCGATTCCAATTGCAAGTATTGTGTAATTTATTATTCATAAGTCTAAAAGTAAGCTCAATTTATAAATTGTGAAAAGTGTATACTTCAAAAGGTTATTTTGGTCAAAGTAGAACTTATATAATTGTAAAGAGCAAATTACTCATAATTTCATATTGTCGGAAAGATGGACGTGAGTTTCTTTGTTATAAAAAAGAGAGGATTTTCTCCTCTAGATATATTTTTATCAACACGATTAAAAAAGAAAAGATACAATTATCTTAACTATATTTGAAAAGAAAAATAAAAAGAATTATCCTAATGATTGAGCAACTCGATTTTTTTAGGATAATGATTTAAAATTTGCAATTTGGCGATAATGATTGAAATTTTGATGGTCAAAATGGAAATTGGCTCAATCGAAATCAACAGTTTTAATATATAATATATAATGTATAATATACAATAATGGTTGAAAAAGAAATGGTTACAACCTTTCACATTCTTAGATCATTTATAAAAAAAATATTAATTTATAAATGCATCGAAAAAAAAAAGAAGCAAATTTAAACACAATAGAGTCCCTTGTAATGGATTGTGCTTGGGTCAATTTTATTCGGACTCATTAAACAGCTATTATAAGATCACTACAAACTCACAAATATCAAATAGAATTGGATTTATGGAAATGACTTAGGTCTAGATTAGGAGAGTGTCACCTTCCAATGAAATTTAAGTAAGACATTTTGCAAACACTTTTTAAATATGATAATTAAATAGAAGTTTGTAACGAGGTAATTGATAAAATAACTATAATCTTTTAAACGGAGAAAGTTTGTAACCGTATTTATGAGAGCAACACTCTTGATCCAATCTACCAACATGCCTTGAGCCGTACTTGGTATCTTTTTTTTTTTTTTTAAACAAGGGAACTGCTGACCCTCCTTCGTTTGATCATTAGTAAACCCCACGGATACATAGAACCACCCATTATCCCTATGTATCGGGATAGGCCTTAAGGTATTCGAAGGCAGGACCTCTAGGTTAAAACTGGACTTCCTAATTAACCACACGAACATTTTAAGTGCAGGTAACATTTTAAGTGTGGGTTGTTTTTTTAAGTGTGGCTTATAGTCTATCTTTCTTATTTCTAATAGGTTTAAGTTAATATTTATAACCCAGTAAATCTTTTACCAACTTAACCTGGCTCATTTCTTGACCATTGTGCTAAACTTGAATGCGACCTATTAATTAAGAGTTGGACTACCTTTAAATTCAAAGGTGTGGTTGCATTAACATCTTTAATGGTGTCAATAAATGAATAAAGTTTAGATTGAACACATACACATTTTGTACACTACACACTCTATTTAAATTCATGTGCATATATTCAAATTGGGCTGCACATGGGCAGTTCATATTGATTTAGCACTAAAACCAACACCAAACCGAATGTATCGATTTTTTAATTAACTAATTTGATATGATTGATAGAGAGGGCCTAGACCGAACCTATCTGAAGACTTCGGTTCGGTTCAGTCGGTTGAACCATAATTTTTTTTTATCAAAAATTAAAAATCTCAAAACGAAGACACCTCTAGAAGACGCGCATGAGTTGTCGAATGCTAGCCAAACCCTAAAATCTAAATAGTCAAATACTCAAATTACATAATATACCTGTCAGTTCGATTTAGGCGGTGAACCGGGGGGTTCAAACCGATAATCGACCGATTTAAGTAGTTTCTATGATTTTCAAACTGTAAACCGAACCGATCTGCTATAAAATTGATCCAAACCGTCCGATTCAGTCAGGTCGGTCCGGTTTATCGAGGATACCGGATTCTTTGTGCAACCTACTTCAAAATACCTTTTTTTTAACACCTGCAATGAATTGCAGATATGATTAGTGGCTCCTGAGTCTACTATCCATGAGTCAGTAGAATCAACCACCAGACAAGTTTCAATGTAGTATGAAAAAGATGTACCTTTCTTTACTGAGGCCAGGAACTTAGGACAATCTTTCTTCCAATGACCTTTGAGGCCACACTTGAAGCATTTCCCTTTGGGCTTTCCATCTGTACCCTTGTCCTTCTTATTACCAGCATTGTCCTTTTTCTGCCCTTTTTCCTTATTCTGCTTCTTCTTGAACTTCTTCCCTTTCGGGTTTGGTTTAGAGGAAGACTGGAAAAAATGAGCTTGGGCTTTGGGCTTCATGATGGCCTCTGCCACCTGGAGTTCTTTCATTGACTCAGGTAGAGTCATGTCCATCTTGCTCATATTGAAATTGAGCTTGAACTGATTGAAAGAGTCCGACAGAGTTTCGAGAATCATGTCAGTTTGACTCCCTGCATCAATCTCAGCCCCTACAATCTCAGCTTCATTGAAACAATCCATCAGCTTGAGCATATGCTCTCTGACAGGTGTTCCCTCAGCCATTCTAGCATTCATGATAGTCCTCATAGCAGCTTGCCTAGCTGGCCTGCTCTTGTCTGCGAACATCTCAGACAAGGACATCATGATTTCATAGGCTGTGTCCATATGCTCGTGCTGTGTTTGCAACACGTTGGACATGGAAGCGAGCATGTAGCATTTAGCCATGCTATTCGCTTTCTTCCATTTCCTCTCAGCCTCTCGCTGGTCATCAGTAGAATTAGCATCAATATCGGGACAGTTTTCCAGCAAGACATACTTGTACTCCTCAGCAGTGAGTACTATGTCAAGATTTCTCTTCCAATCTACGTAGTTAGGGCCAGTCAGTTTGTTCTCACGAATAATGCACATCAACGGACTAAAAGAGTCTTTACCCATCTCTTTCTGGATATAAAATGGTTTATAATTTGACATGCAGTATATATGTAATATGCATATGGTGCTTGTTAAAAAAGGAAAAACAAAGCACAAAAACTTTTTACATTATTCAACCCCAATCATAATGTATCAGTGTTTCAACCTCCTCATAGACCCTCCATCGAAGGGATGGCCGAGCCTACAGTCACGTTGAATTAAGGCAAACTTATTTGGATTATCACTATCTGGACACATATCCAGTGGTAGTCCAATCACTGATTGGTTTGGCCTCATATGACAAATAACCTTTAACTCCTAAGGAGAGGTCATCACCGTCTTATGTCAAGTGTATAACCATCTCTTATGAAATTTCCCAGAATGTCTATGATTAAGTCCTCCGAAGGGAAGAGACTTTTATCCTTTCTAGAAGTGACCTTTAGTAAAGAGCTCCACCGAAGGGATGGTCGCTCCCACCAACACTTCATTGACATTCTATAGAAGTGATCTTTAGTAAAGAACTCCACCGAAGGGATGGCCGCTCCTACTAACACCTCATTACGAATATTCACATTAGTTCACCCATTAACCCATCAAAGCGGTCTTTAGTAAAGAACTCCACCGAAGGGATGGCCGTTCCTACTAACACTTTAATGAGATAACATGAACCGAAAATGTAAGGCCGTGGGGTCTTTCCTAAAACCCCTCTCCCAGTTGATTATTTATCACTAGGGTTTATACTTTTTGACCTTTACATTGCTTTACTCAAAAGCTCTTTTTAAATCTAGCAAACTTGGTCAATTAAATTTATGACTTAAGCCATCTTAAAATTAAATAACCTTTGCTTTAAAACATTTGAGCAAATCCCTTCAAAGAGTCAAAGACCTATCTTGGGTTATGAAAACCCATAGGTAGCATCTAATTAGATTTTAGTTTAGCCTTCTTTGGAAACCAAGGGTACCAAGATAAACTAAACCCTATCCAATTTTAAACCTTAGACAAATAGAAGGTGCTGGTCTAAGTTCCATTTAAAACAATTTGCCAAACTAAAAACAATCTAATACAATAAAGATGCCAATTTTAGAACCTAATGGTGGCCATGTTTCTAGGTGACAATTATAGCAATTATATAAAGCACTCATCCATGCATTCCATATATAAAAGCAAATAAAAGTATGCAATCCTTGATGACTCCTTGCTCTTCGGACTTGTAATCCTTATCGAACTAGGACATCAAGAATAGGTCTCATCTTTCACCAAGAAGTCTTGTCTCCTCCACCACTAAGGAATCCGGTTACTTGCAACCTTTCTTGAAACTTTCTTCTTCTCGCTTGTTCCAATAAATTAAATTTATACAAGCAAACCCATAAAAAACAAAACCCCAAATTACATTGGAGATACCTATGCTTTTCAAGAAAGCTTAAATCAAGACTAGTTGGAATAATAGTAAAGAAAGAATTACAACTTCCTATGATTGCTAAACGCGCAATCGTACACTTTCCAACTATTGAAAAAACATCCAAATCCACATAACAATCATGCGAACCATCAAGGATGTAATACATGGCTGCAAACAAAGAGGTTAGTGCATGCAAACTCACTATGTGCATCATTAAACAAATCTGGAAAATAAATTCCAGCAATGTTAATGAAACCTGCACACAACATGCATCACAACATAACTTTAATAGGGTGCCACCATGCCCATAATCAATCTAGGATTAATTATACACAACATGGGATCATGATTTCACATGGAGTGGCTCTGATACCACTGAAAGAAACTGCAATTCAGATCTGAATTAGCGGAAGACATTCATGGCTAATTTGTAACATGACAGATTTTAAAAAATCTGATTTGGACAGCATAAATCAGCCATAGTAATCGCATGAGAACTCCATGAATTCATGACCAAGAAGTGTATAATTAAAGGAGAATGAAGAAGACTATTACCTCGAAGATTTGTAGACTTCAAATCTCTGAAAAAATAGATCCAAAGGCCCGAACTCAGACTTGCAATTAGCAAACAAGTTGCTGGAATTTTCTGCACTAGTATTGCCTTTGATCTTCTTCTCTATCTCACTTCCAAATCTGATTGGCTAAGATGGTGGGATCTTAATCTATGAATTGAGAATTATTTTTCTGAGGAAAAATCTCAGATCTCAAAGTTTCTTCAATGAAGAAGAAACTACTCCAAGAGCTGGACGTGTGGCACCTTTGTGGCTCTCTTCTAGTGTTGGACGTCCAAGAGGAGGATGGGTTTCTTTTATAGAAACTTTATGGTAGCATTCCCAAAAAGTTATCTCTCCTTATTCTAAAAGATGTCCTAAAAGGAAAGACTTATTTCCTTTTAGATACAATCCAATTAGAAAAGGAAACTTTAAGGAACTTCCCATGCAATTAGTAATCCTAGTTATAGAACACTTACTAATTTAAGTTCCTAATCCAAAAAGGAAACTTTCTCATAGGAATACTAATCCAAAGAGGAGTCCAACTTTCCAAGTAGAGAGTCCTACTCAAAGTTGGAAACCTTACCCATGGAAATCCTATTATGGACGCCTCACATATTAATGCACACCATGACCCACATACAATTTAACTAGAATTAAATTCATGTATGCCATCAAAGGCCTATTTGAATTTAAACTCAAAATTATTTTTCCACTAAAATAATTCATCCTTATGTTATCTAAACATTTTAGGAAACCATGCCAATCTTGGAAAGTGACCAGAGAAGGGACCAAAAGACATATTTGCCATTGGCTCACAAAATGACCAAAATGTCCATGCTAAACCCATAGCAACATAAAGACCATTTTAACCTTAACTCATTCCACTAAAGAGTTATGGTTGAACTCCAAGGACAAATATATAATATAATAAGCTCATCATAAAAATGACGGTTGTCTTCGACCTACTAAGTGTAATGACCTGAATGCCCCTCTATGTAACATCCATAATCGAGTCAGGTTATCACATGTACTATCAACCTTCCCGATTACATCTAAACCTTAGAACTTCATATCCTTAACATAATCATCATTCGAATATCATTCTCTTGATCCAGGGAGCGACCCACAAGTTCAATATCCATATGGAACATCCATATACTAAGATCTTAGATTTTGATAATTAATCGGATAATTCTAAGGGGACGATTATTCCATCATCAGATGGCATAGATTCTATATTGCATCTGCACGTCCCAACTGATCAAGTCCGAGTACCCAAAACACAGAGATATTGACCCATGAAAAGAATCTCACCCATAGTGAATTAAAGCACAAGAACTTGACTTCGTCAGTTCATCCACAAATGCTCAAGATTAAGAGCACCGGTCACTCAGTAGCATGAGGTGACTTGATCTCTCTCTATGATAGTACTATTTTAGAGATCACACCTACCATGGTCCTGTTCAATGCATTGCATATGCACTAATGAGATGAATCCGGGAAAGCCCTCCCATGACTTAGGTAAGTCACCATGAATACAGGAGAGTCTCTCATTATAACTTATACCAAGATGAAGTGCCCAGCTCCATCTCTCAGTTATGAACAAATATGATGTTTCCAGTTGTCCATGAATTAGACCTATCTGTGCGTAGACACTACACACCTAATTCATTTACTAGAAGCAATGGGCCTTACGCAACCATACATATATACATGTTTAAGCATAAAAGAGTCATTCCATTAAATAACCAGTAAATATCCAGTAACAAAAGATGAGAGTGCAGCTAGTGGGCTTTAGGGCATACACCAATCCCAACAAACTCCCACTTGCACTAAAGATCACTACTTCCTAACCTAACACCCATAGACTCAACATGAGAAGTGAAGACTTTTTCTGTAAGAGTCTTAGTGAATGGGTCAACTAAGTTATTTGCTGAAGCAATATGCTCCACCACTATCTCTCCATCCTGAATGAATTCCCGGATCAAGTGGTACTTTCTCTGAATGTGCTTGCCTTTCTTGTGATTCCTGTGTTCTTTGCACTGTGCTACAGCACCAGTGTTATCGCAGTACATGACAATCGGTTTATGCAATGCAGGAACAACTCCCAATTCCAACAGGAATTTTCTGAGCCATACCGCTTCCTTCGCAGCTTCCGATGCCGCCACATACTCTGCTTCCATGGTAGAATCAGTTATACAGGATTGCTTGACACTTCTCCATGATATAGCCCCTCCTGACAGAGTAAAGACGTACCCTGAGGTAGACTTTCTGGCGTCACTATCAGATTGGAAATCAGAGTCTGTATACGCCAATGGCGTTAGATCATCTGCTCGAAAGGTTAGCATATAATCTTTCGTTCTCCGAAAATACTTGAATATATGCTTAACAGCTGTCCAATGCATAGGTCCAGGATTTGACTGATATCTGCTAACCATGCCAACGGCAAAGCAAATATCTGGTCTAGTACATAACATAGCATACATGAGGCTTCCAACAGCGGATGCATATGGAACTCTCCTCATGGTCTCTATCTCTTCAGATGTCTTTGGACATTGATCTCGAGACAGTGGTACTCCATGTCTAGAAGGTAGGAGGCCCTTCTTGGAGTCATGCATGTTAAACTTGACCAATATCTTCTCAATATATGAAGATTGGGATAGGGCTAACATCTTATTCTTGCGATCACGCAAAAGCTTGATCCCTAAGATATAGCTGGCCTCACCCAAATCCTTCATCTGAAATTGAGAGGATAACCAAACCTTTGTGGATGACAATAAACCTACATCATTTCCTATGAGTAATATGTCATCTACATACAGAACCAAAAACGCAACTGCTTTCCCATTTCCTTTCTTATACACACATGGTTCATCAATGTTTTGATCAAAGCCAAATGATTTGACTGCCTGATTCAACTTGATGTTCCATGCTCTAGATGCTTGCTTAAGTCCATAAATGGACTTCTTAAGTTTACAAACCATGTTATCTTGGCCACTAGCAATGAAGCCCTCTGGTTCCATCATATAGATGCATTCGTCAAGACTTTCATTAAGAAAAGCTGTCTTGACATCCATCTGCCATATCTCCTAGTCATAATGACATGCGATGGCCAAGAGAGTCCTTATGGACTTAAGCATAGCCACTGGTGAAAAGGTTTCTTCATAATCGATACCCTCTTTCTGAGTATATCCTTTCGCCGCCAGTCTTGCTTTGAAGGTTTCCACCTTCCTATCCACTCCTCTCTTTCTCTTGTAGATCCACTTGCACCCTATAGGTTTAATCCCTTCAGGTGCATCTACAAGTTCTCAGACTTGATTGGAATACAAAGAATCCATTTCAGATTTCATCGCTTGCTGCCACATGTCAGCATCTATATCCATTACTGCTTCATCATAACTAGTAGGATCCTCAACCAGATCTTCAGAGTCTGTCTTAAAAGACACTCCTAGATATCTTTCTGGCTGTCTAGAAATTCTCCCACTACGACGAGGCTCCGGAGTGTTTAAAGGAATATCTTGTTCATCTACTGTCTCAGGATCTGGTACAGATGTTATAGGAGATCCCGGAAGAATCTCCTCAAAGGTTTCTTTACAACTAAGCTCTTGGTGCATCATACAATCATTCTCCAAGTACCTAGCATGAGTGCTGATGAGCACTTTTTGCTCCTTTGGATGATAAAAGATGCCACCTCTCGTTCCTTTAGGATACCCAATGAAGTAGCACATTTCCGATCTGGGTTCCAGCTTGGTAGCTTTATCATTCAGTACATAGGCTGGACAACCCCAAATGTGAATGTCTTAAACTAGGTTTTCGACTTGTCTACATTTCTTGGGGTGTCCTAGGTACTGATTTAGAAGGTACCAGATTTAAAATGTATGCTGCTGCTTCTAGGGCATATCCCCAAAAAGATATAGGTAGGGTTGCATGACTCATCATGGACCTTACCATATCAAGAAGGGTATGGTTTCTTCTCTCCGCTACACCATTTTGCTGGGGTGTACCCGGTGCAGACAACTGAGACACAATCCCATGTTGTGTGAGGTACTCCTTGAACTCACCCAGGAGGTACTCGCCACCTCGATCAGATCGAAGGGCTTTGATATATTTTCCTAGTTGTAGCTCCGCCTCAGCCTTGAATTGTTTGAACTTATCAAACGCCTCAGACTTGCGTCGCATTAGGTATACATATCCATATCTAGAGTAATCATCGATGAAGGTGATGTAATACTCATACCCTCCTCGAGCCGGTTTGTTCATAGGACCACACACATCAGTGTGAATCAATTCTAACAACTCCTTTGACCTTAGTCCCTTTCCAGAGAATGGCCGTTTGGTCATCTTTCCCTTGAGACAAGATTCGCACTGAGGAAAATGTTCGAAATCTAATGAGCTTAAAGGCCCATCTTCTACCAACCTCTGAATCCGTTTTAGGTTAATATGACCCAAACGTAAGTGCCAAAGATATGTGTCATTGATTGAAGATACATTTCTCTTAAGGGAAGTTGAGTTTTCTTCTTGTACATTATGCAGTGTGGGAGCAATAGGATATATATAAAATAAGTTGTCATGTATTCTACCGGAACATATAATATTTCCATCTCTACTGATATCAATACCAGAATGGAAAGAAACTGAATAATTAAATTCAATTAATCTGGAAACTGAAATTAAATTCTTCCTCATGTCCGGAACATAGAAAACATTATTTAAAACTAATATCCTATTACATGGAAAATGTAAGGTAACTACTCCTACTGCAACTGCCCAAACTTTAGCTCCAGTTCCGACTCTAAAAGCAAACTCTCCTTTCTCAATTCTCTGCATTATCTGAAACCCCTGCAATGAATTGCAGATATGATTAGTGGCTCCTGAGTCTACTATCCATGAGTCAGTAGAATCAACCACCAGACAAGTTTCAATGTAGTATGAAAAAGATGTACCTTTCTTTACTGAGGCCAGGAACTTGGGACAATCTTTCTTCCAATGACCTTTGAGGCCACACTTGAAGCATTTCCCTTTGAGCTTTCCATCTGTACCCTTGTCCTTCTTATTTCCAGCATTGTCCTTTTTCTGCCCTTTTCCCTTATTCTGCTTCTTCTTGAACTTCTTCCCTTTCGGGTTTAGTTTAGAGGAAGACTGGAAAAAATGAGCTTGGGCTTTGGGCTTCATGATGGCCTCTGCCGCCTGGAGTTCTTTCATTAACTCAGGTAGAGTCATGTCCATCTTGCTCATATTGAAATTGAGCTTGAACTGATTGAAAGAGTCCGGCAGAGTTTCAAGAATCATGTCAGTTTGACTCCCTGCATCAATCTCAGCCCCTAGAATCTCAGCTTCATTGAAACAATCCATCAGCTTGAGCATATGCTCTCTGACAGGTGTTCCCTCAGCCATCCTAGCATTCATGATGGTCCTCATAGCAGCTTGCCTAGTTGGCCTGCTCTTGTCTGCGAACATCTCAGACAAGGACATCATGATTTCATAGGTCGTGTCCATATGCTCGTGCTGTGTTTGCAACACGTTGGACATGGAAGCGAGCATGTAACATTTGGCCATGCTATTCGCTTTCTTCCATTTCGTCTCAGCCTCTCGCTAGTCATCAGTAGAATTAGCATCAATATCGGGACAGTTTTCCAGCAAGACATACTTGTACTCCTCAGCTGTGAGTACTATGTCAAGATTTCTTTTCCAATCTACGTAGTTAGGGCCAGTCAGTTTGTTCTCACGAAGAATGCACATCAACGGACTAAAAGAGTCTTTACCCATCTCTTTCTAGATATAAAACGGTTTATAATTAGACATGCAGTATATATGTAATATGCATATGGTGCTTGTTACAAAAGGAAAAACAAAGCACAAAAACTTTTTATATTATTCCACCCCAATCATAATGTATCAGTGTTTCAACCTCCTCATAGACCCTCCATCGAAGGGATGGCCTAGCCTACATTCACGTTGAATTAAGGCAAACTTATTTGGATTATCACTATCTGGACACATATCCAGTGGTAGTCCAATCACTGATTGGTTTGGCCTCATATGACAAATAACCCTTTAACTCCTAAGGAGAGGTCATTACCGTCTTATGTCAAGTGTATAACCATCTCTTATGAAATTTCCCAGAATGTATGATTAAGTCCTCCGAAAGGAAGAGACTTTTATCCTTTCTAGAAGTGACCTTTAGTAAATAGCTCCACCGAAGGGATGGCCGCTCCCACCAACACTTCATTGACATTCTATAGAAGTGATCTTTAGTAAAGAACTCCACCGAAGGGATGGCCGCTCCTACTAACACCTCATTACGAATATTCACATTAGTTCACCCATTAACCCATCAAAGCGGTCTTTAGTAAAGAACTCCACCGAAGGGATGGCTGCTCCTACTAACACTTTAATGAGATAACATGAACCGAAAATGGAAGGCCGTGGGGTCTTTCCAAAAACCCCTCTCCCACTTGATTATTTATCACTAAGGTTTATACTTTTTGACCTTTACATTGTTTTACTCAAAAGCTCTTTTTAAATCTAGCAAACTTGGTTAATCAAATTTATGACTTAAGTCATCTTAAAATCAAATAACCTTTCCTTTAAAACATTTGAGCAAATCCCTTCAAAGAGTCAAAAACCTATCTTGGGTTATGAAAACCCATAGGTAGCATCTAATTAGATTTTAGTTTAGCCTTCTTTGGAAACCAAGGGTGCCAAGATAAACTAAACCCTATCCAATTTTAAACCTTAGACAAATAGAAGGTGCTGGTCTAAGTTCTGTTTAAAACAATTTGCCAAACTAAAAACAATCTAATACAATAAAGATGCCAATTTTAGAACCTAATGGTGGCCATGTTTCTAGGTGACAATTATAGCAATTATATAAAGCACTCATCCATGCATTCCATATATAAAAGCAAATAAAAGTATGCAATCCTTGATGACTCCTTGCTCTTCGGACTTGTAATCCTTATCGAACTAGGACATCAAGAATAGGTCTCATCTTTCACCAAGAAGTCTTGTCTCCTCCACCACTAAGGAGTCCGGTTACTTGCAACCTTTCTTGAAACTTTCTTCTTCTTGCTTGATCCAATAAATCAAATTTATACAAGCAAACCCATAAAAAATAAAAACCCAAATTACATTGGAGATACCTATGCTTTTCAAGAAAGCTTACATCAAGACTAGTTGGAATAAAAGTAAAGAAAGAATTACAACTTCCTATGATTGCTAAACGCGCAATCGTACACTTTCGAACTAATGAAAAAACATCCAAATCCACATAACAATCATGCGAACCATTAAGGATGCAATACATGGCTGCAAACAAAGAGGTTAGTGCATGCAAACTCACTATGTGTATCATTAAGCAAATCTGGAAAATAAATTCCAGCAATGTTAATGAAACTTGCACACAACATGCATCACAACATAACTTTAATAGGGTGCCACCATACCCATAATCAATCTAGGATTAATTATACACAACATGGGATCATGATTTCACATGGAGTGGCTCTGATACCACTGAAAGAAACTGCGATTCAGATCTGAATTAGCGGAAGACATTCATGGCTAATTTGTAACATGACAGATTTTAAAAAATCTGATTTGGACAGCATAAATCAGCCATAGTAATCGCATGAGAACTCCATGAATTCATGACCAACAAGTGTATAATTAAAGGAGAATGAAGAAGACTATTACCTCGAAGATTTGTAGACTTCAAATCTCTGAAAAAATAGATCCAAAGGCCCGAACTCAGACTTGCAATTAGCAAACAAGTTGCTGGAATTTTCTGCACTAGTATTGCCTTTGATCTTCTTCTCTATCTCACTTCCAAATCTGATTGGCTAAGATGGTGGGATCTTAATCTAGGAGTTGAGAACTATTTCTCTAATGGAAAATCTCAGATCTCGAAGTTTTCTTCAATGAAGAAGAAACTACTCCAAGGCTAGACGTGTGGCACCTTGTGGCTCTCTTAGTGTGTAGGACGTCCATGGGGAAGAGTTGTTTCTTTTATAGAAACTTTGAGGAAACCTTTCCTAAAAGTTTATCTCTTCTAATTCTCATTGATGTCCAAAAAGGAAAGACTTATTTCCTTTAAGAAACACTCTAATTAGAAAAGGAAACCAAAAGGAACTTCCCATGCAATTAGTAATCCTAGTTGTAGAACACTTACTAATTTTAAGTTCCTAATCCAAAAAGGAAACTATCTCATAGGAATACTAATCCAAAGAGGAGTCCAACTTTCCAAGTAGAGAGTCCTACTCAAAGTTGGAAACCTTACCCATGGAAATCCTATTATGGACGTCCCACATATTAATGCACACCATGGCCCACATACAATGACATCAAAGGCCTATTTGAATTTAAACTCAAAATTATTTTTTCACTAAAATAATTCATCCTTATGTTATCTAAACATTTTAGGAAACCATACCAATCTTGGAAAGTGACTAGAGAAGGGACCAAAAGACATATTTGCCATTGGCTCCCAAAATGACCAAAATGTCCATGCTAAACCCATAGCAACATAAAGACCATTTTAACCTTAACTCATTCCACTAAAGAGTTATGGTTGAACTCCAAGGACAAATATATAATATAATAAGCTCGTCATAAAATGACGGTTGTCTTCGACCTACTAAGTGTAATGACCTGAATGCCCCTCTATGTAACATCTATAATCAAGTCAGGTTATCACATGTACTATCAACCTTCCCGATTACATCTAAACCTTAGAACTTCATATCCTTAAACATAATCATCATTCGAATATCATTCTCTTGATCCAGGGAGCGACCCACAAGTTCAATATTCATATGGAACATCCATATACTAAGATCTTAGATTTTGATGATTAATCGGATAATTCTAAGGGGACGATTATTCCATCATCAAGTGGCATAGATTCTATATTGCATCTGCACGTCCCAATTGATCAAGTCCGAGTACCCAAAACACAGAGCTGTTGACCCATGAAAAGAATCTCACCCATAGTGAATTAAAGCACAAGAACTTGACTTCGTCAGTTCATCCACAAATGCTCAAGATTAAGAGCACCGGACACTCAGTAGCATGAGGTGACTTGATCTCTCTCTGTGATAGTACTTTTTTAGAGATCACACCTGCCATGGTCCTGTTCAATGCATTGCATATGCACTAATGAGATGAATCCGGGAAAGCCCTCCCATGACTTAGGTAAGTCACCCTGATTACAGGAGAGTCTCTCATTATAACTTCTACCAAGATGAAGTGCCCAGCTCCATCTTTCAGTTATGAACAAATATGATGTTTCCAGTATCCATGAATTAGACCTATCTGTGTGTAGACACTACACACCTAATTCATTTACTAGAAACAATGGGCCTTACACAACCATACATATATACATGTTTAAGCATAAAAGAGTCATTCCATTAAATAACCAGTAAATATCCAGTAACAAAGAATGAGAGTGCAGCTAGTGGGCTTTAGGGCATACACCAATCCCAACACTTTAATGTGTGACATATCGAATTACAAACTTTTTTTTATATAGTAATTGAATATATTACACTTGTCAAATCATATATGACTTCTTTAGCTTATAAAATGGGCATGCTCTTCCATTTCAATCAAAACATTATCACTCATTTTCATGTATTATGGTCTCTACCCCTACCCACATTTTATTTCTTTTTCTTGAATGGCCACGATAAATTGAGCTGACTCGAGCTAATGGTGCATAAGTTCACGTCAAAAGTCAAAACTTGCATGAATTCAATAACAATTTTCATTTCAAAGGTTTGACCTTCTCTTATTTAATCTTTTGTATTTGAATTATAACATCTACATATACTTATAAGGTGTAATAGAAAATGGAATTTTATGGTTTTTATATATTTTAATCAATTAGTTTATAGTTCTATAACCTAGATTCAAATCAAAATATACTAGTTGCATTTAAATGAGAGGGACTTAGGCCTCTCTATTTCTCATATAGGTAGACTAAAAGTTGAATATGGACACATGATAGAATGCATTTTTGAAAATCAAAGAAGCCTATTGAAAGGGACTATCTTAGATATAAAAACTACTTTATTATTTTTTTGTTCATTTTTAACTTTTTCCAGTTTGATTTATAATAATATTAATTCATGCTTTTACATTATGTTTTTAACCATCCTCTATAACTATTATTAGTTCATTTTCAGGATTATTTATCAATTTACTTTTTAAAATTGCAGTCATAAAATCCTTGACGAGAATGAGTAATATAGGAAAAAGGTATGTCTAATAAGTTACAATTTACTTCAATGTGACCATATCTCATTTTTTTATTGTCAAATTTGTTAGAAGTTTTAAGTTGGTAAGTCTCAGCAAGTATAATATGCTAGTTAGGAAATATATAGAAGTAGAATGATGATCATATCATGGATGATGACTATAATAAAACTATGACCCATGTTTAGAACGGACAATATAATTTATAATATTAAAAAGAATATAAATTTTAAATAGTATTTGGCTTAGATTAGATTAAATGGTAAAAATTACAATCAGAATTAAAACCTATATACTAATATCAAGAAATTAGTTGGTTAATTTCAACATGAGAGCACTTTAATTTTTTTGAGATTAATTGAGTATTTTACTTTAATCATTATTTTGAAATTAGAAGAATAAAACCATAATAAAGAAATAAAATTGA
Source organism: Litsea cubeba (assembly GCA_012931725.1). Classification (NCBI taxonomy): domain Eukaryota; kingdom Viridiplantae; phylum Streptophyta; class Magnoliopsida; order Laurales; family Lauraceae; genus Litsea; species Litsea cubeba. The sequence goes on from CM022953.1 coordinate 10,576,035, forward strand.
TAAAAATATCACAAAAATACAATATGAAAACACAAGTCCATATACAATCCAATGAAAAGAATAGCTTAGAATAAACAAATAAACCGATTGAAATCTAATGCCTAAAAATAAAAGAATAAAATAAAAAAAATGAAAGAAAAACCATGAATCCATGAAAGCTTATCACCCCGGAAACTAAAAAAGAACCCATCAAAATCGAAAAAAAAATAAAATATGACAATGATAAAAAGGCAAAAGAATCATTAAACACCAGAAAATACATAAAAAATAATATGTATAAAAGTTAGAAGTGTGATCTAGAAGAAACAAAAAACCTACGATAAACCAACAAAAAAAGAAAAGAAAATCAAAACTAAAAAAATTAGATAAAAACTGTAGGGACGCGAACTGAGGAGGTAACCCGTAGGAGTCGCACAGCTGGTCCCCCACAGGGGGTAGGCGGGGCCCAGAGCCCCGCGCCTATTGTATACACTCGGGCTAGCCCAAGTGGTACCAGGTTATCACCCAGATTATCCTTTAGACAGGAGGTCTCGGGTTCGAAACCTGGGGAGGCCCCTGGTACGTGACACGCCCTCCTCTGCCCGGGACAAACGCACAAGGGTTACAGCCAAAGGTTACAGCCTAGTGTATACAATAGGCGGGGGCTCTGGGCCCCGCCTACCCCCTGTGGGGGACCAGCTGTGCGACTCCTACGGGTTACCTCCTCAGTTCGCGTCCCTACAAAAAGGCCGGCCTTTTGTAGGAGGGTATCCGAGCTGAGCGGGGCAACCCCAGGAGCACCCAGCTGGACCCTCTACAGGGGATAGGCGGAGCCCAGGGCCCCGCGCCTATTGTATACACTCGGGCTGTAACCTCTTGGCTGTAACCCTTGTGCGTTTGTCCCAGGGTGGATTCGGAAATCATGCACCCCAGGGGCCTCCCCAGGTTTCGAACCCGAGACCTCCTGTATAAAGGATAATCTGGGTGAGTTCTGGTACCACTTGAGCTAGTAGCCCAAGTGGTACCAGGTTTCACCCAGATTATCCTTTATACAGGAGGTCTCGGGTTCGAAACCTGGGGAGGCCCCTGGGTACGTGACACGCTCCTGCCCGGGACAAACGCATACAATAGGCGCGGGGCTCTGGGCCCCGCCTACCCCCTGTGGGGGACCAGCTGTGCGACTCCTACGGGTTACCTCCTCAGTTCGAGTCCCTACAAAAACCATCAAAATAAATAATGCCAATGATAATATGCAGTTGCTCAATAGGTTGGCAATCATAAATGTAATCTAGCTATCTAATGATAGATAAAATTAGCCTATGACATTAGATAAGGAAATCTAAATATGCATAGATTAACTAGAGACTGCAAAAGATTGGACTCTATAAAATGGAAATTCATTTTAGATTGGAATCTTTATTTAGATGATTGAAATCGTAAATCTCTCCTTCAAGTTAAAATCGAAATTAAAATTGAGCTTCAATTTTTCAATTAGTTGTCAAATCAGAGCTCAATTGCAAAATCAAATCATATTCCTTTAATATATATAATAATGGCCCACCGACATTCTTAATCATTGATTTCAAGGCTTTTCATAGTGTAACAAATTTCTTGGTTGCTCACTATCACCCTAATGTTAGATTCATACCAGATGAGTGTCAAATTTGCTCCATTGCTCAGTCAGTCACAACTAGAAAGAAAGTAGTGAAATTGAGTAGTTAAATATTTTTTAAATGGTATTATGTAATGGTGTTCCAGAAAAGTAGGTAGTAGACTCCTTCGCGTTCGTAGTCATCTTTTTTGTTTATTTTTATCTAAAATGGCGGAGACTGATAGGTGAATGCTAGCATGTGTGCACTACAAGATCTGATCATGTCCCTTCATTAATTGTATTGATAGAGTGGCGTTGTTGCAAAATAGCTGTGGAAGTGGTGACGTGAAGAATTGATAACTGATTTGGCTATGATCTTTTTCAAGTTAAGCTGATGAATGAAAGTAAAAAAAAAATTGTTTAGGGTTGTTTCATTTAAGAGTTTTAATGATGATTTGCTCATTGTGTTCCCTTTTGAAATGAACAGTCTGAAATAACAATTCTACTATGTTTTGTGTGTTATAACAACGGATTTTTATCGGCATCTGTCATTTAAGTGATAAGCGGATTACTTTATAATCTTATAGTAAAAATCCTTATTCTTTTATTTTCCTGGTTAATTTTTAGGTTAACAATAGAGAATTATTAAAATTTCAATTAAAAAAGCTTAGCATATTATTTCTTATTCTCCCTTTTTATATATATCTTTATTTTTATATATGTAACTTCTTAATTTTAATTTTTCTAACCTAATTCTAAAATACTAATTTTCTTATTTTATACCCTTATTTTTATTTTATATAGTCAATTCCTATATATTCATTCAAACAAATAGGCCCTAGGTGACATATTAAAATCATATCAAATTGAGATTAATGTCAATTAAGGGAATGAATTGGTATACTGCTGCGGGTATTATCTGATATGATCAATGCGGCATCATGAGCATTGAGCTTTATCTTCTTAGAAAATAGAAATTGTTATGGCTGAATCTCTTTCTTGAAGCAGAGTTGTAGTTCTTTATAAAGGCTTGCTCATCTGAAATTGGATAGATATTGTCTCATCTTCATCAGTTCATACCTCTCATAGTCTCATGATTTATTGCTCACGTGGAGAAGAGTCTTATGCGCTCCTTTTAGTAATTGGAGCCAAGTAATTATGAGTGCTTTTTATTAGATTATCTCATGTACATGTAAGGGTGTTTAAGGCCAGGCCGGGCCACGTTAAGGCATTTAGAAGCTCAGCACAACTTTAGAAATATAGGCCCACGCCCGTCCTAAGCTCGACCTGCTATAAATGTCAGGCCCAAGCCTGACCATATAGTCAATCAGTTTGGGCTAGCTCAAACTGATTATCAGTTGTACGTGCTTTCTATCAATTGTTTGGACAAATAATTAAGTGCGAAGTGGGTATTTTTTTTTATTTTCATTTTGCTATCTGAGGGTTCTCAGCCCTTTAAGCTAGACTAATCCCTCCGAGCCCAAAAAGAAGCCGGGTAACTTCCTTGTAGCCTCAGTGTGGTAGTGTAGTTTCGAACCTACAACTTTCGAAAAGTGCGAAGTAGTGGTGAGCCTATTGTTTGGTTCATACAAATGAACAAAAAATATAACCCCTATGTTACATGGATTGCATTGGTTTTACATCCATTCGAATGGATTAGGTTCGTCAATCGACTATGCACCAATTCAAATCGATTGTGCACCCATTAAATTTGTGGAGCCTCGATGATCAAGATGATTGGATGGGCCCGAAACTTGGTTTGTAGATAGGGCTCATCCAGAACTTTCCATAACCTAGTTCCATCCCCAATGGGACCCATAGAAAAAGTTCAGATGGTGAGGTGTGTGAACACTTTGTGCCTGAACAAATCCTAATGATCAATAATTAATGAGCCCTACTACTTGGCCTGGGCCTGGCATCAGGCCAAGTAGACTTTTTCATAATTAATTTACCAACCCTCGTTATTCGGATCAGGTTGAGGTAAGCTTTGAACTTACTAACATCTAATGCAATATGAACTCTTCACGTTGACCAAAATGCGTTGGGGATATCCTTGGACCTTAGTAGAAACAAAATCCACCCAAGGAATCTTCATGGTTAGGGAGTGGATTTCTCCTTGAACTTCTTTTTTTTTTTTTTTGAAAAGTAAGTACTCACACACTCAACTTCAAGTCACACGCACTCACTCAAGTCTCTCACAAACAGCGCTACTTTAAGAGATTGATCCATGTCTGTTTTTGTACGAGAGAGGTGCCTCACAATCTGAAATAATGGAAAAAATGCCAAGGCTCTGCAGATCAGGGCAGTCCGGGGATATAACTATCTTGTGATGGTGTTGCCTGCAAGCACATTCATAAGAAGCGCATCTGATAAATTTTACTCCAAATCAAAATGACAACTCATTAAATTTAGCAATGTGAAACACATTAGCAGAATTATAAATCAGATTCAGTGAAATACATCTTTTACACATGGTTAATCCTACATTAAAACAGAGTGAAATCTGATTAAAAAAACACAAAAGAGACAACTTTTTTTTTTTTTAATTTCTTTTGATCTTGAACAGTCATACTTATGATCTGAGCTCACAAAACTGATTTACAAAGTTACCTATTGACCATTGTCTCAATCTCCCAATCAGATGATCCAGATCTCTACACCTTAATCCCAAGGGGTAGCTCAGTTGGCCTACGACTACGGTTTACAACCGGAGGTTGTAGGCTCGAAACTGCACTGCCACACTGGGGCTACATGGGAGTTTATCCGGCTTTTCTCTGGGCCCAGAGGGATTAGTCCAGTTCAAAAGGTTGGAAACCCTCCTATAGCTATAAAAAAAATCCCTTCACCCATTTTTATTAATCAAGTTCCTCATGTCCATATTCTCCAAATCAAAATGGTAACTGTGAGGCCCCACCCCTTGTGGGCCCTCAATTTGGATTTGAATACTAAATAATAGCCTATTATATTTAATTATACCAATTATGAGGTTTAGTTAAGGGTAGTTATGTATTTTCCTAGGCTTTAGCTAGATTAGTCTAATTGCGTAATTAGTAGAGTCAATAGGTGTCATTTGTTGTTTATAGAGTTAGTTAGTTTGTTAGAGACCCTAGCTTAGAATTAGTATTTACTATAGGGGTGTCCACTAAAGAATCTTCTAGAACCCACCCAAAGACCAAAATGCCCTTGGCCCTAACCCTAATCATATTTAAACTAAAAGGGTACTTTAGTCCACAGCCCTAAAACCCAACCTATTTAAACAAACCCCCCATTTCCAAACGAAGGCTACTGCTCATCGTTCTCATTTCCCCCTCTTTTCTCTCTTCCTTCCCCATTTTCCCTCCAACGATCTCTCAATTCCCTCTAATTTCCCATCTATCTCTTTCCCTCGTTCTTTCTGTACGGGTTAACAAGAAGAAGAAAGCTACTGCCGACCTATTACTGCAACTTATATTAGGATTCCTTTCTCTCAACTTCGGTCATCCCTTACCCTTTCTTCAAATCAGGCGAATACCCACTTCTAGTTCAATTCCATTAGAAAATTCTCTTTCTCTCTCTATATCTCCCTCCTTATAGGAATTCTCTTGTGGATATGGGTATAAGGGTAGATCTGAGATTTTTGGGATGGTTCTAGACTGAGAAGACCATAGGAGCTGGGATTTCTTTTATTTGGAGCTTGGATCTCTATCTCTCTCTTTCCTTCTTGCAATCGATTGAGGCAAGTGCAATATGCTTATTTAATATAGAATGTATGTTTACTGTCTTTGATTCTCTGTATTTCTATTTAGATGATGTTAGGACTGCTAGATTTACCTTTGAGTATGTTTTCATGGATGATTGGCTATTGATGGATGGATTGATCTTATTTGAAATATCAATGGCCCACGGACTGGATGGTTGGGTGTATATTGGAGTGTTTTTCTTATTTATGGATGTTTCTGTGGAGTTTGGATGAGATTGGTTGATTTCTGGTTGAAAAAGAAGGAAACCGAAATTCTGGAGTTGCAGGACGTCTCTGCGCCAGGTTGGCCGAGTTCAGCACTGGCCGAGCTCAGCACTAACCAAGCTCCGCACTGGCCGAGATCAATGTCCTTAACCAAACTCAGTGTTCTGCCGAGCACAATGCTCAGGCCGAGATCCGCGTTTAAGCCGAGCTCAGTGTTTAGGCCGAGCTCAGTGTTTTACCGAGCTCAGCGCTTGACCGACCCCAGTGCCTCACCGAGCTTAATGCTTTGCCGAACTAAGCTGGGTGACCGAACTGAGCTAGGTGCTTTGCCGAGCCGAGCTGGGTGACCGAGCTAAGTGTTTGATTGAGCTCAAGTGCTTAGCCGAACTCCGAGCTTGATTCCGAAAAGGCGAGATTCCAACAAAGGAGACTAGAACCTGGGACATCCCCTTTAGCCAGAGCTTTCAATGTGTACGGCCAACTGCCAAGGCCAGGGGGTTAGCCGAGCTCACAGGAACTTCTGGACGATCAGGCCTTGCCTGCAGGGTGTTTACTTCTCTAATCCTAGTGTGCTGAGCTGACTGCCCAAGCCAGGAGGTCGGCTGAGCACACTGTGTACAGTGACACTTCCTAGATTCTAATTTCTATTGTTGTAATCATGTGTGGGGCTCATTGACCATCCAAATAGACTTCCATCACTGTGCCAACCACGAGTCAAGGGTGTGGCTCAACATTGACTCGTGGGGCCCACTAATTAAGGTCCAGGTTATGTAATCTAAGATGATTCGACCTTTATGTGTTACCAATGATGCTCATAACTTCTGGAGCACCAATCACAGTATTCCTTAGCATTTGAGGTTTCATTTAAAGATCAAACTACTTGAAATAGACCTAAACCTGAAAGTGGACCAATTACTTAGGATGGACTGTTGATATCTCTCATTGATCCTTGTACTTGGAGATTAATCTCCCTCATATTATTATTGTCACTCTATTGTCCTTATTATTGTTATACCTGTTAATTAAATGGAAAATGGATGACCTGAACCTAGGACTACTTAGAGGTGACCCGATGGTATGAATGGGTGAACATTAACCCGTGTTCGTGGCTAGGCGGGCTCTTATATGGCTTAAGTTTGGATGTGGATTACCCTAGATTGGAGATGTTGGATTGTATGGACTTGTGAATCATTATGGATGTAAATGGATCATATATTATTGAAAATGAAATTGATGTTTCATTTAGACTGTTATAAACCAGGCCATGTATTTGGTGGCCTTGGTATGGATCCAATGATTGGACTTGCACATGGATTGTGATCCATGGATTGTATTGGATACTTGAACCTCTTAGGAACTTTGTTGGGACCTTGTTCACGCAAGGCAAAGCCTAGACAGACACAGACCTATATTGTTTCCTGAGTCGGCATAAACATTCACTCAGTTGATCTAAGCTCAGCCAGTTGGACTGATCATCACTAGTAGGAGCTATTGAAAATGTTGTGTGAGCTATCATGATGAGCATTGTTGGAGACGGACGGTGTGATACCTGATCCGGTCTCAGAGTGTGTTATGGATGTTGTTTGCGGGGCTAGATAATCCCCAGTACTGTAAGGTTTCCCCGCTGCTACTGTGTTCAGTATAGGAGGGCCGCGGCATAATATCCCGCGGTATTCTAACTCGTGTGAATGTGCCATATTGTTTAGATTAGACATCTTATTCATTATGATTCTAAATGTTTATCTTGCTCAACTACCTAGGATCTGTACCATTCCTATTCTCTTAACTTTATTACTGTCTCTACTCATTTTGATACATGCATCCTATATTACTTGCATACTGTGACTTGCCATATTTTTAGATCTGATCCACTATTGGTACTTAGGTCATGACCCCGAGTTCGAGGACGGTGCTTACGCGCTCGTCGATGTACCCGTAGTAGGAGACTACGGATAGGGACATGCCGACCAGGAGGTAGAGCCGGAGGATGGAGTGCCAGCACCTGGGGCATGAGAGTAATCTGTTTATTTGGGTTTTTGAGCGATCTTTTGTAGTGAGCTGGGTTGTTAGTCAAATATGTAATAAACCTTTGTTTTTCTCACTTAACATTTTTAGGCTGGACCTCAGCCCGTTAAACTTTATATATCATTCCTGATACCTTATGCTTCTGCTATCTCTGTTATTGCTTCCGCTTATTTCTTTATACTTCCGCAATTTAACCGTTGTTATAATATTGTTCAAAAAGTTTTAAATTGGACCTCACTGCGGACCTATGATATTGGAAGTTCTCGGATTTTTCGGGAAGTAGCGCGCCAATTTCGATACTTTGACTGTTTTCACGGTATTCAGAATTGGGGCGTTACACTAACTCATTAAATTGAGCAATGTGAAACACATTATCAGAACTATAAATCAAATTCAGTGAAATACATATTTTACACATGGTTAATCCTACATTATAATAATAATAGAGTGAAATCTCATGGCGTAACTTCGTTGTCCTAGGACTACGGTTTGCACCCAAAGGTTGTGGGTTTAAAACTGCACTACCACACTGGGCTAGAGGAGAGCTTTTCTGGCTTTCCGCTGGGCCTAAAGGAATTAGTCAAGCCCAAAAAATTAGAAACCTCTTATAGCGAAAAAAAAAAAAAATAGAAAGTGAAATCTGATAAAAAAAAAAAACACAAAAGAGAGAACTTTTTTGTAATTTCTTTTGATCTTGAACAGTCAGACTTATGATCTGAGCCACAAAACTGATTTACAAAGTTACCTACTGATCATTCTCTCAATCTCCCAATAAGAGGATCCAGATATTTACACCCTTTTCAATTAATCAAGTCCCTCCAGTCCCTATCCTCCAAAGTGGGCCCCACAGAACCTCAGTCCTCCAGATCCTGCACGTGAGCTCAACTGCCATTCGCAACCGTTGCTTGTCCGTGTGGCTCCTTCCATCCTTTCCCATCCCTCGAAAAGGCAATCCGAAGAAAAATCCATCCAAGCATATGAGTCCAAAAGACTCCTCCTCACATCACACACCAGATGAAGAGGAACAGGAGCAGTAAAAATTTCTCCTCATTTCTTCATCCTCCTCCAATTTAAACCTCACAATCTCAATGTCAACTGCAGTTTTCATTCATTCTGTCAATTGCAGATCTCTTTATGGATCTTCTTTTCATCCAATCTCTCTGTCTCCTGCTTTTTCTTCCTCTTTCTTGGGACGAAATCGGATCTCATTTCATGAAATCTCTAGGATTAGGGTTAGAGAAACCCGCCCTTTGGATCATAGGGTTTTAGTCATGTCTTTGACTGAAGCAGGTCCCTTTAAGATGAATTTGAATGAGTACATGGTGACTCTTGAGAAGCCATTGGGGATTCGATTCGCGTTGTCTGTGGATGGCAAGATCTTTGTCCACGCTCTTAAGAAAGGGGTAATTTTTCTTTCTTACATTTGTTGGTATTGAGAATTGTTGAAGAGCTGTAGATCCTTGATACTTAATACAATTTAGGAACTTGTTTTTGCAGGGAAATGCAGAGAAGTCAAGAATTATTATGGTGGGAGATACATTGAAAAAGGCAAGTAACTCGTCTGGTGGTGGGTTCATTGATATTGAGGACTTCGGCAATACAGAGTATGGAATTTTGATCTTTCCTTTCTGGTAGTTTATGGTAGGGGAAGACACTAAAGATCTTATGCTCACATTCTACTAGGGGTTGACTGAAGCCCTTCTTAGTTTTTTTTTTTTTTTTTTTAATGATGGGGAAGAATTTGAGTGATCCTTCACATGCTCCTTATTGGCTCTCCCCTCAATTATTTACTTATTATAAACATTTACATTCCCCAAGGTAATTTTGCATGGTTAGAAGTTCGCATTGTTCGAGTTAAGTCGTTGTCAATCTTACCAATAAAGAAAGGTATTAGTTTCTATTTTTTTCCCCATTGTGTTCCAGAAAGTTCAATCTCTCAGAGGTATTAAAAAATTTACCTTATGATACAAGGACAACATGCTTATGTTTGATTCTTTCAGATTGTAACAAGTATTAATATGACTTTAATCTATTATTTTCGACCAGCTCATGCCTTAAAATTTAACATCAAAAGCTCAAATAGATCAAGAACGAAAACCCTCTTTCTCTCAATGACAAAGTGAAAGACAACCTTTGCAAATCTTTTCTTATAGCAAATCAAGTTAAAATCTCTGCAAGTTTGTTCTAAATTCTAATTGCTTGTCCCAAGCCTTGGATAAAGGAGGAGGGCTGCGTCAAGTAGGTTGACAGCTGGTGCAAAGCTTTTGTCACAACTACAACATGAATCTTGAGACACTAATATTTTAGGATCATGCTAGGGTGTTCCCCGCTATAAGTGACACACTATAACGGTGCTTAGTTGAGTGGAAATAGACAATGGTTCCTACACCAATTTAGATGAGTGGGGGTAAAGAAGTTACTTTAGACAAAGAGGAGGATTCGACTGGCTACATGGAATTTAAGAACTTTGATAGGCATGAGCGTGGAGTTGGTTGGTACTATGAAAGGAAGAAGAGTTAATATAGCCTGTTTGCAAGAAATAAAGTGGAAAAGAGATAAAGCGAAGGAGCTCCTTGATGACTACAAACTCTATCACATAGGAAAGAACAATGTTAGAAATGGAGTAGAAATAGACTAGATAGGGATTTGAAAAAAAAAAAAAAGATTGTGGGGGCAAAGAGATTGGGTGAAAGCTATAGCAATTAAACTAGTGGTAGAGGAATATATAATTCATATCGTTAGTGCCTATGCATCCTAAGTAGGAACAAATGAAAGTATAGGAGACAATTTTGGGAGGAAATGGACAATTTATTATGTGAAATTTCAATTGGTGAAAAGATTTTCCTAGGAGGGGACTTAAATGAAGGATGCAACGCAAAAGTGGGGATATGACCCATTTTATGAAGCCCTAGCCACTTTTGGGTTGCATCACGAGGCCAAATCCTTAGTGTGAGTTGTACTTCTTCAGATATATTGTTACTACTTCCATTCATATCCTCTTTACTACATTCATTTTTGGTTAACATTCTGCTTCATAGGCCATAGCTGGTTTAATCGTTGTCTCGAAAGATTTCCTTCAATCATGTTGGAAGTGTCTATCACAGATGCACTCTAAAAACAAGTCTCCTATTCAATCATCTGGCTCTTATCCTATGTTCGACATGTTCCTTAATCTCTCCATCCTTGCTATTTATAGAGCTAAGGTATTGGTATGCACCAAGCAACCTAGAAATAAGCTACTTAATATGCACACAACTTAAAACTCACAAGCGCACAAGATCACTATGTAGTGTAGTGAATTGTAAGTACGAGGTTGATCCCACGAAGACTTGTGATAAAACAATGTCAAAATTAACAAAAAATCAGAATATTAAATGGAATAATTGAATGATGAAAGATTGAATTAAACTAATAAAAACAGTAATTTAAACTATTAAAAGCTAATTGGAAAGTAATCTAAAACACACAACTAGTATTAGAATTGAAAAACAATAATAATGAATGAACTAGGGTTTCATCTACTCCCCTACCCAATCCTATGCATATCCCTTATTATCCTTTAATCAAAAATCAGATTTTATTAGTGACATCTATCAACCTAGACCATGGCGTATGCGTCTAGATTATTATTCCCCTAAACCTAATGCATGAGTGGCATACTACATGAATTGTTCATTATGATGCAAAAACTAAGCATGGCATATGTCCTAGTCAAAACAAACATAATGCATAAATAATGGGAAAGATAAATGCATGAGTCTAAGCATGGCATATACTTAGATTATTCGTGGTTCTAAACCCTAGATGCTTAACATCAAGATCAATCAAAATTAAGTTAGCTACTCTTAAAATTAATTGAACATGACATGGTTGGCATGGCATATGCACAACTCATCAAGTAAAAACATGGTTTAGAATCTCAACTAATAAAACTGAAATCTGAATTAAAGAATGCCAAAAGAGACTACATAGAACTAGGCTAGGGTTTCAACTACACCCTAGCCTAAAAAAATTAGCTACTCATGTTTGTAATAGAAAATAACATAGAAAAGAAGTTCATAAGAAGAAAACTAGAAGATGATGGTGAAGTGGTGGGTGGCCAGCAGCTTGCTTCTCTAATTCCTCCTCCAAAAGCTCTCCAAAGATGGCTCCAATGATGCTTCAAAGATGGATTCAAGATGGCTTGTACGGCTGGTTTGATGGTTGCTGGTTTGTGGCCGGACGTGTGATGGTGTATGGCTCTTGGTGGCTGAATTATGGCTGGTAGATGTACTTGGACGTCCACCCCTTGTATGCTTTTATAAGTCTTGCAAAAGCATCTCTTTAGTGAGGAATCTCCTCCTTTTAATGCTTCTCTCCTTGTATGATTAGATCTCCATCTTGCTTTATAATTAGGTTACCTAATTAGAATGAATTAGGAGTCTTCTTTCTTGCTTTATCAAGACTTTCTAAATCTGGTCCTACTTGTATTTTATAGAAAGTCCTCACATGTGGCCCACAAATCTGAGTTTTAATTGTGAAGAATTAAATCTGAAACTTTAGACATAAACGTGGGCCCATATGGTGCGTGTACAATGATAATGGGATCCCCTTCTTGAACTTCTAACTTGGCTTGGAATCTTCCTTTAAACTTTCCTTATTTTTCTCCTTTTTCTTCTCCATTCTTGAACTCCACTTTTAACTTGGATAAGACTTCCTCAATTCTGAAATTCCACTTTGTTAATGGATGTGGGCCCCATTTGGGCGTGTACTTTGATTGGGAGTTTCTTCTTTCCTTCTTTCTTTCACTTTTCTTCTTTGATTAGAATTTCTTTCTCTATTTCTTTCCTTCTTTGAATTGTAAGTTCCCAAAGCATTAGAAATTAGTCTTGAAATCTGGAATCGCTTGAATGGGACCCACCTTAATCCTTACTTGGAGATTCACGCCCATCATGTCTTCCTTAATTCCTCTCTTTTTGCTCCTTTTTAACTTTGCATAAAAATTAACAAAGACTATATAAAAACTCATAAAATAAACATGAACTAGCACAGGATAAACAAAATATTAGGGCTTAGATTGCAAACAATTAAGCACTTATCAGGTATCAGACATAATCTGTTTGTGGTATCATTTAAGCTTCAATTTCCACAAGAGTTGCATCTCTTTGCACGTCCCCACTGGAGTTGCAATTCATAAATTCCATCTTTATGTGACTTATTTTAAAGAAGGAATGGTCATAGTTGTAAGTCACAAGAGGCCAATCATCAATGCCAGCATCTGTAAGGAACCCAAGCCAGTACCTACTGCACCCGGATTACTTGTACAATCTTGTCAAAGTTTAGCTTGAAGTGACTACTCGGCATAGTTGTTGACAAGGATGGAGAAGAAAATGAAACCCTCTTGCCAACACACGAGAATCATCACCATGGGAATGTTGTGACACTGTGGTTAATGGAAATTGATTTTGCTATATAGAATTTAACGTTGGCGACCAATGGTTCCATACTGGAAGACTACCTTACAAGCGTCGCAAATTCCTCTCTCCAAATTACCGAAGTGACTGTTGTAAACAAGACTTCCTCATGATCTTTCCTTTTTCAAGCCCACTCTTTAACTTCCAAGCATCAAATAATTAAGACAAAGTAAAAAGCAGCCTGACTAGATGCATACCATGACTGGATTGGCCTCCACAGATGTTGAGCAAAATATGATCAGTGATATGATCCACTGATTCAACATTTGCTTAGCACATGTGAAAAGTGCTCACTATGATCCTCTTGCATGAGGTTATCCTTGATTTGCTGTCCATCCAAAAGCAAGGACCCTAGGAGGAGCCATGATGTTTCATAAACTAGCTAAAGGAATGATAGCTCCCCTCTTAACGCTGAGAAGAAAGATGTGACTAAATAGCTCCAATTTATCGTTCTATCCATATTCTTCTATCTACCTCCCTTTGGGTACATAGATCTCATTGTTGAGAGCAAGCATCAAACAAAATTGGATTTCCTCTACCTTCAGAGAGTTTTATTCTAATAATTGGCCCGTATACCACTTGGTGCTCTATTCTTTCCAAATAGTCACTGTAGTTCTCTGATTTTGAGCACAGTGCAATAGATTTTGGAATCAGATGGCTAATGGTCTATCCCAAACCAAGTGTGCATCTGAAAAAAGGATCTGGTCTCCACTGCCAACACGGTTTTTGATCCTTTCTAGGAAACATCCCTCATTGACATAATGCCCCTCCAGAAGCTAGATTGATCAGAAGTAGGCTCTTCGATATTCACCTAACTCTGTCCTCTTTGTACTTAAGATGTGAGAATCTATTTCCACAATCCTTCTGATTTGTCACCAAGCCTCCATAACCACCTGCCTAATAGAGCTTGGTTCATGATTCTGACAAGAATAGGGGCCATGCGGACCCGTGGTTTTGTTTAGTTTTAGTTAGGAACTCCATTGTCAATTGTCACCTTGCACCCCCTTCACATGCTCATTTTCTTCCCTTCATACATGTCTTGTGTAATATTGATTTACCCCTTACTAGTGTTGGCAACGAGTTAGATTCAGATTGGACCTATCTGGGCCCAAATTTGAGCCCAATAAGGATTGAAGGGTCTGATTCAAGTTTTAGGTTCGACATGGATCTCTAGTTCGAGGCCCTTTAAGGTAAATAAAATAGGTGGCGCGAGTATTCTTGTTAAAGGCCTGAGCCTGTTGAAACCCCCTTTTCAATCAGAGAGCTCTCCCTATTCCATTCAAATAATTCTATGTATAATTGAACTCCAACTGACTGGGAGCCCGAGGGACGAGTATGCTTTGATAAGAGACCTAAACCCTAAATCTGGGTCTAGACCTAGCCCATTGGACAGTTTGAATCCTCATTGGATGCAAACTTGGATGGATTTCGCCAGACTTGGGTCCATTGACAAGCCTACCCTTTATTGTAAGCTAGATTAGTTGACATATTTTCTTCAAAGCACGAAGAACTACATGTAAGGTTTTTTTTTTTTTTACTTTTGCTAAAACTACATGCAAGTTTCTTTTCTCTTCTCTCTTAACTTTTCCGTTAACTACCTTGAGAAAATGGCTTTTATAGTGCAACTACCTTCTACAAATTCAAACTGATTTTGGATATTGTTGTTATCCATCATTTGACATTGGCCATATAGTGTAACAACAGCCCCCCAGACGTGACTTATGATATTTGTAGATTGATTGTTTTTTGCATTGAGTAGAAGGTAATCTATTTTGATATATTCAAGCCACTCTTAAACGTTATTAGGTGTTTATATTGCATTATATTTTTCAATCTTGTTACCTTTTCTAGTTAATTTGCTTTCATTTCTCTTTTTTTTCTTATCCAAATATCATTTTGCTACTTCATTGTCATCATTGTTTCTTTAGGAAGATGCTCAAGGAGAAAACAGGATCCTTCAGCCTAGTCCTTGAGAGACCCTTCTCTCCTTTTCCCATTCAGCAATTATATCTTTTGGGTGATTATGATACTTTGTTCAATAGAGGTAGGGTTCCCATAGCTACCTGGAATAGAACCGTGTTGGCATCAAATTTGCAGCCATCATCTGAGGGAAATGGAAATTCTGGTTTTGTTGTTTTTTCCCCAAAGTTCCTACGACAACAAGGGTGGAAGATTTTGAGTGAGCAAAATGGATATGCTGATTCTCAAATTCAGAACTGCAACAATTCTCTTGCTAAACCTTTGAACCAACTTGTTGGTATTTTCTCTGAGGAAGAGTCTGGAGATGCTGAATGGGCTTATGGGAGTTTCCCTTTAGAAGAATATATTAAAGCACTTGATAGATCTAAAGGCGAGCTCTACTATAATCACTCTCTTGGCATGCGATATAGTAAGGTAAAACTCATTTTTCCTTACACATTTAGTTACAATATTTTGAACTGTGTTAATTCTCTGATACACTAGACTGCCTATAGTACCACTTGTTTTTTCAGTAGAATGAATATTTGTGACATTGTTATATAGAATATCACACTATAGATGTTATTGATCAGATTCTTCAAATGTTCAAGTTTACTAATGAATTAGTCATTACTGTTATTGTTTAAGAGCTGGATGAAGCGGAAATGGAAAACTTAGTCATTACGTTACTATAGGTGGCGATCATTTTTGCACTAACCATTTTTTAAATTGTGCTTTGCCTTTGTATTCTCGTTTGTCGACTATTTAATTATTCCATTTAATACCATTCTTTGGATTGAAGTAGGGATTTTTAGAAGGCATCTTCATTCATGGTGGTTTCTGGTTTGTATTTAAACATTCTTTTTTCCGAAGGCAGCATTTTTTCTAGAAAAAGAAGCAAGACCAGCTATAATTGGAATCATTTGACACATGAATCTGAAGTGACACAGCTAGAAGGTTGAAAATAAGAGGATACCCACAAATACTCAATCAAAGAGGAAACAATTCCTGCTAGATATTAACACCAGTACCTTAAAATGTCATCCAATCTCATTCGACGAATTCTTTCTTTAAAAGTTGCCCAACCGGAACATCCTTTTTTTCCTTGGAAAGACAACAAGACTGGTCCTGTAACTTCGTGGTTGTAACTGCCTCCTTCTTTGAGGCTTTGTTATATTCTCAATCTCAAAGATACTTTGTTGTGCACCTTTTAAATCTCCCATGATATGATGAAGGAAAGAAGTGCAAAGTTCCAACTAGATTTTTTGAAAATCTTTTATGGTAATCTATCTAACCTGATTTAATTCTCTTTTTAAAATTTTGGATGTGTATTGTGTATATATATATATATATATATGAGTAATGCTCCTGTACAAGCTTCGCTTACCGTCTTACCGTACAACCCACCTTGTACAAATGAGAGAGAGAGAGAGAGAGAGAGAGAGAGAGAGAGAGAGAGAGAGAGAGAGAGAGAGAGAGAGAGAGAGAGATTTGGACATTATGGACCCTATTGTGGCCTATCAACTTGCATATATGGAGCAATATGGTGGGAGTTAGGGTCTTTGGGGGTTTGACCCGGGAAGCCCTTGGACACAATGAGAGGGTCTTTGGGGTTTTGCAAGGAGCCCTTGGACACAATGAGACCCGAGATTCTTGGACCTGGGCTAATTTAGGGGACCCTACGAGAACTTGGTGCGGACCTTAGTTGGCCCAGTCTAGTAGGCCTCATTACATGTTTTGGTGGAGTGGCTACAATTGGGGTTATTTTCGTGTTTGCAATAATGGTTAGATCTAGCATGACAAATGATGTCTAAATTACATAAACTTGGAACTGTTGGATCGGTTATTTTAATTACATTTCCGACAAGCCCAAGTTTGTACAATTATGATTTGTATTGGGCAAGATATGATACCCTTTTGGCATGGTACAAGGAAGTGACAAATTTATGGACATCTTTCCTATTATTTGTTTCTTTGATTAATTTACTACCCTTATTTATTGCTTCAATGGCTAGTTAAAACATCATATATTTTTTTTATGATGGATTGTAGATCAGGAGTTGAATAGGGGGTTAAATTCTTTGACAATTCTTATAAATATAGTCTTTAGTGGATGCCCAGAAGTTGGACAAATTTCTCTTAAATGTTCATGATTTTTGCACAATTTATTCTAGGGATTGTATGATTTTTGGTTGTAACGTGGGTATTTTGCAAATTTTTTCTTGATTTGGGAAGTTTTTGCATTGTTGTATGAGTTGGTACGCTCTGGTTTGCTTTTGTTGTTGTTTGGAGGTTGTTATTTGTTTAGATTTTTACTTTTGACATGGTTTTAGGGAGATCTAACCTATTTTCTTTAAGTTTTGCCTTCTAACTGGAAAATGAATGAGAGAGAGAGAGAGAGAGAGAGAGAGAGAGAGAGAGAGAGAGAGAGAGAGAGAGAGAGAGAGAGAGAGAGAGAGAGAGAGAGAGAGAGAGAGAGAATTACAGTAATATTTTAATAGTGTACAATGATAAATATGAATAAGTAACCTAACTCAAATTATTTCCTTTTAATGGGTGGCTTAGTGCCGTGACATCTGAAGTCAGATGGTTGAAATTATCCTAGATATCTCTGGTATCAGATTCAAATATGAAAGACATGAATATTACATCAATAATAACTCAGTTTTTATATCGAGGAAGGTATGATGTAATGAAAACTTCGAAGTTAAAGAAATAAGAACCATGACATGCCTTTGTTTGTTTTAACATTATATGAGGCCATCACATCTTCTTATTCCGATTTATTACTATCTTGATCGGATTCATTATCCCAGCATTGTTTTGCCTCTAACCGCATCCAAAAAGTACATTCTTCTGCAGAACACATCCTATCAGTACATGCCACCAACCTTGATCCCAAATAATAGGGTACATGGAGGGGTGGCAAACGGGTTGGGTTGGGTCGAAGTTCTACCTATATCCGACCCTTTTTTTTTAAACGGGTCAACCAGTCAAGTAACCCCAACCAGTATCCGATATGGGTCAACCTGACCCAACCCACATAACCTGCACTCAATGTGGGTCAGCACATATAATCTTTGGCCTAAACCCAACCCATATAATCTTGGCCTAAACCCAATCCATTTCAAATATTAATGCTAAATTTAAGTAGTAGGCCAGAAAAAAGCCCAACACAAGTTCGGCTCACTCTATATAAAGTAGACTATTCCAAGTACCAGAAGTTTAAACCACCAAATTATTTAAATGGGTTTAGATATGCACCTTAAATAAATCACCAAATAGACGATTCGCTATATAAAATAGACTATTCTAAGTACCAATATAAAAGAGCTTTCAAACCTACATTTTAATGTACCAACTACCAAGTTCTAGCTTATATTTGGAAAAAGAATCACACATTTTGCTGCTCTATAAAAAGGAGTTATTTGGAAGTAATAATCTGTATTTACTCTAGAATGGGGTAAGGCTATGAAGATGATGATGATGATGTGTCTACATTACTATCATACTATCATGTGTAGCTTAACATAAGCTATTCGTAATTCACAATGTCTTTTAGGCTTCTCAATTTTCTTTTGTCAACCACTAACCTCATAAATGTTGATTGTGTTGCAGATCACTGAGCAAATATATGTAGGATCATGCATACAAACAGAGAAAGATGTGCAGACTTTGTCAAATGTTGTGGTACAGACTACTGTTCCTTTTTACTCATGCTCATTATGGTTTTTTTTTTTCCTGTCATATCCACATTGTTGTAAAACCTGATCTTACAAAGGTATGCATGTAAGAAACCATATACCAACCCAAAAGCTTAAGCTCATAGGTGGAAAGCCCATACATGTATATTAAGACATGTCAAGCCTATATCTTAGGCGATGTGGGATGTGGGACTTCCCAACACTCCTCCTCACGTGTAGGCCTAACAGATTTTATGGACGTCATGTGGGTTACACAAGAATGACTGCCACGTGGGCCACACAAGAACAGCGGGATCGGAACCCGCTCTGATACCATGTAAGAAACCATATTCCAACCAAAAAACTTAAGCCCATAGGTGGAAGGCCCATGTATATTAAAACATGTCCAGCCTATATCTTAGGCGATGTGGGATGTGGGACTTCCCAACAATGCATGTTGTAGAGCTACATGAATCATTATTTGTGCACAACAAATTATCTTCACTGACCGTCAATGCCAGTATATTCATGTGTTTCTATGCTTATATTTGCTCTTTTAGTGGATGCTCGATTGCAATTGTAATGAAATAATTACAGAAACTAGAAAATGATCGCAGAAACATGGGATGGATCAATGTGGTCTCATGTCCTGGTTTATATAGAATTCTTCAATGTCCCTTATTTTCCTTACATCAATTTGCAGTCATTAGTCAATATGTTAGTGGTTAAAGGAAAGTATTATAAGGTGGCGGTACGACCAGCGTTATATGGATCAGAGTGTTGGGCAGTAAAGCATAATCATGTCAAGAAGATGGAAGTTGCGGAAATGAGAATGCTAAGATGGATGTGCAGGATCACAAGGAGAGATAGGATTAGGAATGAGGAGATTAGGGGCAAAGTAGGAATAGCACCGATTGAAGATAAAATGAGAGAAAATCGGCTGAGATGGCTCGGCCATGTTAGAAAGTGTCCAACGGAGGCACCTGTTAAAAGGTGTGAAAGCATGGAGATTGCCAGGAGGAGAAGGAGAGGGAGACCCAAGAGAAGTTGGAAAGAAACTATTAAACATGACCTTGCCTACATGGATCTAACGAAGGACATGGCCCTAAACAGATTTGATTGGCGTCGTCAAATCCATATAGCCGACCCCACCTAGTGGGAAAAGGCTTGGTTTGGTTTGGTTTGGTTTGGTTAGTCAATATGTTAGTGGTTAAAGGAAAACTACTATTACAATAAATCTACAATTATCAACAATGATATCATCTTAATCTTTATAGTTCGGAGGTCTACAACCCATTAGATTGTACTTGTGTCTCAGTTGTGCATGAAGAAATTTGAGAAATTAATCTTGATAAATTTGCTGTGGTAAATTTATTGAGAATTGTTTAACCATTTATAGAGTATGGTAAAGATTATTAACCTAATATCACCATAGATCTAGTCTAATTTAAAAGATAAACTCATCCTTATCTAACATATCAACCTTAACATTATTTATTAATAGAGATGAAGAACATAGATAAGCGAAAGAAGGCAAAACCATGCTGGTCTAATCATACAATCGTACTGACCTTGGCTCTGATTCCATGAAGAGAGTTAGGAATTACATCTTGATACATTTGCTATGGTACATTTCATTGAGAATTGTTTGACTATTTATAGAGTATTGAAAAGATTATGGACATACATGTATGAGGGTGCTGTAGAGTGTGAACTACTTGTGGAGAGACATGTGAGTTTCTAGCAAGGGCGGACCCAGGAAATTCAATTCAAGGGGCTTTATGTAGAAGAAATATTGGGGAAGGGGCAAACTATAAAAAAAAACATTAGTTTTTAAAATTTGTAGGGTTTTTTAAAAACTTTAACCATCTTTTAGGTATGGGTGGGGACTTCATCCCTTAGACCCATGTACTTGGGTCCGCCCCTGGTTTCTAGTGACCATAGGTATGCACAAGGGGTCAAATTTAAGCCCTTAATTGCTCATACTTAAGAGGAGGTACATTGGTGTATGTTGTTTGTAGATGATATAGTGTTGGTGGATGAATTGAGCGATGGTGGGAGGCTTTAGATCTAGGATCTTTAAACTAAGCCGCACAAAGATAGAATATATGAACTGCAACTTTAGTGGGAATGTGCAAAGAGCTGAAACTCTTATGAGAATTGAAGATCAAGAGGTACCACAAAGAGATTTACTTTGATACCTTGGCTCGATAATTAGTAAGGATGGAGAGATTGAGGAAGATGTCGAACATATGATGAGGGCGGGATGGTTGAACTGGAGACTTGTTTCTAGAGTGCTTTGTGATCGGCACATATCAACAGGGTTAAAAATAAAATTTTATAGGACAACAATTAGACTATTATGACCTATGGAGCATAATATTGGCTAATCAAGATCCAACATATGCACAAAATGAGTGTAGCAGAAATGAGAATATTGAGATGGATGTGTGGTGAAAGTAGGAAAGATAGAATTAGAAGTGAGCGCTTTCGGGTGTATTAAGGGGTAGTGTAAATTGGTGATAGATTAAGAGAAACTTGTTTGAGATGGCTCATGGCTTGGACATGTTCAACATAGGCCAGAATTTCGCTATGCACATTGATGGCCCACCAAGGAGAGGGGCTAGACTGAGGAGGTCATGAATGGAAGTAGTAAGGATAAATTTGAAGAAGTGCATGTCAATCCTGGGCCTCTAGGCCCAATATATCAGGCCCACTTACATACTAGTTAGTTGTTAGCTATTAGCATGGATCTAAACCCAAGTGTAAATTAAGGGATAATGATTAGTAGAATGTATTCAGGGATTAAACCCTTTTAATAGAGATCTCAGTCGACCAAGGGAGGTACGACATTCATCTCCACAGTTCTCTCTCTCTCTCTCAAGTCTGTATGCTTCTTTCCATTAATGACATGGTATCAGAGCAAGGTCAATCATCTATGATCTTCTCCTAAGTCATCTTCCAGGCATAGGAAGCCCCCCAGTGATGTTTCTAGTCAACCGATCATCTCTGATCGTTCCTGATCATCTCGGATCATACATGGCCCACCCAGGATCATCCCAAGCACATCAACGAGATCTCTATTAAAAGGGTTTAATCCCTGAATACATTCTACTAATCATTATCCCTTAATTTACACTTGGGTTTAGATCCATGCTAATAGCTAACAACTAACTAGTATGTAAGTGGGCCTGATATATTGGGCCTCTTTCTACCAATTTTTGTGACAATTCATTTTTTCCACTATGTTTTCATCTCGGCCGTCCAATTTCCTCGATCTGGGTCGGATCTGCCTGTAACCACTTCCAGTAGTTGCATAAAACTACTCTATTTTCATCCCCACCATCTGATCTGTGTCAAGATCAACACGTGGGGCCCTCGTCAGGTTTCCCCTACTGCCGACTGGGACCGATTGGAAATTTTTTTTGTTCCCTGTTGCCGATTCCTACTGCTGCTGTTCTGTTCTTCTCTCCTGCCCCTGTTGCCGATTGCTGCGACTACTGTTCTGCTGCTGATTGCTTATTATTCTCTCCTGCTACTACTGTTCTGTTAAGATTTTCTCTCCTGCTGACTGATTACTGCTGCTGGTTGCTCCTGCTACTACTGTTTATTGACTGCCTTCTGTTCTCTTGTCATGGATACATCTGAAAAATCAGGACCATCTATTGTGAAATTTAATGGCAAAAACTATGTGTCTTGGGCATTTCAATTCCAAGTATATCTTGAAGGAAAAGAACTGTGGGCCCATATAGATGGATCTGACACACTCCCTGCTGATGATGCCAAGAAAATTCTATCTTGGAAAACTAAAGATGCAAAAATAAAGTCTTGGATTCTTTCTTCTGTAGAACCAAATTTTATTTTGTCTCTCAGACCTTGCAAGACCTCAAAGGAAATGTGGGAATATCTGAAAAAGGTATATTATCAACATCATGCTGCGCGTCAGTTTCAATTGGAATTAGACATTGCAAATTACTCCCAAGGGACACTTTCCATCCAGGATTATTACTCCGGCTTTCTAATCCTATGGTCAGAATATGATGAAATTAAATTTGCTACGGTCTCTGAAGCACTTCTACCTGAGCTTCTTTCCTTACAACAGGATAGCCATCGGGACCAATTTCTCATGAAACTGCGCCCTGAATATGAGACAGTCCGATCCAACTTGATGAGCCGAGTTTCTCTTCCCAACGTATATGATTGTCTTCAAGAACTTCTACGGGAGGAACAGCGACTTGTTACCAAAATTGCAATTGAACATCAGGAATCCACTGAAGCTCCGCTTGCCTTTGCTGCTAAAACCAGACCTCCTCCTCGGGACATCCGTAAAGTACAGTGTTACAACTGTCAAAAATATGGCCATTATGCAAATCAATGCAAGCCGAAGGTCTGTAAATATTGTAAGGCTGTTGGCCATGGTATTGAAGAGTGTCGGAAGAAGGCTCGCAATTCTGCTTCTCGCCCCTATGGACAGTCATCTCCAAGTGCTTACACGGCTCTCACCCCACAATATGCATCCTCTGATTTCACTGGTTCATTGCCATTTGATTCATCATCACAGCCTGGTTCCTCTTCACAACCACAGTCACCAGCTCCCATTACTCCGGCTATGGTAAATCAGATGATTATCAATGCCCTGTCATCTATGAACATTTCAGGTACTAGTCCGTCCCTTTCTAATACATGGTATTTAGATTCTGGAGCTAGTAATCACATGACCTCCTCACCCACCAATCTACATCATGTTGTCCCCTACACTGGCACTCTTTCTGTTCAAACTGCCAATGGAGACCACCTTCCAATCCTCTCTGTGGGAGAGGCTCCTGGCCCTTTTCCATTAACAAATGTTTTTGTCTCCCCTCATCTTGCTACCAATTTAGTTTCTGTGGGTCAATTAGTTGAAAATAATTGCAATGTCTCCTTTTCTTCTTCTGGTTGTGTTGTGCAGGACCAGGAGTCGGGGGCGGTGATCGCGAGGGGGCCTAAACGTGGCAGGCTTTTTACGTTACCAGTATCTCCATTTATTCAAAATAAACCTTGGCATCAGTTGTTTTGTTTTTTACTTCCTAATAATTCTCGGTTGTGGCATAATAGACTTGGTTATCCGAATGCTGCTACATTGTCCAATTTGTTTCAAACTGGATTGTTAAATAAACCTACTGATTCTGTTTCATTTGAGTGTGATGCTTGTAAATTAGGAAAAAGTAAAACTTTACCTTTTTCTAACTCTACAACTCATAGCAATGAATGTTTTGATTTAATCCACAGTGATGTTTGGGGCATTGCTCCTACCATTTCTCATGGTCATTTCAAATACTTTGTTACATTTATTGATGATTGCAGCAGATTTACATGGGTTTATTTGTTACATTCTAAATCTGATGTTCTTAATGCATTTAAAATTTTCCTTAGCTATGTTAAAACCCAATTTTCCAAATGCATTAAAACTTTGCGATCCGATTCAGGGGGGGAGTATGTCTCCAATGATTTTCAATCTTTCCTAAAGAGTCGAGGGATTATATCTCAACGTACTTGCCCATATACTCCTCAACAAAATGGCGTTGCAGAACGGAAAAACAGACATCTTCTTGATGTCACGAGGACTCTTCTCATTGAATCCTCTGTTCCTCCACGTTTTTGGGCTGAAGCTCTTACCACTGCAGTCCATCTCATAAACCGTCTTCCATCACCTACTATTGCCCAATTAACACCACATTTTAAACTTTATGGTCACCATCCTACATTTACTCATCTACATACCTTCGGGTGTGTTTGCTTCGTTCATCTGCCTCCCACGGAGCGCACAAAATTAACGGCCCAATCTAGCAGG
This sequence comes from Litsea cubeba, assembly GCA_012931725.1. Classification (NCBI taxonomy): domain Eukaryota; kingdom Viridiplantae; phylum Streptophyta; class Magnoliopsida; order Laurales; family Lauraceae; genus Litsea; species Litsea cubeba. Next base: position 10,600,498 of record CM022953.1, read on the forward strand.
TGTGTTTTTTTAGGATATGCAACTAACCAAAAGGGTTTTGTTTGCTATGATCCAATGGCTCGTCGCACCAGGATCTCTCGTAATGTTATTTTCTTCGAAAATCAATATTTTTTTCAAAAATACTTGGATTGTCCTTCTCCATTTTCCACAACGGTGTTACCTGGATTTTCTGAAAAACCAACTGTTACACGGTTTAATCCTGATTTTGTGTATCATCGAAGGGAAACACCTACCACTGCAGATGCCCACCCTCCTGATCCTCCGACAACTGGTCTCACATCTACTAGTATATTGCGTCGCTCCTCCAGAATTTCTCGACCTCCTGAGCGGTATGGATTTACCCATGCTTCCTTGATGACAACACTATCCTCTGTTTCCATCCCTAGTTCTTATTTGCAGGCTGTGCAACATGATTGTTGGAACCAGGCCATGAAAGTTGAATTAGATGCATTGACCCAGAATCACACCTGGGATATTGTGGAATGTCCTTCTTCAGTTAAACCTATCGGTTGCAAATGGATCTACTCGATCAAGCTCAAATCAGATGGCTCCTTGGATAGACACAAAGCTCGACTTGTGGCACTTGGCAACCGCCAAGCGTATGGCATTGACTATGAAGAGACATTTGCACCAGTTGCAAAAATGACAACTGTTCGGCTCCTTCTCGCCATTGCTGCTTCTCAATCTTGGCCATTGTACCAAATGGATGTCACGAATGCTTTTCTACATGGGGACTTGAAAGAAGAAGTCTATATGCGGATCCCACAGGGAATCACCTCTCCGTCTAAGAAATCTGTATGTCGCTTACACAGATCTCTTTACGGTCTCAAGCAAGCTCCCCGAGCGTGGTTTGATAAATTCAAAGATCGGTTAGGCACGATTGGCTTTACTCAAAGTCCATATGATCCATCTCTTTTTATGAACCACGCATCTACTGGCTTTACTGTTCTCCTCGTATATGTTGATGATATCATTATCACCGGAACTGATGACGCGATGATAAAATCTATTCAGGCCTCTCTTCGGGATTCATTCCATATGAAGGATCTGGGTCCTCTACATTATTTTTTGGGCTTAGAAATACATCAGTCTTCAAAAGGCCTGTTTATCAATCAACACAAATATGCGACAGATCTTATTGGGCTTGCTGATCTCGATGACTCTGCCTCAGTTGATACACCGCTTGAAGTCAATCTTAAGTTGAGTAAAGATGATGGAGATCTTCTTCCTGATCCACATACATACCGGAGACTTGTTGGCAGCCTTGTCTATCTCACTGTCACCAGACCTGACATATCTTATGCCGTCAATCTTGTCAGCCAATTCATGACGTCTCCTCGTCACCTTCATCTGACAGCAGTGAAGCGCATTATCCGGTATTTACTGGGTACTAGAGCTCGTGGTTTATATTATCCAAAGGATAATCGTCTACTTCTGACCGCTTATGCAGATGCTGACTGGGCAGGATGTCCGGATACCAGACGGTCCACCACTGGTTGGTGTATGTACCTAGGTCAGTCTCTCATCTCTTGGAAATGCAAGAAACAAGAACGGGTCTCCAAATCTTCCACAGAGGCTGAATATCGGGCTATGTCTTCTGCTTGTTCTGAAATCCTTTGGCTTCGGGGACTTCTTTCGGAACTTGGATTTGCACAGACCTCTACCACTTCCTTGCATGCCGATAATACTGGGGCGATCAGAATCACTGAAAATCCTGTTCTTCATGAACGCACAAAACATATAGAAGTTGATTGCCACTTTATTCGCGACGAATACAAGCGTGGTGTTATCAGTCTACCTCATGTCCCTACAGAGTTTCAGTTGGCAGATATATTCACTAAGGGACTTGCTCGGCCTCGACATCAATTTCTTGTTTCCAAATTGCTGCTTTATGACACTCCCGCATCAATTTGAGGGGGGGTGTCAATCCTGGGCCTCTAGGCCCAATATATCAGGCCCACTTACATACTAGTTAGTTGTTAGCTATTAGCATGGATCTAAACCCAAGTGTAAATTAAGGGATAATGATTAGTAGAATGTATTCAGGGATTAAACCCTTTTAATAGAGATCTCAGTCGACCAAGGGAGGTACGACATTCATCTCCACAGTTCTCTCTCTCTCTCTCAAGTCTGTATGCTTCTTTCCATTAATGACAGTGCAACTATCCGAGGATTTGGATCAGGGTATATCAAAATGGAGAAACATACTTCATGTAGTTGACCCCAATATAGTCGGGACAAGGCTTTGATGATGACGAATTGTTTTACTATTTAAAGAGTACAATGAATGTCATTAACCTAACGACATCATAAATCTAATCTAATCCTAATCATATCATAACACCAACTCATCAATCTAACTTAATCTAATCCTAGTCACACGAAAACAAAAATCCAATCTGATCTTAATGTAAAATAAACGCTTCCTTATCTAAAATATTCCTTCTTAATATTCTCTATTAGCCTCATGCAATTACATGGTCCTTTCAAGAAGGATCGTGTGATTGGTCACAATAAACGTAACCCTTTGATATCAATTGATGCCTTGCCAAAACATCCATTGTGCTTTGCTAGTGATCACCATTTGTCTATGAAGTCCATCAAAGTCACATCCTGTTCCTGTTGGAGCTAGTGGCCCAGTTGATCAGATCTGTTGCGACTCATTCTCGCAGCATGTGGATCATGCGGCTTAACAAAAAGGATGAGATTATCATACTTGGATGAACTTGCGGATGAGAGAATATTTTAGATGGAAATAAGAAGGTTCTTCTTGATTGTCCTTCCAATGCATAGTTCTCATTGTCACTAACACATACAAAAATAGCATAAGATCCTCTTAATTGCAAATTTTTCCTCTCCTTCCCCCTGTTCCCCTCCATTGCCCACCATACTCCCTTGTTCGCGATACTTACTTCTATTTGCTACCCAGTAGATAATTCTTTAACTAATGCCTATCCAAGTTGATGGGATACGGCTACAATGACGCTGCAAAGAAAGAATTATGGCTACACTACCACTTTCTCCTTTGGGCTACACTTCATGGATGCTTCCCAATTGTGAAAACTGAAAAATACTATCCAAAGAATGAGCCAATTTTTTTTTTTTTTTTGATTAAAATCCGCTTAGCTATTCTTAAAGCTGTTACCTCCAAAGCAGTCTAATGTCATCTCCTGTGCTCTTACCATGGGACAATTTCATGGATGACTTGATTTGATCTATAGATCGTATGATTGGATGGCTATGAAGGTATAGTCTAAGGTCATCTCTTGTTCTCTTACCATGAGATGATTTCTTTTTTGTTTTATTGCTTAATTAAGTACTCAATTATCATTTCAAAAATAAAAAAAGAGAAAAAAATACTAAAATGCTCCATAACTAATTAACTAAGTAAAAGTTGTCCAACCCATTATTAGCTTCTATTCGTATCAGCTTCTATTCGTACTCTATTGTATAAGAGTTAGGTGCTTGAACATATGTTATATGTTTGATCTTGTATGAACCATAATAATAGCTTTGCATTTTATCTTTTCATAGTTTTTATTTTATTATTTTTTTATAGAATAAGGGACTCTTGAAACTTAATTGATGTTTTGTTGAAAAAAACTTCTCACATATATGAAGTAACAACTAAAATTTGTTTATCTCAGGGGATCACTGCTATTCTAAATTTCCAGAGCGAAAGTGAGCGAGCAAATTGGGGAATTAATTCTAAAGCAATCAATGATTCTTGTCGCCAATCAAATATTCTTATGGTCAACTATCCCGTAAGGTAATTGATTTTCCCCCTTAAAAATCCTACTAGTTCTATTTGTTCTCGTGGTCAACTTCCGAAGGTATTCATACATTCATTATCTCTTGTACCATGTTGGGTGATAATTAAATCATGGCTTCTGCTTTTTCTTCTTCTGTTAATAAATGATGGCAATAGTTTTTGTCAAGCTCTCAAGATTTTAGAGGAAGTGATCCATATATAATATGCCTTATTATCTTAAATAACGAGAAATTGATGAAAGAAAATCTTAATTGGTGATGCACAAGAATGGATTAACAATGGTTTAACATCGTGTTGGTACCTCATATCCTTTTTTCTTCTTCTTCAATTGTCTCATTTTGAATAGATCCTCTGAAATGTGTTGGGCTTTGGCATGTGCAAGTCCTAATACCCGAAGGAAGAGGGTTGGTGTCAAACAAGCGGTTGGTGATAAAAGTAGTACTTGGTCTACCTTGCATTGACGTGATAAGGTTTCATTTAATATGATATATGATCTTAAATAGTTATGGTACCAATCAATTTGGGGGAGATTGGGGCTATAGTAGATTTTTTTTTTCGTTAAAAAGCTGGAGGGTTTCTTCTCCATACCTTTGTTTGTCCGCTTATATTTTGTGTGTGTGTATTTTTTTTTTTTTTTGTTTTTGATAGGTAACATATTACTTAATTAAAAGGTTAAATAAAAGGAGAGAAAAGGAATAAGAAGGAAAACTAGGAAAAACAAAGACAAAGCTACAAGCCTACAAGGGCATTGTACCCTACAAAACCTAAACCAAAGAACTACAAAATTGGAGCAAATATAGAAACATTCCTAACAACTGCATAATCCGCATTGTTGTTTGCTGATCTATACGTTCCAATAGTATTAATGTATTATAATTAAACGTTGTCAAAAGATAGTGTAGATTTTCAGGTTATCATTAAATTTTTTTGAGGAATTATGAGATCAGGATAGTTTTTCCTTCTGGAATCATGTTTTTGTAACACAATTAGTTTCTTCTTATTTTATTTTTCCCCCGAATTGGTGAGGGTAAAGCTCTTATACAGTATAAGCCGAGACTTGTATTGCATTTTTATTCAATGGATTTTGATTTAGCAAGAAAAATAAATTTTCCATTTTGGAAAGGTTTCCTTCTAACATAGTAAATGCTAAATGGGAGAAAATCAGGAATCTATAAATGGGGTTCTCCACTTCCATGTTTTTTCCTTTTCCTACTTTCACACAGTAGAAATTCATCACTGTCACTTAAAGCACATCCAAACACCCTGTTCCCTGTTAAGAATTTCCTGCTATTTATACCTGAGGATTTGAGACTATCGGAGATGGGACTCCAAGTTCTTTATTTGAAGAACATCAAAGCAACAAAATACACTAGCTAGGTAATCTTTTATGGATATTAGACAATCCAGAAATGCTCTTTAGTGGTGTCACTATCTTGCTTTATTTAATTCCACTTTTATTTGTAATTATTAGATGTGGTAAAGTTATGTCCATTTGAATTGTTGATCATGTATTTTGCAGGGAGGTAGATTCCATTGATTTGAGGAAGAAACTTCCATTTTGCGTGGGGCTCTTATTGCGGTTGTTGAGAAAGAATCTTCGTGTTTTTGTGACTTGTACTACCGGATTTGATCGATCTCCAGCTTGCGTGATTGCATATTTACACTGGATTCAAGATACGGCACTCCATGTGGCTCACAATTTTATAACTGGATTGCACTCTTGCAGGCCTGATAGGTTTATCTATTCATACATCTAGGATCAATTACTTCATTTGTCTTTGCCATTATTTTTTTTCCTTTTTCTCCTTTGTGTAACTAAAAGCTTGTGCTAGTTTGAATGTGGTTGGGTATGTGTAGACTGTAAATGGGACACATCATACACAGAGACCTCTGCCAACGTTCAGTGTTCTGTGTAATATAGTTTGTCCTTTAGGTGGGCCCATTCAGTTTGAGCCTGGTTCAAAAAGGTTGGTCTGATGCTCTAGATATAACATTTGATGAACAAACCACCTTCAATTGTGGGCTGCCCAGCACCTGTTTCATGGTTTTGCACGTGCCTGAGTGTGGGGCCTTGCATGGGATTAGCAAAACTTGTTGGAGCAAAATTTTCATTGTTAGCATATGCTCATTCTTCAGTTATATAGTAATCCACATCTAAAAATATTGAGAGAAAAATAGTGCCTTCTCACATTTTGTCATATTGATTCTTCTTGGGAGGTATTTTCTTAGGATTTAGTTATGTTTATGCGTTACTGCCTGTGACCTTCATTATGTTCAACCGGCTTTTTTCTTTAGTATAGGCCTATGGATTACTTGCAGTAACACAAACCTAATTAATTTTCCATTGGAAAAATCAAAAGCTTGGTCAACTAATCAAAAGCCTAGGCCCTTGCATTTTGGGCACTCTGCTCATATGTGCTAAATAAAATTTTGTACCTATCGTAGAACTTTTAGGTATATACTTTTAGATGCTAAGGCCAACCGCAAATTCGAAAGACACATGCTTACCATTCCCATATTTTTATTATGACTCCTTATCCTTTGGACAAACTTCAAATGCTGTCACTACTTCAATTTCAACTCCACAGGTTGTTTTCTTTAGTCTGTTTTACACCAGTTCCTCTTCTAGTGTTATTGCTTGTGAGGTTGTTCAACAAATGGTCCAAGTCGTCTTCTCAGTTGTGATGTTTAAGTAAACCACAATCAGATTGACTGATTTGGTATCTGGGTTTGGAGGCATCCATTCACCTTTTATACTCCCCAACATTTCTCTTATGTTCTTAAGTATACATTGTATACTGGTTTGGTTTGTTTAAAGTTCAGGTAATGACCCATACTCAGATTGGACTTGATTGGCCTTGATTAATAGTTTATTTATCCTATGCGGGCCCAATCATACAAAATTGACAGTTAAGCAAGCAGGTCTGGTGTGGATTTTGGGTATAAGAAATAAAAAGATAAATAATTAATAGTAAGGCTGTGTTTATCTGTATAGGACCCCGAAACCCATTAGCTTAAATGGTTTCTATCGCAGGCCTTATAAAAATCTAGGCCTCTTCCTACGTAGAGTCAAAGTTGAGTGGTTGATGTAAGGATAAAAATTGCAACAAATAGGGATAAGGTTGTTGCAATTAGATCCTTTGCAACCACTCATGAAAGAATTAAAATAGAGGGTTAAAAGAAGTGGTGAGTCTTACGAGAACTGCAACTATTTTTCCAACTATTGATTCCTTAATATGGAGCTTGATTCAATCAGTTCATAGATTGCACTTAGGAATAGAATATTATCGCATTAAGAAAGCCCACTGATGGAATGTCAATCACAACTCATTCAATCTCTATTGCTATGATATACATGGTGGATCTATCGAAGTTCTCAATACTCCAACAGTGATTTCAACATCAATGGAACCTAGGATTAGAATTAGATTCACATTTAAAAGTAATCATGCATACATAAGAGTTGCATTTAATCTAAAAGTTTCAGCAACAAATTAGGTTATCCATTCCGTTAAGACTATAGAGCTTATTGAAAGGAACATACGAGAAAAAGCAGATCAGGAACCGGAGTAAGGGTGGGGCCCTGAATCATCATTTTATGTTTCTGATGGTTAAGATCGGCCAACTTGGATGTTGATCACTGATTAAAGGTTACTGTACTTATCTAGTTTAACTTATCCAACGGTTCTAATCGTCAAGAAATGAGCCTAGGAAATACTAACTAGAGATTATATTTTGAATTATTTATCTAAGAAACCTGTTTAATCTGGCCAGTCCAAGAATTGATCACTGACATCAATGAGTAATTGAGCCTCTGTTTATCATAGAAAGACTTTTAGATGACACAGATCAGGTCCAGAATGTCCAAATTACCCAACCTCATGTAACTCTTTCATATTTGTGAGTTTGGTTTCTAAATGGGCCATCATCGGGTCATGCCACTTACTCAGGTCAGTTCTGACCTGAGCACAGTCTTGATGTGTTGGAGAGAGGGGCTGGGTCGATGGGTCAGGCCATATAGATCAATTAGAACCAACCCAACAATGGAGGATCTAAGAAAAACAAAAGGCAAAGCACTAAGCAGGCGGGTCACCTTGATCCGACCTGGACCAGCCCAGGCCAAGGCGAGTTCTGGAACAGAACAGCATCGAAAGTTGCTGCTCCCAGGTACGTGTCTGAGCACTTTGGTGCATGGCTCGGCACTTGATCATGGAGTGACCTACCGATTCAAACTTTGCTTAGGATGCCTTAAATTAGATTCCCTCTTATAGTTATGCTCCACATTCGATCCATACACAGATTTGCATTAAATTTAATCAGATTAAATCATCGCTACATACCAACTGGCCCACCTTGGTTTTAATCAAATAAAATCAACTGAACAAAGGGTGGCCCATCAGATATTTAATCCAACCAACCTGATCAAACCCAAATACAACACTTACATTTTCCATTCCACTCAACCTCAAATTCATATTTAACATATATGTAAAAATATGATGAGATCATGTAAATTTAAGTCATAAATGCCTAGAATCAGAATTTAGATTAAATCACAAAATTTTCTTTCAGGATATCAGTAAAATGGATAGAAGATATGATCATACCAAACGCACATCATTTTGCTAATTTCTGGTTTAAGATTGGAAACAATGAACTCTTCAAGACAAGTAGGACCACTTATTTGTTGATGCATCATGTGGTGTGAAGCTTGTAGAAGGTGTTGCAGTCGTTGAAAGTGATTCTTTATCCTTTCTCCTGAAAACCTTTAGAAGAACAAGATGAGGGTCGATAGTTGGAAGAGGAATTGAAGTTCTCATAATAATCAACTCTTTTTTCAACTCTCTATTTTAATTCTTACGGGAGTGGTTGCAAAGGATATGATTGTAACAACGTTATCCCTATTTGTTGCAATTTTCATCCTTATCTTAACCACTCAACTTTGACTCTATCTAGGAAAAGGCCTAGATTTTTGTAAGGCCTGTGATAGAAACCCTTGCTAGTTTGGCACTTTACTAGCATAGTAAAAGTCAAGTAAAGCCTCCATTTTTCAAACAAGATGTCACATCAAAAGCACTTTAATTCAAAACTAACTCCATCTTTTTTAAAAAAAGTCAAAAAGCAACCACCTTTATCCACTAAAATACAAAAAAACTCCATTTTCCCATACAAAAAGTAAAAAAGATTCCATAACAAACAACTAAAAACAAAATACCATCATAACCCACTTATATTTTATTCTTTCTTCAAAATCAACTTTACTTCACTTGACTCTATTAGTAGAGTTGCCTAACTGGGGTTTACAGTAAAAGGCAGGGCCCTAAATAGATAAAACACAACCTTACTATTAATTAATTATTTAATTCCTCATACCCAAAATTTACATCAGATCTGCTTAACTGTCAATTTAGTATATGATTGGCCTGCATAGGATAAATTTACTATTAATCAGGGCCGATCAAGTCCAATCTGAATTTGGGTCGTTACAGTTAATGCATAAAAAATCAGAGAAAAACTTTTGCGAATTTTATCAAAATCAGATAGAGAGATTATTGCAGGGTGGAATAGTTCTTTTTTTGTGAATTTTATGAGGGGATGGGTTCTACCATGGTTTTTTTAGGTGGCATCAGATTGATAGGCAGTTTTATGAAACTTCCCACACAATGACCTGGAATGAAGTAGTGCGAAAAAAGATGGTAGATGCTGGTTTTATAGAGAACATCTTCATCATCATCATAGGATCCTTATCCCTTCTATCTGGTGTCAGTTTTGTTAGTTATATTTTCTGCTCATCCTATTTAAAGCCATCTTCTCAATAACTCCACAATCCATCATGTCTTCTTAACTATTCCATTGAAGGTTTTATCAGTTTCCCCATTCTCCTGATTACTTGATCTTGTAACCCTTTAATACATTGTCATTATTGGAGTTGGATTTAAGTAGGGTTGTGTGGTAAAATAGAACTCACAAAGCCGCAATAGATGGGATAAGGCTTCAGTAACGATGATGATTTAAGTTTTATACAAAGTATTCATTAATCCTATGATATTAGCAAGATATTATGAACTTTGATTGGAATTTTCTCTGTGTATTTAGTTGTGGCAGAATTTTTCATTTGAGACTGTTTATTTAGAGATATATTTTTTTTAATGCACTTATAGTATATTCTTTAAGCAGATCAGCCATCGTCTGGGCAACATGGGATCTTGTTGCTATGGTTGAGAGTGAAAGCCATAATGGACCTCCGACCCATGCCGTGACCTTCATCTGGAACAATGGATGCAGAGAGGTAAATTTGATCGTGCATCACATCATTTTATTTATAATTTACGCAGGGCTGGTGTTCAACTGGGCCTGATATAGGCCTAATTTTAATTGGAACCATCTAGGGCTAAAATTCAATAATTTCTTCTTGTTGTTGCTACTACAATGGTTGTGTTTAATCTTGGTTGAATGTAATGATTCACTACAATTTCTACTATGCCTGGGTTCGGTTTGGCTGAATGTAAAGATTCACTATAGCTTACCACAATTGCCAGGTATATGAAATGATGTTTGGGTTCTTTATTATATTTAAACATATTTAAATAATTACAAGATAATTACCCTCTCAATCAAACCAAACAGAAATGACATGTGTACATTAACTCCTTAACCACCCTAAAAATTACATACTAACATATGTAACTTCCCAACCCAATAGCTACATACAAACAACAGTAATAATCCCATTTCTAACTCCTATCATAACTACTTGCCCAGCAATCTCATGCAAGCATGCATATGCCAACTCAGCATTGACCACACATAACCCTCCTCATACATGCATTGCCATGCACAACAAAAGAAGTACGCATCGCTTGTCTACCAATGGCGGCAACGGATAGTTCTTCCTGCTTCTACCACCTTAGATGAGACAGCTCTTGGTCCTTCTCCTGCAAATGACTTTGTTATGGCTACCCTCTTTCGCTCAATCTGTGTTTCTCGGGCACTTGACCGATGTGGCTTTCTAATCACTTCTCTTTTCACTAGCTTATGGTACATTACAATACCACGATCTTACAAATAAGTAATACATGATTAGTGTTGGAATGAAACAATTCAAGAAGAACTTAAAGCATTAGATGAGAATCATATGTGGGATCTTGTTCCATGTCTCACCGATCATTGGGTTGAAAATGGGTGTATTTTGTTAAAATCTAGGCTGACAGATCCCTTGATCAATACGAAACTTGCCTTTTCACTTTAGAGAATAAATAGAAGTATGTGCTAGATTATGATGAGACCTTTTCACCAACGATTTTGATTACAACTGTTTGCACTCTGATGACGGCCAATAAGTCATGGCCTATTTTTCAAGTGGATGTGAATAACACATTCCTACACGGCGATCTTAAGAAGATTGTCTACATGTGTGTCCCAGATAGATTTAATGCACATAAAGCTTTTGTGTGCTGCCTATGCCATTCTCTCTGTGGATTTAACAGGAATTTCGCAAAACTATTATCAGTTTTAGATTCAAACAAACATAATTGGATGATTCATTTCTTCGACGAACATCTAGAGGCATTACAGTTCTCCTAGTGTACGTGGATGGTATTCTTGTATTTGGTAATGGTAATATTGGGATTCAAAAGTTACAAGACTCTCTGCTCGTATTTTCATATGAAAGATCTTAGTGCACTGGCTTACTTTCTTGGACTGGAGATCAATCATTCCAAATGCGGGATTATTCTTACTTAAACCAAATATATAGGAATTGATTGATATGGCACGACTTACTGATTCTAAGTCAGTGGATACACCCATGAAAGTCAATGTTAAGTGTCACAAGGGATTATGGTGATTCGATTTTTTATCCAACTTTACATAGGAAGTTGGTTACCACTCTCATTTATTTGACAACAACTCAACTTGATATTTTATATGTCGTTAATATTGTTAGCCATTTCATATGTCTAATCCAACGTGTCATCAATTAACCGCTGTATTTTGGATCTTCAAATATCTTCATGGAACTCCTGAACGTGGGTTATTCTTTTCTCGTACATCGCCATTACAACTAACTGCTTACATTTATGCTGACTAGGCTAGGTGTCTTGAGACTCGACACTCCATAATTCACTGGTGCATGTTTTTAGGGAGTTCAATTATTTCCTGGAAATGCAAGAAGCAAGATTGGGTTTCTAAACCACCCACTGGAGCTAAGTTCGGCCATGTCAATGCAAAGATCTGTTTGTTTTGAAATCACATGGTTCGTTCTCATCAAACTTGGTGTCAAATTTCTCACTCCCATTCTTCTTAATGCCAATGACACTAATGTCATTCAAATTGCCTGACTCTAGTTTGCCATGAGCAGACAAAGCATATTGATTGAGAAAATCTTCGAGACAATCTTCTATCACTACATCATGCATCATCTTCAAATCAATTTGCGGACATATTCACTGAAGCTATGACTCAAGATTGGCATCATTTTCTTATATTCAAATTCATGTTTCTTGGTCAGTAGATTAGTATGTCCTCCAAGATTATCATTTAGTAAAATAGTGTATAAAGGAGCACTATATTATTGTATTTATCTTAAGAGATTTTTGATTGATTGTAATTCCCTAAACAAAAGATAATAGAAGCTCTATAAAGGAGAGGCCTGTTGATGCAAAGGCAATACTCCATTATACTCATTTTTGTCCGTCTCAAATTGTCAGGATAGAGGGCTTACTACCATTTATTGTGCCTTAGTTGGTGATAATATTGTATCTTGGAAGGTTGTTGCTAGATCTAGTGTAGGGTGGAGTTTTGCGCAATGTCTCACGACATGTTTGAGTTATGGTGATAATATTGTATCTTGGAAGGTTGTTGCTAGATCTAGTGTAGGGTGGAGTTTTGCGCAATGTCTCACGACATGTTTGAGTTATTATGGTTGAAGGGTCTTAGAGAGTTAGGATTTTGGTGGAGGTGATCCCATGACTTTACATTTCAAAGACAGTGCAACTAGTCATATTGCTTCAAATCATGTGTATCATAAGCTTATGCAGCATGTTGAAGTCGATAGTCACTTAATGCTTGAGAAAGTGGCAAAGGAGATATAGTTTACATGATCTGAATATCAAGAAGTTGATTTTCTGACAAAAGGTGTTTCCGAAGGACATCTTTATATGTGTGTTATCTAAGTTGGGCTTAGTAGATATTTGCTCACCATTTTGTGTGTGTGTGTATGTGTGTTGGGAGGTTGATATTCATATAGAGTTTTTCTGTGATACATAATAAGTGCATTGTTTTTTTTTTTTTTTCTGCTAAGTTACTAATTTAATATATATATGCTTGCGGCCCACCCCCCCTCCCATGTACCCAATTCCTTATCCATTATTTTTATTCAGTTTCCCTTCAATTATCTAAAAGATCTTTTAGCTTGTTCTTCATAAATGCTAATGTACTCAATTGGTTACTTGTAACATTATAATGGCGGCAACTAAAAGATTACTGACAAAATTCACATCATATTTTTTACAAAATGTGGTTCCATATAATTTTGTACTTTGTTCTTGGATTCATTCTTTCTTGTTGTGTTTCTTAGGGGGAGGATGTATATTTGATTGGAGATTTCACGGGAAACTGGAAAGAATCCATTAAGGCAGTTCACAAGGGTGGATCAAGATATGAAGTTGAACTTAAACTTCCACAAGGAAAGTACGTTACTTTTTCCTTAAAGGATACAGGGATATTAGACTTGTTGCATGTTCTATAACATATTAATGACAAACATTCTAATTTAGAAATATCCTAGTTAATTTATATTAAGAAAATCGAAGCCTTATGCTAGATAAAATCAAAATGCTATTTGTACAGATACATTCTTTCATATTGCAGATCTTTTGGTCTAGCCTTTCATGATGTACCCTGTTTTTAGGAATATTTGTTTCTTTTTTTCTTTATCAAGGATCCTATGATAATAGAGGCTATTTTCTGCTTGCTTGTCTTGGGTATGTTGCGACTCCAATGATATGTACAATGAAAATTGTAGTACCATTCACGTGATTACGTTTCAGTTTTAGTGACTGGTGGTTTGCTTAAGCACACATTTATGTAGGCGCACACGTGCAAAATCCAAGCCCTGATTTAGGCGGGCCTTATTGTCTATTGCCTTTCCCAAAAATCAGTCTCTTTTAATTATGGACATTCAACATGTGTAATGCACCTATTGAAGAATACCCGTCTGATCTTTCCACAAGTCACATCTGTATAGTGCTGTGTCTGCATGGCTTGAACATGTCACATGAAGAGCTGCAGCCTGCAAATGTGGGCTTACTTGGAAACTCTATCATACCAATACAATGAAACTTAAAAGGTCAAATCAAGATGTCAGGTGCACAGGAATACCCATGTCTTACTTTTCTTTATGGGCTTTTGCTACTGCATTTTTGCAACTCTTTGTGTTGATTTTTCTTTTAAGGAATTAAACAATGCTTTGTTGGTGAAAATATAGTCGTCTTAGTCAGTTACATTGATATTAGGTTAAATGATAATATGCAGGCAGCATATGTTTCTTGAGATGGATGTATTAAACTCAGTTTGGGATCTCACTATAAGCTCTATATGAAAGATTAGATCTCCTTACTGTGAGAAACCATGTACTAACCCAAAAGCTTAAGCTGATAGGTGGAAGGCCCATATAGGTATATTAAGACATCTCAAGCCTATTACTTAGGTGATGTGGGATGTGGGACTTCCCAACACTCCCCCTCACGTGCAAGCCCAACAGATTTCATGGACGGGCTTGTCACGTGGGCTACACAAGAATAATACCGCTCTGATACCATGTAAGAAACCATGTACCAACCCAAAAGCTTAAGCTGATAGGTGGAAGGCCCATACAGGTATATTAAGACATGTCAAGCCTATTACTTAGGCGATGTGGGATGTGGGACTTCCCAACACTTACCATGCCACTTCTTAAAGAAAAGGCTGTTTTATTTGAACGAGATACCTCATACCATCTTTTTATTCCTATATTCTTTTGTGCTTTGTTACGACCCCAATTTTTGTGGTTTTGGACGACATTTTGCTTGTTAATTTGTCTCCTGAATGTAATAACATTCTCCTTCAGGTATTATTATAAGTTCATTGTTGGTGGGCAATGGAGACACTCAACGTCATTACCAACTGAAACTGATGAACGAGGAAATGTTAATAATGTTATTAGAGTGGGAGATATTGCCCGCATAAGATCTTCAGTTCCTGCTCAACAACAAATAAAGGTCAGTTTTTTCTTCTTGTCATGTGTGTGTTTTCCCACCAAAGATTTTGCTAAAGCTTCTCAGTGTAGTGAGAACAGTGAAAACAGTTTTTTTTTTTAATCTTTCCTGTTGAAAAGCAAGAAACATTATAGGATTCTATGAAGTAATCGATTCAGTTCAGTAGGATATCTGAAACTGTATCCAACCAGTCCTGGTGCTGCATCTGGTACAAGTACCAGTATCATATCCATATACAAGTATCTAGGCATCATAGGCTATATATGCAAATCGTGTATCCTGATATAAGTTTTGCTTTCTTGAGTCTCCTTTTGATGATGTAATCAGGGAGGCAGGTTTTCCATTTTTGGCTACTAGACTGGTTTCTTCTTGTATAGTTTACTTTACAGTTTTCTGTATAGTACATAATCATAAAACACACATGGCGTGATGCTTACATCCTCCTTTTAAGGAAGAGGTCCAGGGCTGAAGTCAGCCAGAGTGGCAATCTGACAATGCAGACCAACTCATCTTGGATGGAAGCCAACAACCATCTCTCTCCTATTTTAGAGATTTTTTTTTTCAAAAAGCTAAATTACAGAATCTTGAAAAGTAAGTAATCGAACCAGATGGTTTGCAGGCAGTTCCGAGTGTCAAAATCTGGGTTATTCACCTTCTATGTCAAAACATGTTGCAGCATTCTTACCACAGACTTTAAAAGTCCGACAAAAATCTGCTTTTTAGTACATGTTCACTGGGTTACTCTTTTCGTGTCAAATGTACTGCAGTGATCATACTGCAGACTATTATTAGGCATTCAACTCCAACAAAAATCTGTTTCTCAGTAAATGTTCAATAGGCCATGTAAGCATAGAACTATTTCTCGCATACTGACAGTAACATAGCCAGAATCACTGTTGTTGAAAGCATATTTTTATATTATATTATTTTATCTTGTTTTATGCTGTGGAAGTATTCAGAGAATATGAAGAAGATCAAGTAACAATCAGAATTCTTGAAAAATCTTGAAGACTGTATTGTAGTTTTAGCAAAATATTAGAGGATTTAATATTGTTAGTGGTTCCTTTATACTGAAGAATGGTAAGCTTCAATGTCGTATCTATGTTCTGCGCTTACAAATTTAGTACCCTTCTGTCTGCTATAGCACTTATGAATTAGGAATAATGATAAAATGTGATCCAAGTACAATTAACAGGCCAGATTGATTTCTTCTGGTGTGCTGTGTTACAGGACCCAACAGTTGTGAAAGTAATCGAGAGGCCCTTGACCGAAGATGAGCGTTTCATGTTGGCATTTGCAGCTCGTCGTGTTGCGTTTTCCATCTGCCCAGTCAGGCTAGCTCCAAAGTAGAATGCTTTTCCACATGCTTCATTGATGTTGAATACAGGGGATGCCACGAACTCACACATTCTGAAAACAAAGATTGAGTCACCAAAAAGTGAGTATCTTTCATTGTAAGAAAAACTGCTTGAGAGAAAAAGATTTGAGCTCAGATATTAAATTCATTTATTTCTAATTATTGTATATAGAGGAACTATATGTTCAAGAGCCCTCGTTTAGCAGAGCAATATCTTCTACTTCACATCTTTTTAACAAACTTAGGAGGCTCATCTAACATATCCTTTTGTTTTATAAGAGCGCATCAAATCGAGACTCCAACCAGTCTTCGCTACAATATGTCTTGAATTCTAACTGACATTGATGTTAAATTTCCCTCAGAACCAATTAATGCAATTGGTAATGATCTATTTAGCTTCTGTTAGTGGCTATCTGTAGGTTCTCTTAGGAATGAATTCATGAGATGTAAAAAAAAACAAGTATCGTCATCTGATATGGTTTGGGTTCCTGAACAATTTATGGAAGATGGCTTTAAGTAGATGAAATTATGGTATATAGTGCCAAATTTGTGAATGCAGAGCTGATTCCACTGCTACTTGGATGTTGCCATGAGTAACCTGTTATTTATATGATTGGATTTTGTTTGGTTCTGCGTTGTGGTCAAAATTTATATGAATAAAGGCAGAGGTCAAAATTTCACCAAAATGAGAGTTGAATTGACCAATGCTTTAAAAAGCTGTTGCAAATCTTATTTTTCTTGCATATGACCAATCTTGTTGATCCAATCTGAGTGGGAAGTTGGGGCAGTACCTGTTTATACACGGACGTGATATTCTTGGAAGAAAAGCATGGACCATATAGAGCCGTTAATATATGAGGCCTTGCAATCAATTGAAGGTTTAGGATCATTTGATGAGACTGAAGTTAGACCCATTCCTAATCGACTGTGAATAGTGTCCTGATTAAGTTTTTAAAATTGAAATTTCATAGTTTGTAAAGCTCACTTGCCCTTACCAAATAGATATAAATGGCTTTTGACTTTTGAGGGTTGTCCTGATTTTTTTTTCTTTGTCCTGAATGGTATTTACATGGTTTTATTTTAAACTGAAAAACAAAGTAAAAACATCAGATTTTTACGAGAAAAAACCCCTTAGATGGGCCGTGCATGATGTTTTGACACAGTAGCATCGATATCGGTTAGGTTTTTTTTTTCCTGTAAAATCCTTTAATAACATCCATCAGCTTATTTAAATTTTCAAACCCACATCCCTGTTGGCAATACATTAAGACTCAGATTGATGATATGAATGCGAATGGTTGGAAACCAATTCTTCTTATAATCAGAGAGGCCGAGGACAACATAGGGGTGCAACTTGGGTCAGTCCAATCCCGAACCCACATAACCCAAACTGAAACCATTATTGGGCTTGTTTGGGTTGGGTTATGCCCAGGCTCAAAACCCAAACCCGCATGGACTTAAGGCTGGGGTCTGGTTTGTGCTGCTTTAACCATAAACACATTTGTATTAATATATATATATATATATATTCTGTAATACTCAGTACATACACTCAGAAGGATGCATATACATTTTCTAAATTTTATACCATTTTAAGAGCAAACAAAACCCACATATTAGAGTGCCTGGCCAACATTAGAGTACCTGTTGGGGGTTCAGAATTGGGCTTGCCTACATACAATTTGGTCTGATTTGGCCAATATATAAGTGGATCCAACCAACACCAACCCTTAATCCAAACATTTAGCAATGGACTGAGAAATGTGACCCAACCCAACCACCCTTACTCCAACCATTTAGCCTTGGACTGATCATGTTAGTCGTGCTAATCACTACGAGTCAAACAAATCCTCTATGACATGACCCTTATCTATTGTGAATGGCAACTTCCCAGCATGGATACCAATAATATCTGGGCTTGGGACCCAATAAATAAACAAGCCGATGTTCCTCAACCAGCAAGCACAGCCCAACCCAACACAATAAAACACATGGATTTCTATTTTAGAGAGAGATCCTGCATTCCCACTCCCTAGGAAATCGAAATCCTCTCGGAAATCGAAATCCTCTCTTTAGAGGAAAATCAGTTCATTTTTTTTTTTAATATCATTTTCTACTCAGAAAAAACAGTGGTTACAATACAGCACAGGCTTTCAACATATCCACATATAAATATACAGCAGAGTACAGCATCACCACCACCAAGTAGTCCTGGACTCAACATGCTTTCAACATATATCCCAAATCATCGTCCCTTAGATTTGGATTTACACAATCAAACTCATACATTATACAATCAGTTGTATCATAAGTTAGCGAAGATCTATAATTTCAAACCTTAAATTCGGATTTATATATACATTGGGGCAATCTTCATAGATGGGGCTCCCATCAGCAGGCTGCTGGTGAGGATGAAAGCCTCTCTCTTGGCACTCCTTTAGGACACTGGTCCCCGCAGGGTCCGAAAGACGGAATATTCCATAGCTCCTGTGGAGATTGGAAACTGCTCTATAAGCTCATTGTATGGATTGCCATACTCAAATTCTTTGTAAAATTAACAAAATAGCTTTGTTTTTAAATGGAATAACATAGCTAATGTTTGTGACATAACTGGTTTCAATATAAAAGGAGGAAAAACTACAATGAATACGGGTATTGAAAGATCATCAATAAGGGCATGGTTATTAGCAGCCATGTGGAATTGTGTTTTATTAGTAAGGGTCTCTGCTGAGCATAAATGAAACACTCTTCAGGTTTCCCAAAAGCCATGGGACTCTTCCCTGTAGACAGTTTGCTTCTTTTGGATACACTTAATTGTCTGTTTCTTTTCTTTTGCTCTTGCAACCAATTACAGGTATCCAAATTCCAATATCCATGTAGAGTTGTTCAGTTTTGCGATAATTCATGTTATAGAGAGACTTTCAAGTATGGTTGTCCAGAGCATAACGATTGCTTTCCAGAGGGGAGAATGAATCTTCCATTGTTGTGTGTTAAAAAAAAAAAAACATTTCCTCCAGTTTCATTTTCTGAAGTGAAAGCATTTTTCCATATTTCTTGTGGAAAGAAGGTTCAGACCCATGGGATAGAAAGACATTCATCATGGGAGAATGTTTCGCCACACCAAACAATAGAAACAGAAACTGTATAAAATGAAGTCTTCAGTTTCCATTTTCAGCAGAAAAATTAGATCACTATGGAAATATAATGCCGTGGGAAACTACCATGCAATAAACATGGCCTTAAGGCTATTGGACATGGGTGCAGATCCATGTTGAGTGACACCTTTTAATCTATTAAGAACGAAATCATAAGTTCAGCACTAAGCACCCTCAAAATAATAATCTCATTGACCTAGATAGAGAAAGTTGACGACTTTGCACACCTTGTGGCATCTGTTGGGGCCATGACAATAGCCAATGCCTCTGGTAGCATTACCTAAACACAATTCATAAACATTTAAGTGCCAAGATATAGTAATACAACAATAATTGAGAAGTAACATGAACAATCATCATAATCAGAAACTTTCCGAATCAATTTGAAGTCAGCTAAAAGAATTCTACTCTAAAACACCAACTAAGCTAAAATGAAAAGTCTATGAAAAAGTGTCATACTCTCTACTTAGTATATGATAGTGTTTGTCTACATCACCCTGTCACTTGTAACGGATCCATCAACTCATCCACACCAGTGAAAATCCAATCTACTCAGGTCCGCCTCTATGAATTTGCTTTTTAACTCAACACTATTTAACACCATACTCTCAGATAACACCACTATTTGGTCAGCAAATGAAGTGGCGGATATGTTGACTAAGAAAGGGGTGCTCAGTGATGACTCTTTCGTTGCTCGTATCTTGCATTGGGTTATGTATTTTTTATTTATTAGTGTAGGTGATGTCAAGTATAATTCTACTATATCCTTGTTTTTATCTTTTCTTCACTTTTCTCATATGTAATGTGAATAAAATTTATCAGTTAATGAAAAAAAAAAAACCTACAGGGAACTAGATAGAATACCATCATTTATTGTTAGACTCAAATACCACGCCCTGATACCTCCATAATTAGTTGAACTTAACCACTTAATTTGTGGCTTTTAGATAGGCCACTACATCCAATAGACATTTGATGGGGCAATCTTGGGCAGTTTAGGATCATCCAAAGGGGAGGCATCTTCCATCACATAATAGGGCTTATCGGATTAAAGGTTTGGAGCACCAAAAGGCTGGCTTGTAAAGCTTGACAGGGCAAGAAAAAGTACAAGCAAGCATTTTCTATTGTCATTGTCAATAACATATAAAAGGAAATTCCAAAAACAGCCTTATATATAATAGGCCCTTGATGGATGGATGTTTCCAAATAGTCCCTTGATTAAAAAAACATGCATGACTATGTCCCTTGATTGCCCATAGCCACTGTAACCATTAGTTGAGGTCGTTAAAAACATGTGAAATGATCATTTTTCCCTTCTCACAATTGTACACTTCTCCCAAGTTTCACCCTCCACATGTGCATAGCTCTAATTTTATATAGAGTTAACATTCTTATATGTATGATCACCCTATAAGAACTTATATTAACATCCAATATACATAAACAAAATTAGAAAGTAATGTATATAATCCAAATTTTCTAAAAAGAGATTTCGTCCATGTTTTTTAAAGAATAGAATGTACTAGTGATTCACTTACCTGATAAGAGTAGTGAGTGTGCAAATCGATTGATGACATAAAACATGACTGAGAAGGGTGCGTCTGAAAATCAAAATAGAAAGTACAGAACCAAATTAGGAAAGACACTAGCCTCATTACAATGAACTGGGAAATACAAAATTCAGAGGGATGATCCGCTGAAAACATTTAGCTAATAATTGGTCCCTTCATTGGACCCACCTTTTCAATTTAGTGGACTACTGCATAGTAAATGCTCACCTGGGATGCCTTAAAGGCATGCTTTTCAACTCGCTCAGATCATCCTAGCTATCCATCAATATCCTAAAATTTAGGTTGTGGACCGAAACTTGATTGAACATATCTATTCTATAGACTTCGGAATTTCATAATCTTCTCAGAGGATAGACCAGGGAAACCAAGGTGTGTCCACCGAACCTTTTATGTAGAAGGTGAGCCCCATTGAATTCCTAGTTAGGATAAAGATCTTTGCATGCAATATGTTGCATCTGAGGATTTAGCCTAGGATAGACTTGTACGGAAAAATAGAATTAATGCAGTTAACCCCAACATAGTTGAGACAAGGCTTTGTTGATGATGCATCCATATTCAAGAAGAATGCAACATGGCCGGTTTCATGACATGCAATGACATAGTCCAAGCAAGCATGTGTTCCACATACATAGAAGTACAAGTGGTTAGAATGCTTACAGAACAATACAGTCGTATATGTATACTTACTACATACATATATATGGATGCATCATCATATACAGGGAAAAGTTTGAAGAGCATGAGTTGATCTAGGAAACCTTTAGCATGTGTGTACAAGACTCAGTGCTGTTCATGGTCATTGGATAACAATGAAAATACTATAAAAAAAGAACCTCTAATGTGTAAGTGGAAAAGGTCTACTCTAGGTTAGGAATTACCATAGGTTAGGTTTTGGCAAGGGGTGAGGCAAACCTGTGTCCACCCTGACTCACACCTATCCCACCCAATTTCATGTTTCGAATATGTGATAACAAGTCCACCTCATGACACAGAGGATATATATGGGTTATCACATACTCCTTTTGTTTTGTAAGGAATATTAATGATTTTAAGGAAAAAATTGTTTTATATGATTCACCCAAGTGCATCATAGGCCTAAGGGCTACAAAAAAGAGGCCCACAACTAGCCAGCCCATCAGGCCTACCCATACTGGGGCAGCCCTTGGGCAAGCCCATAGATGGTAGATCCATTGGGCCTAACACATGGTCAGCGAGCTCATTGGACCAACTATGCGTATTTTCTTACTATCTAAATTTCCAAAAAAGTTTCTTATATCTAGATTCTTAATTTACAAAATCCTAATGGATATCTTAAATATAGTAAGATAATTCATTTGCATGCAATCAAGAGACGATAATTGATATATAATCAATGGAAAAGATAAAAAAAACCCAATAAGCAAAAAATATGGACATGTGATGAACATTGAAAACTTGGGCCCCGCTTCATCTTCATGATCACAACAATCTCATGCCAAGGAAGGGTCATGGACCTAACCCTTGTGCTTCCTACTGCAGAGAAAAGGCTCTGATGGACATTGGACCTGGTGGGCCCTACGTCAAAAGGATACATGGGCCAGCCAATTAGATCCATGGGCTTGGCGATGGGCATGGCCTGCATCACCCATACCCACCATGAACCCATCAAAACCACTACAAAACCTGTCTCCCATGGGGGCAGGTCATATCCATTGCCATCCCAAATACCAGGCAACTATAGTATAGGCCTGCAATCCATAGTAAGCATGTAGCAGGAGACACAAAATTGAAAGAAGAAATGAACTGAAAAGAAAAAAGTACGGGAGCCATGAGAGAATAAAACAATATGGAACAAGACGACAACAACAGGATTCGGCTGGAATCTGTGAACCTTTCATCCAGAGGTATTCACAAAAGGAAACAAAACAAGTAAAGTCAAGAATATACGCACATGGATCCAACCAACAGGGAAAAGGGACTTCTCATCATGTACAGCGTAAATCTCCTCCTCATTCAATGTCTGGCACTGCATATAATATCACTTGTTACATAAGGACACATATCTCTACCTTAGGCATTATGAGTTGGAGGCACCAAAAAATTGTGAGAACACTCACTGTGCTGGAAGTTGACTCCTGCTTAGGTATTATGAGGGTGGTTACATAAAAGGTCCGGTTCTTCTGGATTCATCAAGCGAACAAAATGATATTAATAAATAAGTTCAAAACCGAGGCCTCTTCATAAAGGAATGTAAACAGATATGATGTAAAAAATTTGCAATGCATTTAAACATTCTGATAAAAAGATGGCTACCCTTCTGTACTTAGGGACCTAAAATTCACATTAAATGGGATGCTGTTGGGTGACCTTTCCCACCTCAAACCAATACTGACAACCATAATAAATGGTCCGGGCAGGAAAGAAAATATGCCACCTAACCTGGCTTCTGATTCCCATTCCAGCACAATACATACTAATAATGTTAAGGTAATCATCAGGTTTACAACTCGTGATATTCATATGCAATCAAAATGTCTCATTCTTACAAGGAAAGCACCGAGAACGCCACAGGTCTCCAGGTCATTATCTGTGTTAGCTCTAGCAAGTTCAAGAAAATCTTCCATCAACCTCACTGACTGCAAAATAAATAAATAAAAATAAAAAAACTTAAAAAAGGAAACAAAATTCATCAGATTACTTCCTTATCCAACTTTTACTTGAATCAAGCGATGTTTGAGAAGATAATTGAATACTTTACACCAGACTCCAGAGTATGACCATCCAAACACAAGGTATACCTTCTGCATGCATGTCATACTTATACCTATATCCATTCGTCCAAATAGCATGGTTTCGTTACTAAGCATAACAAACATCAAAATGAACTGATGATTCTCTCTAATTAGTGACTAAAATTGATGGTTGAAACTTGAAACAGATCAGTAGCCAATGATTTGAGCCAATTAAATAAATCCACTATTGGTAGACAATGATCATCAGATCAATATAAAAAAATAATAAAGTTTGTACTGATGTATGTAAACACACGTGCTTAGACATGGACAATCCTACTGAGAAATATAAATGCCCACTTCTGACAGGCAAATTATCAATAGCTATCAAGTGCTTACTATGTGGACATCATGAATTGCCTTAGATACAGATCCCTCAAATGAAGACTTTGAATTCTTGTTTCTTGAATCAGCAACTGAAATATGTGAAACATGGGCAGCATGTGGGGCACTCTGTATGCAAGAAAGAATGGGAGAAGGGGATGACTGTGTGACGACGTGCACATTAATATCATGACTCGTCTGAGCTTCTGCTTTAATAAGGGATGCCAACACAACATTCTCTGCACTGATGCATCTTTGGGTGCTAGCACCTCTAGCAGTGAACACACAATTGGTCGAGAATTTCCTAATGTACAAGTCAATGAAGAATTAATACAAAGCTAAAAAGGATCTTTTCTCGCCTCTATTAGCATGTCCCGTGAAACAATTTCTTGACATAAGTTAGTTGGATCAAAAGAAAAGACAAATCATGAAAAAAGAATAAAGAAAAATTGTTTGATAGAATTTGGCATTTAGCAGGCCCTATGAAATAACATTTGGTTGCTTCACCAAATAATGACAACTGAAATCATTTCAGTGTTGAACTTGCATAATGACAACCAGAAGATTCCCAATTTCCCATTGCCATGTGTGCCCACTAAATTATGAGAGGAAAAAAAACACACTGATTTCTTTCATATCCTAAAATCCAACTAAAATATAATGTTATATGACAAGGGAAACATGATACCTGTCACTTCTATCTTCTATTCCTTCATAAAATTTATCCTGCAGAACAGGTAATAGTTGTATCAGGAACAGATCATTATCAACAAGGATGTTAAACACAGTTCAGGATATTCTTCTAATTTCCTCTATTTCTTTATAAAAATTTTGTTACCAATAAAAAAAACTTTGGAACGTTAATATATGTCAATGATGAAAACATTGCGTATTGGCCGATATAGCAGTTTGTGACTGATATTTCAGTTTGTTTTGGTACTCTTTTCAAAGAGAAATCATTTCAAAAATTGAAAAAAATTGCGAATCTTCATCTTGTAATTGCTTTTAGAGTGTTGTAGATGAAAATAAAATATAAAGGAGGAAAGAATAGAGTTCTAATATATTTTTAGTTTCGGACTGAATATCTAATAGATCGGCATGAGTAAAAGCAGAAACCCTTATGTATAGCAATACAACTCAATTTCAGCCAAGTTTTAAAACCATGATGATCAACCTCGAAAGTAGAAAATCGGGTTATGAGTAAATGCTTTTCAATCAAAATTTTGAAAAAATTATAAAATAAACTCAAGAAAGAATGACATCGGCAAAAGTAAAGTTACTCAGTTTGCAAACAGGACTCGTTGAGTGCCAAAGAGAGCATTCTTGAGTGGATTTGAGTTGTGAATCAAAAGAAAATACTGAAATTGATAGATAACATTGCAACATTGTTATACTTTCCCCACAACATCCCTTTGAATGTGTGTCTGTGAAGTTAAATGGGAATCATTTCCACTATTCTTAGGCTTCTCTGCTTGCTGATGGTTGATCTCATCAAGTTTCTTTCCCAGTTTTGGCTTCAAAGTTTCCATTTCTTGGGCAAACTTCTTCAATATCTAATCCAATATCAAACCACAATTAAACATAAGGACATTATAATGCTTTCTTGGTGCACAAAAGTATTTTGCTAATAAGCACTAAAGGTAATCTGGCATCTTATAAACATACAAGAATAAGAAATTTTCTAACTCGGTACCTGCCAGACTACAAAGAAAAGTAACTTGAAGATACCAGTTCAAAACCCTACCTTTTTGTGATGAAGCTTTTCTTTTGTAGAGTATGTTGAGTAATTTGGATGTTGAGGTATGATTTCTGAGACTAACCTGTCAACTCAGGTAAGAATCGAATTTAGCAAACATTGGGGTTTACTTGTCTTTATTAATTCTAGTTGCTAAGAAGTGAAAAAAAAAATAAAAAAATTACAGAACTAGAGCAAGGAATGATATGTCACATCCCTCAAAGATTCTACTGAGCATAACTGGGATTGACAAATTTTAGAAACTACAAAATATATCAACGATTGTTACCATTCAAAAATAAATGCATCAACAAATGGTTATGCTGCAATAAAGCATGCACCTGTTGTATTGAAGTCATCTTCTTCACCGCGCTAATAAGTGCAGATTACCAAAATGAATTCAATCCAACAGTGGACTTAACTTGGATGCAGATGATATTTGCCTTATTTGGGCCCATTACAATCTGCAGGACATAGAATTGATCCAACAGTGTACCTTGACAAGAATTGCAATCTGCAGTTTTTTTATTTTTATTTTTGAAGTAAAGGTATATATGATTTGGAAGTACTTGTCTTCTGCCTGTACTCAAATGATTCAAATAATCCATACATAGTTGAAGAATTCAAAGCAAAAGAAATCCCATAAACACCCCTTAAATTAAATGTAAAAAAATCATTTTCTCAAGTGATTTCACACAAATGATTAACTGAAGTAAACAAAAATTCTAATGATTTAGTCCAAGTCCATAAAATAAGAAGTTATGCCTTGTAAATGAGAATTTCATGCAAACCAAAGTAATTTCATGAAAGTATGATCTAATCCAAGTTAAAAAAAAAAACCACAAAAGAAAAGAAAAGAAAAGAAAAGAAAAAAGACACTGTTGAAAAGATAGGAAGCATAGAAAATTTTCAATAGACACACAGGCACCCATGATTTCTCAAAGTTTACTTCATGCAAATATGTTCCAATCCAATTCCAGGGAGGCTAGGTAAAGGAGGAGGAGGAGAGGAGAAAGATATAGCACACCAAAGCTACTGTAAAACCAAAAAATAGAAGGTACTTCAGACCAAGATTCAAGCAAAATTTCTCTAATCAATGGCTATAAAGTTTAACATGTATTTGGTTTTTGTGTGTGTAGAGAATTTTATGTCTATAATAGACAATAACAAAAGGTACCCAAAATTTCTCAAAGTGAACTTTATGCAAGCATGTTCCAATAGAATTCCAGAAAGTTCAGTAAAGAAGGAGAAGGGCATAACATACCAAAAGACCCCATAAATCCAAAAAAAGTGAAACCTCAGACCCAAATTCAAAAAATAATTTCTCTAATAAACTCCAATAAAATTGAATACCAAAAGCCCCCATGAATCCAAAAAACTGAAAGCCACCCACAAATTCTTCAGACCAAAATTCAAAAAATAAGCTCTCTAATGTACACCAATAAAATTTGAATACCAAAAGCCCCCATGAATCCAAAAAGTGCAAGCCACCCACAAAATCTTCAGACCAAAATTAAAAAAATAAGCACTCTAATAAACACCAACAAAATTTGAGAGAAAGAGAGACAGAGAGAGCACCTTGAGTATCTATTAAGAGTCATGTAAAGATCCAATAAGTTCTTCTCATCCCTATACACTTTTGCCTAAACAAGAAAAGAAAGAAAGAACAAGACCACTAGTAAAAAAAAAAAAAATCAACTTCACCATCAGCCATTAAAGAATCAGAAAGAAAGGATTAAGGAAAAGCACCTGATTGATAATTTGATTGGCAATTCTGAAATAAAAGGAGACAGGGAAGCGACTGTCCACTTTCTGTGTCACTCCTCCATTTGATAGTCCCATTTTTTCCTTCTTCTTTCTCTCTTGTTTTCCTTGTTATTACACTCTCTGCAGGAGCAGAGCATCAACACATGAAGATGGTATCTCTATTTGAGCATGACTGCATGACCCATTATCTCCTTTGTGAGGAATGAATGAAACTTGTCATAGTTCATTTTGCCACAACCCCATGTGGCCTTAATTTAATCGATCCTGACCGTCCATTTATAAAGTGCATTTTTTAATAATCTCTTTCTTGGCTTTACAGCTGAATGGTTCAGATTGGGTTGGGGGAAAATCCAACCGACCAACTTGGACATTGATATGATCCAAACTCCAAAAGGAATACATAAGTAAAAGAGTTAAGAAGCCTATCCTTTGCTTCTTCTGTTATTTGCTTTTTCTTTCTTCAGTTTTTTTTTTATTTTTTATACTTTGCGTGTATTGATAGAAATGTGTAATGTCCCAAGTAAGAAAATTCGGCTGAGAATTTGTCCTTAATATGGAGAAGTATGAAGCCATGAAAGTCCATGATGTGGGGCCCACCAGAAAGTATATCAACTTTTCAAGCCAAGGTGTGAAAGTTTATGGAATGTCTCACTCTAGATTAGGCTGTTCCTCCTTGAAAGAAATTTCACTTTTCTAATATCATTAAAAAAAAGTTTGGCAGCTGGTAAACCTGCTTAAAGTCATGATGATATTTGGCCTGCATCTAATTATAGTTGCAACTTTTGATCCTTCCTCAGTTGTCATCACTGTGATTGGCTTGAATCCTAATGGGTCATGCATCAAGAGTATGATCTTTTTTCTTATTTTGCAGCCTGTTCTTATTATTATTTTTTATATTCAAATAAACTCTTGTACATATTCACACACCCCAGATACTCACTCTATACACCCAACACACTCTCTCTAAATTCCTATCCAATAGAGTGATGGATCCCTAGTTGTACTTGTGGAGAAGGAGATGCTTCACCACCACCTGACTACTAGTGGATTGGCTAGCTAAATTTTCTTTGAGTATATCCCATCTATTTTTTTATTTTTATGTATTACAACAAATAGAATGTATTTGGAAAATGGAAAGATGAACTGATGCCATGGACATATTTGGTCTAGGAAGTGGTAAAGACCACTTGAACTAGTGGGGGAAAAAGAAGAAAATATTCTTAACCCACAATTTTGACCGATTTGAATTGACCATAAAATATTTTATTTCTTGCATTTTCTTCTTGTAATGATACATTATTATGGTCAAATGCATTTCAATGTAATGTAATTTTAACTTTTTTTTTTTTGTTTGTAGAAGCTTACCACTAGGGTAAGAGGCCGTTCTTAATTTTAACTTTGAAATGTTTAAAACATTTCGTGTGATGAAATACTGAAAATAGAATATAAAGATGGTTAATGGACTTTTAATATTCATACAAAATATACAGGTCTTTAAACAATGAGAACCAAAGTAAAAAAAAAAAAAAGAAGAAGAAGAAGAAGAAGGAAAGATTTAAAAAAAAGCTTTATTAGCAAAAATAGAACAGGTTGTAATCTATACAAAAATCGCATGGATGGATGGATCCCAACCTTGTAATCAATGGTTAAGAGATGAAATCCATGGTAAAGATCATCTTATCATTTGATTGACTCTATTCAGTGATTAGAGAGGCCTTGGACAGTTAATATTGCCACTAGTGGTTGTACTGTCAAACATCAATGACAGTGGTAAACGCATGTTTAAGAGTCATTTTACAGCTTTCTTATCAGGAAAAAGAATAGCATAATACACGGGTCTAAACTGATATCATTGTTTAGAGGATAATTTTTTCCTGCACTCATGTACTCTGCGGTTTATTTAAATTGAGGAAGAGGGGTTTCGTATAGTGCTCCAAGAGAAAATCAATCTTACTTAGATGGTATTTTTTTTTTTACACATATGTGAAGTTAGTGTCTGTCCTAAACAACTACAATTAAACAGCCCCCTTTTTTAATTTTTATTGAGACGATGAAAAACCCACACATTTGTACAACGCCAATGATTCCTCAATAATAAAAGGGCTTGGCCTGTTAAACATTTTTTGTAAGATCTTTTCAATTTTACCAACATTTAATCCGATATTGTTATAATTTTTCACCACATATTGTGATTTTCTCACCATTGAGCCATCATGATGCAGCCATATGGCAGAGATAGCACTTCATGGATTAGTGAATACGGTCTCTAGTTTAAGCTTTAGTTAATGAGTCGAACAGATAAGATAAAGGAATTATAGTCATCTGCAAAGAGAGGGTTGATCATTTTGACAGATTTAAGAGAGATTCTTAACAATCACTTAACTAACACTCCCTCTCAAGGAAAGCCCAGTCGGCGCAATTTTTAGTGACGCATTTTTTAAAAATTTTTTTTGCACCGAATTGTTCCTCATAAAATTCGAACTTGAAGTCGATTGGCTCTAATACCATCTTAAATTTTTTTAGCTAACAATTTCTATCAAAACCTTGAGCGTTAGTAGAGGCTACATAAA